>CP092087.1:6820000-7062500 GCA_029203775.1 Neoneuromus ignobilis | reverse complement strand
ATGTAATAATAAATTTATAGCCAGACTGGGTAGCATAGTAGCTTGCAAAACCGCTTGTCATACGAGAGATTGTGTTCGATTCTCAGACGGAGAGACCCATATTTTCGAGGATTGAGTATGAGGTTGACAACCTCATCTTGTAAAAAATAACTGTCGAGAAACTTTGACAAAAATGGCTCTATTTGAGCTGCATTGTCAGAGAGAACTTGGTTCTATAAAAGAGCTGAGTATCAGAAAGAAGAAGTAGAAATTTATAATCGTATCTGAGTTTTAATTTAAATAACAAATACGTGATTAGTAATTATATGTCTAATCAGTGAAAAAAATGATATGTTACATCTCTCTTCTGAATATATATATATATATATATATATATATATATATATATATATATATATATATTTGAAATGCGTACAAAAATATACACGATCATTAAATATCTTCTTGACAGTTTCTTATATAAAATATACACGCACTGCAATTTCATACCGACTTTCCTCTGAGTTTGTTTAATATTATAAGTCTTTGAAATGAACGTATGGTATTTTGATATCATTCTCTTCTTGAGTCCTATAATAAAGCTCTTATTAGTGTCATATATGACGCTAATAATACTATTATTTGAACGTGCTCTTTGCTTTATATTCTGAAACGTACGGCTCTTATAACTAAAGTTAATGGATTATATGAGTATGTATATACATCTCTGTATGTGTGTGTGTGTGTGTGTGTGTGTATGTGTCTATAACGATAAAACATGAACGAATGTCATACAGAGTAAATATTAACCTGTAGGATTTTTTAAAATTTGGTTTCTGGTACTGAATTTTTTTGGTGGATAAAAAATTGTACATAAACACACACATACATACATATATATATATATATATATATATATATATATATATATAGTAAATTTTTGAATAATACGGAAAATATCTCTCCACTTTACACACTATGAATTAACAATATACGAGTCTCATGGGTTATAATTAGATTGTATGGAATTTTATTTAAAATATATAAACAGTTATTTTTTAAAAAATCATAATATATCTGTATCGTTATAAATAAAACAAAATTAGAAAAATATATCATGTGATAGTTTTAATTAGAATCTGAAAATTTGAAAATATTTTATCGCGTTATACGAGATTGATTTATTACATTATACAAGACAGTTGCAATTTTTTATTACGTAATATGAATCTGTTATACGAATAATGTTTTATATGAATGTTTATATATATATATATATATAATCTATTTATTGCTGGATAAAGGCCTTTTCCAAAACTTTCCACTATGACCACCTTGTTTTCTTACCTTTTTTCCAATTTGTTCAGATGAATTTTATTCTCTCTGATCAATCTATCTATAGAATTTTTCTAAACCTTTTCATATATCTGGGCTTTCAATTAATAATTTTTTAATCGATCGGTGGTCTTTTCTTCTTGTTTTATGACCAATCCATTTCTATATAAGTGAATTTGTGTAAGTAGATTCAAAAGATATTAAATGTTAATTCCAAATATATAAAATTAAATGTTACTTCCAAAATTCATACACATATTAACACTTAATGAACGGGGGATAAATAATTTCGCAATAAATAAACGGCGAGCATATATTTGCAATATCGTATGAAAATGTGAGAAATTACTAATATTTTTGTGACTTGGACAATAGTTAACAGTTTTCAGTGAAATTTGAAATGAACAGCTACAATGATATGGTTTTGGTAAAGCAGTTCTTATTTTTAAATTTGAGTCATATTTATAGGGATTAATAATGTAAAAACTTATAAAAAGTATGTAATTCAGTATGATATTTATTTTTAATTTTTAAAAAATTAAAATTTAAAAATAATTCAATTTAAAAAATAAGACCAATTCAAGCAATAAATACTGTAAAAATCAATATTTCTTCAGCAAATGGAATTTTTCAAAACACGATCTTTTATGAAGTGTAACGCTACAAAATTTGCAAAGAAAACTTGTCAAACTTTTATGTTTAGATGCTGCACACACTTTACATTGTCTTTGGGTAATTTTCTTTTTCCTCTAGTAAAAATTCTTATCATGCAATATTTTTTTAAATCCCTAGATAATCGTTGTGAAGGGTTTTGTTTTAGTGTTCTTTTGGCAGGAAGAGTGGATGAGGTTGTATTTTGATTATAGAGTGTCTCATTTTTAAAAACAGTGTCGATTATTCAATCCATTGCAACTGAATGTAAAAAAATGTATGTATTTTTCCATTCAAAGTAATATAAATGCGGAAGAGTTAAAAAGAACACAATTACATGACTACTATTTTAATCTATTTTTGTGTTTTTCGAAAAATCTTATAATATGACAAGTACTGATCTGTTCTATCGACACCTTTCATAAATTTATTGTATTTCAGTACAAATTCAGGTTTTAAAATAAATTCTTTCGTTTTCCGCTTAACCTTCTCGGAATTCTTCGCCTATCCAAGAAGTCTTAATTTTGATTTAGAGTACAAAAAAGTATTAATACTTATCTCGTCGTATAATTGTTAAAATAATTTCTATGTGGTTTAAATTTTAATTCGATATTAAAATTTGAGCTATTTTAAAAAAGAAAATCTATAAAATACTTTTATTTAATTTTATGCCAAGAATGTGCTTTTTTAAAAAAAATGTTCAAGCTTTTTTGTATTAATTAATTTATAATTTTTATAGATATTTTTTTATTTTAATTTTTACTTCTAATAATTAACTGTTTAAAACTCTCTAATATTTATTTTTATTTGATTTTTCTTTTATAAAATAAACAAATATCGAACAATTTTAATGTTATTTGCTTTAATTGAAAATCATTTAAAATAAGCATCCAGATTTAATGCACTTAATAAACAGTAATTATATTATTCATATTTGAAACTAATGTTTTACTCACGCAGAGGAAACGACGCATGTTTGGTATTTAGAATATTTCGCCGAAATCGCGAGAGAAATTAATTCAACCATTTGTTCTTGGTTTAATTCAGTACAATATACATTAAATAACTGTCTTCTCACTACTGATAAAATACACGAGAGAAACGTGATTAAATAAACGTCATGATTACTAACCAAAGTAATTTGAGGATGTATAAAAAAAGTGTATAATTCAGTTTCAATTTTTGTATAATTTTGTCGACATTAATTATGTTTTTCTTTAGTATGATGTAGATCAACGGCATCAGTTATAATTATGTCATTTGTATATATTAATAAAAGTATATTTTAACGTGAAAGTACAAGACAAGAACAAAAAAGTGAATAAGATTGAGTGAGAACATTAAGGTGTGGGTAATGAGACCGTCACCACAAAATCATAATGCAAATAACTTGAAGCGTAAACTTGAACTATATTTAACGTTAATATTTATTAGGAGATTCACGCTTCGGATACGTAATTTAGTTTCCTCGATATTTGAAACAAAGTTTACGAAAGACAAATATCCTGTGTCGGAGTTTAATTCTGAAACGAGCGCGAAATCCATTTACTGATAATGTTGCAGAGAGACGCTTGTTAACGCGTGATGATCTTTTCTTTTGTCGCACCTTTTGTCATTATTCAACGTCTCACTTTACCGGTTGTACGTAAGCGACCAGACTCATAAAACATTTTGGAATTGGGTGCTCTGTGACGCAACAAGTGGCGACGAAATAAGTGCCCACCATGCTGGAGTCACGTAACGTTCATTCGCCTTTTTTTATTCGACGGAGTCGAAAAAGTTTCCGTCACGTGTATTTATTTCTTTATTCAACGATGTTGCATTCATACCTTCACGGTGTGTAATTTAGATAAACGAAAAAGTTTCGTTGATGATTATATGAAATTTCTTTTCATTAAATAAACACATACATACCACACACATACACCTGTATATATATATATATATATGTATGTATGTGTGTGTGTGTGTGTGTTTTAATGTAGGATTTAGATTTATATATACATCCTTTTAATTTTAATAATTCAAAAGTAAGATATTAAAAAAAATAATGTCAACTTTAATTAAATTACTCAGCTTAACATAATTGAGTTTTCCACTTCTGGAAAATATAACTTGTATTTTTTTTACAAATGTTTACAGACTTGAATTTTAACTTTGTGAACAGAAATTGTACAGTGCACTTAATGTGTCATCATAAATTTATTTTAATTATCTGTTGAATTTTTTTCATATATATTTTTCGTGATCTTGTTTGATTATTTTCAAAGATTGATTTTATTTATACTAATTTGTTTATTGAATTGTTTGCAAAAATTTGGTATGTTTTCGATTAAATAATTTATTTTTTCTTAATATTAAAAAATGGAATAATTAAAAGAAGAATTGAAAATAATTTTATAATAGATATAAAATTGATAATTATTATGAACTTGTTTATTTATTTTCATAGATAAATCTTTTTTATACCAATTTATTATTGAATTGTTTTAAAAAATTTGGTATGTTTTCGATTAGAGGATTTATTTTTTCTTAAAATTATAAAAATAAAATAATTAAAAGAAGTACTGAAAATAATTTTACAATAAATATAAAATTTATAATTATTATGATCTTGTTAATTTATTTTCATAAATTGATCTTTTTTATACCAATTTTTTTATTTTTGAAAAATTTGGTATGTTTTCGATTAAAGGATTTATTTTTTCTTAAAATTATAAAAATTGAATAATTAAAAGAAGAACTGAAAATAATTTCATAATAGATATAAAATTAGTAATTATTATGATCTTGTTTATTTATTTTCATAGATAAATCTTTTTTATACCAATTTATTATTTAATTGTTTTGAAAAATTTGGTATGTTTTCGATTTGAGGATTTATTTTTTCTTAAAATTATAAAAATAGAATAATTAAAAAAAGTACTGAAAATAATTTTATAATAAATATAAAATTTCTAATTATTATGATCTTGTTAATTTATTTTCATAAATTGATCTTTTTTGTATCAATTTATTTATTTTTGAAAAATTCGGTATATTTTAGATTAAAGGATTTATTTTTTGAAAAGATTGTAAAGATGGAACAATTAAAAAAATGACTAATAATATTTTTATAATAGACATAACGTTTTTTAATTATGATTTTGTTTATTTTCGATTATAGAATTTCTTTTTTTCTTCAAATTATAGATATAGAATAATTAAAGAAGGACTGAAAATACTTTTATAATAAATATAAAATTTATAATTATTTTGATCTTTTTTATTCTATTTCGTAAATTAATTTTTTGTACCAGTTTTTTATTGTTTTTTGAAAAATTCGGTATATTTTCGATTAGAGAATTTATTTTTTGAAAAAAATGATAAATATGGAATAATTAAAAAAATAACTCAAAATATTTTATAGTAGATAAAGTATTTTAATTATTATGATTTTGTTTATTTATTTTCATAGATTGATCTATTTTATACTAATTTATTTAATTAATTGTTTTGAAAAAATGGCATGTTTTCGATTAAAGAATTCCTTTTTTCTTAAAATTATAAAGATAGAATAATTAAAAGAAGGACTGAAAATTTTTTTATAATAAATACAAAATTTACAATTTATATGATAGTGTTTATTCATTTTCATAGATTGATCTTTTTTGTACCAATTTTTTATTATTTTTTTTAAAAAAATGATGTTTCGATTATAGAATTAATTTTCTTGAAAAAAAATTATAAAAATGGAATAATGAAAAAAATAACTGAATATATTTTTATAACAAACATATAGTTTTTAAATTATTATAATCTTATTTATTTATTTTTATAGATTGATATAATTTATACCAATTTATTTATTGAATTGTTTTGAAAAATTTGGCATGTCTTCGATTAAAAAATTTCTATTTTCTTAAAATTATAAAAATTAAACAATTAAAAAGAAAACTGAAAATATTTTTAAAATAAAAACAGAGTTTAAATTATAAGAAAATTAAAATTTAAAGAAATAATTATATTCTCTGAAAGTTGGTTCGAAAGAGATATAAGAAAATTCGTAGACTGGAAGAGGAAGGTATTAGGTAGGTCGAAGTACAAATTTTAAGAGAGACATTTAGCCAGTAATGGGTAAAATCCAGTATTGATAAATTTTCAAATTATAATAGACAAAAATTGAATTTTTCAAACATATTAAATATTCATTCAATAAAATGTATAAATATTTCAATTTCGAATCAAATTGTTTTTTAAAAAAAATATTTGATTATTTTTTTTACATATCTAAGTAATTTTTAAAACTATTCAATGTTTTTCCTGTGAACTAGTTTCCTAACACATTCCATTTTATTCCTATTGTAGAGAAACTTTTTCGAAAACAAGTTTTGAATACAATTTATTCTATAAATGTTAAATACGTTCAATAATTTTCCCCTGGCTGAGTTTCAAATGCAGTTATTTATTTTTCTCGTACACAATGTGCAATGTACATCGTTCTGAATCGTTGTCAAACAACACTTTTACTGCAATGGTGATCGTAAAAAATATTATTACCGTAGTCATTTAAGCAGATTGCAGACATCGTGTCTTGTTTTGGGCGAGATGCATTAACAGATATTGAAAATGATTACGGTAATGGCAATAATAAAAGGATAATGTTTATACCAAATGTTACAGATATGAGTTCTTTTTAGGGAAGGATTAAGTATATTGCTTGAAAGAAAATACGGAACGTGAATAAATAATAAGAATGGTGATAAGGTTTTTATATTGCATTTTGCAATGTGAAATTTTAATGGAATATCTTTTTTTAATTTTTGTTTTATTTTTTTTGATATTCACTTCAATACTTTGTTATAGATGTGTTAAAAATTGTATATTTTGTTAGATATAATAAAATGTTTCGATATTTTATTAGAGTTTAATACAGTTCATAAATATTTTTCATTATAATTCATGACTATATATTCTATTTTATATATTTTTTAATTAAACACTTTGATCATGAATTTTAAATCAAGTAATATTTATGTATATGACCAAGGTAGTGCATTATTCGACTAAAATTTGACTAGAAATTTAATCATAATTTCTTAGTAGTGAAAATGATTAAAAATCTAATAACTAAATTTTCATCCAATTAATTATCCGATTAAAAAATTAATTATGATATAATCGGGATTTTTAAGTGAATAATACTTGGATGAAAGTTTAGTTGGATGAGAATTTATCCGAAAATCAAATATTAATAAATTAATCGTAATTGACAATTAATTTAACACCATTAAAATTTTAGTCATTAGTCTTTAATCGGATTATTTTTTCCCAACTCTGAATATGACTAAAAATAAATACTTTCAAATAGCACAAAAAAATTACTATACCAAATAATTTATGTTGAATTTTGTTGTTCTATATAACATAGTTTATATCAGGTTGATTTCAATTATTCATAAGCTATAATTTTATTATAGGATTGTTTTTTATAACGTAGCTCAGGTATAGTTTATTATTCTCATACATAGAATTACAGTAATAATAAGTTATTGTCATATAAAAATATCCGTAATAAAACAAGCTGTATTAACACGAATTACTTCAATACAAAAATTTATAAAAGTGTTTAATAATAATTTATTGTTCACTTTATTTTCTGAAACAAATTTCGATATCCATCATTGTCAAAATTTGATTATAAAATCTATAAAATTTACATTACAAAATGTGTTGTCAAATAAATTATAATTTTACTACATATTTCTAGCTGTCTCTAGTTTTAAATTATAATGTTTTATTGTAACTCTGAGATATTGATAACAAAATTATATACGGTAACCAAAATAATACGTATTCACAAAAAACAGTAAGACTTGAACAAATTTTCCAGTTGTGATAAAAATATGCTAGATATTAAAACTGTACAGAGAATTAACTCTAAATTTACAGTAGAATTAAATTTTTTCTATAAATATTTTTATTAAAAATCATATTGTTCATGGATAAATTATTTAAAAAAATATTAGGGAATTCACTGCAATAAAATTGAGCTTTTAGATTTTTTAATACTTTTTTCAAAAATTATAATTTTCAATTTAAAATAATTTTTCACTAAATATTTTTCTAACAAATTTAATATATATTCAAATAACTCATAATGCCTATAAAATTACAGTTAATTAGCATTCAGTTAAATAGTAAAAAAATACAGTTAGTTTATAAATGTATTTTTATAATAAATATTTATATATATATATATATATATATATTAGATCGTGTAGTTTAAAATGTATTTTTATTTTATTTCTGATATAATACTCTAACATTTCATATTACATAACTTAATATATATATATATATATATAAATATATTAAAAAAAATAATAAAAATAAAAATATGATATATTTATTCTAAAATTCAATTTTATTACACACACACACATGTATAATATATTTATATATATATATATATATATATATATATATATATATATATGTTTGAGAAAAAAAATCAAATATTGATAAAATTAATAAATAATATTCATCGTTAATAAAAATTAATTGATAAATAACTAGAATAAGTCAAATAAATCCAAGTGCACTTGAATCAAAACACTACAAACAGATTTTTATTGGTGCTGGGGTTGCAATTAAAAAAATTTAAATTGAAAAATCTACTAACGAGTGAGTTGAAGTGTCCTTGATTATAATAACTTGCAGGCTAACAATACTTTCGGTGCTTTTACTCAATCAGCTATAATTCAAACCATAGTGGTGATACATCATGATTTTTTATAGTTCACACTTATATTTATATATATATATATATATATATATATATATATATATATATATATATATATACTATAAAATTAAAAATAATGGTCTCTTAAAACGTTTCAATTTATATATATATATATATATTATTTTGATGAACGTATTTATCTTTCCTATATTTTTTATTTGCTCGAAATATTTTCAGTTATAAAAAATACACAAATTTATTTAATAGAACTTTATTTGGTTGAAATAAAATTGAATAAAAATGATCGGATTTTTATGGAAAAAAATACTAATGAATAATAAGTATTTTAATATTAACACAAGAAAGTTATTATATAATTAAGACACATTCACTCACACACACACACACATATATATATATATATATATATATATATATATATGTGTGTGTGTATATATATACAATGAAATTAAAAAAAATGGTCCCTTAAAACGTTTCAATTGATATACATATTATTTTGGTGAACGTATTTATCTTTACTTTCTTTTTTATTTGATAGAAACCTTTTTAGTTATAAAAAATAAAAAAAATACACAAATTTATTTAATAGAATTTTATTTGAGTTGCAATAAAATTGAATAAAATATGGTTTGATTTTTGTGGAAAAGAAAATATACTAATGAATAAAAAATATTTTAATATTAACACAGGAATGTTATTATATAATTAAGACACATGCACACACACACACACACACACACATATATATATATATATATATATATATATACAATGAAATTGAAAAAAATGGTCTCTTAAAACGTTTCAATTTATATACATATTATTTTGGTGAACGTATTTATCTTTGCTTTATTTTTTATTTGATAGAAATCTTTTTAGTTATAAAAAATAAAAAAAATACAGAAATTTATTTAATAGAATTTTATTTGAATTGAAATAAAATTGAATAAAACATGGCCTGATATTTTGCGAAAAAGAAAATATACTAATGAATTAAAAAGTATTTATTTTAATATTAACTCAGGAAAATTATTATATAATTAAGACACATACATACATACACACACACACACAAATTTATATATATATATATATATATATTTATATGTATATATTAAATTTTACCATATTTAAATGTCAAATTTCTGACTTTTAAAATTTAATTAAAATGTTAAAAGCTAATAAAGTATATTTTCATTAAATAAATTTTATTTTGTTGAAAATAGAGTGCTTAAATTCTCAGCTATAAACCAAGCAATGTTATATAGCACAACCTAATAGTTTTTATGAATTGAAATGCCAATAATAAAATATTTATAGTTCTTCAGCTGTATAATTGAAATCGTTAAACGAAATAGCAATGGAAACAGTTATAAAAGCAATTTATACATAATATTCAATAAAGACATGAAAATATATAAAATAATAATAATTAACTTGAGGTATAAAATGTTTAAAAAAAAAACGTTTCAGCTCTGAAACTGTTATAAAACTGAAATAATGAAATGAATTATACTGAATGTTTTCGAAATTTCCAATTATGATTTATTTTATATTCGAATCACGTGCCTCACTTCGAACTCATAAAATGTTTGTAGCCCAGTTCGAATTATTATATTAAATCAATAATTCTTAATAAAAAACAGATTTTCTTTTCATTCCTAAATATTTAATTTTAATTCATTTTCGTTCCATATTTTATTATGTTTATATATAAAGTTAATAATTGAAAAGTAATCGTATTTAAAAGTATTAATTCTATTTCAATCAGATTGTTTTGAAAAAAAATCGTTGAATAATTAATTTGTAGAATATAATTTTTAATATGGAAATGTTATTCTTGTAATATTAATTTATTCATCTATTTATTTTTAATGCAATGTTATATTTGAATAAAATGTGATTATTAATTAATGGATTTTTTATGTAATTTATATAAATATATTTTTATAAAAATAGATTTGTATCTCAAATATCTACATAAATACACACCCACACACGTGTAAAAAAATAATGTTTTTTTAGGTTAGATAGAATTTTTGATAGGGATTCAATTTAAAGTTCTATCATGCTTAAAAAAGCATTCTATATATTATTTATGTGTATAAATTTTGAATATCCAAGAACAATAACATTTTATCAATCACCTACGATATTAAATCTAATAAATTGTTTACACATTCAGATATATTTTTTGAAAACGTAACCAGTCAGAATAAAATTTATATTAAATAAAAGAAAAAAAGTTGATTTGATTTCTCGTCTTTGCATTTTTAATATCTACTTTAAGATATTGATCTGTGAATAAAACCTTTTATTCATTGGTTACATGCGTGCGGTTTGATGTACCGGGTCGGCACTATGATGAACGCATCATTTATATTTTAATGAAGGTCTCTTCCCACAGGAAACGATTTACCCTTACGGCGATCTTGAAAGTCTGATACAAATCAGAATCAGGTTTCAAGGTTCTTCAAGTTACGATACATAGATATTTCGGTTAGATCGTTAAGTAATTATATGTAGTCACTCACTATTTTCTCATCCTCTTCTCTGGCATTTTGTCAAGTAATTTTTTCAAGTGATTTTTTCATTTTTATTGCAGAATTTAATATCTATTCATATACATATAATATTTTTTTATTTTCAGCGCCCAGTTTATTTTTTTAATAAATAGTGAATAGTATTTATACAAAATTTGTTTTAATTAATTTTTTTATTTGTTTATCTAGTTTGATTAATTTAAATCTAGTTTTTTAACATTAGAATTTTATAAAAATCTCTCTCTCTCTCCATCTATCTCTCCATACATATAAATATATATATATATATATATATATATATATATATATATACGAGGATCGTTTGATAAGTATGGTAAATTTATTTATTGTTTAATTTAATTAATTAATTAATTTAATTAAATTCTTCAATTTAGTTTTTCTTACTTTTTTAACATACTATTCAAACGACTCATATATATATATATATATATATATATATATATATATATATATATATGTATATATATATAAATATATATCGAGAGAGAGAGAGAGAGAGAGAAATTATTGATTAGAAACTGAATAAAAAATATATAGATTTATAAAAAGGTCTAGAAAAAAAACCATGAATATGTGGGATGGGGATATGGAAAAATCCATTAGAATTTTTTTATAAATCTCAAATAGACTGTAAAAAAAAGGTATTAGGTTGGTCAAAGTAAAAAGTTTTGAGAGAGACCTTTATCTGATAGTGGAAAAAAAGAGATGATTATATAGAGTTTTTCAATAAGCGCTTCAAAAGTTTAAATGGAAATAAAACAAGAAGTGTTTAATTAATTAGTTATTTATTTTTTTATTTTTAAGCATATTCAATGGCATTAATGATGGAACAAAATTTCACTCAAATGACTACCACGTCTTTGCTTAACATAGTCCATTCATTTAATCTAATTTTTAGTCACTCTTTTACATAATTGTGGTCTAGTTTCATGAATATGCGATCAATATTTATTTTAATACTTCTGCTGTTTGTGGTTTATTAGCATAAATCAATGATTTCACATAACCCCACAGAAAATAATCCAATTAGTTAGTTTACATGATTTTGGTGGCTAATTGATGAGCCCATTTCATGAAATAATAGACTCATTAAACTATTTTTCCAATAAGTCTATTGAACTTTTACAATTTCTAAGTATTGTTAGAGTATTAAACGTTCCATGAAAATTTACTTAACTAAATTGAATTGAAATGTCAGATTGTGCTTGAAAAACCAAACATTACTGCTATCAAATGTCAAAGTTCTGATATTTTATTGAAAAACTGGATATATATATATATATATGTGGGTGTGTGTGTGTGTGTTTGTATGTGTACAATCTGCAATAAATATTTAAACTGAATTTATAATTGTTTGATATGAATTTTTAAAACAAAATTAATATACCTTTTTTTATATTAAACAGAAATGATTACATTTGGAAATAATATTTCTATTGTATAAACTTTTAAAATGAATTATTTCAACGTTTTAATGAATTAATATCATTCATTGTATTACATTTGATCATTTATTTTTTTAAAAAAACGTATATATTTGATGAATAAAATAAATTTCGTATTTTGATTATACTAGAATTTTGCTATTTATTGAAAAATGTGAAAAAATAAAATGTAATATAGTTCGGGTTTATAAAATGTATGAGTCGATTTATTACAATAAGTGTTCAATTTATTTATAAATGAAAAATAATATAGAACGTACGGAGGAAAAATCGTCAACAATGCTTGAACATTTCAGAATAAACGCTATCTTATAATCTTAAAAATTGAAAATATTTTTGTACATAGAAGCGAAGAAAATATTTTAATAAATTTGATATAATAAAAATCTTAAGAAAAATAATTAATTCATGTACATATATATATATATATATATATATATATATATATATATACAATAAAAATATCTCCTTCCGCCTTCTGGTCTTTTATCAAGAATTTCGCATCTATTTAAAAAAAAAAAATAAAATATTTAAGGGATATACTATTAGTTTCTAATATATAAATTATTTTTATAATGAATTTTCTACAATAAAAATTCTATATTATGAAAATACTTTTATCAAGAAAATTATTAAATGTTTATCAAAAAGAAAAATAAAATATTTAATCTATATTATTAGTTTCAGGAAATAAAAATTAAATATTATACTTATATATATATATATATATATATATATATATATATATATATATATATATATATATATATATATATATGAGGGTAGTTTGATAAGTACGGTAAAAAAGTAAGAAAAACTAAATTAAAAATTTAAATAAATAAATTAATTAATTAAATTAAACAAAAAATAAATTTACTATACTTATCAAACGCCCCTCATATATATATATATATATATATACATATATATATATATATATACGGGTATATACAGGAACTTCGTATCACACGTATGTTGGGTTCTATAGAAATGCCATAAATTATGTTATGCGATCCTCATATGATATAGAAAAACTAGTGTTTAACATATCTTTGAATATAAAAATCCACTTATACAAAGTTACTAAAATTTTCTAATCGATCCAATATATATATATATATATATATATATATATATATATATATAACATATAAGGTTTTATAAAGAATTTGAAAAAGATTTAATGTATAGAAGATTGAATGATTCTTTTGTATAAAATTAGTATCAATATAAAAAAGAAAACGAAAAAAATCTTGAAGAGTTATTCAGTATAAACCTATTATATAGAACTACTTCTATATATTTTTTCTTTAACAATGTTATTTCTATGAAATATAAGTATATATTTAGTATAAAGGAAATTCAACATGATTGATTTACAAAAAAACGGTGTTGAAATTGTCAATAGTTTGAAAACTTGTATGGATATTTTAAAATATTTTAAAATCAGTTGTATATAAATTTTAAAAAAAAATCAAGTAAAAAAAAATTAAAATAACTTCTATAGGAATGGACTAAAAAAGAAAAATAATCAATCAGTTGAAGTGGACAATTTTGGGAGAGGCCTTTATTCAGTAATGGATAGAAACAGGCTGATGATATCTATATGTGTGTGTGTTTATCATCATCATCAGTCTCTCTCTTTCCATTTCTGGAGAAAGGCATCTTTTAAAATTTTCTACTTTGACTGATCTAATGCTTTTTTCTTCTCTCTCTCTCTCTCTATACATATATATATATATATATATATATATATATATATATTTAGAGAGAGAGACCTCACTCAGGAACGCACAATTTAATTTTCAAATACTGACACATCTTTTTTGAGTGAGCGATGATGAGTATGCGTCCTAATGAGACACCTATAATATATATATATATATATATATATATATATATATATATATATATATATATATATATATATATATATAAAGGGTTTTTCAATAAGTGTTTTAAAATTTTAAATGGAAATAAAACAAAAAGTATTTAATTATTATTTTTAAGCATATTTTATGGCAATAATGATAGAACACAATTTCACTCATATGACCATCACGACTATGTTTGACATATTCTATTCGTTTAGTCCAATTTTTAGTCACTCTTTCGTATAGTTGTGGTCCAATTTCATGAATTACACGTCCATTGTTCATTTGTAATGCTTCAGTTATTTGTGATTTATCAGCATAAACCAATGATTTCACATAACCTCACAGAAAATAATCCAATGGAGTTAAATTACATGATCTTGGTGGCCAATTAATGGGTCCATTTCGTTAAATAGTGGACTCATAAAATTCTTGTTTCAATAAATCTATTGAAGTTTTTACAATTTCTAACCGTTGTTGAAGTGTTAAACGTTCCATGATAATTTGCCAAACTATACTGAGTGAAATGTCAAAATGACTTAAAAAAATCAAACCTGGCTGAAACCAGCTGTCAAAGTTCTGACATTCTTATTGGAAAACCCCATATATATATATATATATAGATATATATTTATGTGTATTATTGAATTTTCCAATTTTTCCGTATAATACTGTATTTTTAACCTATTGTTCCAATTGCTTTTGAAATTTAAATAAAACATATCAATTAATTGAGAACAATTGTAGTTTCATTCACGGAACGTTCTTTTCATAAATAACGTTTTGTTTTCATCTGAGATTTAATTATTTTAACGTGTACGTGTATTTGTGTATAAAAGAGTATTAATCAATAATTAAATGATTCTAGACTTTGTTTAGGGTAGATTCCTTTTGCTAATAGTGGTACAAAGAGGTGTTTTATATGTTTAGTTCCGTTCTTAAGTACACGAGGACACCTTGCATTTGCATGACAAAGATCTATTTGCTCGGCAGTGCGCTGCGGCGTTAGATACGAAACGCCTGTTTCCGTCGTCTCGTGAATTTAATTTTCATCAGTGAAAGCCACGCTACAAAGAGAGCTTTTCGATCTCAGCGATATTATATTATTTTCAGTCTGGCGTGATTTTTATTTTATGTACAATTGTATTCTGAGATTTATTTTATTACTCATATTTTATATATATATATATATATATATATATATATATATATATATAAGTTGTTAGGAAAGTTCTCTATTTTATACACGTCAAGTAAAATTACTACTAAACTAATCTTAGTTACAAAATGAAAATTGTATTGTAACAAGTTCTTGGTAATGGAATATTTAAAACATTTACTTTAAGAAATATAACATAATATTAATTTGATCTCTATAGAGTGAATAAATAGCGTCTGATAAAATGGTTTTTGATCTATAATATTCTACGGTTTTAATAATAGTGCCAGTATAGCAAGTTGTTCGAGGAAGAAATATATACAGTGTGTATTTAGAAATGATGTAGTTACTGAGAGCTAGAGTAGAATATTATCCGATTAAAATTTCATTCAATTAAAATTGTAATTAAAAATTGAATCAAAATTTCTTATGACTGAAAAATGTCATAAAAAATAATTACAATTTTCAAAAAATCGTGTTTTAATTTCAGAAAGATTTTTTTCTCTCTCTCTCACACACACACACTAAAATATCTAAAAAATTAACATGTTATTTCAGTCGTTTCTTAAGTAAAAAAAATACTTGGATGAAAGTTTAGTTGGATGAAAATTTAGTCGAATAAAAAATCTACTAAAATCTCAAGTTAATTTTTTCTTCTCTTACATATTTGTTTCTTCTTCGAAAATGAATTTCATTGTTTAACAGAATTGATCCAATTTCTTCGCCTAAAAGATGGAATAAAAATGTGAACGAAACGCTTATTTCTCTTTTATTTTCACTGTTTCACATATTCACACACAATTTTATATTTCAGTAATAATCATTTAAATGTTTATTTAATTAAAATTACAAATTAAATTTTATGAAAAAATATCTGTTATTTCTTGAAATAAAATAATTTTATTTTTAAATTTTAAATAATTTTTCATGATGATTTAATTAATAGTTGTATTCAAATATTATTGTATTTATACAATATTGAACAATTTTTAATATTCAAATCAATCGTTTTATTAATTTCTTAAAACGATTGATGATTAAAAAACCAATCACGAATAACGATTATTTTCTTGTCGTTAGTTACTGATTGATTTAAGAACGACTAATTTCAAATTAATCGTTTTATTAATTACTTGAGTTCTATCAACAATTAATAAATTAATGTTAACTAACGATTGATTTTTCATAATTAAAATATAAATCGTTAATAGTTAATTGAATAATTTTCGCCCTATTTTGTTAACTACACATGTCAATTAAAAAAAATCGTTTTGATGATTTTGACTTATATAATAAATCTTATTCTGGATAACCTTTATTGATTAATGATGCTATTGTATTTTAAACATATTATAGCTAAAAATTTCTACTAAACTTCTAGAAAATTAGCAGATGAATTAAAATTTATAGTACGATATTTTTAAATCTTTTAAAAACTTAATGTTTGTGTGTCTCACTAATTAAAAAAATTATTAAACAAATTTACGACTTTACTTTTTTATCAAGAAATATACTATTTTTGAAACGAATTGTGATAGAAAAAAAATGAGTGTTATACAGTAATATAGAGAATAAAAAACCATTGATTATTGATAACTGAACTTCCATTGGTGATTACGAAACCTAAAATAAAGTAATACTGTACTGTTTGATGGGATTGTACGTGCATGGTGTAGTTTGAGCTTTTAAAATCCGGTGAAATCAATAATTCAGATCATACTGCTAACAATTGACTGAAGTGAACAAAGTACTATATATCAAGTCTAGACCTGGTAAACAGAAGGGGGTGTTATCTTTCATCAAGATAATATAAGTTCACACGTAGCTATGAACACATAAAGAAAACTGAAGAAGTTGAACTGTAAAATCTCTATACATCCTCCATATTTACCCGATATACATCTTCAAATTACCATCTATTTCAATCTTTACAAAATTATGTTAATGAAAAAAATTAAATTTTTATAAAAAAATAAATTGATGTATGGAGGTTTTTTAGAATTTTATGAAGATGGGAGTATTAAACTTCGTAGAAAATAGAATACAGTAATAAATTTTTTAAAAAAATGATATATTCGATTGAATAAAAACAACCAATAAAAAAAAGAAATTTTTATTTCATACATCAAACTTGAAAAGATTTTTCTTTCAACCTAATATATTAAAATATAGAAAAGATATCTGAAAAATGTTGAATTTTTTGTATATAAATAGTTGGAAAATATGTAAAATTTATAAAAAGAACATTTTTGAATGTCGGTTTTCTCTAAGAATGCTATTTATAGAAAAGAAATATGTTCAAATAAACCAAAAGAAATATTTTATTGAATTAGCGAGTGGCATGAAAAATACTTTAGAATAAATTGAATCAAATAAAAATAGATGATATGAGTTTCGTAGAATAATTTTATATGGCTTGACCGTCTTCGACACAATACATCATTGTCAAATGTATTAACTGGAATATAGGTTAATAATGGTGACAATGATAAATTGGACTGGAAAAGGAGATTTAAAGTGAGCTTACTTTTATTGAACATTTCTTATATATATATATATATATATATATATATATATATAAAAATATGTATATTATCTTGGAAATATAAATTAATAGCAAGTTTGATTGAAATGAAAAAAGAACAGAATTTGTCTCTTATTTAATTTATAAAATCCACTCTGTAAAAATAGAAAATTTATAAAAAAATAACGAAATAGTTTTTTGTAAACAATTGTATTTTAATCTATCTTTTATGCAATATTATTGAAATTATCAACAATAGAATAATTTAGTACGCGATGTAATACTGCGCCAGTAGTGGAACAATTTACAATTCAATTAAACTACCTCTATTATGTTAGAAACCGAATTCTAAGATTGCAAGATCATTTAATAATCTATAGTAATGTTAAATGTAAATTTAAAATCATTGAATATTAAATAAGAATAATAGTATAAAAAATTTTAAAATATTATTTATATAATACTCTACATTTTTTTCAATAACAATTAATGTCTGTCATGTATAAATTATTTACAATAATAATTTATGTGCCATTAACATATTTATATATAAAATCAATTATTGTTTTATGATTATTTGTTTTTTATTTCCAAACGATTAATAGCACAGGATTTCTCAGGAACGAAACTTTTAATTTGAATACTTTAAGTATCACTGTCTATTATTGAAGGTTCTTGCAATATAAGTGAACGAAAAAGAGAGGAAAGTTATAAAAGTTTTCCAGCAATAAAATTGCAATAAAACATAGTGAAATGATATAATTTCAAGATATCATAAAAATTCCAATAAAATATGTTTCCTCTTACAATTTTAATGTATATTTATACAATTTGTATAGAAGGAGAAAAACTATTTTAATTTCTTTTATTTTCGAGCAAAATATCACTAGACTATTTACGTTTTATTCCGTATTATATATATATATATATATATATATATATATATATATATATATATAAAGATTATAAAGAAAAACATGTAACAGAATCTCTACCAATTACTGTAATTAATTAACAAGATACAAATAAAAGACAACATTAATGAATTCAAAGTTAATTAAAAATCTTTTTAGAAATTTTTAAACATGTAATAATACATCTTTTAAAAAAATTGAGGAATTTCGTGAAACCATAAACTTATTACAAAAATATGCTTTTATTAATTAATAAAAGATATTATGCAATAAATACCTGTTTTGTATTTTATGACGATTTATAAATAACTTTGAAATAACATTTAAAAATAAAATCTTTATAATTGATTCTTCAATTAGTTAAACAAAATATTAAACTTTATAAATATATTATTCGTTTATATTTAAAATGATGGTATATATATAATATAGGTGTTTTTTTAAGAGTGATAGAACTTTAAATTGAATCCCTATCAAAAGTTCTATCAGGATCAAAAAACATTCTATATGTATATAATATAATTATAAGTAACGAAGTCTTGTAGAAATATAAAAACACTCAACAAAATTTTTGCTATATTTTAGTTTTTTAATGTTAATAACGTTTAAAAATAGCGTCATAAAAAAATATTTCGATACGTTCTATAAGAGTAATGTAGGAAAAAGAATGATAAAAACAACATGTGTAAATGATACCTCATTATTATATTAATTCCACATAAGTAACTAAAATCATGTAAATTGTTGTCTACTTCAAAGAAAATTACTGTTATCCTAGGCTTAGAATCAGCAAAACATTCATTGTATTTAATCATTTTAATCCTTTGTACGCATGTGGTTTTAACCACAATGTAAATCTTTTTTTAACATAGTATTTACTGTAGTACAAATTACATTAATTTGTAATACACACATAATTTGTTATTTTGTTAAATATATAGAATTATCACAAGTTATTAAATTATATAATTTAATCTGTAAAAAATTACCTGGAATTATTGAGTGGATATTTTTAATTTTTCATATATTTTATGAAACTTAGTCTATTATTATTAACCTTCGATGTAATATCGAGTATTTTTGTATCCCAACTTTTCATTAAATATGAGTACATAAGTATACTCATATTTAATATAGGTATATTTTAGATTTTTATTTTTGAGTAATATGAGTATATTTTCCTTACTATGGGTCGTGGTTTTTTGAAGATGAAAAAAATGAAAATTTTAAAATTCGATGTGAGATAATATTTTTATTCAAAATTGATTATTCAAGTAGAACATAATCGATTTGCAATAAAAATAACATGTATTAGTAGAAAAAACAATTTTTATATTCGAAAGTTGATTTTTGGACATTTTTAAAACCATTAATCAAAATTGAAAAATTGAAAAATCTTTTATTAATATTAAAAAAAAACAATTTTAATTACTGATTTGTACTAGTTTATAGTCTATCTGTAATTTTAGATGAGAAAAATTGATTTTCGAAGATGAAAATTTTTCATGAAATTTTCCATACTATGGGTCGTGGTTTTTTTGAGGGTCAAAAGATTGAAAATTTGAAAAATCGATACGAAGAAATATTTTTCATTAAAAATCGACTACTTAGGTAAAAAATAATTAACTTATAGTAAATATAAGATTTATTATTAGAAAATAAATTTTTATAGTTGAAAATTTACTTTTGGTGATTTTGAATTATTCATCAAAATTTCAAAATTAAAAAAAATTACTTATTAAAATTGAATATTGTATTTTATTCATTGATTTGTCTTATTTTATAACCTGTCTATTATTTTTGATGACAAAAATCGATTTTCAGAGATGTTAATTTTTTAAATAATTTTCCATACTGTCGTTTTTTTGAAGGTCAAAAATTGAAAATTTTAAAATTCGATACGAGGCAATATTTTTTTATTAAAGATTAACTATTTAAATAAAAAATTATCGATTTGTAATAAAAATAATATTCGTTATAAAAAAAAATAATTTTTATAAATGAAAAATGATTTTTGATCATTTATAATTATTATATGAAATTGAAAAAACATCTTATTAATATTAAAAATTCAATTTTAATCACTGATTTATTTTAGTTTATAGTCGATCTGTTATATTAGGTGACAAAATCGATTTTCGAAAATTTTCTGTACTAAAGCTCATCATTTTTTGAGGGTCAAAAATTGAAAACTTTAAAATTCATTATAAGGCAACATTTTTGGATAAAAGAAACAACTATTCAAGTAGAAAATAATCAATTTGCAGCAAAATATCAATTTTTATAACCGAACAAATGATTTTTGATTATTTTTATTTATTAATCAAAATCTAAATATGAAAATAATTGTTAACTATTAACATTTTGAACTTCATAATATATATATATATATATATATATATATATATATATATATATAAATTTAATTTAAAACCATAATTAAAATTTAAATAAAACTATTATTTACAAATAACTACTATTAAGTTGTTGTTTATAATTAAATTCTTTTTTTTTAAAAAAAAGTTTAATAAATCATAATAAGATCAAATATAGGTCAGGAGGTTATTTTAAATCTACACAAAAAATAAACATATTAATAATATTTTATAAAATTTTGTTAAAAGAATTAAAATAAAAACAAGAAAAATTATTTGTGATTATTGTTTATTTTAAATAAAAATATCTTATAAACCATATATATTATATGAGAGTAGAAGAAAAAAGCGAACAAATAACGTGAATTCCGCGGATAAAAATTTAATATTTTAGTAACACTGTTTATAAAAGATGAAAAAAATGTTTTCTTTTGATACATTTATATATTATCAGATGAGAACGATCCTAAGCGTGTTTATCTTTGTATTCTGTTTTGTGTGCTGCTTTCATATTTCACAAATATAAAGTACATGTGAGATTTTCATGTAAATTATTTCTACTGAAGTTTCATCACTTTTAAAGCTTTGTTTATATTCCGAGAATTGTTTGAATTATTTTTGTTTGAACTATAGTTGATATTAAATCAATCAAATTCAGCAAATATATTTTCTATTTAGTGTAAAAAGAATTATATAGAGATAAATCACTACATCATAACAATATTGTAAGGATTTTGAATAAAATGGATAGAAAAATGACAGATATATTGTAAGCGTTAATTTAGACATCTTTAGTGGGAAAATATATTTGGATGGCAAGTTTGTATTTCAAAAAAATTGAAGCACAAAAATTTCAAAATAATAATTTAAAATAAAAAGTATACAAATTTTAAAATTGCGAGCTGAAAATTCATATTTCAGTTTCAATAAGTATCTGCAGTCATATTTTTACAAAAATTTGAAATGTACTGATATAAGGAATTCATAAACATCCCACAAATAATTATTTATTGGATGGAATTAAATATATTCGGATTTCATGTCGTTCTTAGTAGAAAGTGATATCAGGTGACAAAACTATGATAAAGATCAAAAAATATAACATACTAAAAAAATAGAAATTTTATATGATCGAACCAATTATTTTATTTCTCTCTGAAAAATAAATAATGTTCAGATTTTCAAATTATATAGACTATCTCAAAAGAGATTAAAGGATAGTAAAGAATAATAAACAGATTAATTAAATAAGAAAACAAAGAGGAAGCAGTTATTTTTTTATTAAAATCTTCCTGTGCAAAGTTTTAAGAAATAAATATTAAAGTTAAGAGTTTCTTTTCTTTTCCTAATTTTTTTTCTATAACTATGGGGTTAGTAACGCCTAAAATTAAGAATTGATTATCGTTAGTGATTAAAAATAATATATCATTTTTTTATAAATAAATTCGTGTTGTGTTTGCTAATGCGATTTTAATCATTGATTTCATTTACTTTATAATTAAACATCGGTTTTTAGTACAAAAATCAATTTTTAAAAATAACTTTATTATTAATTTATTTTGAAATATTATTTATTATTAAAAAACTGAATATGAAAACGTTATGTCAATTTTTTTAAAAAATTAATTTAATTTCAATAGAAAATTATTATTTTCCAGCAAAAATAACATTTGTTATAACAAAATATATTCTTTTTAGTTGAAGGTCGATTTTCAATCAGTTTTTTCATGAAATTTAAAAAGGTAAAAAATATTTATTTCAGTTGAAAGAGTTTTAGTTGGAAATGTATCATATCGTTCCGAGTGAATAATTTCTATACAAAAATATATAAATTTGTTTTAACGAACGCGTGTAAACTTTTTTTAACGAATTTTGTACATTTGTAGATTTTTTTAAAGTTTTTCAATAGATATTTAATAAACTTAAAATGTATAACTTATTATTATATCTATTAAAAATTCAAATATATTCAAATTAATTAATTCAATCACAAGTTTATCTTGATCGTTAGAGTAGATATGTAATTAGTAAAATGTGTCTAAACTTAAATGGATTATTAAACAGGTCAATGAACATTATGTTTCGGTGTAATTATAAATAATGTCAAACGTCTTCTAAAGCATTACAAGTTGTATAATGCATACATGCACTTCCGACATTCTGAATAGGTTACACGAACATGCATTTAGGTTAAGTTTGGAATGAAGGATATTGAAATACAATTTCGTTACTGAGGAATTTTGTTACGAACACAAAATTGTATTATTGGAGGAAATTGCTATTCTACGTTATTTTAATTATGAACAGGGTTTTTTTTTGTACAACGTAACATAAAATACAATATTGTCTTTGAAACTTTGCGGCTTTCTTAAAACAGTTTAAAAACTTTTTAAATTAAAGTATTTAAAATATTTTAATTAATGTTTTATAAATTGTGTATATGAAAGTTTGTATAAAATTGATACGTAAAAAATATTTTTATTCATTTCAAACAGATTGTTCATTTTTATTGGAAAATATATTTTTTTAAATAATGCATTCAACTTATATATATTATATATAGAGAGAGAGGGAGGGAGAAATAGAGAAAGAGAGAATTTTATTTCTTTAATAAACATTTTATATTATTTCTGAATTAAAATTCAATTTTATTCATTAAATTTTTGTGGCGAAATATAAATAAATTTTTAAAAAAATCCAGCCTTAGTTATCCTCCAGACTATATTTTGAGCGATTGGTTTATCATTTTGTTGAACAGTGAGTTGTCTTGGAATTAACTCGACAGCAGCATAATTCAATTCAAATTTATCTGTTGAAATGAAATGACAACTGTCGGTTAATATTCCAGTGTCAAAAGTTATTCTCTGAAAAAATAATTTTTTAAAAAATACTGTTTTAACTTTTTGAATGCATTGTCTAAATAATTAAAGATGTTTGATTTTACTCATCCTGTTTTATCAGTTTTTAATTATTTTATATTATTCATAAATTATGTATGATAATGGAGAAAAATTAAAAAAATATATTTTATAATTTCAAATTTTTCAATTCACTTTTTTTAAAATTTTATATAAATTATATGAAATTAATGTTTCGAAAATCAAATGACACTTAAACAATTTAACTTAAAATATATGGATGCTATTATATTATAAAATTAAATTTCATATATTTTCATTGATTTTGAAAATAGATATATTTCTTTTTGATTAAATATCTAGAAAAAGGTTCAATCTTTTCAATAAACTTCTTTTCAAGTATTTATTTAAAATGAGCTCTATTTGTTTTCATGCCAGCTTAGAGACGATCTGACTATAGCTCATTCATTGGATATTTAACAACCTCATCGACAAGACTTGAGTGTATTTAAAAGAACGTCATGTCATTTAAAACAGATCACAATTTGTTATTCATTGGATAGAAATCAAAACTTCCAGACAACCAATCTTTTAATTTGATAGTTTTCAAACTATCTTTGTATGGAATTTACTGTGTGAACAAATTTAGAATTGTGTAAAAAATACAAAATTAAATTTGGAATAAAATTTCATTCAGGAGTATTATATTTTCTAACATCTATTTTTAGTACACACTGCAGATTATAATTAGTAATTCAAAAGATAGAAACCACGGTTTCCAGACAGATAGTCTTTTGACTTAATAAAACAAAGCACGTTGTTTATTTTGTAAGCCAACATAAAAATGTGTCGAAAAATACGAGATTAACTTTGAATATAATCTTATTCAGGAGCATCATATTTTCTAAGATTTATTTTTCATTTCACACTAGTGGATGTTTAACACCTTTTTGCGGAATGATAATTTCTCTAAATATTTAATATCATGTGAAATATTACCTTAAATAACCAAGCATATATTCTATTATTTTGTTTGTTATAATATTCCTCAACGTCAAGATTTTTTTATTATCAAAAAAACATTATCCAGTGTTTTCTATTCATGTATTTTTATGAGGTTGAGCTTTGTCATGGAACAATATTACCTTTCATATTATTTATCAATGTATGATCATTTCTGTTTCAACTTTATGTTCAAATTGGTAAACTATTGCTTGTAGCGATTTACTGTTTGATCTAGTTTTAAAAGCTCATAGTACAAAAGCCTAAGTACACAATAAAACCTCTTTAATATGCTTATTTGATTTTGCTATTGATATTTATGTTTATTTAGGTCCATCCATGATATTTGAAGATTGTGAATATGGTAAAGCATCCATTTTTCATATTCTGTAATTGTGACAATTTTTTTCTGAAGATCAAAAACATAAAAGTGCTAATATTATATATTATAATTATTTATTGTTTACTTTATCGAAGTTTAAAATTTAATTTTGTCAGAGGTTATTTTGAAATTTGACATCTAATTAAACATTTTTATATATTTTATTTCATGTTGTATATTTTGTCAATCATTTCAAAACACTAAACTCAAAAATATTCAATAGAATATTAAAAATAAGATCACAAGATTTTTTTATTAATTTCTTATATTTTTTTAACTAAATATAATCCGTTTTCATACCTTTTAAATTACAAGTAATAATTTAAAGAAATATCATAACCTTCAACAAGTGCTTTTAAACATTGCAAAAGTTTCGAACGTCGAGCAGAATTACGAGATTAGCAATAAACCTCAAGTTATATGTTAGCTGTATATGTAAGTTATATCTTAAAAGGTACTTAACAAGAGAGACTATAATTTTTTAGATATCGAAATTGTCAATTTAATAAATGATGCATGACCACACTATGTTGTAAATGGAAAATCCATTATTTTATATTTGAGAATGTTTTTAATGTATATTATAGGATATGTTTTTTAAAAAAATAATTTTAAAAATCTATTATAAAAAAATAAAATAGAAAATTCTATTATAATATAAAATGTAAAATAATCAAAGGATAAATAAGCGATTACTAATTTAATTAAATAAAAAAAATTAATAAAATTACAAACCTTGCCTCTTTAAAACGAAATCTATTGAAACTTTTTACTAAATTTACAAATTACAAAATAAAGTACCTTAATTAATTACAGTTCAATTTTCAAAATCAGTTCAATTATTGTTAATATAAAGAATTATATAAAGCACTGTAATAATTATTATAAAGTAATTATTATTTATAAAAAAAGAACAATAGAACAAATCATTCTCATAATTTAGACTCTTGTATAAATACCACGACTTATTAAATTTATAAGAAACAATATTTGAATATGGTATACAATCGATTATACGTATTTTGTTATTAAAATCAAAAAGTATTTTTTCTTATGATACTAAAATGAAGTACATATTGATTTTTGATTAAGTACGAAGTGCGATCCAAAAGTTCCGGGAATTGGGAAACATCTGTTAAGGAAACAATCAGAATACTGATTGGGATGAGGGTGTGTTTACAAGTCAAGCGTTATGACCTTGGTAGCTATTGGTTTCTTCAGTTAACGTCTAACACTCTTTTAACAAGGTTGTTTTTATGTCTATTTGTGATCAGTTTATAGAACTGGAAAATTGTGTCAATTTGAAATTAAACAAATTTGAAAGTACCTTTTATATTCAGATATTTTGTAGAGATTGAAATAATATTCTGTTACCTGTTTATTTTCCTTTTATATATTTATTTATATTTAATATATGTATATATATATATATATATATATATATATATATATATATATATATATATATATGTGTGTGTATACGTATTTAGATGTTTAAAAAAATCTATTCTTTTAAATGAAAATAACACATGAAATTAAATTTAAAAAAAATGTTTAAATTTCAAAAGTTATTAATGTAGTTACTTTTCAAATACTAAAATATCTGATTGAAATTACAGTTAATTTACATTATTTAACCCTTTACACAAAAAAGTTTTTTCTTTATAGGGAAATGGCAGTTGCAAGATAATTAATGATATTTTTTAAAAAATAACATAAAAATTAATTGCATAAAAATTGTTGGTTACCTAATATATAAAATTGCCATAATTTATATTTACTTATGTACAAATTATATTTATCTTATAAAATATCATAGTTTGGATTACTGGAATTCAGCCAAAAGAAATAAAATTATAAAATATAAAAATAGATAATGAATCTACTTTCAAGATTTTAATCATAAAATCACTTAAAGTGATCCTGTGTTTGCTTTCATACTTCATATAAATTATAGAATTTTAAAACTTTGTCTGAAATTTGATTTTCTTAATCTATTGATTAAATAAAAAAAATAAAAGTGAGTGAATATTTCTTATCTTATTAAAAATGAGTGAGAAAATCAATTTATTTGTACATACATATATATATATATATATATATATATATATATATATATATATATATATATATATAAATATATATATGAATAAAAACTTTAAGAAGTAAATCAAAACTGACTATAAACACTTAAAAACATTTTCAAACTTAATTTATCGTTGATAAATGAATATTAACTGCATTACATAGTTAAAAAAATATATTTTGGGAGCCTTATGATAATATCAGATAAATATCCATCGTAAATCATATCATAAATCTTTTCTACTCATGCGAAAAGTTCAGACAAGGATTTGACACACGTACTAATGCTGATAAATGATGTTTTTCTTCGATTTTAGTGTATATATATTCTTCATACCTATCAATAAGTTTATGGAACTTATAATATGGATTTAAAATGAATTATTTTAGTCTTGGTGGATTTCTAGAGACAATATCTTAAGCTCTGAACATCTGTACAAATATTTTATTATACGTTTAATTATTTGATATTTTCTATAGATAGATTTTCTTGTAATAAGTAAATCTCTCTCTCTCTCTCTCTCTCTCTCTCTCTATATATATATATATATATATATATATATATATGTATATTAATGTGTTGTTCGATTAAAAAAAATTAGAAATATTTTTATATACATGTAAGATAATTAAAAATTAATCTTAATATTTTTTTAAAAAAGGATTTCTTAAAAAAATAATACTGAAAAAAATGTTTAAAAAGAATAATTGGAAATTATTTATCCTAAAATTAATTAAGAAATATATTAAAAAAATAATTTATTTCAAAAGAAATTAAGTTTATGAAAAAAACTGTTAAAAAATTATTTAAGTATTTTCATATACACTTGAGGTTATTAAAAGTTATCCTTATTATATTTTTTTAAAAAATTCTTTAAAAATTAACATCATTTGTACTGAAAAAAATATTCAAAAAGAATAATTAAAAATTTTTATGCAAAAAAATCAAATAAGAAATACTACAAAATTATTTCAAAACACGATTAGGCTTGCAGAATGATTTGATAAAAAAATATTGAAATATTTTCATATGCATTAAAATTTATTAAAATTATTTTTTAAAAAACAAAATAATTCATTTTGAAAAAAACATTCAAAAATAATAACTGGAATTTTTTTATACAAAAAATCAATTAACAAATATCTGTAAAAAACATATTTCAAAACATAATAAGGTTTATAGGGTGTTTTGATGAAAAAATTTAAATATTTTTATATGCACTTAAACTTATTAAAAATTAATGTCAATATTTTGAAAAAATCTTTGAAAAGACTAAAATAATTCAAATAATAAAATTGTTTAAAAAGAATAATTAGGCATTGTTTATACAAAAAAACAAATAATAAATATCTATAAAAAATTATATATTTCAAAATATAATTAAGATTATAGAATGATTTAATAAAGTTATTATTGAAATATTTGCATATACACTTAAAGTTTATAAAAATTATTCTTAATATTTTTTTAAAAAATCTATTTAAAAAAATAAATTAAAAAAAATAAATAATAATTCTTACTTATTAATTAAAAAAGAATAATTGATTTTTTTTGTACGAAAAAATAAGTAATTGTAAAAAATAATATGTGTCTCAAAATATAATTGTTATATAGGATGGTCGAAATGATATTGAAGGGTTTAAACATACGTCCATTTACTTTCTTACTATCATTTACTATTTTTTATTACCCTTTAGTTTCATTTAGGTCACCCTAGAGAATAAAGTTATTATTATAGTCGGAAAATAATAGCTATTAACTAAATAGATACGACCATCTCTTTTCATTAATCTAAAAAAATATAAATTATTTTAATATAAACTTGTTACACTTTTTTAAAAAAATATATACTGTAGACATTGTATTTATTAAATATCTCGTTTTTAAAACTACCTAACGTTTATATACATTGTAATAAAAACATTCCAATGGATGAATTCGTTTAATGTTATTTAAATTGTAGAAAAATATTTGTACTGTAGTACATAAATGTAAATTCGTTAAATATATTTATTTTAGAGTAAAAACAAGCATAAAAAAACTTTAAATTTATTCAGTGTTTAAATGTTTGTTAATAGTGTGTTAGAGAATAAACATGTTTTTATAAATAAAATTTATGATCTTTATTTTTTTAAATATGGAATATCATAAAGTTTATTTTATTAGAAATGAAATATATATTATAAACTTTATTTTATTATTTTTTTTATTTTATTAAATTTAAAATATTGATAAATTTAATTTTATTTGTTATAAAGACACAATCTGTTATGAACTGCTACCAGTCAGAGAAATTTCAAGTTTATAAATATTTTACATTTGAGATAAATCTTTACATAGGCGTCAACTTAATATTTTTATTAAATGTTTACATTCATAAAAGTTGTATAAAAAAATAAATAATGTTCATACAAATGAATTATTACTCTCAACACCACAAGATTAAACATCTTATGGTGATGATGGTGATAATTTATTTGTGTGAAAATTGGACTTAATTTTAAAATAAACGATAAAAAATAACGTTATAAAAATAAAATTAATACATGTAAAAAAAAATTAAGACTTTTTGAAAAACCTAATATAATGTCAATTTTAGTAAGAAGTTAAAACAATTTCAAGTCAATATTTATATTAAGTAACCAAGAATGTTTTGTCGTTTTTGCATGTACCATAATTCCAAAAATTATTTATGCATACTATGACTAATTGCTCCAGAGATATTAACTAAAAAATAAAGTGTATTCCTCCTATTTTATTTATTTACTGCAGCTTGATGTGTTTACTTTAATTTAAAACTTAATTTCAATTCTCAAAAATGTTTGTATGAGTTATGTTTACGAATTTAAACTTGGTTCTAATATTGCTAAAATTGCCAGAAAAATTGTATTTCATTTGGAGAATGGATAGTTATATTAAAAACAACCCAGAGATGATTTAAAAAAATTCTTCAAGTGATAAATGATTAGAAGACAAAACCAGATCAGACAAATAATCAAATTTAAATATCGACGAAACAAATTTGAATTTATAGTGTCAAAAATTTGTAAAAACTTCTAAGTCAATGACAAAATAATAAGGAATTACTTGTCTAAATTGAAAAGAGGTGGAAATTAAATAAATGGGCACTGCACGTTTTAATTCTTGACAATAAATTACAACAATTTAATATTTGTGCATTTTTATTTCACTTTACATTCTTAATTCAGACTATCATCAAATGATCCTTTGTGACAAACAACAAGAGCAAAATTGATTCCAAGAAAAATTCTTTTTTGTGTTTTGTGGACATCAAGGGGAATTATTCATTACGAGTATTTACAAGATGGTCAAACAGTGAAGGTTTATAGTGAACAATTGAAAAGAATGTATTATTCATTAACAAAAAAAAATTAGGTTAGTTATTTTAAGTAAAAAATACAAGCATTCTTATTTTAATTTCAAAAGCAACAGAATTTTCTTGTTTAACTAATATTTTTCTTTGAAACATATTTTGAAATGTTTATTTTTCAAAAGAGCATTTACGAACCAGTTCTCATTCTTTATATATAAATATATTTATTTATGTATACGTATGTATAAACGGAAGTATGATAATAAAAATAAAGTATAAGAAAAATAAATAAACTTCTTGTACAAATCATTTTAATTCCATTTCAAGATATAGTACATTTGTGTTTATTCGAATAATATTAACACTGTAACTAATGCTGTATCTCGAATTATCATAACTGTGTTTCACAAAACTACCGTTACCATAATAGTTAGTATAATATAATACTCCGTAATTAAATTTGCATACTGAAAATGTATAGAAGTATTAATTAAATGAAAATTTAAACTTGTACTCACTTTTCCGAAACTTCCTTTTCCGATTGCTCTTAGTATTTGAAAATGATCGAAGTTAACTGAAACGAATAAAAAAATATTATAAAAATATTGTTATAAAAATATGCTGTTCTGAAAAAATATAGAAAATAAGTTTTTTTTAATATGTATTAGGTTATACCACATGAAATGTTCAATTTTTGACTATTCATTTTTGTATAAATGTACGGGGATTTTTTACAGGTTTAATCCTGTTTTGTCATTGTTTAGTATAAAAGCGGTTATTTCATTCGCAGTATTCACTTTGGTATTTCAACAAGTGATTTCTTTATCAACCCTCGAAAATATGTTTGAGAAATAAGAGCGAAATTTTTTTGTACGAATTTAAATTGGGACATAGTACAGCCGAAGAGGAGAGAAATATCAATTTAGTATTCAAAGAAGGAATTTTTTTTTGGAAATTTTCAATAGTTTTTCTATTAATTTTTTTCTCTCCTTTATATATATATATATATATATATATATATATTTAGAGAGAGAGAGAGTATGTATGTATGCATATGTAAATTTTAATTAAACTGATACAACTTTAAACAAATAACACTGTCTGCGATTACAAATATATATTGTAAACAAACTACTTTCTACCGAATATTTTCAAACAATCTCGTAATTTGTACCTAAACGTACGAAAACTCATGTTTCAAAAAACATATGTATGTTGTATGTAATTTAAATTCAGTACGGAACTTTACATGTGATGAACTTTTACATTTACAAAGGGGATTTATTACATTTTAATTCAACAATCCGTATGACAACCATCGAGTTTTATGGAAATGCTGAGTAATAAGAAAATTAATTTACGTATAGTCTTTCACTGTTCAAGGATCAAGGTACATATTATATCAGTACAAGGGATACACGGCTCAACTTATATATACTGTTAAGTTATAATAAGTACTTTGCATAAAATGAACTAACTCTTCACGTATGATTAAATTAAACTTGTGAACAGTGCTATTTTAAAACATGTTTGATATGGAAATTTATATTGTTCAACTAGAAGATGCAAGTTCTTAAAAACGTTTTGTTTGATCAACGTGTTTATTAGGTTATAAGTTTATTTTAACTTTCTCGTGTTCTTTGTCAATACAAATATATATATATATATATATATATATATATATATAAGGTTATCCAATAAGAATGTCAGAACTTTGACAGTTGCTGGCAGCTTTGTTTGATTTTTTTAAGGTTATTTTGATATTTCAACTTAGTATAGTATGGCAAATTATCATGAAACATTTAACACTTCAACAACGTTTAGAAATTGTAAAAACTTCAATAGATTTATTGAAACAAGAATTTAATGAGTTCATTATTTCACAAAATGAACCCATCAATTGGCCATCAAGATCATGTGATCTAACTCCTTTGGATTATTTTCTGTGAGCTTATGTGAAATTATTGGTTTATACTGATAAACCACAAGCAACAGAAGCATTAAAAATAAATATTGAACGTGTAATTCATGAAATTGGACTACAATTATGTCAACAAGTGACTAAATTGGATTAAACAAATTCTCTATTTCAAGCGAAGTCGTGGTGGTCGTATAAATGGAATTGTTTTCTATCATCAATTCCATAGATTATACTTGAAAATAAAAATAAATTAATAACTAATTAATTAAATACTTTTTGTTTTATTTTCATTTAAATTTTTGAAGAGTTTTTTTGGAAAACCCTATATATATATATTTATAAACGAATATTTTTAAATAGCTATTAATTTAAAATACAGAATGCATTTCAATGCATAGTAACGTCAATTAAATCTAAAATTATTTTTTATTGCATTAGAATTGTAAACGTCGTTCTGAAAAAAGTAGAAAGAAATGTAAATAAAGGTCGGTTGAAACTTTATTCCCTGGACGCAAAAGGTAATACTGTGTATTATACGTAATTAAAAATACATTTACATCTTTTTTAACTAAACGGTTCAAGTCTCACTGTGTATGCTTCAATGTAAATATATAAAACGTCTGTTTAAAATTGGACCGTTTTTTTTTACGTTTCGTTTTAATTATATACGTTTCATGCAGGAAAATAGCATATTAAAAAAGTCGGTATACTATGTAATGGATTATTTTATGTTCTTTATATATAAATATATATGTTAACCTTGATACTGTTCAGATATACATATATCATTTTACGTTTTAGAATCAAATGATTAATGATTTTAACTTCTACCCCACACATAGATACAAATATTTTATGTAAATGTATATATATATATATATATATATATATATATATATATATATGAATGTGTGTGTGTTTGTGTGTAAATTCATTAATTTTACACTAAATAATATTAAATATTTCTGTATTTAACAACACATCCTTTCATTAAATACATGCAAATTTACGATAATTTATTATCGATATAGTAATAATTAATTTACAATTTTTATAAAATAATCTAAATATATTTACAAAACTATTAAAACATTTTAATAAAATATTCTTTTATCAAATATATTAGTATATTAACATTTTTTTAAAATCAAATTATGAATTACTATTAATTTTCTGAGAAGGCGATAAAAAAGAAGATGAAGATTATTGTTAATTTGAAACTCTCTTACCTATACCAAAAATAAAATATTTATTGAAATGTTTTTTTATAATTTTCTGTTTAGTTCAAAGTTTATATTTGAAATTATTCTAATGCACATATATATATATATATATATATATATATATATATATATATATATATATATATATATATATTTATTGGGTTAGGGAAAAGTCTTTTTACAAATTAAATCGAAATGAAAACATATTTTTTGTTTATAAATCTTTTATCAAACTAAATATGTACCATTTTGATATACGAGGGTCATTTGATAAGTATGGTAAAAAAGTAAGAAAAACTAAATTGAAAAATTTAATTAACTTAATTAATTAAATTAAACAATAAATAAATTTACCATACTTATCAAACGACCCTCGTAAGACCTTCTACTATTTTTTTGAGTAGAGTTATTCCATCGGTGTAGAACTTCTGAGATTTTTGATCAAAAACAGAGACAAGTATTTTTGAAGATCGTTATTGAAATCAAATTTACTCTATTAAGAGAGTTTTGTAATGACCGAAACAAATCGTAGTTTGTCATTGCAGTCAGATCTGTATAGTGGATGCATCAAAACTTACCACTCAAGCTTTCTAAATTTTTACCAAATCTTCAAAAATGTATTTGATCTGGCGTTGTCATGATGGAAGACAACGTCATTTCTCTTCGCTAATTCTAGACATTTTTTTTTTGTATTGATCGCTTTAGTTGCATTAATTGTTGACAATAGAAATCAAAATTAATCGTTTTGATTGGCGGTAGCACTTCATAATAGATGACTTCCTTTCCTTCATATATTATATATAAATATATATATATATATATATATATATATATATATATATATATATATAATATCTAGATTATTTTAGCTTACTGCTGAACAATAACCATAATGAATGTTACCATTCACTGACTAGTACTTGGTCATATTCAGCTTATTGACCAGGCGGGTTGATTAAAATTTATTATTCAGGATTTACTCCTTTACGCAGGTTACCTTTACCTCTGTTAAAAATCCCTGCTTACCCTATACTTCCGACCGGGTATTTAACGCATTTCTCTCACAGAACAGACAATGGTGATAACCACTACATCATCGGTTGATTATATATTCATATGAAACAACAAGATTCTTCTAAAATATTCAAAACAACATTTGGATTTTAGCAAAAGAAGTAGTTGTTTATTTTTATAATAAAACATTTAATCCTGTATATATTGACAATTATTTATATATACATAATAAAAATTTAAATTCAACAACGCAAATTTCATAATAAATAGTTATAAAATTATAGTATAGAGAATAAAATTGAGGATTATTTAAACATTTAATACAAAAAAAAATTGAAATTAAAACCACATTAATTGTTTTGAATCAAACTACGATGAAAACTTTAATACTAGAATTAAGAGAAAATATTTTTTTTAAAAAAATGAATAAATAATCCTTTTAACGTCAATCAAATTCAACTGGAAATTCGCACCAATATTTTAGAATTTTTCTAAGAGAGTCGAAATGAAAAGGATTGGTTTAACATTGGTTCATCTCAATGAAATTCGTTTATTCAGCTACCGAGTCTCATTTATCATTTATATTTGTAGAGAAATTCTATACGAAATGTTTACCTGTCAAAAATTATATTCATTTCAAATGCGTATATCATACTGGTATATCAAAACATCTAAAAAGAAATTCTCTTAAATATCATTTCATTTGTATACATACATACATACTCACACACACACACATACATATATATATATATATATATATATATATATATATATATATTGATTTTGTATTAAACATTATTTATATTTTTTGATTGTAAAATGATTTATTGATTTCCCCTCGTGACATTTACATGTACATAAGTTGAAATATATTCCTCAATTATCTCTATCTTTTCTTAATATGATTTAAATTTACTTTGAAAACAACATATAGTTTTCAGTATTAAAGTTTGTTATAAGTTAGAATTAAACTTTCAAAATTTGCATATATGTTTTCAGAGAAAATATGAAAATTTCATTTACTCAAGTATGATCATTACTTGTAATTTAAATAATATTAGTAAGTTTTCTTTTAAATAAATTAGTTACTCACTATGAATAATAATTATTATTTACTTTAATATGATTAAAATTATTTCTTGTTAGAAATTATTATATTAAATTTTATTCAAGTATTAGTTAAAGATTTTGTAGATTTTTTATATCATCATCATAAAAGCCTATATCAACCCATTGTCACTAAGTCTTCGTAAATATTTTTCCAAGATTTTTTTATTGTTTTATATCCACAGCTAATTTCATCCAACCTTCACTTCGATAATCTTTTACAATATTATTCTTTCATTTTTGATCAGATCTCTTCTTGGGTCTCTTTTCATCTCTTGGTCGTCACTCTAAAATAATTTTTGTTTATCTATTACTTTCTCTTTTTACTATATCTCATTCATACTTTTTTTTATAAATCTCTTGTAGTAATTCCATATAAATTTATATTAATTTCTTGCTTTTTCAAAGATAAAAACAATGATGCAATATCAATTGAATTAAATGATTTTTTAAAATCTACAAAATCATATTCGTCGTTTCTTTCTTGCAATTATTGTAATGACTGAAGATGGTCTTTTGTATCAAAATTTGATCTTAAACTTGCTTGTTCCCTAGATTATCGATAGTTTAGTTTTTTTTCTAATTTTTTTTACTAGTACTATACTGAATGTTTTATATATAGAGAATAGTGATATTGGTCTATATTTTTTTAGATCTGTTTTGTCTCGTTTCTCTCTCTCTCTCTATGTGTGTGTGTGTATGTATGTATGTATATTTATTATTATAAAAAAAATTATCAACACATTTACAAAATTGTATTTATTATTTTTAATTTAGTTTGTATCCTATTGTCGTTCATAAGAGACAATTGATTTTATAAAACGTATGACATGATTTGATTATAAGTAGTGAAAAGTTGAGTCCAAGTTTTCATATTTTAATAAGAAATCGATTTGAAAGAGTGAACTGATTTCAAACTTTTCCAAGAAGTTTGATTTTCACTTCATTTAAAAATTTCTATGTAATAAGCAGTTATTGTCAAGAATATGAACAGTTTTTAACTTTATTTAATGAATATTTTTTGTCAGCTTAATATTTTATATAATAGTTTAAAATTTTCAATTTAAGTTATTGTTCGACGATTGAAATTATTTTATTTAAAATTTTTAGTATTATTATATATTAGAATAATATCGTTTTTAGAAATATAATAATGGTAATAATGTAGAGTGTATTTTATAAAGATATTTTATTGAACTAAGTTTTAAAATTATGAAAAAGTAATAACTTTTCTTTTATGGGTTTATGTCATAAAGCTGGATTCTAAATACAATTTTCCTAAAAACATAAAAGATAAAAAATTGTTACTGAAATAATAATTAAATGCAATATTTACAAAATATAAATTGATTTTATGTTATAGCTAGTGTAAATTTACATGAGTATTAGTTGAATGTAAAAAAATAATATAAAATGTGTTGTAATTGTTTGTCAATATTAATAAAGTATTTTAATTTTTCTAAAATCAATCAGTATTTAATATATAAAAATAGTGCTTGATATAATAAACGATTACTTTTATATATGGAATAATATTTACTTTAAAATTAATTTATCTCCAACTTCAAAATATATTTCTATTTTGTATGATTTATTTGTTGAAATTAAAATTGTGCTAAAAGTAAAATTCGAATACTTATATTTATATGTATTTTTTATACAATAAATCACATAACAAATTCAAAATAAAATAAAAACGACTAATTTTTATTCTAGAATATTGAAATCTACATAAATAAATCAAAATTTAAAATTAAATTCTTCAATATTATTTTTTTAAAAAAAACAAAATAAATATTATTTTAAAAATCAGTTTTAAAATTAAAATATGAAAATTCAACTTTTTATTTATTTAATTAGGTATAGTTTTATTGATTTTTAAAAAATCAATATTAAAATATTTAACTGAATAACTAGAAAGATCAATAATCTTATTTTGAGTTATTGATTATCTGTTATTGATTTTTAAAAAAAAATTAATAACAGATAATCAATAATTAGAGTTTTAATCACATACATGTTAATATCAAATTAATTAATAAGAAAATATTAGAAAATAATTGTATAATGGAACTATCAATATCAATAAAATACAACATTTTATTTCAGAAGACCAGAAGGAAATATTTTTAATTATTTTATTTTGATTATTAAAAAAATGTTTTTATAAAACAATTTGTAAAAGACAGAAAATTTTTGTTAAAAAAATTCGAATCTAAATAATATAAATATTTTATACCTATTAATTTAAAATGAAATATGATATTTAATTTCAGAAAACAAAGATGAAAACATTTTTAGGTTTTTTATTTGTATTATCAAAATATTGTGTTTATTTATATGACAATTTCTAATTGACAGATGTTTTTCACTAAAAAACTTTGAATCTATCTCATATTATTTGTGATTATTTTATTATACATAAATATTTATGAAAATCAAAATTATAAACAGAAATATTTCAATCTAGGTAATTTATTAAAGAGTGATAAATTATATTCATGCAATAAATGTTTTTGCCTAATTTCATCACATTAATTTGATGTAATGAAAATGAACGTAAAACACAGTATATAAAAACATATTTTCAGTCATATTTCAATAACAATGACATATGCTAATTTCGGCCTATCTCTCTTTATATATACACACACAACATATATATATATATATATATATATATATATATATATATATATATATAATACAATATAATGTATGTATGTGTGTATGTATGTTTATGTGAATATATATTTTTTTACACAGAAGAAATAAATAAAAAGATTATTAAAGTATAATAGTAGAATAAAAATACAAAGCATCTAAAGTTAGTGCAAAGTATTTTATATTTTATTATCATATAATTCTAAAACTCTCAAGTCACTTAGATGTAAAATGTATTGTTGCAAGAAAAGTAAACGAGTTCAAGTAGCTGTAAGAGTTTTATTGAAAGATTAAATTAGTATTTTTCTTATTTTATTAACTTCTTATGTACATGCTGGTTTTTATTACTTTATATATATATATATATATATATATATATATATATATATATATATATATATAAACAACCCCCGTATAACATAGTTGTTGATTTTTAAAAATAACGTGATATAGAAGACTAAGAACTAACGAAAAAATAGGGTTATTAAATTAAAAAAAGATTAATTATTGTAAATAATTACAATTTATAGTCATTCAAAAAATGCGCCTACATGTTTTATGTTTTATAGACCTACATCTAGGCGTTACATTTGGATAAGGCTATACTTTTGAATTTACTACATGTGAAAAAAATGTTATTAATAAAATTCAAATTTTTCATCACATTTGGATGACTATATATTTCAAATGCAGTGTTATAAGATTTAAAATATCTACAGATATTTTTGTTACTCTAACAGTATATACATTCGATTTTAATCGTGAAAACATTATACAAACATATTTACTGCACATACAAATAAAATATTATGTAAGTTAGTTACGTTAACAATTTATCATTTCTTAAAATGTATCGACAAATCAACATAAAGGTCATCATTTTATGTAGTGATTTCAAAGCAAGTGCACAATAAAAGGAATTACTTTTTGTGATATGTTTTCTATCATTTATTTATTTCATATATGCATATATATATATATATATATATATATATATATATATATATATATATATATTATATGTATATATGTATTTTTATTCTACATTTGTGTGTGTATGTATGCACGTGAACATATATAGATGTATATTAAATGTGTTTGTATATGAAATAAAACACTTTTAAAATATTAGTATATTAAAATATATTTATATTATATATGTAATTTTATAATTAAAGTTTTTAATTTATATTAATTGTAATTTAAAATTATATGGTTATTGCACTATTTTGACACATCTTGAAAATTCGTCGGTGTTCACAGTATGTTTCATTAATGTTCGCGTTTTATTGTTTTAGTAATCCAGAGTTTTAATTATAATATCTTTATTTAAAATATGATTTTAAAAAAACATTTCTATAAATTGATTGAAATTCATTTACTGTAAACTGTAAAGTCTTTGAAATAATATAAACATGAAAATATTAATAATTTGATGTCTTAATTCAAATAGAACTATTAAACTCTAAATTAAAATGTTTTTTTTTATAAAAGATTTTATTTATAACAAACTGATCGATGTTAATAGGTTATATATAAGGATTTTTCTCTACATGCTCACACACACACATTCAACAAACATACATACGTACATATGCATACAAATTATATGCATATGTATGTGTGTTCATGCACACGTATATTCTAATTATTAATATCAATTTCATTTAATAACATTTAAATTAATTCGAAGACAAAAACAAGTACACTAACTTTAGTTTAAATTCAAATAATTCATAACCAAAAATTGTCTTCTCTAAATTGTAAACTGAATGTAGAAATGAATTATGATTGCACATAGTCACATACAATTAGTTGAAAATATAATTACGTATTTTTTTTAATACATAAGGATTTATCACGAAAACAGCTATAAATTGAACTGATAATTATTTTCATTTGTGTATATTATCTACTTGTTTTACTTGAATATGTTACAATGAAATAAAAAATTGAAAATATATTTGAAATTAATGAATATACAGATGAAAACTTCCTGTCTTTTGCAAGTTAAAATATGAATTTTGTAAATTAATTTTATATTATAAAAGAAACAATAAAATAAATTCGAACATACATTTTTAGTAACAAGTTTTTTTCATTTCACTATCAGTTTTCGAAAATGAAATGTAAGGTTATACTAATTGTCAATTTTAAGAACCCCACTAAGTATTTTTGTCACTTAAATATGAAAGTTTTCTTTTATGTTTAGAAATAAATACGTAATATAAAACAACAAAACTATCAAAAAATGTACAAATTTTAAAAAAAACTACCGAAGCTCCAATCCTTCTTATTATCCCACCTTCAGTTGAAACATATATACGTACATATGCATACAAATACACAAGAACACAACATTTCCTAGTAAGAAATCTTAGATATTCAAATTAAATTTCCTGTAAAATTATCGAATATTTGTTTTATAATATTCGTATGTGATTTTTCAAAATGGCTGTCAATATTAATTTTCTTGGGTCGTTTAAGAACTTGTCAACAGAGATTGAGAACATAGTTTCAAATTTATTTTTTTTGGGTTGGTATTATCCAAAATCGTTAAGTGGTTTTCAAATTTGAATTCAGTTTGACTTCGTCAGTCTTAGAGTGTAGTGAAAATGTGTTTTGTGATTTCTGTTCTGTGATTTCTTGTGATTTGTGTTTTGTGAGCTGAAAAACTGAAGGCGGGATGGATACGGAGGATTGGAGCTTCGGTAGGTTTTTTTTCAATTTGTAAATTTTTTTGATAATTTTGTTGTTTTATATTACATATTTATTTCTAAACATAAAAGAAAACTTTCATATTTAAGTGAAAAAAATACTTAGTGGGGTTCTTAAAATTGACAATTAGTATAACCTTACATTTCATTTTCGAAAACTGGTAGTAAAATGAAAAAAAACTTGTTACTAAAAATGTATGTTCGAATTTGTTATTGCTTCTTTTATAAAATATAAAATTAATTTACAAAATCCATATTTTAACTTGTAAAAGACAGGAAATTTTCATCTGTATATTCAATAACTTCAAATATATTTTAAATTTTTTATTTCATTGTAACATATTCAAGTAAAACAAGTAGATAATATACACAAATGAAAATAATTATCAGTTCAATTTATAGTTGTTTTCGTGATAAATCCTTATGTATTAAAAAAAATACGTAATTATATTTTCAACTAATTGTATGTGACTATGTACAATCATAATTCATTTCTACATTCAGTTTACTATTTAAAAAAGACAATTTTTGGTTATGAATTATTTGAATTTAAGCTAAAGTTAGTGTACTTATTTTTGTCTTGGAATTAATTTAAATGTTATTAAATTAAATTGATATTAATAATTAGAGTATATGTGTGCGTGTACACACATACATATGCATATAATTGTATATACATATATTTTTTTGTAGATTTAATTTATTTTGAAAATTATATTTTTTTATCGATTTTTTTTCGATTTCTTTGTCTTTTCTGCTATTCTATTTCCAAAAACAATTTTGATTATTTTAATTTTTTCACTTTTACTTCAGAATTTTCTTTCAATTGATTTATAAATTTGTATTTTTTATCACTTCTTTAATTTTCAATCTCATTCTATATTTTCTTCATTTTTTAAATAAACTAACTTACTTTTTTCTCCAAATTTCAATAATTTTCTTATTATCTACATTCTTCTCTAGTATTTTTCATTTAATTTTTATTTACACCATCCTCGTTTGATATTAATAATTAGGGTAAATGCGCGTATACGTACACACACACACATATTATATATATATATATATATATATATATATATATATATATATATATAAATATAATTATATGTATGTATATTTTTTTGTATATTTAATTTCGTTTAAAAATAACGTTATTTATTTTCTTTACAGATTTTCTGCTCGTGCCCAAATCCAATCGAGGGATAATCTATCAAACGACGAAGAAAATAAGGCCAGATTATTTTATTTATTACAGTTAAAACTGTACACGCATCGCAAGTTCTTGTCCTCCCAAATATTTAGAATAAGTTTCATCAGATATCGTTTTATTTTTTCTTAATTAACTCATTTTTTTTATTAAAACGACGTCATGATGTATATGTTTATGTATATATTTTTTATATATGTTTGTACACATTACGTTGATTCTCAATTAACGGTCTTCAATATATAAGATGTTATATTGATTGATTGTTGATTTTGTTATCAACGCACGGAGATTTCGGGGTGGATGAAGTGCTGTAAAGCAAAGTTGAAGCCCCGACTCCACCATTTTTCTACACATGATTTCCCAGCGTTAGAACAGGCTGCATTCTTGCAGTGTTAGATAGGGACGCATATATTAATCCGCTTCACGGGTTTTATATGTATGTTTCACCTTGTAGCAGGTGTAGATAGGCAGGATCTCTTCGGTGAGCGAACGATCTAGCTCCCCGAAGAAATTCTATAGCTTTTTGTCTTATTTGTTTACTAATCATTTTTTTATTTCATGATTTTCATGTTTTACTTCTACATATTTCGTCTTCGTCAACTTGGAGGAAACGTACTGCAGCTTCATCAGGGGCAATGGAACAAATAGTACCATTGTCCATAAAATCAAAACTATTATTCCATAATTGAGCTTGCATATTGAAGGTGCCAATACAAGTGATAACGAGTTTTGGAATCTTGTATGTAATGTTCGTTATAATAATAATTTTGATTTTCAAGTGTCCCTTTTTGAACTTGCGCTTGCATTGTGTACAGTTTTTTAATCGCGCGCTGTTAGTGAATAATTGAAAAAACTCGAAGATTAGTTTGAAGAAAAATGAATTATTTATACCCTTTCTTATGGATTTTTTTAATTTTATTGAATGTTTCAGATACCATGGTTGATTCAAAAAGAAAGATTTACTGAATTTGCGAATTCCAATTAATCAACATTTTTAATTTTATTAATTTTCATTAAATTTCAAATATTTTCAAAATTATTAATTTTTTTCAAAAACATAAAGGACTTAGTATATTTTAAAAAGCATTGTTTTTAATAATGATCATACGAGAGTTATTAAAAGAGAAATAATTGATCCAATCTTGTGTTCAAAAAATTTACATCGCAGAGTGAAAGGAAGAACTTATAAACAAGATTAGTTACAAGAAAAATGAATTATTTTAATTTTTTCAATCGAATTTTTTTAATTTTACTGTATGTTTCAGATGCCATAGATGGTGGATAATCCGAGTAGGTGGTCCTGGATTGTATAATTTTGGAATTTATTATTAACTTTCGGATTAAATTCAATTTTTCTTCCGTAATTTATTATATTTTAACTTTTCAAATTTTTTTTTAAATTTTAAAAATTATTTTTTTGATTAATTCAATTAATCTTTTGTCTTCATACCTTTTTTATATTTCTTGGTATGATCATCTTGGATAAAATATGTAAGAGTGGTAATGGGAATTAAAATGTATAATAGGGTATTTTCCAAATTCATTTAAATTTAACATTTTTTAATAATGTATAGATCTAAATTTTTCACTATATTAATTTTATTTTGATAAATGTAAAATTATCTTATATTACTTTTTGAATTGGATAAAATTCCAATTCGAATATTACACACATACATACAACACACATTAAACTTATACATACACATACTAGTATAACTATTGAAGAAAATGGTAGATATCGAAAAATAAAACGAAATTTTATAATCTCCTATTTAAAAAGAATTATTTTCTGATGAGATGTGAAAATTTCGTTTTTGAAGTTTTCCGAGAATTAGCGAAGTACAAATTTTATGAAATAAATTAATGGTGCTCCGTACATTGTTAAACAGAAGCAAGTTTAGGTGTCGATGAACGAAGAGAGTAGGTGGAGGAGAGTCCCCTGATGAAAAAACAAAAATTGTTTTAAAATTAGAGTACAGAAGCAAGACATAATAGATCCACAATAATCAAGAGAATAGAAGAATTAATAGAGAAAAATCTCTAGAACAAAAAAAGGCAGACAGTATCAAACGTTCCATAAGTTCTAATAAAAGTTTCAAATGCAATCATAAATCTGAAAAAAGATTGAACTGAATAAGAAATTTACAAATTACAGAATGCTGATATCTTCACTCGATTTTTTAGAAAAAAGAAAAATACTAATTGAATGGAATGAACCTACATTATTTTTTTTTACAAAAATGGGATAAGGAAAACTTGAAAAGCCATCGATCGATTAGTTTACTTCCGACGATGTATAAAATTTTTGAACAATCATTTCAAAGCGATTACAAAATCAACTGGATTTTTCATACGCATCAGAACAAGCAGAATTTCGAAGTGGGTTAGGATAGTAGAAAGATTAGGATAATAAATTAAATTATTTTCACAGCAATTCCAAATAAACTTGAAGAAACAATAGAAGAATTTGATAAAAAGTTAAAAAATATGTCTTATGGCAAACCTCAACAAAACAACTTATTATGATCATACTTTTATTAATTTTCTACATTTTTTTATTTGTTACAGATATACGAAGACATTCCAAATTTTCTTTGTTATTCGATCAATAAAAAAATCGTCAAAAGAATCATTGTATGAAAATATTATCACAGCGTGATTGAAGCTCATTTTTCAAATAATTAGAAGATGCAAATTTCAATCATAAATCAATGGAAAAATTATAACGTTTTAATAATTAATTCTATTAATATAAATTTTGACTGTTTCAGGAAACATGAATATTTTCCCAATAAATTACAAAAACTCAAAAGTAATTGTCAAAAGTTAACACATGAAAACAAGTAAAACAACTTTTGGTTTGAAATAATATTTAATGGCTAAAAGTGGGATAATAAAAATTATTTATACAGATATACCTAATTAAGAAAAATCAGTTTACGAAAAAGGATAATTAGAATTTTGATGAAATAACTTTTAATAATAAATATATATTAAAAGAAAAAACATAAAGGAAAAAAACAACTTTGAATGGTTCACAAAGGAAATTAAGTATTTTGTGGTAATATTTTTTTATTTTTGATTTTCAGCTTAATATGTATTTGTTTTATTTCAGCTCTTAATATTTTCTTAATTTCAGAATAATAAAAATAAGAAGATAATTCAGCTAATATTTTTTTAGTAACTATTAATTTTCTACTTTTTAAGTCTTACTTGTTGCCTCATTTATTTTTTTGTCTGTTTTTTGATTTATTTTGATTTTTAGCTTAACTTATTTCATTTTATTTTCAGCCTAATTAATTTTATTTTGATTTTTAGCTCATTGATTTATTTGATATTATTTTACTTTATTTTCTGCATATTATTTTATTTCAACTGTAAGATATTATTTGATTTGATTTTTAGGATAATTTCTGATTAATGTTTTAATTTTGATTTCTATTTTAATTTTTTCTTATCTTATTTTATTTTCAGCCTAATTAATTTTATTTTGATTTTTAATATAATTTCTGATTTATGTTTTAATTTTGATTTCTATTTCAATTTTTTTCTTATCCTATTTTATTTTATTTTCAGCCTAATTAATTTTATTTTGATTTTTAGTTCATTGATTTATATGATATTATTTTACTTTATTTTCTGCATATTATTTTATTTAAACTGTAAGATATTATTTGATTTGATTTTTAGCAAAATTTCTGATTTGTTTTAATTTTTTTCTTGTTTTATTTTGAGTCAAATTTATTTTATTTTAATTTTTACCTCATTGATTTATATAATATTATTTGATTTTCTACATATTATTTTCTTTCAATTGTATATTACTTGATTTGATTTTCAGCCTTTATTTATTTTAATTTTCTATACATTGTTTTATTTTATTTTTAACATTATTTGCGATTTATATTTTCATGTTTTTTGTAATCTTTGATTTTCTTTTTTGATATTGTTTTCTTATATTTTATTTTATATATTTTGTCTCTCTTATATTCATATTCTCGTTTTTTAATATTCTTTTCAATGTAATAATCTGTTTATATATTTTATTTTTGTATGCCATTTACAGATTTTGTTAAATTTATGAATATATGTAATTAAATATGAATGAAATTAAATGTCAAAGGATGTGAAATAAAAAGAAACAAGTATGAAACAACAAAATTAAACTTATTAGATAAGATTTTCAAAATATAATTGAATAATGATGGACCAAATAAAAGCAAATTTTCACTATGGATAAAAAGTAACGAAAGGATTATATGAAATACAAAACTTTCTCTCTCTCTCTCTTTCTTATATATATATATATATATATACATATATATATGTATATGTTTTTATTATTTATAAATTGTTTGTTTCAGATTTTTTTTAAATATTACACTATTAAGAACTTTTTAAAACTATACTTGAATTTGATTTATAGAAATACTAAGATAATATATAAATGACTATATGGTTTATAATCAGATGAATATAAATTTATCAAGCAATATTCTGAATAAATTTACTTCAAGGAATAAATATTAAAATTTGGACAATTAAGATAATTTTGGACTAAATACTTCTCAATGGAATAAATAATATATAAATTAAAAAATCCAGCTGCTTGTCACTGGAATATTGGGTTAAAATTATTAGATGATCAGGGATATATTTTTTTTTACTTAGCTAGCTTAGGATTTAGCTTTTTGTTTATTGCATTTACATACTTTTAGAATTAGTTTTGTTTTTAATTCAGTAATATTACTTATTTTTTTTAGGGCCTTCTACATGTCTGCAACCTCAACGTGGTGTAGAAGTGGCAACGTACATGAAATATCATTTATAAAAACAATGAAGGAAATAAAACTAATCAGTAATTATAAATTGAACAGTTTAATAAAATCTCGTCATTTGAAAGTACATTTCCTTTAAAATAAATTACATATTTATTTATTACTTTTTAAATTCAAAATTATATCCTTAACATTTAATATAAACATTTTATGTACGGCGAATGCAGACTTATTTACATATTTCTAGGTATATTATAAAGTTTGTTACACTAATATGCGTATTGAATTTATATTTTTGAAGTATCAAAGCCAAGCTGCAAAAGAAAATAACTGTCAAAAGTACTGAACTCTAATTCCACAAAAAATAAGAATCGAAGATTTTTGTAATGTACATTTTTTTAATTTGTATGAATATAAAATAATAAAAAAATAATTGAAATTAGCTGTATAATGTCATTTGATATATAATTTAATTAATTTATTATAAAATGTAAAAGCTTATTATTTTATAATAAACTGATCTTTTTGAAATGATTTTTTTTAGTTTTTTTATACATCTATTCTAATTTCCTCGTACTTAATCATAAACACTAAATTTTATGATTCATATATTTCACTGGAAGAGCTCTGAAATTAATTCATTTCCATTATTTGTTTTGATACAGTGTCAAATTCACTTCATCAAAAATCAAGTCAATAAATACCCACAATATTTAATAAAAATGTTTGATAATTGCTGATTATTTACTTTATTTGCAAATATGCATTTCGTCAGCCAGTCGTTATTGTTAGAAAACTGCGTTATAAAATCTAGATTTTATAATAAATCTATGTCGATGACGGTATATCCATTGAAAGAGAAACATAAATGATTATTGAACAATTTTATAAAAAATTGTGATGTTGAGATGAGTGATTTATTTATGCCAATTTGTTTCTTCTAAAACTTTTAAATATGAAATAAAAAATTTACGATGAATTTAATGTTAAACATAAAAAAATATACAAGAGATAACTAAACAACAGACAATTAAAAAAATAAGGTCACAAATAAAGTCAAATAAAACAATCCATTTTCATTTTAGAGAAAGTAAATGAAATAATTTTCATTTTAAATAATTAATTGTTGAAAATGTGTACACTGTAAAATTTTAAGATAAATAACAAACAAAATAACTATAAATCTGAGATTAATTAAAAATCAATGGACTGATGATTTTATTTTTTTGATGTTTTAAGAAAGAATATAAAACTGAATCATAGAAACGATTATTTCTTCAAACAAAAAATGAGTCCAAACATTGTATCCAAATTGTGAGGGGAGGGTTGTTATTTATTATTAACAAATAATTGCACACTGTTCTCCAATTCTCATATCATAATTTTATTAAAAGTTTGAGAAATTCTAAAAAAAAATAACGTTCACCTATAACATATAACAAATAAACTGACTAAAAATTTAGATAAAATAACTTTAACAAAAATATTTCTAAATAGGAAAACTTGGAATAAAAATGTCTACTAGTTATCGTGCAGTTACATTTTTTAAGGTCAAATACTAGTTTTTCTCTTATTGATTTTTTCAAATGCAGATTTTATCTAAGGTATTTTTTTCAAAAGCTAAATAACATTTTATTTTGTTCATAAATAATTGAAATATAAAAATTATTATTTATTTTTTGATCAATAACGTACTTATTAAATAAACAAATAAAAATAACCTTTTTTATATATCTGATCTTAACTTTCATCGATTTCCTTTGTAACTGACGTAACACGTAATTTTTTTCTATTGTACGTATTGAAATAATAACTCAGATCTGCCATTGTAGATATTGTCAATCGTTTTAATTTAGAAAATAGCACCGTTAATATCAACAATATTCCTTATTCTATGTTCTTTAGACCTCTTTGACCGCTGTTAACATAGTGGGTATTTCTAATCTAAATATAAATTTTAAAAACAACTTAATTTCATAACTTAAATTAAAATAAAATTTTATTTGCACAATGAATGGCAACCATTTTTCCGATTCGGAGTCCAGCGTATAAATAGGAACAAGTCGAAAACAAGGATTGACTATTATGTATAAATTTGTTCCATATTTCAGATATCAATGCAAATTTATCTGTACGTAAACGTTCGGATCATTCTGTTCTTTTATCAAATCATATGAATCGAAGAATTTGCATAAATTGATCTCTAGGCATTGTGCTCGAGAAGAAAGCGGGTCCCCATTTCTTCGACCATAAATAAAAATCTTTTAGTGACTTTTCTTCATATGCTTCTCGAACATATCAAATTACCTTTTCTATATCAGATCAAGGTTTCCCAACTAGCATTAATGGTTATTTTACGATTGTGTCAAATTGACGCGTACCGTAAAGATAAGTATACCACATACATAATTTCTAAATTAGACAGTTTTAAAGAAAATTAATTTCCCTATTTTATTTGTCTCGTTAAATGAATAAAAGTCAGTACAAGTGATAGAAGAAAAATGTAAACGGTTTCTGTAAATTCCCTCATGAAATTCGAAATGTGTCAAAATGACGCGTCCCGTAAACCTAGTGTTAAGTAGATATGTTTTTGAAATTATATAATTTAATATAAATAAGATATCATTTTAAGATTTATAACAAAACTTTATTTCATTTTTGATTTAATACATTATTGAATGTCAATAAAACGCATTCAACGATACACATTTATTCATTTCTCTCTTATAAATTTACTTGGAAGTTAACTTATTATCTCGAAAATCTAAGATGAAATATTTATGCACTCTTCAGTGGTTTCTTTGTTAACATAAATTTTCTTCGTAACTTGTTTTCAATTCAAACCGCGATTCAAGTCAAAGTTTTGCAATCTTAAAAAAAATTACACAACTTCAGCTCTTCATTTCACGATTAGTTTTTTTTTAATAGATTAAATTATGAAATGAGGAAGTTTTTATTCTAAATTATTATGATTTCAACGCTCTTTTAAAGAGTAGTTTATTAAATAATATTTTTTAAATATTATAGAAGGTATTTTTTATAATTATATTTAATTTAAAATAATAATAATTTAATTTTTTTTTAATTGTAAAATGTTATTGTATATAATTTTTTTAATGAGAAGAATTTCCTTGATTTAAAAATACAATAGAGTGTTTGATTAAATAACATAAATTTTAAAATAATACTTCAAGACAAGTAAAAGTTATTTTTTAAAAAATTTTAATGGTTTAAATTTTATAGGTATGATTATTTATTTTTATAATTAGTTTAAACTATATTTGAATAAAATTTAAAATAATAATTATTGTTATTTATTTATATATAATGATATATATTTTGAACTACATTCCTCATTTCAGAAAACTGAGGTTTCTAAAAAAACATTTTTTTTTACTAATAACTTTTATAAAAAAAATTACTTTTTATAAAAAAATATTAATATATATATATATATATATATATATATATATATATATATATATAAATAAATATATAATCATTAATTTGGATATAAAAGAAATTTTTGTTTACATTTTGATTTCATAGAAAAGATGACAAGAGACTAATTATTTCTTTAATTAATTTTAACATAAAATATTGTAAACAGAAACGTAGAACTCGAAGAAAGTCAATTGAATATTTGGAAAACATTATATTTAATTGTACAAAATAAATTTATATTATTACAATTCCTAGTAAATGATGAAAAGATATTCTATTCTGTTCAAAAACAGAGAATAATTGACGATGAATATCAACTCATACCTTATAAAATATTTATATACAATGTTTATGTAAAGTGACGTTGATATGTGTATAAAGTGTTTATAATATATTCATATATGAATTATATGCAGACACGTTCCATAAACAAAATTTTTATCAAAAACAAACACGTAATTGTAATTCGACCTTTCTGTAAAGATTCGACGGAAGTGAAATGTGAAAAATATAGTTTCAGAGAAACTGTTATGCACATATTTACGTTTTTGTATAAAAGATCAATGCTTTGTGTTGAACGTACTGCAAAAATTTCGATAAGGTATCAACAATGTTTGTACACATAGAAATTTAAAAACAAGTCGAATAGTTCGAAATATCAGTTATATAGAGTATGTTACAAAATTTTATTTCTTTTCAAATATTTTGATTTCTTTTTAATTCAAATGTTAAATAAAATAACCTAAAATATTATTATAAATGTATTAAAAAGTGTACATTATTATTTAATAATATTTATATACATGTATATAAATTAGAATATATTGTGAGGAAATAATTAAAATAATAAAATTTCATTATATTTTTGGTACTGTAGCGTATTTGCTTACACAAAAATGAATCGCCCACTCAACAAACATCACAAGACTTTAAAAAGTGTTTAATAATCACTTATTGTTTTCTTTATTCACTGATGCGTATTACAATGGTTGTACCATTATTATACACTTTTGAGTACATTATAAATATTTGAAAGAGAACACGGTTGTTTTTTTCTTTTTGAAGAAAATTCAATATTTATAACATTCGTTTTTTTAAGTTTTTTAGGTTACGAACAACAAGTGATGATGATGTATAACTAATTATATACATCATGATTTGGAAAACTACGCATATCTGGTACAACTTATAAACATTAAAAAATTTTTTTTTAAATGTTAATAAATTTCACTTCATTTAAAAAGTTTCACTTCATTTAATTTTTTTTTTAAATGAAGTGAACAGGAGAATAAAAATGGTGTCAGTGCGAAAGAAAATCTCATATTATTAAGTCGAATAATCCTCTATGTTGAAAATGAAACATTTTTGATTAATAAATTCTACCTGTTTTCACTTATGGTAGTGAATTATGGATCTTGAATATCAAATTAATTCAGCGCCTCCAAATAACACGAAAAAGCATAAAAATATGCATGGTAGTAATAACACGAAAAGATAGAAAAAGAACTAAGTGGGCTAGAAAAAAGTTATAGATGTTATAGTAAAAATGAGGGGTTTGAAATATAAATAGACGAATAGCAAAAAAAGATCATCAATTAATTTGAAGCCTAGAATTGTCTGGGAACTTAAATATATAAAAAGGTATAGGAAAGAGCTCATGGATAGATTACAAAGACAATAAAAAAATGAGATGGGACAGAGACAATAAAAAAAATCTTTGGAATGGATTGGAAGAAAAAACGTATTGGATAGGCTGAAATAAAAATTTTTGTATTTATTTGTATAAAATATGAAATATGTATGTGCTCAAATCTACTCAAAAAAAAATGTATGAAACCATCAAACATATTTAATAAAATATATATTTAATCTATTTATCGATATTTTTTTCGAATTTCTTTAAAGAAAATCTAACATAATTTTAGATACTATTCATACTACACTGTTTTTTTTAGAAAGAAAATATATTTCTAAAAAACTATAAGAAATACAAGATAAAAACATCAAAACTAATTTTTGAAGTTTATTCGAATATTTACAATTTTTTTATTGAAATATATAATTTTGCTTCTCTCGCTCTCAATATATACACACACACACATATATATATATATATATATATATATATATATATATATATGTATGTAAGTATGTGTGTGTGTTTATATAAATAAAATGTACATAATTCAACAACATGTCAAAAACAACTAAGATGCATTATCTGTGTTAACTAATCAGAAGTGATGTTATTGTCTTAACAGTTCTTGTAGGCTACATATACATTATTGGAGATTTGATCTATATGTTAAGTTTGATATTGAGTTTCAATACAACGTATATAACCCGTTGTGACACGTTCCATTGTAAACAGACAATGACACAGGCGTAAATGTCAAGTTTGTTTGTTTAATTCAACAATATATATTCAGTGTCCTTCAATGTCAAACTTTTACGAAAAATATTAATTACATTATTTATGAAGTTTAAAAACGAAATATGTATGTATATCAATACAAATGTGTGGATATGAGATATTTTGTACTTATTTAGTTAAATTATGATGTAAATAGATTTATTTTTAATGTAAACAATTATAATAAGTGTATGTATAGATATGAATTAATTTATGATGGTATATGTCAATATCATCTTTTTCAAAGAATATCTCTATGGTTCAATTGATATTTGTATATCGAAAAGTAAATAGAAAATAATTATGTATAATACACATCTTTAATGGATTTACATATGGATGTATATATATATATATCTATATATATCTATATATATATATATATCTATATATATATATATATATATATATGAAGAGAAAGAGAGCATGAATTATTCTAACTACAAAAAAATTGGAAACCTTTTAATTTAATAGCATACTGATGGAGTCTGAACATAATGATGATGATAGTAGTAGTGATAATTATGTTAATATAGAAATAGATTTAGATAGGTAGATAATTGATTATTTAAAAAAAATTGTATATATTATAGGAGTGTGTCGATAATATTCAAGAATATTGGCAATGTGATAACACTTTTTAACTTGGCAACAGTGTAACGTACATATTATCATCAAATTTTATATATAACGCATAGTCTAGACATTATTGCAAGTTTGATTTGTTATTGTGTGTTATCTGTATCTTATGCCATACAAAATAGATGCAGAAGATTTAAAGAATTGTAATTGAATATCAGGCAAAAAAGGTGATTCCATGTTTATGAAAATAGTTATCTCTAAACACTACTTTCCAGCAATATGAAGCCATTTGAAAAAGGAATAAAATTATTTGTAAGAATTATAAACCTTTTTTTCTTCTTAACATATTTTTTAAAAAAATCTTTATAGTTATATTGTTTGTGTTTGACCAAAGGTTTCATCCTCTAAGATTTTTTTTCACGACAATGTGTTTGTTCATTTCTATTTGAAAAGAAAAAAAACATTTTGTTAGTTCAAAATTGATTACCGTATTGGATCAATGTCTCTGTTTATTCTAGTGTGATTTTTGTAATTTTTCTGAATTAAAAAAATAGTGCATATATAGTGCAATTATATTTTGAGGTTATTTCTAGTATTCAAAACTATTTGATGAAGATTTTGAAGGAGATATAAAGTATTCAAACGAAGGTTAAGTAAATAAAATAGTTAGTATACATATATAGAAATTACATCATTAAGAAAAAATTAAAAATATACAATTAAAAAAGAAAAATATGAAAAAATAAATATTTGAATGTTGTCAGTACAAAAAAAATCGCGATTTTTATGATAACAACTTATAGTACAGTTTTTACTTACTTTATGAGTTATTTTTTAATAATATTTAATAGTATGAATGTATATTTATAATTTATTAAAAAAATGTTGTCGTTACGAATTTTTTCAAAAGTCAGTCTTTAATAAAAACTAACCTATTTTTCTATACATTTTTTTTAATATTTATACTATATATTATATTAAATAAATAAAAGAGTAATAGAAAGAAAGGTTCTTTAATATATATTTTATATTGAAAAAAAATCGTTTTCATAAAAATCCTCAACACAGATTTAACATCCGGTTACAAGAAAAAAAGTCTCTTTATTTCTTGTTTTCATAACTAATCAATTTATATTTTATTCTTGAAAGTTAAACGACACGTTTGTGAAAGCGTGCGTTTCAAAAGGAAGCGTGTCTCAGACCTGTTGATTCATCGATCCAATTTTATGTTTTGACATAAAATGTAAATATGTATTCCCTTTATAACGTTACTAAGAATTATGTAGGTCGTCTCTAGTTACGTCAAAGACATGATAAGTGTATATATATATATATATATATATATATATATATATAATATGTATATATATATATATATATATATATATATATATATAATATGTTTATATAATATATGTATATATTTGTTGTCTTTCTTCTAAAATGGAAATAAAACAACAGCCGAATATAAAATAAAGTTAACTATTTGTTTTCAGCTTAAAGGTGCTTTTATAAAAAAAACACAATTTTAAATGTAATACATGTATTTTTTTAAGAAGAAATCATATATATGAATAAAATGTTTTCGTAACATTGGATAATATATTCATTAATGTACATTAATATTAATTTTAATTTCGAGTGAATTTATTTTATGTGTATATATATATATATATATATATATATATATATATATATATATATATATATATATATATATATATATGTATATGTATATATACATACATACAACTATACATATAAACAGGGTTTTCCAATAAGCACTTCATAGATATAAATGGAAATAAAACAAAAAGTATTTAACTTATTAGTAATTTATTTATTTTTATTTTAAGCATACTCTATGGCATTAATGATGGAACAAAATTTTATTCATATGACCACTACGAATAAATTTAAGAATATAAACTTTAACCTTAAAGTCGAACCACGTCCTGTAAGATCCTCTGTGATGGATGATTATATTCTTCGCAATATTAAAAAAAAATTGGATTTATGTACAAATATGTAAGATGGATATGACAAGAACTAATTGATATAAAAAAAACAGGATCGTGTAACTGTTTGCTCGTCTTGACTTTTACACAATAAATATCAATACTTTCTGGAATGCTTTGTAACTGGAGATGTAAAGTGGATTACATATGAAAATATAGTGAGGAAAAAAGCACAATGTAAAGCTGAACAACCTACTTCGTCAACATCTAAACCGAGTATAAGTATGAAAAATAGAATGTTGTTTATATGGTGAGATATGAGAGGACCAATTTATTATGCACACCTAAAATTAAAAGAAACGATGAATTCTGAAAAATATTGTCAATAATTGAACAATTTGAACAATGAATTTAAAAAAATCGCCCGGATTTTGTTAACAGGAATTAACCCTCCAAAAATAGAGGAATTTTGTTAGGTAGTTTTAAGTCACCAAGCATATTTCCTAGATATAATATTTTCCGACTACTATTTCATTTTGATTCTACAAAATTTTTCAAATCGAAAAACAATCTTAAATGAGTTTTTAGCTTTCAAGGACGAGTCATTTTATCGAAAAAGAATTCAAATGTTTCCATCAAAGTGGAAAAAGTTGTTAATATTAATGGAAATGACATTTTTAATTAAATATTAGTAAACAGTTTAATTATTTTTTTTTACTTAAAGAACTGGTATAATTTTTAGATGAATTTAATATATATATAATGAGATAAAAGATAAAGTAAGGAAATATATTTATTTAACAAATTATTCATTACTGAACTAATTAGAGAAATAAAAAAGGATATTCATTTGAATAAAATAAAATTTAAGTTAAACTTTTCCTTAAAATGTTTTTTTAAAAAAACAGTTCATCCTAAAAAATGAATAAATAAACATCTAATTATGAAAAATATAACTTAGTACAAAAGTATACAAAAATCCAATGGTTTAAAAACAGAAGATTTATGTTCTGATAGCTGCGTGTTTCATCCAATGTAGATAGCTGAACCTCTAAATGGATGTTGGGCACGAAACTCACATCCCATGACGTACTAAAAGCAGATTATAAAGTCCAGTCAGAAGATAATGCAACATGGTAATGCGGAAATATAGATCAGAAAGCTTCAAGTATAATAAAAGGTTACGACCTCTTAATGATTCGCATACGAAAGATGAATGCAAAAAGTATTAATATTTATAATAAATTTATCTCCAGCGCTTTTATTCATAAATGTTATGGTTCATTAAAGAAATTTTATTGATCATTATAAATCAATTAGAAGTTGTAGGGTTTACTCTTATAATTAATGAAGTTTGGAAAAAATTCAAATTTTATATTGTAAGAAATTTTGTTAAGTATAGTTAATCTATTTTTCATCTTTTTGTCAATTGCTATTATAGATTATTGATTGATTTTTTTTAAAAAAATATATTAAATAATATTTTATATATAAAAAAGTATTAGAAAATTAAATAAATATTAAAAATTTAATAATATTTCCAAAATGTAAGATTGTCCAAATGAAACTGAAGGGTTTAGACATTTACTTGCTTGTTATCATTTACTATTCTTTACTATCCTTCAATTTCATTCGTACCATCTTATAATTAAAATTTTTAATTTTTTCAGTATCTAAATTGTCAAAATATAACTATATAAATTGATACAAAAAGGAAAATTTAAATATGAAAAAAAAATTTTATAAAAAAACACAATTTTTATTAAAATAAACTCTTTAATAGATTAAAAAATCATATAATTTTTCATCAAAAAAAAATATGTCACATCCAAGAAAATATGTTTCATTAGAATGTGCATAAGTGAATGAGAAAGCAGTCACAAAATCATTTTTAAAAAATGAAATAAAATAAATGTGATTTTTGAAAAAACAATTGTTATGTGAAAATGATTTAAACTTTAAAATTCAAGATTAAATAAAATCTTTCATAAGGATTCTTGAACTTGGAATGCTCTTCATTCTAATATTTACAAAACACAGATTTTATCAGTTTTTAAAAATAATTTCTTGTGGTAAAATGTAAAAAAATACTTTTCCAAAACTTAAATACTTGTTATTAATCTTTATTCTTGGCCAAGTATTATATTAATATTATTCAATGTAATCTGAGGTACATGCAGTATCTTCTTGAGAAACATAATTGGGTTATAAAAGATTCACTGCATTTAAAAACTAAAATGAAATTATTTTTTTCATTTTGTTAAATGTTTTAATTTCATTTTAATATTTAAAAAATATCATAAAACAAATTGAATTAGTTTATACATTTTAGAGAAAATAATAAATAAAAATAATGAGTTTTTTCAATTTTTTTGTACAGAATATATTTTTCTTATCATATTTTATAATAATAAGTTCTAACTGTGTGTGTGTGTAATATCGACTTTACCTACGCGTTTGTCTTATTTCTGAGAAAAAAAAATGAATATTTTAATTTAATACTGTTTCGATATCCTGAGATGTCTTCAGCTATTTCGAAAAAAGACATGATATGATATGATATTTTATATAAGAGGAAGAATACACGAGATTTCTATTTTCAATTTATTTTAAATAAGATTTGGAGATAAGGATTTTTCCTGAATTTCATTATTGACGACGTCACTCGCCAACAAAGCACACAGAATTTTATAATTATAAATAGTTATTTCAGAAAAAATATATCTGTTGAGAGTGAGTCGAGATGAATTATGTAGAAGTATAAGGTAACGAAAATTTTTGATGAAATTAATATTAATGTTTTTTATAAAAGATTTTTTAAGATTCAATACAACTATAATATTTTTTCCATTGGATTATGATTTTTATCTAAGTGTATTATACTTATTTGATATGAATAATTATTATTATTTTATTTCCTTGAGTGTGGATATGTAATCTATTCATCTATCTATCTAAATCTATATCTATCTATCTATCTATCTATCTATCTATCTATCTATATCTATATATATATATATATATATATATATATATATATATATATATACATAAATGTGGTGGGTCAAATGAGACAAAAGGATTTAGATATATGTACATTAACTTGCTTATTAATATTTACAATTCTTTTCTATTTTTTAGTTTCATTTTGACAACTCTCTCTCTCTCTCTCTCTCTCTCTCTCTCTCTCTCTCTATATATATATATATATATATATATATATATATATATATAGGGTCATCCAAATGTGACACCTAGGTTTGTGTTTTATTAAAATGAAACATATGTACAGTTTCTTTTGTTCTTTTTTAATAAAAAAATCCTATGTCATTTGAATATATATATATATATATATATATATATATATATATATATATATATATATATATATATATATAGAGTAGTTTGATAAGTGTGGTAAATTAATTTCATGTTTAATTTATTTTATATTCATTTAATTTAATTTTTTTTAATTAATTAATTTAATTAAATTTTTCAATTTAGTTTTTCTTACTTTTTACCATACTTATCAAACGACCCTCGTATATATATATATATATATATATATATATGTATATATATATATATATATATATATATATATATATATATATATATATATATACTTAGTATTTTATTAATAGACTATATTTATTTTGTATTTATTATTTTAACTAGCAATATATTTAATAATATTTTAATTTTATTCATATATTTCATGTCCAAAAAATGTTATGCATTAAAATTAATAATACCATACAATCTACTAATGAAAAAAACTACCTATATTCAAATATGTATAATTATCAATAAATTTAAATAAACTTATTTGAAAAAAATGAATAAATTAAATGACATGAAATTTATAATGTCATAATATCAAGGTGGAGGGATGATATTTTAAAGTATTATGGGGGCGAAAAGTGGATGAGATTAGCCGTAGACAGGAAACAATAGAATAATCTTGAGAAAATATTTAAAAGGATCTAATGACATTCAATGAGACTTTCGGCCAACAGTAGGTTGATATAGGCTTTTATTGCGATGATAATAATATACATATTTATATATATATATATATATATATATATATATATATTTGTGTGTTTTTGTGTGTGTGTGTATGTGTGTATGTATATTTTAAAAAAATTGATCAATACATCCTGTTTATGAAGGTGAAACATGAGTCGTAAATATCAAAATATTTCAGTATTATTCAGATAACAGAAAGAAGTATTTGTGGGCAGAACGAAAAATAAGTGAATTTAATAATAAACATCAGTTACAATTTTTATAACAAGAATGAAAATTTTAAAATGATAATATGCCCATTATATAAAAAATAGATAATTATCAATTGATAACAAATTATTCACTGAGAACCTAAAAATATAAAAATGTGTAAAAAAACCCATACAGATAAATGTGATAGAGACGTGAGAAAATATTTCGGTTCAGTATAAAAAAGAAGCGCGTTAGATTTTTTTGGAAATGAAAAATTTTGGGAAAGGTCATCCAGTATTAGTTATAAAGAGGTTAATATTGATTTTATATATATATATATATATATATATATAATATAATATATATATTAATAAAAGTTCTTAATGTAAAAATAATTTTTGAATTAAATTTATGATTGATCTTTTTTCTACAAAGAAATATTTTACAATAAAATATTTGTACAATAAATTATAAATATAACGTAGAAAGCGTATCTATAAAAAAATGTTATTAAATAAACGACCATATTTTATTACAATATTTGAAACCATAGAAAAACGTCTGTGTTCAGAAATATTATTACAAGAGTAAACAATTATAGTATTGTTCCTAAACGTAATTTCAATTGAAATTCAGAAAATGTTCATAGCCCATTATAATATTTTCACAAAAAGGTCTGAAAATTAGTAACCTTAATAAATGACACATTGTAATTAAATGTCGTGTTATTAATTAACTATGTAAATTAAATGAAATTGTACGACGTATTCATTCGACATACAAATGTCAGACGTATAAGAAGAATTTTATTATTAATAATTATGTTTTTCCCACTTGTCAAAATTTACTTGTAACAGTAATATATTTCTTCTTTGTCAAAATTTAGTGGCAGCAATTATAAACATGTCTGAATGTTTTCAAGTTATAAAGTGAATAACGTCTGTTTTCAGTGAAGTAAAATTTATTTAAATTATTATTTTAATCATTCATTTATTTCAAAGTTAAGTTTTAAAAGTGTATTAATAATATCATTTAGATTTTTCAAAATTAATATTTAATTTATATTTGTTAGTAAAATAATTTTAATATTATTTGATTCTGAATGTCATTCACAGTTGAAAGTATTAATTTAATAATTTGGTAATTGTTATTTAAATATTTTTTTATTTTTAATTTATTGCGTGTAATTTTTTTACTAAATTACTTTTTAAATGAAATATTAAAAAAATTCAAACATTATACATAGAAAATAATTATTTTAAAGTTATTTACCAAATATTATTAAACATGTTTTTTTACATTAATTAAATGAATCCTATTATATTTGTTCAATTTAAAATATTTTCCGCGAAATAACTGACTCTCAAATAAATACAATTCCTCGACCTTTGGTTAACAATTTGAAGCGTTAATTATTTTACAACGAATACATTATAATTCATGTTCGCTGTCTGTTTATATATTAGTTTTGTTAACTATATCATGTTTCGAAATTATTAGAGTTTGTTGCCAATTAGCAAGAAATTAAACCAATCAATTTACATTCAAATTACATGTTACAGTTGTGTATATTTGATATCATTTATGATTTACTTATTTAGATTTTTATTTTTTATTTATTCGCTTTATATTCATATAGTAGCAAATTTAGAAAAAATTAATTAAATTAATATATATATATATATATATATATATATATATATATATGATGGTTAAATGAGATTAAAGGATAGTAAATGATGGTAAAGAAGTAAATATATGTCTAAACCCTTGAGTCTTGTTTGAGCCATCTTATTATGTTTTTACTTACACACGAATCATAAATTCATTTTATCTAAGTTGTAAATATTTTTTTTTAATTTAACCAATCAAAAATTATCTATTTTAAAAAATTATTTGATATCCAGTTTTAGTATTAAATGAATTTAGTTACTTAAAAAAAAATTATTCTGGTGTTAGTTATTAAAAATAATCAAAACAATAAATTATTATTAGATTATATTAAGAAATGATATAATTTAGTAAAATTAAGTTATTTTTCTTATTTAGTAAAATAAAATCAAAACTATGGATTATCATTGGAATTGAGAAACGATATCATTTAGTAAAGTTAAAAATTACATTTCTTATTTATTAAAATAAAAAAATCAATTATTCACACAGAATTGATGGACCACGAAAAACAACTAACTAGAATGATACGCATATAGTTAAAAAATGCAAAATAATTCACGATTATCAGTAAATGAAGTAAAGTAAATGCTAATATATGATAATTTTAAAATGACAATTAAACGAAGGTTAAAAGAACAAGATTTAATAACTATTTTAAAACTTAAAACACTTCATTTTTAAGAATATGGAAGTCTGTATACAATTCTCCAAGAAGTATCTAAATATACCTCAAACCTGTTGAATAAGATTTTAAATTCAAGCTGAAAAATGAGAAAATAAGGCTAGGAATTTGGATAAATTCACTTAAATCCTTAACAGATTAACGCCGACGCTGTAATTGGTATTTTGCTTCATCGAGCGGTTCCACTATTAGTATTTTGCTACATCGGGCCACTCTGAACTAGGGAGTACAAAATTACCGAAATAATTATTTAAATATTTTTATAAATATCAGTATTTATTTTTTACTGCATTTATACATTCAAATATATCAGAAATGATAATAATAATAATAATACTAAAAAAACAAATTTTGAACCACCGGTGGCACATTCTGACATCAATATATTAAGGATTGTTTTTTGGAACGATGAAAGTAAATTCAACCTCAAAAATGATGGAATAAGGCAAAGAAATTTGGTTAAATTTTTAGGATCTTAAAATGTTTAATCCACTCTGAAGTTTGGAAATTAAAATAACATGACGTCGAGTTGCTTCACTAGTAATAATGGAACAATATGATCAAAATCGATAAAAAAATTACAAGTACATCATATAATAAAATATTATCGAGTAATTTAAAAGTTTTAATAAAAAAATTTTGATTTGAGAGATGATTATATCTTCTAATATGATAATAACTCCAAACATACAACTAAAATTATAAAATAGTACCTACAAAATGAACATATTGAACTATCGAAATGAAGTGTAGAGCCTATTAATGCCTATTTGGTATTTGTAAAATTATTTGAACTCAAAAATGAACAAGTATAAGATAAAAAGTAAAGAAGAATTTAATTTAAAACTTAGGAAAAAGGGAAAATATACTATTAGATTATCTAAGAAGAATATTGATTATTGGATTCTAAAATGTTCAAAATCCCTAATAAAACTCAAATGAATTACATACTAAATATTATGAGAGAAAGATTTTCTACCAAGGTAAAAAAAGTATTCTTAATAAAAGTGTATAAACACATATATTTTTAGTTGTTAAAAATAAAATTTAGTTGTTTTTTTTGTTGTTTTAAATTAAGAATGACTAAGCAATTTAAATAAATGTTTGTTTTCATTATACTTCTTGTTTTGGCTTTGTAATAAACCTTTTAACTTTGATAAAACAAGACTGCGAATACCTTTGTTTCTGACTGTATATATATGTGTGTGCTGTTGCGTGGTGTTTATGGGTGTGTTTGTATTTGCCTTATATGTGTGTATGTTTGTACGTTTACTAAATGAAATATTCTATAACAAAATGTTGTAATTTATATTCATAGGAAGTTCTATTACAATAAAGATATTTATTAAACCACAAATGACGTACGGGACCTTCTGGTATAAAATATGAGAGGTCAACCTAGTTGAATGTAGTTCTAATAAACATATATTCCATAGTTGTTACATAGTTACATAATTACGGAAATACTTGATTTGCTGTACACGAACAAAATTCCTTTATAGATAGTTAACAATTCTCAAGTTTTAATTTTTAATCATTTGGCAGTATTTTAATCGTTAAAGTTTTATTATTTCATCCGATCGTCGCCATTAATTCATATTTTGATTAAAACTTCAGTCATTTACTTTAAACGTTTGATTTTCTTGTAAAGTCATCGAACTATGAACATTTTCGAATATGTTGTACGTTTAAAAAAACAATTACGAAAGTTCCATATTGATTTATATTTTGTTGAAAATGTGATTGTGTCTAGTATGCTATTCGTTCCTTACAAGAAACGAAATAAATCTTTTCTTGTTTTACAAACTGATTCATTTGATGTATTTAGTAGACCTTAAGTTTCTTGTTTTGTAAGATAAATAAAAAAGAGCGTGGGCCGTACAACTCAATTTCTGAAAAGCGTACTACAAATCATTGTAACTGAACAGAAATTTCAAGAGAAGTAAAAATTGTTAACAAATGTTATTGTCTCTTAGAAAATTTCACTTGACTTCGTCTTAAAACTGTTGAAAACACAATTAATTACAATCATTTGTTGAAATTGTTTTGAAAAAAATTTAATATTAAATTAGAAAATAGAAATAAATCGTTTCTTTAAAATTACTTCATTTAAAAAGATTTCTGTAGAAAGAAATTTAAATTTTTAAAAAGAATTATCTCGGTATTGAAAATAAATTATTATATATAGAGAGTAGCCCAAATTTTACTAAAGGATAGTAAATGCTAGTAAGTAAGTAAATATATGTTTAAGGGGGTATTCTAGTCTAGAATTTTGAAAAAATCGATTTTTTTGCATATTTTCAAAGTTTAGACCTTTAAGAATATGTCCTTAAGAGGATTTTTCGAAATTCGAATTATTTTCGGCGTTATAGCTATTTTTGTGACGCGCCAACCAATCCGGTCTGGTCGGAACGAATCAACTTTAAACGCATTTTTCTTGAAACTACTTTTTTCGATACGGTTGACGTGATATCTCAAGTTCTAATGGACCGATTTACTTGAAATTTGATACAGAGCTTCTCAATATAACAGTGATTGTCCTCGCCTAAGATTTTAATTGAAAATTTTGTTTTTTACTATTTTTAAAAAATTCCGAAAGTTGAAAAAAATAGGGCAAAAAATGACTGTTTTTTCACACTGCTGCCATTTTGCGAAAAAAATTTTTTTTTAAATTTTCTTAGACAGGGATACTACTGCAACCTTCTTTCTCAATAATTTTTAAAAAAAATTTGTTTCGGATGACCGGAAGGGTGGAACCACATCAACCAGGAGACACCTTTTTTCGAGCCCCCACTTTTCCAGCCTGTATCTTTTTCAATTTTGAATTTTTTGTTTTTAATAATACTTTTTCATACTCTTAAGATGTCAATAAATAACTGATAAAAAATGGATAGTAAAAATATTTGTTGTTTTTTTTATAGCGCCCGAAAAACACCTAAAATTCGTGCGTCTAGACTAGAATACCCCCTTAAACCCGTCAGTCTCCTTTAGGATACCATATATATTTATATAGATTTATTACTAAAATGTGGATTAATTATCCTGAAAATTTTAAAACATTTATTATTCTTTTGAGCAAGCATTTCTTTATTATTTACTGCACATAGATTATTTTGATGTCATAAAAATCTATGTTTTTACACAATTCTCTGCTCACGAGAGAGATGTTTGTAGTGTGTGTGTATATTGTGTGTGAGTATTGGTTATATATATATATATATATATATATATATATATATATATATAACCAATTTATTTTCATCAAAATTAAAAAAAACAATTACTTGAAATTGAGTTTGAATTATGTTTTTTTTAAAAAAAAAAAATAAAAATTAAAAATGATATATATGTATATGTGTGTGTATCATATCATATAAATAAAAAGCAATAAAATTTCAATAAAAACCACGTTCTAATACAATGAAAACAAAATAGAAAACTTGAGTTGAAGACAGTTCGAATTTCACATTGAGGATTGTCAAAATGTCAAGTCAAGATGTGAATGGAAGATAAATATAACTCTTATTAGATTTCTTTTGGAAAATCGTACTAGCGTCTCAATGTCAAAAGTAAACAAAAGTCTGGTTGGTGTAGTGAAAGACAAAAGTGACGGAAAGAGTCATTTGAATTACACAGATCGTACACTGTCGAGAGAAAAGTTCATTACAAAGTTGTGATAAAAGTTTTCTCGTAGTAATTACTCAACCGATTTCTACACAGCACTGTTTTTTTTTAAAAAAAAATAAAATAAATTGTACGAAATGAGTTTTTTAGTATTAATTTATCTGATTTGTTACGAATTATCTTTTTGAAATAATGTTTTGCGTTTATTAAAAGAACATTAAGAACTTTATATATATATTATATATATATATATATATATATATATATATATATATATATATATATTATATATTGCATGTAAATATTTGAATATTGATAAATATTTGACACATTTTTTTATATCGTGAAAAATTACACCAAGTAACGTTATTCGCATATTCTAAAGTTTGATAAATTATTTTATAAGTACACATAACGACCATAACGACATGCTATAAACATAAATGAAAAATTATTCACTGAGTATTTACGTTTAGGTGTTTCGAATGTATTTTTTATTCCGTTATTTCGGTTGAAAAATCCAAATGTACGTAATTAATTTATGGAATTGTTTTTCGATACATTTTATCACCTCATTTTGTTTGCTTGTTTTAACATGACATTATTTATTCTAATGGCATAGGTCTTTTTTTTAAAAAAAAATCTGTTTGCTATTATAAATGGGAATTTTATTGATTTTCTAGCAATGATGAAAATTTAAAATTTGAACTTTAATATTTTAGTATAAATAAATTGTGTCTTTACTATCAGCTTCAAGTGAAATATTTTTCTTACTCAATTTTTTTTGAATACAGAACTTGAGACTTCATAATCAAATATTGGATTATATCAAGCATAAATCTAAATAATTGCAAATTATTTTTCAGGATAGTTAATTTTAATAATAAATATATTTTATTCTTAATAAATAATTAAAATTTATACCATCAAATAAATATAAATTTCAAATTAATAAATGTTAAAATAAAAATTGTTGATATTTAATTTATAACTATCTACAATTTTAATTTTAAATTATTTTATCTGAAGAAATAAAATTCAATAGTCTAATTTTTTGGTTTAAATGATATCTGTCTTAATTATACTGAATTTTTTTTATAGAAATTAATCATTCCAATTAATTCATCATATTTTTTTAAAAAAATGTAGTGAGAAAATCGAAAAAAAATTCTATAAATGATTTTCATTACAGATTTTTAAAAGTATTTTCAAACACATTGTTGACATTTTATTATTATTAATTTTTAATTACTTTTTTGAGAACACTGGATTAAATTTCATTCTATAAATTAACCAATCTGTGTTAATTTTATATAATAGGTCATCCAGATGTGACGCCTAGATTTGTGTTTTATAGAGTGGTGTGTAAATGAACCTAAATATTTATTAAATAACAGATTATATGTTTTGAAGTAAAATATAATTAGTTTTTAGATATATTTTTTTTTTAAAAAAAACACAAAAAACGACAAAGCTATATTAGTATATTTTACATATCATGCAATAAGAAGTAAATAAAAAGAAATCAGTCACTGTTTGTAAATAAAAAGAAAATCTCTTAGTTAGAAGGCAAATCATCTTCTGTATTTATTTTAGTATGTATTATAGAAACATGGATAAGGAGGTACTAGGCTGTTAACACAGTCGTGAAAAATCATGTTTGTAGAATTTTGTACGTTAAATTAAAGTATGTTAAATTTTGATTTTACTATATTTTATATATATATAAAGTTTTTTTTTTTTGATTACATAGAACTTTCGATAAGAATTTAATTTAAAGTTCTATCACGATTAAAAAATTCCCTATATATATATATATATATATATATATATATATATAAATTATACCTTTGATTTTACCATTATTTATTTTAAAACAGAATAAATTATTTTTTTCATTTTAAATCAATTACCCTAATATTTAAAAAAAGAATGGTGCTTCACTTCCGTCTCCAAATTGATGTAAAAATTTCATTTTCGAACTTTCACAAAGTTTTTTGAAAATTATCGAAATTTAAATTTTATGAAATATTATAATAAACAAAAAAAAGAAACAAGATAAATTTTCAGGCAGACTTTTCAAACAGATTCTTGGGCAAGTGAATTTTAATTCTATTGCTATTATATATATATATATATATATATATATATATATATATATATATATATATATAAATATATCGTATACATAGAAGCATTAACATAATTTTCTAAACATTTCATTTTTCATAAATTATTTATACTGTTAAATAGAAATAAATGTATAGGCCGATGAGTGAAGCGAGTAGAGGGTGGAGCTCCCTGGTACAAAACAAAAATAAATATTAAATTATTATAGCTTTTTAAACTAAGTACGCCACTGGATATTATATATATATATATATACATACACTCTGATATATCATAATAGTTTATAAATTTCTACAAAGCTAAAACTGAAGTTAATAAAGACTTGAAGTATTCAATAATAAATGAGAATTTGTACAACATCGGTATTACATTCAAACAAACTACTATAGCTTTTCAAAGAGTAGTTTTGAATATATATTCATTTGTGTCTATATAAAATATACAGAGTGCTCGAAAATTATCTTTTCTATATTTAAAATTACTTGAACAGTAATTCTTTGTGTTATTAAATATTTCATTTAGTACCAAAATTAAAAATATAATATTAAAATATCTGTGTATATACTCATGCAAACAAAGTTATTAATTTTTTATTACTATTAGTATTAAATAGTAAAATTCAATTCATATGAATAATTGTTAAATTGGGTCACCGACTATTTTATTAAATTTCAGTAATAAAGTAGTTTATAGTAGAAATATATATTTATGTTTAATGAAAAGTAAAATAAAATCATAAACAGGAAACTTTACTGTTATTTATTCAACTAATATAATTTCCTGAGTACTTGTTTTTCATTAACGTAAATGTATGTTCGCTGAAAACCTAGTATAAATATATTCATTTATCCTTCATATCCAAGAGACAAGTTCTTGTACAAACAACATTAATTTATTGAATCTAACGATTCATTTATCGTGCGTATTGTAGTTTATCGTCATGATTTACTATAAAAATCCTACGTTACGTACATCTTGTATTTTAGTTTGTCAGTATCGGCGATTTCGCGAATAAAGAACATGCGGAGAAGATTGACGATATTGTTCAAAGTCCTCACGCCTTCGCCACCATAACGGTGGTAGGTACACTTGTGGTTTTGTACGTTATTTATAGAAATATCGATTTTACTTCACACACTCTCTCGTATACGACGTGGATTACAACTTGTTCACATCATAATACCTTTCCTAGATGGATATTTATTTACATGACTTCTCGACTGTTGGTAAATACATTATTATTCATGATCTCGGATGGTGTTCGGTCGTTTCAATGTATTCACTAAACTCGAGCGTTACTTCCAATCACATATGTTTCACTACTCGAAACATGTATTAATTCGTTATCGCTGTCTGTTTCACCGAATGTTCTAATTCATTTACGATTAGTGTGAAATTAAAATGATCTATTTTCATTACACTAAATTATCTTTGATTCAGTTTAAATTATAAATGTATGTACATATTGTTTCTTATTAATTAAGATTTACAAAATTACTAAACATATATATATATATATATATATATATATATATATATATATATATATATATAATTTTCACGATAATTATTATCGATGAAGTAGTATTTAATATTAGATTGAGTTTCTTCGAAATGAGTAAAATTTTAATTAACTAATGTACTCCTTACTCTCTCTCCTTTCTCTTTATATATATACATATTAACAGCAGAAGAAACCTTTTTCTATCCACTACTGGATGAAGGTCTCTACCAAAACTTTCCATTTCGATCAATCAAATGCTTCTCTCTTCCAATTCATTCCGATGAATTTTCCTCTGGTCATCCAAATGTAACGCCGAGATTTATGTTTTATTAAAAAGAAACTATACACATGTTTCTTTTTAATAAAACACAAATCTAGGCACCACATTTGGATGGTCCTATATCTCTATCTCTTTTATTCATGAATATCTTTCTAGATTTTTTATATATGTAATTTCTCAATCAATAAATTCCTTTAAAATTTTCATTTTTACTATAATATTAGTAATGTTTATTTTTTTCTAGTCTATTCAGTTCTCTTCCTATCTTTTCTTACTCTTCCTAACATACTTGAATTATTCTAGTATTCAAGATTCATATTTTATTGCCATAAATAAGAATATCTATCATGTATTGATTAAAAACTAGAGGAATATCCAACTTCATACATACAAATTTCTCCTGAACTAACACCATCTCATTTCTACTCTCTTGTTTACTTCATATATTAATATTCCTCTAGTGTTAAGAAGTTATCTCAGATAAAAATATTTTTCAACTTATATTTTCTTCCTTTTTCTTGTGATTTGAAAATTTATTAAACAATATTTTTGTCTTGCCGAGATTTATCATAAGACCAACTTCTTGACTTACGTTGTCCAATTGTTTTATTTTTCGAGTTCATTTGGGTTTGCTGAGAAAATAATAATGTCATGTGCAAATCTTAAGTGAATAAGTATCTCTCCATTTATTTTTATTTCTTCAGATTCCCTGTTTAGTCTCTTAAATAATCCTACTAACACAAATGTAAATAGTTTTGGTGATAAAGTATCACATACATACACACACACACACACACACACATATATATATATATATATATATGCTTTTAAAAACGTATAATACATTTGAAATAAAAATAAGAAAATGCACAAGAAATAATATATACCATAAATAGTTTCAATCAAGAATTAGTCTAGACTTTGTAACACAACTCTAACGATGATGGCTTTGGCATCGAAATGCATATTAGCTTATTATTGTTATAAACAAACAAAATTAAGAATAAGTAATTATTAAACACCTTTTAATATTTTGTGGTTTTGGAGGTGATAAGTTGTGTGAAAGTGAACTCAGTAGTTTCAAAACGAATTTAATATTTTTGCAGGTCATAATTTATAAATACATACGAATTATTTACGTATTGAATACTTAAAAGTTATAAAAAAATATAGAGAGAAATTATTTCTCTAGAAAAATTTAAAAATACTCTCAATGTTTATTTATGGAAAAAATATATTTTTATTGATGTAAAAAGGGATTTAAAAATAATATATGGTCATCCTAATGTGACACTTAGATTTGTGTACTATTAAAAAGAAACAAAATAAATTATACACATCTTTCTTTATTTACCACCCTATACACTTGTTTCTTTTTAATAAAACACAAATCTAAGCGTCATATTTGAATGGTTCTATATAATTATTCTATTCATAAAATAAATTGCTATTTTAGTACATAAAAGTATTTATACAATATTTTAAATATTTTTATACTATATTATAAATATCAATCTATATAGGGTGGCCTAAATGAGACTGAACGGTTTAGACATACATTTACTATCCTTAAACACATTTAGGCCACTTTATATTTAATTACATTTTTTATATTAAATCATAACCAATGTGGAAACTAAAATTATTATAAGAATTAATTAAAATTTATTTTTACAATTTTATATTTTATTGTTAATATATTAAATTTTATTTAATGAAACATTTAAAATTATTATACAAAATTTACTAATTTTGTTATTTTAAACTAAATTAAAAATGTAAATTAAATAAATTAATATAGAGAAGTTTTAGGTACAGAATTAATTGATTTTATTCTGTTTTTTAATTTATTCATACTTTCATAATTATTCCGTTTAGACCATTTGTAAATACAGTATAAAGTTAAATTTTCAAATATGAACTTTAATAACAATAATAATTTTAATTAAATAAATAAATTGTCATATGTGGACACATATATATATATATATATATATATATATGTACAAACATACATATATTGAAGATTGTGGTCATTTAATCTGTGCAACAGTGGAAACGAACAAACCTTTTGAGAGAACAAAAACCTTTTTCATGTAACTGTTACCATAACATTATTCCGCTTTTCGATAAAGCCATCTGCTATGATAAAAACGTAGTATTTATGTAAGAACTCGTGCATTCAACGATGCAATGAATTAGTGATAGAATTACATTGAGCCTCTAAAGTGATTTCTGTTTTCATTTTGTGTATGTATGTTACCGGTATTGTAAGTGACAGTCGTTGGAAGTGAAAACGTGTACCTGCAAATTATTTTAAAACTCTTGTGGTTAGATTTGTTTGCCGGGATGACTGTTTTTTTTAATTGTATGGAAATAAGTTTAATTTGAAAGTTTTAATTTTGTAATAATAAGTGTGGTATATATAATCTGCTTGAATTAAAATATTTGAATAATTTTGTTGTTGGAAATTTAAACTAACAATGAACATTTAAGGAATGTATTTATTTCTTCGAGTAATAAAAAAATGTTAAAAACACTATTTTCATTAAAAAGTTAGAATTTAATTATATATGCAATTTATTTAAAAATATATCGGTAGTTTAATTATTTTATATGATTTACTTTCAATTAAAAATATTAGTAAATTTGAATTAATAAAAAAAAAGTTAAATAAATAAATGAAATTGTTAAGAAGGTATATACAGTTTTTTATAAGTTTGGTTAGTAATAAGGTATAATTTCTAACAGTAATTCTTTGCATTTTATTTTTTTAAAATTTAATAAAATTGGATTTTATTCAGAAATAATACTGTCTTGAAATAATATTGATATTAAAATAAACTAGGAAATTCTAGACATATATTCAAATTTCTTCAAATATTAATATGTTAAACTGTTAGGTATTTCACATTGATTAATACACTCGAACAAGTATCAAATCATAAAACTAATTTTAGAAAGGTTAGATGTGATGTTCAATGTAAATGGATTAAAAAATCATTCGCTTGGAATAATTTCTCAAAATAGATATTTCAGTTTATTTATCAAAGAAAAAACGTGTAAATAAATGTTTTTGTGCATATTTTATAAAAAATTAGACAAATTGATCCTTTTACATTTTAGGGATTAAAAATGTTTATGTAATAATAAGATATAAAAATTTATAAAAGAATTATAAGAAAAAAACGCCGTTTTTAATTTTGAAAGAAACTTATATTTAAATAATATTATTTAGGGTAATCAGAATGTGACTGAAATTTTGCTATTTTGTGATAGTAAATTTCATGTTTTTAATAACAAAAAATCTATAAATAACAATTACATCCATTGTGTTGTTTGATTTATTTCTAAATTATTTTTATTTATTTAAATTTCACTTAATGTTTTTTACTCTACGTAATATTTAATAAGTAGAATCATTTATTCACTAATTAACTTATCTCAAAAATCTAAATTATTTTCCATTAAAATAGTACTTGATAGAAAAGAAGAAATATCATATAATATAAAAGAGAACATTAAAAAAATTAAATATTACATAAAATTATAAAAAAAACACTGTTCTCTTGATAAAAACAGACATAACTTTTACATTTACTCAATAAAATAATCATGAATTTCTGACAATCTCATTTAATGAAAAATGACATATTACACAAGAGAATATTTGAACTTCTGAAACATAATTTAATAAAATTATTCTATATTATTATTTGTCTTTTAATTTTTTTTAATATAGCCATTCTTTAATTTTTTTAGAAAAAATATTTTTACATTTTTTTATAATATATATATATATATATATATATATATATATATATATATATATATATATATATATATATATGAGTTCTCTTAATAATATATGTATTTAATTCTTTATTCATCTTTTGAATAATTGAAACTTACAAGAAAATATTTTTTTAAAAAAGATCAAAACGAATACAGACAAAGAAATATTACTAATATATATATATTTCTAAATACAACAAATAACATTGGTTCGATTTTTCTTTTGATTTCTTCTAAAATAGTATTTGTAAAAAAGATGGTTTGATAATAAGATTATTTTCATTTTTTTTAAAAAAAGTTCCTTTTAATATATTTAACAACATATCATTATTTTCCTCAATACTTTGCTTTTGTACATTTCAAATTTCTACTCTTTATACAATTTATTTATATCGTATAATCTTCAAACAAAACGACTATTCAATTAAATTTAAGTGAATGTAACAATTATAAGGTAAGGTAAAAATAGTTATACAGTATACAATGCGATTTAGTAATGTATTCATTTTAATTTCATTTAGAATAATTAAATTTAAAATCTAAAATCATTGAATGTATTAAAACGAACAATACATTTTACTAAATAAGAGTAATTAATGTTCATTCGAAAATTAGTTTCCCTGTTGTTTATTAAACTGAACTCTTAAAATATACGTTATATATAATATAATATTCTGTCCCAAAATACTAACACAAAATCACTTCAACAACTTCATATTGAGATTGTAAACCGCTTTCTTGGTTACACTAAATTATTCACGTGCGCATCTAAATATTTGTATATAATATTCAACAAAGTTTGCTATAATAAACATTCGACGAATTGATCACATTCTAATAGGAATACGAAATAATTTTATATGTGACTTATTATTCTATAAAAATCTTTAAATAGGATTGAATGAATTTATGAATTTATTTATTTATTAGGATTTTGATGATAAATATATGTATCTTAACAATTTTTCAACACCCCCAGTTACGATTAAATAAGTATTAGGCATTTCGTGTTTTTCAGGTACAATAATTCGTCTTGGCTTCCATAATTTTTCTAATAAATATATTAATAAAATATAATATAAATATTAATTAATGTGTAATTAAATTAATTAAAATTTTATAATTAGTCATTATAAATATGTGACATAATGTGATTTAAAAAAAATATCTTCTAGGGATTCATCATGAAACGACATTCACAGGTCATATCATCAATAAATTATTAAATTTTCTATCAATAAATACTATATTTTCAGTTAATTATTAGTTGTTTTTCAAATACTAGAGGGATTTTCCCTATACTAACTTCGTTCGTTGACCCTAGAATTTGTTTCTATTTAACAATATAAATAAATTATGAAAAATAAAACGATTAAAAAACTATGTTAATGCTTTTATGTAGACGTTATATATTAGGTTGGCAAGTATCTCCCTTCCGCTTTTTTTTTGTACATAGCTGCGAAATTCAAAAGACAAGAAGGCGGAAGGGAGATATTTGCCAACCTAATATATATGTAAATTAATATAATTAAAATTTATTCTATCCGAAAATTCTACCTGAAAATCTATCATTTTCCATTTTATATTCATTTTAATATTTCATAAAATTAGTACTCATTTTTTCGGAAAACTTCGGGAACGAAATTTTCACATCAATGTAAGGCAGAGGCGGAGCACCATTCTTTTTTAAATAAAAAATATATATATTTTAAAAATAGGATATTAGAAAAAAAAATATATTTTCTTATCTCATAATTAAAAAATAAATAATTTGAATGGAAAATATTTCCATTGAATAAAATATGTTTTATTGAAAATTTAAGATTTAAATCCTAAATAATTAGTATTTCCTAGTAATAGAATTTAATATTTCTTTTTATATCTATTTTATTTTCATATCTATTTATGCTTTTTTATCTATTCTAGTTATTTTTTATAAAGATCTTTATAGTGCGTTCAACAAAACAAATATATTAAAGTTAGTCATTTTATTTATTTATACGCAACTTCTTGGAAATATACAACACACATAAAAATATTGTTAACCGCTATTGTGTATTTGAGTGACTTTTTTCATAATTGAAAATCTCAAGACCGTATATAAAGAGTGATCTGCGGTCGCCAAGTTGTCGGAAGAGAGTATGACGTGCGAAGAAAACAAATCGAACCATTTAATACTGTATTTCCGAAGTGAATTGTTATCTTGAAATAAAATTTAATTAAAATCAATGTTCGATGTTTTTATTTTACACACACATGCATAAGTGTAATCGTATTTGAGTCTATAATATAAATAAATGATACCATGTTTATGATTTTTTTCGAAGAAAAAATATTTTTGTGGATAAATATGTATATATAACAATTATATTAATTTAAATTACCATTTGTTATCTTTACTGAATAATTTTTTTTTCATTAAAACACAGTAATGTATTTTTGCACTGATCAATAATTGAATATCAAATTTAAAATATCTTATCTCATATCTATTCATATTTAGAGCAAGACATTAACCCACTAAATTTTCATTTGGTTAAAAATGTATTCACAAATTCTTAATTGTAAAAATAATTAAAAATCTAATGAATAATATTTTTTCCAATTAATCATTAAACTAAAAAGTTAACCATATCATTCTAGTCGTTTTTAAAAAATTAAGTGAATAAAAATGTAGTCTGATAGAAAATATAAAAAAAGACTCAAATCTCAAGTTATTTTTTCTTCCCTTACGTATTTTCTCCTTCTTTGAAAATGAATTTCTTTGTTAAACAAAATTCATCCCATTTCACTTTTTATAAAGTGTGAATGACTTCTTTATTTGATTTTTATTTTAACTATTTTACATATTCCACTGAAAATAATTTAGAAATTATTATATTTCATTGATAATCATTTAAAATTCAATTTCGTTAAAATTACAAATTAAATTTCAATAAAAATTATTTTTAATTTCTCAAAATAAAATAATTATATTTGAAAATTTGATTTTTAAATTTTAAATAATTTTTAATGACGATTTAATTAATAGTTGTATTCAATAAATACTGCATTTAACTAGCATTCCACAATTTTGAATATTCAAATCAATCGGTCATTTAATCAATTGAAACGATTATTAACTGAAAAATCAATCAAGATTAACGATTAATTTTTAATCGTTAGTAATCGAATGATTGGAAAACGACTAATTTCAAATCAATCGTTTTATCAATCACTTGAAACGACTAAAAAAATAAATCTAACGATTAATTTCACATGATTAAAATTTTAGTCGTTAATAGTTAATCAGATAATTTTTATCTTACTTCGTTTTACACTAATCAATAATTAAATATTAAACTTAAAATATCTCATCTCATATCTATTCATATTAATAAGTGAAACGATACATAAACATTTTTGTAACGAATATTTATAAACAAATCAAATTATTTGTCAGTTCTATATCCTTTAATATTCTACCATATGCATTAAATATCCCTTTAAATACCAAAGTGAAATTTGACAAAGAATAAAATTTTTTTCTAACATAAAACCACATTTTTCATTAAATCATAATTATTTCCTGAAAAGAATGTCTTTGAATTTTCTTATTTTTTATATTATATTTTCCTTGGATTACAAAAACCAACATAAAAGCACAAAAATAAAGTAATACGGAATTGCGTACCGTCATTTTATTGTATTTATGGTCATTTTTCTCTAGAAATAAACGAAATATTCAACTGCGGTAGGCATGACAAAAAAAAATGGTAATTTTTGTACAACAGAACTTTGAATGGAAAATTTTATATGAAATTTTTTTATCTTGTATATCTATATATATATATATATATACATATATAATACAAGTAGATAAATATTTACATTCATATAGGTAAATGAATAAACGAAAATATAAATAAATAATTTCACAAAATTGTAAATAAACATTTTTAGAATATTTATTATATTTTTTTAAAACAATATATATATTCAGCAAATATTTTTTTCATTATATTATTTTTTTAACAAATAGTGCACTTTTTATTATAATAAGTAATGTTTTATTTTTTATTTTATATTACATTATATTATATTATTTGATATTACTTATTAAGTTGAGAATTTTTATTATTTTTATGAAAAAATATCTACTAAGATTAGGGTAGTCTGATACTTCCTGGGAATTAGTACATGAATGAGCCAACAAGTCATTCGTTAACGTATGATTAGATAAAACGAATCAGTTAATTTCAGTTGAATCAGTTAATCAATTTGAATTCAATTGATTAATTTCAATAACGAAGCTGTCGAAAGGTAATTATCCAAAAAATATCTACTAAGATATTTAAAAAATATATATGCACATAATATTTCAAGACAGAAAGCTTAATTAAAAAAAATGTAACAGAAAGACTTTAAAATTTATCATCTTATTTTAATACATTATTTGTTATGGTACTATGGTACATTCTCTTTAGCGTAAATAAATATCCCCCTCACAAAAAATTACTATTTTATAGAAAAAGTTCAATAATCACTTATTGTTCACACAGCAGTTCTCTTATCTACAATAGGAAGATGAAAAGATGGATTGATCTGTAGAATCACTTAATAAATAACTGTTATCAAACATTTTCGTTAACATTAATCAAAATTAAGAACAAAAGAAAAGGCAAAAGGACATCAGACATCATCTGATGAGCTCATATGATAGATTTAGACAGGGCTGCCAGTCATTCAGTACAAGAGTGTGTGTTAGGTGGAGTAGAGAGAGATTCACCATTGATAGAGAAATGTAATCAGATTTTTAAAAATTTTCTTGAAATTGCACAAAAATAACAAGAAATACAGAGCAATAAAAATAGTAAAATATTGGTTGAGGAGCAGCAGCAGCAGAGGCAATTAATAAACAGAAAGAATAAGATAAATAACGAATATCAACACAAGAATTAAAAAAATGGGTTTAAAAAAACTTATTGTTCACACTTGACTTACTCGATATTCGTAGTCAAAAAGTAAGACTGTTAACTGGGCATCATAGGATGTCACAAATAAGAACATTGTTCGAGGAGGCGATCGATCGCAAGGTACAGAGATATGAAGAGTTGGTGAAAATAAATTTCATCACATCATCAAAAAAAAGTCTACCCATATTTTTGACATTTTTTCTATAAACATCATAACATAAAGAAAGGAATAGAAAAGCAGAAGAAAAAATTCAGTTAAGGAATAATAGTTACAGGCACAGTAGAAAATAATAAAGAAAAAGAAAACAAAGATCAGCTATAATCATTGAAATTACTGAAAAAATACTTACATTTCATATTTTATTAAAAACTAAGGTGTATTTCAATAGTCGTACTACCATCATGAGCTTAAAAATGGCCATCGAAATACGGTTCAACTTTTAAACAAATAAAGACTGATTATTAAAAACTTTTAAAATTGTATGATGTTGAGAGAATAATTGATTTATTTGTGTTAAATTTTTGTTGTTTAAAAAATGAATTTTAATTTTCTATTTCAATTATTGTTAAAAATAATTAGTGAATATTTGCCCCCTATAATTCTGTATATTTATTACTGATGTTTAATTATATTTATATTTTTACACAATTTATTTATTTATTTTACAAATAAAATCATTTATCATACAATAATGAAATTCCTTATCGAAATAAACAAAAATATGACATATTTTCCTGGAAAAGAATGATTATTGAGATCTGAATGTATTTGTCAATATGTCGAATAGCGTTCGAGAAGCATTAAAACCACTATTGGAAGAAATGGCGCTAGCAAACAAATATGTAGAAAATGTAAACACGTCATATGAGGCTAGTCTACGACAACAAAGCATATTTTCTTTCAAGTCATTATATAGAGATTTTTTCAGTTCTGTTTTGACGACAGTTTATTACACGTTTTATATCTAAGCGTATTTTTATAATAAAACAGCCAGAAATTCTCTGTATTCTAGTCATACATATATTCTTATATTAGCAACGTTATGAAAATATTTGATTATATTACAAAGTTTTCTGTATTTTTTTTCATATTAAAGAAATATTATTTCGTTTTTGGAAGATTAATATCTATTTTTAGTACATTTGGAAAGAAAATTCCTGGCTGACATTTTTTTTAATATTGTTTTATTTAAAATAAATTGTTGTATAAAAAATAATAAACGAAAATAACTCATTGCATGTCAAATTATCTCAGTTGAACCCTCATTCCCAATAAGAATAGTTAATGTAATATAATGAAGTTTTATATTATTTTTTATCACGTTATTATCTACTTAATTAACGTGGTAGACTGAAACGTCTGATTCGGCTTTGTTAAATGAAAAGCTTTTACAACTCGCCAGCTCTTATTTCATTAATAGCATTAAACTTTCGATGGAAAGTTTCAAATTATGTCTAGCTAGATTACTCACTATCAATTTCCATGGATTGATATATATATATATATATATATATATATATATATATATATATATATATATGTAAATGTATATAAATGCACATATGGTATTATTTAATAAATGAACTCGGTACTTTAAATACGAAATGAGATTGTACGTAATACTACAGAATAAACGACAACCCTTCCTTATACGTGAATGTCAGTTTTAGTTCCAACATAATGACATCAAAGTATTAAAAACTTCAAGATTTAATTTTAGGGTATTTCTTTTAGTCGTATTAATTTGGTTAGTCTTTTTAATTAAAACTGTAGAAATAAACTTAATACGTGACTATTTATAAACGAAAACATTTTAAATTTTAAAAATATTTACTGTAAACTTTTACAATAATATTAAGTATATAAATTTAATTAATAATTTAAAATTATGAAATTTAATTAACTTGGAGGGGGAAGAAATATCTAACAATATTTTTTAATAGAAAAACCTATGTTATATAAATAGTATTCTTATTTTTGTTTTGCAACTAATAAATTCACTTTCACACAAATGAATTATCATTCACAACGCCACAAGTTATTAAAAGTGTTCAATAATTACTTATTGTTCACGTTGTTCGTTTATAATAACAAGCTGATACGCATTTAGATGACGACGCCATCAACAAGCGATGCCATTATCACCAGAGCATTGTGTTATAAAAGATTTTGTAACACAATGCTCTGATGATAATGGAATCACTATCGAAATGTACACCAATGTATTGTTGTTATAAATAAACAAATTGAACAATAAGTTATTATTGAACATTTTTAATATTTTGTGGTATTGATGTTAATAATTCATTTATGTAAAAGGAAATTTCTGTTAATAATTTCTATATAAAAACAGATATTATCGACTATATTATAACTTTAAATTCCTTTTTTATGTATATTTTTCCCAATCAATTTATTGTAATTTATTTACAAAACAAGTAATTTGAGTATAATTTTAACAAGTTATTTCTTTAATTACTAATAAAGTAATATAAAAATATTTATTAATGTTACAGTTATTTATATTTAAAATAGAATATCTGTTGTAATTAAAATTATATTTCCTTTCGAAAAAAAAATAATTTGTAGATTTTCATAATAAAATTTCTCTGTTGCATATTAACATTTAATAGAGTAGCTCAAATGAGATTAAAAGGTTTAGATATACATTAACTTTTTCACTATCATTTATTATTCTTTACTATTTTTAATCTCATCTGGACACGCTGTTCAAAATTTTCAGTAATCATTAATTTTTCACTTTTTCTCTAATGAGTATTTCAACGACTGTGTAATTATTGAAAAATAGACTTCTTAAGATATAAATATGACTATGTTAATATGTATTATTATAAAGTAATTAATGATTCATTACTGAACAATATTATAAAATGTTATTATAGTAAAGATCCATCTCTTTTTAAAAGATTAAATTAATCATAGTATTAAACCAAACTAAAATTCACAGTATACTACTTATTCACTTTCACACAAATGAATTATCATCCCTAAACACTACAAGATATTAAAAAGTTTTCAATAATTATTATTGTTTATTTTGTTTGTTTATAACAACAAGTTAATACACATTTCGATAGCAACTATATCATCACTGGAGCGTTGTGCTATAAAATCTATGATATCTAATATTTTGTAGAGTAGTGATGATAACTTATTTGCTTACACTATTAATTTCAATAAATATTATAATGAAAAAGATTTTTATTTGATTTAAATCTGTCATATATATTTCTTAATATTATATTAAAATATATGCCTTTTCAGTAATAAACAACATTTTTTAATTTACAAATCATCATTTTTATGATTTACATATTTAATATTTTTTTTAATAATGAAAAATTTAAACATACGATTTTCTTTATAACCTGGTTGATTAAGTAAAACATATGTACTTTATTGAATTATATAGATGACCTAAATAAAACTGAAGGATATTAAGCAAGTACTCGTAAATGTATATCTCAACCATTCAGTCTCATTAGATCACTTCTGTATAAATACAAAATGAATCGAATATTTTATAATTTTAAAAATATTTATGTTGAACATAAAATAAAACGAGAAAAATAATTGATATTTAATACATTTTTAATAATATTGTTAAATAATAATTTCAAATACATTATTATATTGTAAATAAGTATTAAAACAGAAAAATATTTCATTAATATCAGTTTTTATGTTATAAATTTTCAACTCTTTATCATTTTTTTTTAAATATTAATGCAAAAGATATGAAAACTATTCCAATCTTTCGCAACTATTTTAAATATAAATACGTTGTTAAATTTTATGAATTTTATTACCATAAATCCATTCTGTAGAAAAAGTTTATATTTATTTTTGGAATAAATTAATTAAATTTATTCTAATAATTTATCCGAGTATTTAAATTGAAAGTAGTTTCCATTTTTAACTTTACTATAAATAAGCACATTGACTCGTTATTTTTTTAAGAAAAATATTTTAAAATTAAATACTTTTTGTAATTCCAACTATGGAAATTGGTATATATTAATATGTATGTTTCATCAGGAGCGTACAATTTCATTTTTAAATAAAACTCATATTTTTTTGAGTGAGTGTTTTTTTTGAGCGACGATGAATGTGCACTCCTGATGAGATATTTATATAACACCGCACACGTGTAAGATTAGATAAAGGAATATCTAACCAAAATAAGACACTCTTTGTGTATAATTATTGTGAAATTGGCACACACGCATAGCTTTAAATAAAGGAATGTTTAAACGAAATAAGACACCTTTGTATAGAATTGGTATAAAATACAGGAATAAAGTTACAAATTAGAATTAACTGTCAACTAGTCAGTGACATTTAAAAAAATCAGATCTAACACGGAAGTTGAAGTTTTCTGTATTAATATTTTAATTTTTCATATATTAATGTTATTATTAATGTTAAATAATAATATTTATAACAAATGTAAATTTAAACAGAATTTATAAATAAATAGGAATTAAACTTACAAATTGGAATTAATTAATTGTCAACAAGTCAGTGACTTCTAAAGAATTCAGATGCAACTAAATCGTCCAGTATTAAATGGTGGAAATTCAAGTTTTTATTATTCATATTTTAAATAATTATTTATAAGTTAATAATGTTATGTTATTAATAATTGTAAATAAACTGTAATACTAAAAAAAATAAATTTGAATATTATTTGAAAATAAATTAATTAAAGAGAATTAATTGATAAAATGCGACCTTGTGTTACAGAAAGATTACTTGTTAAAAAATAATTGAGCCTTCGGACATAACAATACATACATGCATATATATATATATATATATATATATATATATATATATATATATAAATAATATTGGATATAAATGTAGGTATATTAACATTTATTTTAATGAATTTAAATGTTGTTTATTTTATGTAAAGTGAATGAATATAATTCTTTTATTTTTAGTTTGGCATATAATCGTGCAACCGCTCACATAATGATGATAATATTTATACGTTTTGCACAGATTTGTATATGTAAGTATAAAAATAGCATACAGAACGGAATTCGTTTTTTTTTATTATAAATTTACGTATTTAACTACATTTATACTCACACACACATATATAAATATAATTGTAATTTATAACTGATTAATATATATATTTAATTAATTTAATGTAACTGTATTTAAATATATATATATATATATATATATATATATATGTATAAAATATTCTCAGTCCAAATTAAAATATTTTCATTAAATATTATTATTGAAGATACATTTCGAAAACAAACACAAACATGTATTCGATTTATATGAATATACAGTCGGTCATAAAAGTATCTGACTACCCGTCATACTAAATATATTTTACGTGATAAATTAATTTTACGATAAAGAATAAAATGCTAATAAATATTTTTATTATTATTGATCAGTGCACTTCAGAATAATATATTTTGAGATTTAGGATAAATAATAAATTCTAGAAAAAAATGTTTTTATTCAACATGTAATATTATATTTAGACTTACAAAAGTATCCGGCCACTAATAATACTATATAAAAAAGAATTAAAAGAGTGGAAACTGATATTTGCTAGGATATTTTAGATATTAGGTGTAGATTGTACGAGTTTTTTCGTTAAAACTGGACTGATTTTGTTCCATTTTTGCTGGAGATGAGTTTTGAACGTTTCTTGACTAATTAAATATTTCATTTCTCCCATTAATATTCTATGAGATTAAGGAGATGATTTCAATTATTTTGACCCATTATTCAAGATATATTTCTCAGTTTTCCTATATCAGTATTTTAGAATCATTGTCTTGTTGGAATACAGATTTATTTTCTAGTCTTAATTTTTCTGCATTGATTTATAAATTATGCTTCAAAAAGTAGGTATAAACAAAAATTTCCATTTTTCCTTTAATAAAATGAAGTTTTCCAACTCCAACCACCGATATGTCATCCCATATCATTATTGAACTATCTTTATGTTTTACAGTCAATTATAGTTTTTCTTTATTGAACTCGATGCCTAATTTTCTTTACACCATTTATTTATAAGATAAAATGAAATATTTCCAATTTTCACTTATCATTAAAAATAACATTTCCTCTGAATGTTTTTTGATATTTTTGTGTGTTTTTCAACGAATTTAAACCTTTTTCTCTGTTTCGTTTATTTATCCATGATTTCTTTTGCGAAACTCGACTATGAAAATCAGTTTTTCTGATAATTCTACGAACTTTTTCAATATTGAAATTCTTTTCTCTACTTTCTCGTATATTTTCATATGTTTTTTTAGTACTTGCACCAAAATTAATCGCATACACCTTAAAAAAATGTTTTTATTCCCGTGCACGTAGAATTTTAGGTCTTTCTGTTCGCTCTTTAATCGTTAATAAATTGTTAATTTTGAATTTTCCAGCAATATCTTGCACTACAAGAAATGGAATATAAATCTCATGTGTAATTTTGCGCTGAGAATATCATTTTTCATTCAAAAAACAATAAGTTTTCTCTCCAATATATTAGGTTGGCAAGTATCTCCATTCCGCTTTTTTTTTTTTTTAATATATTTATTTGCCAACCTAATATTTTATCAAGTTTTTTAAGAATTATTTGAATAATAAAAGACTATAAAAGTACACAGAAAAACCACTAATATAACCAAAGAAGTTAATGACAATGACAAGGTTTTATGTTCAGATAACAATGGAAAATATTCGGATATTTACCAATTTCTATCTATAATAAGTTTTATTCATTTTTTGCGACCAGATATTTTTATACGTCTAAATATTACCTGTTGAATTAAAAAAAATTCTGGAATTTATTGTTTGTTTCAAATTAGAAAATATAATATTTGGAAGTACACTAATAAATGATAATAAAAACAGTTTTAAATATCTTTTTCTTTGCCATTAAGTTACTTTATCACATAAAATATTCTTAGTATGACGAGTGAACGAATACTTTTGTAACCGACTATACATATATATATATATATATATATATATATATATATATATATATAAATATATAAAATAAAAAAACATTTAAATGTCATATCATATTACGAGTTTGTTACTAATATTCCATAAATTGACATAAACTTTTTGTTGTTGTTGTTGAGGATTAATGATGTCATGATTATTTAATAAATCGTTTTCAACACAATTATGTATTTGATCCGAGATATTTAAGCACTTAATACGAACGTCACATAATCTTCTTTATTATCATAATATGTAGGTAACGCAAAAAATGTATTTCGACGCGAAAAAGAAACATCTGGTCTGAATAATTATAAATAGGATCATTTTTATTTGCACATTTTTTGTTACAGTTTTCATATGTGTATATATATATATATATATATATATATATATATATATATATATATATATATATAATATGCTGTATAATTAAAATTTCTTAGACATATTTTTTTCAAGAAAATATTCACAATATATAAAATATTTAACGAATAGAATATGTAATATCGGAAGAGATTACGTTTAATACCTTTAATAAACCATTTTAATTAAAATTTATATTTTTTCTTTAATAAAACTTTTTAAATATGTATATTACGTTAAAAGCAGTCCTTTATTAGAATGATTTTTTTAATAAATTTCAGTTTTTATGAATATACGTTTAATGTAGTCGTAAAATGTATTTTAAAAATATATTAATGAAAATATCTACTTCTTTAGACCGTAACACGTTTATTTTAGAACAGAATAATTTTCTTATTACACTCTAGAAAAATTTTTTGTTTCATATTTTTATAAACAAAAATTTGTTGTTATAATTTATTGTTGAATTATAATTTTTAGATCGTTTTTGAATACAGAGATATAAGTTAAATTTATATGTAACTAAAATTATTTTTCTATGTTAAGATTGTTGTAAAGATAAGACTTGTTAAAGAGAAGTATAAAAGTCAATTTTAAACAAATTGCAATAAGCACTTATTGATGATTGTTTTTAAAACCACATATTTCATTTGAGACTTTAAATTGTAACTACAAACATACTATTGCGTTTGCATGAAACATTATTTATTAATCAGTTTACTAACAGTTTGTTGATACATCGTTACATGCAGATCCCTTAAGATGATTCTATTTTAAGCCTTTCAAAGTATGTCATGTAGTATCACTCTAATAACAACAATATTCAATCTTATAAAACATGAAATTCACAATTGTCTAATTGATAAAAACATTTCGTAATCTTTTTTTTAGAAAAATGTTAAAATATTTCTTTAAATTTCAATTCCAGAATTGTTAGTTTTTTTTATATAAAAGAAGTTATTTTTAAAAAATATTCACAATGTCTTGTTTTAGTATCTTGTAAAGTATAAAAATAGGATGATAGAATTTGTTATGACCAAAAAACTTTTCTTTACATATACGAGTATATACATACATACACACATATATTTTATATAAGGTAAGGCAATAAACGTAACAAAGAACAATTGGATTCAATTACGTGTGGGTCTATAGGATAACACTTTTGTAGGTTTACAATTTGGTCTTATTTATTCTCTTGACATTGTTTATACCTGTATGTTTAAAAAAGGTCTATTGGTGATATATATATATATATATATATATATATATATATATATATATATATATTTATATATATATATATATATATATATATATATTTATATGTATGAGATTATTTCTGTATTTAATACCATAAAAAAATTTAAAATCAATTTTTAAAATTTTAATGTAATTTATTGTTACAAAAATATATTTCGAAGATATAAAAAAATATTTAAATACTGAACTAGATGATTATTTTATAGACATTTTTCATTTAAAAAAAATTTCAATCATCAATCTTAGTTTTAAATTAATTATAATTACATATAATGACAATTTAATAACTTTTAAAATTGAAAGAAATTTTCTCAATTTAACAATTACAAAATACGTTATTTAAAAATTAAAACAAACCTTTCTAAACAGTTTCATTTCATGGAATATAACAGTAGTTGTAATATAAATAGTTCATTACGAACAAAACAATAGTAATATAGAACTTATCACAGTAAGGAAGTTGTGGTATAGTTTTAGTTATATCACAAATATGTTGATAAATGTATTTAAATAAATTATTCATAAACAGTTCAAACAAAATCTGAAATATTCTTTTCTCGCCGTATCTCGCTTCACACTTAAAATATTAATACATATTTCATGACATTTTTGAACATATTTGATAATATTTTAATTTTAATATTTACTATATATCATGTAGAAAATATATTATTAATATATTTCATTAATAGTTTATATTATTTATGAAATTAAAAATCCATTTTTATACAAATATTTTAAATAATTAAATGTTTATGTTTGTATATATATATATATATATATATATATATATATATATATATATATATATATATATATATATATATATATATATATATATATATATATATACATACATACATATTTGTGTATATGTATATATAAAGGTATGATAAAGATCGTTTTTTTTAGGTTAGAGAGAACTTTCGATAGGGATTTAAGTTAAAGTTCTATCAGGTTTAAAAAAACAACCTATATATTGATATAATTTATATATATTTATATATATATATATATATATATATATATATATATACATATATACATATATAGATAGATAGATAGATTATAAGATAAACGAGCGTAGTGAACATAAAGTGTAATGAATCATGAAATTGTTGTTGTAAAGTACATTATTGTTTGAAATGGATTAATTAAGGCTTTAATATAATCGGCATTGTTGTTTATATTGAACCTTACTTTTTAATCTAAAGATCAGAAATTGTGTCACGTGTAAACTCACACAGGATACGACACAAATGATGCAATTCGTGATATAAAAATACGAAGTGTTGAAGATGACATCGTTTAAATAGACGTCGTAAATTATTACAGAAAATTCAGAGCGCCTACATTGTTTCAAGCTAAAAATAAATTGGAGGTGATATCTATTAATCGTGTTTCATATTTCACTTATTCGGAATTAAAATAAAGTCGTTTAATATTTTTAAAGTTATTGAATGTTATTAAGTGTATTATAATAATATTCATTATTTTTTTTCGAAATTATTTGGGAACAGTATGTTGTATTGATATAAAATGTAATTGAATTCGAACAATAAACTTTGTAATTTTATATATTTGCCGAATTTAAAAATTCAATATAAAGAAAAGAATTTACTCCTACTCTGAAATTGTGAATTTGATTCATTGTTAAACAATTAATTAAAAAAGTTTAACTCATATATATCTATCTATCTAACTATATATATATATATATATATATATATATATATATATATATATATATATAAATATATATATTTATATATATTTTAGGTTGGCAAATATCTCCCTTCCGCCTTCTGGTCTTTTGAATTTCGCAGCTATGTACAAAAAAAAAAAGCGGAAGGGAGATACTTGCCAACCTAATATATAAAGAGAGAGAGAGGGTTTTTTAAGCGTGATAGTATTTTAAGTTGAATCCCTATCGAAAGTTCTATATAACCTAAAAACATTCTTTATCATACCTTTATATATACATACACACACATGTTTATATATATATATATATATATATATATATATATATATATATATATATGGAATGTTTTTTTAGGTTAAATAGAACTTTCGATAAGGATTCAATTTTAAGCCCTATCATGCTTAAAAAACACCTATACATACATACATACATATATAAATATAAGAAAATTCGTCCGAAAGAACTGAAAGAGGAAGGTTTTGGATTAGTCGAAATGGGAAGTTTTGGAAAAATCTTTATCTAGCTGTGGATTGAAAAGGTTGATTTTCTTTATATATATATATATATATATATATATATATATATATGACACACACACACACATGCATCCATCATATACAAAAACGAGTATATAACACAATTGTGTTTCTAGCAAATATGTTCATTTGAGACTGTATTTATTTATCGTATCAATACTCCCTTCTATTAAAATATATTTGTAGATAAAATATGTATTATTAAATGAATAAAAAATTTGTGTTTAACATGTTTAATAATATACGTCATATAAGTTTAAATGTTCTTTTTAAAAAAATAAATACAGTCAAGATTTTTATAAAAAAGTATGCAGTGTTCAGGAATTATAAAAAAAGTTGTAAAAAAGAAGTGTAATTATTTGAGTTATTGAAATTTGAAAAAGTCTTACCTGACAATAGAAAAACTAAGGCTGAACTTTATGACACTAATATATATATATATATATATATATATATATATATATATATATATATATATATATATATATACTCATATAATTTAGGCATTAGTTTTTATCTCAAAATTATTTTATAATGTGTTAACCAGGAAGATAAAAAAATAAATAAAATTATTGTATTATTTAGAATAATATGTTCAATATAGACAATAAACTAAAATATTCTACCTATTTAATTATTTTATGATTTATATACAGATAATAATTACAATATATACAAATACCAGATACACACAGAACATTTCTTACTTAAAATTTCTTGTGAACTTAAATGTTTTATTTATTTAAGATTATGCGTTTTGTATAAAAAAATTTGATTGTGAGAGGTCCCTTATGTTTTTTTTTTTATAAAAATAGTGAATATATTTATATATATAAATATATATATATATATATATATATATATATATATATATATATATAGATTCAAATATATATTTACTCTTATTCATTTTAAAAACATTTATAACTTTCATTTAAAATATAAGTATAAATGAAATTAAATCATTATTAATTTAATTATAACTATATTTTGGACAAAGTTTTAATATTGAAGAACAATAATATATTATTAAAATATTCAAATGTAAAAATACAAAAAGGTATAAAATAAACAAATTAATTTAATACTAATATAGGTATTAGTTATTTTATATGGATAATATAATTTCAATTTTTTTTCTATGAAAAAAAATATTAAATATGAATATTTATATAGATGATTTTAAACATGATAGAACTTTAAATTGAATCCCTATCAAAATTCTATCTAACATAAAAAACAACTTTTATATATACTTGTGTGTGTGTATGTACATATATATATATATATATATATATATATATATATATATATATATATATATATATATATATGTATATATAAAGGAATGATAAAGATGTTTTTTCAGGTTGGATAGAACTTTTCAAATGTATTCAATTTAATGTTCTTTCACATTTAAAAAAACACTTATATTAATTATACATATATGTATAAATTAAAATATTACTTGTATATATTAACTTTTTTAATGTTTATGTCATAAAACAACAACCAAACCAAAATTATATTTAAGGAGTATTTCCGTAATTAAATAAAATATTATATTACTGAATATTTTATTTATCAGTGAGTAAATAAAACATTCATCTCATTTCAAAATAATTTTATGAGATATAAAATTATAGTAAATTTGTTCAAAGTAAATGTAAAACAATTTATTTTCTGTATTAAAAAATAAATATAATTCATATTTTTTTGTAAATAATCACATTATTTGTATAATAGTAATTAGATTCCTTTTGAATATAAATTTGTTGACAAAAAATGTTATATATATATATATTTATATATAGAGACATAGATAGAAAGTTTATTAGTTTTAACAAACTTTCAAAATAGTTTTAAACGATCGTAGAAATTTTATAAAAGCAATTATGTAGAAATCAATACAAATAATGGATTGAAATTTGATATAAAAATATAATCAGTTAATGAACTAACCTTCTTCTCCCTCAAATGACTTATTGTCAATTCGGTTTGATTGATGAGCACCCATTTCTTGTCAAGTGTCTATATCTTCAAAAACAAAATAAGTTTTATGATATCAAGCACAATTAACTTGAATGTCACGTCATTGACGAAAGATTTATTACTGTTCATTAAAATGAAATATTATAATAGACTAGGGATTTTACAAATAAGTCTATTAAATTCTATACACTTTCTTTTTTTAAAAAAAGTTAAATAAAAATAAAATATAAATTATTCTAATAATTTTGTGTATTGTATACTTTTTATTCGTGCATATTTATTTTTAAAAAATACATCATTTCAATATTACTAATGAAATATATTTATTTAAATAAATTCGATACAAGTTTTTTTAAACAAAATTTCATATCAATATCGAAATCATTGTTGACGAAACGTTCAACACAAACTAACTGTTGAAAACTTTTACGAGTCAATTGTAGCGCTCGTGGCTTCTGTCAAAATATTTACAGCGAAAGGACTTTCTCCTACCGCGAGCTACTGCTATACTGAGTCCTTTACGTTGCGTGTTGTGAAAATGATGGAAATGTAATGGTGTAGACATCGCTGGAGGGTACAGAGGGTATAAAAGCATCGCGGCGGAGCATGCGTTCTATCACTGACATTTTCGCATGTTGCTTGAAGAATAATCTATGCTAGAATACATTACAGCAATACTTAATTATTGTTACAGAGTTGAATTATTGTTTTCGTATTTTCCATGCAACGAATGTAATGTTTAATAACGCATCTATTTTTAGAATTAAATTAAACACTGACCAATTCATTTCGTAAAAATGGAACAAACATAAAACAATTTTTAAGGAAATAAAAAGAAAAATATATTTCGTATTTAGATGCAATTTATCTGAATGCAATATTAAATTTTACATACATACATACATGTATATATATATATATATATATATATATATATATATATATATATATGTATATATGTATGTATATGTACATATATATTAAAAAGTATCCTGCTGTTTTCATCATCTGTACAAATACGTATTTTTAATTATACGTTCATTAAAATTGAACAAAAATCTACCAATACCGGCACTGAAATTGAATTCATAAAATTGATTTTATTTACATGTGGAAATAACGGTGTTATATTATTAGAATAAGCATTATAACGTTCAAAGTGTAGATGTTTATTGATTGAAATGTTTGTTTTAAAAAGAATTTCAATTTATAAGTTCAAAAGAAATCAATATAAATAATATGCTGAATAGGTTTCTCATTAAACAATAGTATATTGTGTAAGTGGAAATAGCAGTACGATATTTATAAACTAATTTAGATTTAAATAGATGTTCATTTGATTTTATTATTTAATAATTATTGATATTTTCACTTTATAGATTTTCGAAGTTTAAATATTTTTTTCTTATTCAGTATTTAATATGTTAATTTAGATATAATATTAAAAAATATTTTACACGTGCAACAAGAAAAATGATTGGAAATTAATGAACAAAAGTTCAATTTTATTTTAAAAATAATTACGTATTCATATAATTTTTGATACAAAAGAATTAAAAATTAATTAAACGAAATTAATTACAAATTTAATTATACATAAAATATCAAAGTCAAATAAGAGTATGAAAAATTACAATTACTTTTTTTTATGAACCAAGGGGCTCCGTCCCCTACTTGTTTCACTTTTTGACTTCCTTATTTGCTTTTATAAATTATAAAAAAAATATTTAGAAAGTTATGTTAATGCCTCTATGTGGATGAAAATTAAATATATATATATATATATATATATATATATATATATATATATATATATATAATAAAATACAATTAAAATTTATTTTGTCTGAAAAGTGCCTGAAATTTATCTTTTTCCATTTTTTGTTAATTTAAATATTCCATAAAATTAATGCTTGGGTAATTTTTGTGAAACTTTGGAAAAGTTTGAAAACGCAATTTTTACATCAACACAAAGTTAGAGGCGGAGAACTATTTTTTAAAAATTGAAAGATAATTCTTTTAAGATTCTTGTTATATACAAATTTTTCTAGCATTAAAATAGAAAAAATATTTAAAATAAATAAATACATAATTTAAAATTATTTTATTCTATAAACACATCCATATATATATATATATATATATATATATATATATGTATACAGGCTGTCCCAATAAAATGTATACACATTAAATTATTATAAAGTCAGTGTCTATTCACATATGGTTTATTTTTAAAATTTAAAATAATCTACAGAAATGAATAATTTTGAAATATTTATACATTTTTTTGAATACCTGTATATGTATGTATGTATATACGAATGTATGTGTGTGTTTGTATCTATATAAAGCAAGAGCGCAAAATTCCGCCTATGGCAAGCGAAACATACCATACGAATTACAACACAAATGTCTTCTGTAATATCCATGATTATGAGAAAACATAAATACAAAAGCAATTATGATTCAGCTTAGTTATTTTGTTTGTATAATTAATTTTTATTCCAATAGGTAATCTCACTACTGCTTTTCAGAAAAAGCATTGTGAAATAACCGTTTTAATAGTCCACGTCGTGTGACTTCCTCTCCCTTATCCTCCCTTTTTTCTGTTAATATATGTGTGCGTATATATTTATATATATATATATATATATATATATATATATATATATATATATATATATATATATATATATAAAATCAATGTCATATGGAAAAAGCTTTTACTACTACAATTTTCTAAAATAGAAACATCTTCGATTTATTATACTAAAAACCGTCAAAGTTACTATATTTGTCTCCAAAGATAATAAAATCATTACAGAATAATTCGAACTTTTTTATTTCCTAACAACTTACAATAAAATAATAAATTTTAATTAGTTATATTTTTTATTACTTGAAATAATAGAATATTCAAAATACTTACTGTTTATTGATTAAAATATTTTTAGAATTTAATGCATCAATTTTACTACATTAAAATGATACCAATAAAATTTATATTTTCAAATATATATGAATGAATTTATTTCTGCGAATAAATATAGAAAACAGTTCATGAATAGTAAACTTGTAGAGAAATAGTAGAATAAATTTCATTCGAGATAAGATATGTAAAGTAAATAACTGAGGAAATAAGAAGTTTATTTATTTTATATTTAGATTCACAATGTTTACTGTATAAAGTGTACTTATATATATATATATATATATATATATATATATAAATACAAGTCATGCATAAATGGAAAGGTATTTAGAGAATTTCTATTTAAAATACATTCAAAGTTAGTCATATGCAAAACATATCATTTCTTAACTAAATAGAATGTACATATTAAGTAAATTCTAATAAATAAAATTTACTATTGTACATATATATATATATATATATATATATATATATATATATATATATATATATATATATATATATACACTTTGATAAAGTAATTATAAAAATAAAACTTTTAAAAAAATTAGTTGATTAAAATATTTATATTTATTAAATAATACCAAAATATGTATAAAAAATTGCAGTTGTACAAAATTGTTTAATAAAATTTCCAATTGATGATTGCAAATACATTATGTGTATATTGATAACAATTTTTATTTCATTTCAAATTTATCTGTTATTGTGATTAACTTACTTTTTCAATAACAAATTTTCCACTCGTCCTTTTATTAACATCTTTTCATTTTAAAATATTCAATAATTGTTCTCTTTTTCACTTTTAATTTTTGTAAATTTGCTAATTAAATGTGGAAATAATACTTTTCTATACTTCATTCGATATTTGTGTATTTTTTTATTAATCAATTTTTCTAAAAAAAATATTTTTGATTTAAATTGAAACATTTATAACATTTTATGAAAAATATTATATTTATTTATTCATAAATCCATCTGTTTCACTATTATTAGTCCCACTGTTGGTTAAAGGCCTTTCTCAAAATTTTTCACTTCAACCCATTAATTGTTTTATCTTTCAGTCAATTCTGATGGATTTTCAAATTTTTTTGTCTCATCTATCCATAGATCTTTTCCTGAACCTTCTTATATTATTTATGTTATTCAGAGTCACTAAACTATTTTGGTAGTAAAGACATTTATTTTACAACCATAGATGAAAACAGGTTGAAAATAGAGAAAAAAAATCATCTGTTTATATATATATATATATATATATATATATATATATATATAATATGTGCGTGAGCGTGTATTTGTTGAATCCTTAATTATAAATTCTTGATTAGCTTTTTCATTATATTCTTTATTAAATAATAAATGATGTAACTTCGTAAGACAATAATACTTCAATATTACCATTTTACATAAATCACAAATTTAATATTAATATTTTATATAGGGTTATCCAAATGTGATGCTTAGATTTGTGTTTTTTTAAAAAGAATCATGTGTATAGGGAAACATGTATATAGTTTCTTTTTAATAAAACACAAATCTAAGCGTCACATATGGATAATCCTAAATAAAAAAAATAAAAATATAGAATAATTAAGCGCAACAAAATTATTTTTACAATATATATATATATATATATATATATATATATATATATATATATATATAATTCTATAGTTCTGATCATTATTTACAGTTTAAAATAAAAACTACTCAAACATCAACATCGACTGAAAAACTCACTACAAATGTAATGTATATCATGTTTATAAATGGGATTATTTTATAACTGTCAATAAATAAATAAAGTTTGGAAAAGAACTACGAGACAAACGTACATTAGTAGTTACGTAGAGCAAAACCCTGAAAAATATATATTCTTAAGGTAGATGGTAATTTCAGTAAAACTGAAGAAAATAGAATTCACTTAAACCCTTGTTTTCTCTTTCAAAAGAATGTAAATTTAGTTTATTCCCTTCAACTTTCGTTTTTTTCTTTTTTTTGTTCGATCCTTCCTCATTTAAATTTACGATTTGAATTTCCTGTCGTTTTTTGTTAACGAGTTTTTATTTCTTGTTTTATTGAAATTGCAGCTTGTTTCTACTAATTGCTGACTTTTAAACTGGACCTATTGTTAATTATGTATATAATTCTTGTACAATTCATTTTTTCTGCATTATTTAAAAATATTTTTTTTAAATTAATAATAAAAATATTCATTTCAGTAAGAGATAATATATGTATTAAATAATTATAACCATTTTCAAATGTTTTTATAATAAATAACATAAAATCATATATTGTACTTTTTAGAAACTTTTAATATAAAAAATCACATAAACATTATTATCAATTATATAAATATCGAATTTAATTTATATTAATTACCTTTTCAATAAAATCAATGGATAATTTATTATAATAATGTAATAATCTGTCTATTAATAATAATTTTATCGTTGCAGTCAATAAATTTCTACAATATTTTGCAATTTTTAATTATTTTTTTTAATAAGAAAGCGAATCTTACACATTTAAATATTTTCATTCATATAATAGTAAATATTTTAAATGCTATTTCGAAATGTTACAAATAAGTAATACATATTTTTTTATAATATTTTACAAAAAAAATCAAGATTATTTGTAAATAGTAATTTTTCGTCAACGCATTTTTGACTGCCACCTTTCGTGTTTTTTATGTTTTCATTTTTAATTATTATTTACTGTTAGCAACATTCACAGTTTATAAAACATATAGTGCTGTTGTAATATCGAAATATTTTCAAGTAATTTTAATATAGATATGAAATAAGATAATTAATTTTTTATTTACATATGTACTAAAAATATTTTATTATATACTCAGTTAAATAATTTCATTATTATTTGTAAACACTTTTCGACAATTTATTTTTTTAGCTGTTAGATTTATTAAACTGATCTTATATATATATATATATATATATATATATATATATATATATATATGTATATATAAAGATAGATAGATAGAAAGAGAGAGTCATCCAAATGTGACGCTTAAATTTGTGTTTTATTAAAAAGAAATATGTGTGTAGAAAACATGAGTATACTTCCTTTTTAATAAAACACAAATTTAAGAGTCATATTTGTAAGACATTATATATATATATATATATATATATATGGTGACCCAAATAAAACTGAAGGATAGACATAGAGTCTAGATATACATTTTAGATAGAATTTAGACACACATTTACTTTATTAAATCATTTATTATATTTTACTATCTTCCAGTCTTATTTGGGTCACCTATATATATATATATATATATATATATATATATATATATATATATATATATATATGTAAAATAATAGTTGATATGAAATTATTGATTTATATACATATATATCAGAATGAAAATTAATTTATAAATGCCAAGTCTGTTAAAAAATTCGTACGAGAGTTTTATTTAATAACATAGTGTTATTTCGATTTTTTTGGAATCTCGTATTTTCAATATTAAAATCTGAATCAGCAGAATTTTAATAATATTGATATGATTTTTCATTTTTCAAATTTTTAAATTATATAAACTAAAATATATTTATGTAAATATATATTTATAAATTCGTGTGTGTGTATATATAGTCATTATAAATAATGTTTCTATTATTTACATAACGTTATTATTATTTAGAGGGTATATAATGATTTTCATATTAAATATTCCATTTAAATATCATATAGGATGGCTTAAATGAGCTTGAAGGATAGTAAATAATAGTAAGGAATTAAATGTATATACTAAACTATTTAGTCTCTATTAGAGAACTCCGTATATAATCATAATAGATATTTTTTTTAAATAATTAATTATTATTTTAATATATTTAATGTAAGTAGTTCTTCATCAATATTTGTTTAAAAACTATGGTGAATTTTCTCTAATACAAATGAATTTCAATCCCCAGAATTACAAGATATTAGAAAATGTTCAATAATTACTTACTGTTCACTTTGTTTGTTTATTACAACAATAAGCTAATGTGCATTTCGATAGCTATGCTATCATCATCAAAGAATTGTGTTGTAAAATATGTTTCTTATAAAAATCTTTTGTTATAAAATTTCCTGTGCTTTGAAAATATTTTTTAGCAAAATACTTTAATTTTTATTTTATAGTCATTGAAATGAACTTTAACTTGTTATAAACTATCAAAATTAACAATAATTAATTATTAAACACTATAAATTTTTTAGTATTGGAGTTGATAATTTATTTATGTGATAGTTCTCTAATATTTACACTACACACATAACAGTAATTAATTTTTATTATATTAAGAATTGATATATTATTTCTGAATATTAAACATGACTATTTCCAATAAGCATTATACTTATTTAAAAAAAGTATCTAAATCAATATAAGAAATAATTATTGTTTTATGATGATAATTATTAAATTATTAATTTTTTAACTCAGAAATTATTGAAAATTTAAAAAAATAAAATAAAATAAACGATGTTAAACTGAAATTGCCATTTATATATAGTTGTTAATTTAAATAATTAGAAAAATATATATTTCAACATTAATAATATGTTTAAATAAAAAAAATCTTGACATAAAAAAATTTTTTTCAAAAAAAAAAACAGTATTAATCGTCCGTGACATAAATTAATAGTAGAATTATCTTCGTTATTAAAACACTTGACTTCAAATATTTCAAGGTCTTTGCATAAATTTCACCAATTATACATGAATTATTGCAGCAATGAGCATATTAATAATTGCGTAGGTAAAGTCATATACTGTTTAATGTTTTTTATTCTCTGATGAAACACTTGATGAATAAAAAAAACTTATGATTTCAATTTCTATTAAAAAAATTTTCAATATTTAAATTGTCTTATTTATATTTAATTTTAAGATATATTATTAAAAAATTAAGTTATATTTCATTTTCGGAACTAATCTACTTTATAAAGTGGTCCAAATAAAACTGAAAAATAGTAAAAGATAGTAAGAAAGTAAATTTATGTCTAAATTCTTCAATTATATTTGGGTTATATTATATGATATTAAATGTTATGTATTAATTTAGGTTTTAAAATACATCAAAGTTTATTTTTAAATATATTTTTTTAATATGCAAGATAATACTATTTTATAAACTAATTTAAATGAAATGAATGGAAAAAATATATATCATTTATTTGTAACATTTTTAAATGACAGTTAAAATATTTCCTGCTATATAAATGAAAATATTTATACTTTCTTACAAAAGAATGAATTACAAATTTCAAAATATTGTAAAAATTTATCGACTGTAACTGATGAAATTGTAAATAATAACCAGATTATTAAATTATTATAAAATCCATTGTTTTTATAAAAAAGGTAATTATTATGAATTTAATTCAATATTTACATAATTTATTTTAATAATATTGATATGATTTTTCATTTTTCAAATTTAAAAATTACTATATATGATTTTATATTATAACAAAAAATTGTATATAAAATAGCAATATTCTTAATAAATTATCAACTATATAGACACATCTAGAAATTAAAAAATCTAGTTAATTAGAATAATAAGAATTGATAGGAATTACGACGTATTTTCGACCACGCCTTAGCTATAAATAGACACCTCTATCTTCGATAATATTTCTATCCGATATTGACGTTTTTCATAAACACTGATAGACCGTATTTCACACAATAGTAGAACGAAAATATCTATTGTAATAGTACAGTGACAATAATATTTCTGTTTTTCCGGTAAGATAGTTACGTGTGATATCTTAAGATGACCTATATTTTTACTTCACTTGTCATGTAAGATATGTTGGTTTTTCAAAGAAACATGCGAGTTAATAATCTGCGAATTTTCTTTACATACTAACCACATATACACCTATATACAAAACATGCATACATACATACATATATATATATATATATATATATATATGTATATATGATGGTGGAGTATATATATATATATATATATATATATATATATATATATATATATATATATATATATAGATATGTATGTGTATATGTATTCAGTATACATAGTGTTATGAGTAAAATGAGATCCGGTCTTCGTGGTGTATAGTCCACTTAACATGTAGCGTCCACAATTCTTTTCACCTCGAATGTAGCAGTGAGGTATCCTCTTCAAACTATGAAAAATTCATTCTAGCGTATCGTGGTTATATAAAGAGAAAACTCGCGTTATTTCAGCAGTCCTCGTTGTACATGCTATACGGGATTAAAGTAGTAGTTGTAGTTCAATTTCGTAGAATAATGAAGTGAACTGTCGAGGTTAATTTTGGACCAACAAATTGTTATTAAGAAGTGAACGATATATATATATATATATATATATATATATATATATATATATGCATATTCATGAAGTCGGTTGTAAGATGAATATTTCATAATATATAATTTATGTATGAAACGAAGAAATATAATATAAATGCATATTATATTTTTTCATAGTACATATTTATCTTATTATTAGGTCATTCAATTTCAAATATGAGTATGGTTAATTTTTTAAATGATTTGATATAAAAAGGGTATGTTTTTTAAATTTAAACAAACGTGATATTATAAAATAAAAATTGTATATGGTCATTCAAATGTGACGCCTAGATTTGTGTTTTATTAAAAAAACATGAGTATAGGGAAACATGTGTATAGTTTCTTTTTAATAAAACACAAATCTGAGTGTCATATTTGGATGACCCTATATAATAACCTTTCATATATGTTCCATTTTTATTTCATATATTTCATTGGCACTTAGCACGATTTTAATTATTTATGTACAAAAATTACGTTAATAAAAATTTCCAAAAGAATTAAAAAAAATTATTATATAATTTGATAAAGATGAAAATGGCTTTATTTTATAGTATAAAGTTTTAATGAGCTTATTGATGTTGTAAACAAAGTGAACAATGAGTAATTATTAAACACTTTTTCATATTGAGGGTGATAATTCATTTATGCAAAACTGATAATACACTTTTCTTATTTCAGATTTCATAAAATAATATAATAATTTTATGAAATATATGTATGTTTAAATGGAATATTAAATTTGAAAAAAATTGAATTCGTTGATTAATTTTTTGTTTAACAAAATTGAAGACAGCTATTGAAATTTTTAATTTATAATTAAAGTAATGGAAAGATTAAAAATATTTAATAAGGTTTTTATTAAAAAATGTAATATGTTATTAACCTAAATTAATGGAGTTTTATTAATTTAAAATAATTAAATTAACGTAAAATTTAATTAAATATAGTTGAAAAAATAATATCAATTTTATTAACATTCATGTCATTAATATTTGAATAAAAATATTGGATCATCCAAATGTGACGCCTAGATATATGTTTTATTAAAAAGAAACATATATATATAGGATGGTGTATAGGAATACATGTGTGTAGTTTTTTTTTGTTTCTTTTTAATAAAACACAAATCTAGGCGTTACATTTGGATGACCCTATATTACTAACTCTCTGAAGTAAGGAAAAAAATATATAGATATTTTTTAGAAATTTTTATTTTATATTAGTTTTATCGAAAAATTCTGTCCATTTTCAAGTAAAAAAAGATATTAAAAATTATATTCTTTATAAATATTTAATTAGTAATATAATTTAGTTTATAATTAACAACTTCTTCTTATCTTGATGGAAGCTTTTGAACTACTCTTTGAAATAATAACTTGACATTGGAAGTTAAAAACTTATCCAATGCCATTTTCATATCTCCATCTTCTTTCAGTTTTCTTCTATTTTTTAAAAATTGTATATTTCTTTGCATACATCTCTAATGTGGATAAAAATTAATCTTCTTCCAAAATTTTGCAAGGAATACCATCATTGATCACACAAGGTTTTCTAGAGTGTGATTGGTCCTTAAAGTTAAAGTTTCCATTCCTAAATCTTTTAAACAATCTTCCATATGCTTTTTCAGATATTGCATCTGCTCCAAAAACTTGTTAACAAATTTCTATTTGCTTCTTGTTGATATTCGTAAAATATACAGTGCTGTAAATGAATCTTATTAACATACATCTTTTCTTTATTACTTCTCTGTAAATACTGATGCTAAAAAAATGTTAAAAGGCAACAGTGATAAAATATAACCTTAAAAAGACTAAGTCATATATTTTTTATTAAAACGCTTTTCTATGTGCTTAAAATAATTGTGCGTTAAGAGAACAGAACTTTTCATTTGATCTAATATTTTTAATATTATATGGAGAAGTTAATTTCTTGTTAAAGATAATTATGTGAAAAAGGAAAATCTTTATCAAGTTAATGTAAATAATCCGTAATTAATTTAACAATAGTTCTACTTTAGACTTACGCTCGTTTGATTACCATTTAAAATTTATGCTGAGTTATTAAAATAATTCTATAAATTTTAATGAAAAATAAAATTATAATATTTATAGAATTTCAGGTTACGCTAAGAAGTTCCTAGAACAATATCAAAGACTATTCGTATTCTGAAATTATCCTGTTTTATGTAAATTCAGTGAAAACTGGAAAAGTTAAACTGTAATTTCTTTTGTTAAACATGATCTTCTTAGATTATTATCTATGGTATTATTACACTACTTTCAAGATTTTAAAAGATTCAATGTTTTTCTTATTACTATATAGTATCACTATTAAAAAAAATTTCGAATTTTTTGAAAGCATTGAAAGCCATTTATTTTAATTCAATGATAATAAATCTCTTGATTTTTTACAATAAATATTTTCATTTTTTTAAATATTGAATTCTTGAAAAAATCATTCTGTTAAGAAAATTTATTGATTTTATAAAAAAGAATCCGAGAGATTTTTTATAATCTTCCAATATTTTCGATGAATTTATTTTTAATAAACAATGACACATTTTCTAGTTACTTATTAAAAAAGTAAATAACTCTAATATAACTAATGCATTTTAGAAATAAAAAAAAGTAAACGTTGAAACTGTGCTGCAAAAATAAACGAATAATATCAAAGTTGAACATCAGAGATTAAATTGTAAATGAGAGAACCTCAGTTTTAAGCATTTATATCGTCGAAAAAGTTTAGAATCGTTTGTACAGTCTTGTTTTGGAAATGATACCTTACTCAGTCACTCTTTAACTATCTTCATTATCAAAATTACATTCGAAACATTCAAATAGCGTTAAAGAGTGCACTGTCAGTAAGAAAAGCGAGAATTTCAAATGAAGATTTTATAAGAGCGACGAAAAATTTCGTACGTTTCGTACGGAACGTCGTATTTACTTACAAGTAGAAACGCTCGTTGTTCTATTTAAATTATTCATGATGTGTTCTTTTTCTACATAGTATTAGAATAATATTTAACAACGAATCTATTCAATTTCAATTAAATTCGAAACTAAGTTTAGTTATAGCATTTACTTTCAAGTCATTTACATATAACATCATTTATGTAACTTATGTCATTTAATCTTCCGGTACGAATAAATTAACGATACAGCAAATAAATGATTATATATAAATATATATATATATATATATATATATATATATATATATATATATATAGATCGATAGATAGATAGATAGATAGATAGATAGATAGGTAGATAGATTATATATAAATATATATATATATATATATATAGAGAGAGAGAGAGAGAGAGATGATTCAAATGAAACTGAAAAATAGTAAATGACAGTAACCAAGTAAATATACGTCTAAACCATCAAGTCTCATTTGAGTCATTTTATATATGTATATGCATATTTGTGTGTGCCTGTGTATTTTTTCTGTAATCAAAAAAAAAATATCAACAGTTTTTTCAACACAAAATATTTCGAACGATTATTTGATATTGGATTATATTAGACAACAAGATTAAAATTGTTATGAGTTCAAAAAAGTGTATTTTATGTGGTTGAAAATCCATTGGGATATATAAAAAAATATTATAGAATATTTCGTCTTTTCATTCGGGAATTGAAAATTTGTACATATGAAAATGAATATGTATATATAGGGTAGCCCGAATTAAACTTAAAGGTTTAGACGTACATTTACTTGTTTACTATTATTTACTCTTCTTTATTTTTATTTAGGCCACCATATATATATATATATATATATATATATATATATATATATATATATATATATATCATCATCAGTCCCTTTTAGATTTTTATAAAATGTTATAAAAAATTTTATAAAATTTGGTTTATCGTCTATAAAATGATATATAATAAATAATAGTAATATTTTTTACTAAAAATGCAATATTCTAATCATAAATAATCGCTATATATACAAAAATTCGAATTATTTTCAGTTTTTAAAAATTCGAAGTTTTTGATCGAAAAATCCACGACCTATTGTATGGAAATTTAGTCAAAAAATCAAAAGTTTCAAAAATGAATTATTTTAAACTAAAAACATTAATAATGACGTATCATCGACTAAAACAACAATTGTTCTTTGAAATAATGACATTCATTGAAGAAAATTATTTTTTTGATCGATTTTTCGACTTGCAGTATATGAAAAATGTCATTTTTTATCATTTCGACAATTTTGGAAAAACAAGTTATATTTTATGTAAAAAATATTTCCTTCCAAATAAATAATGTTATTGTGAGTTGATGTATACGTATTTAATTAATTAATTAGTTTTTAAAATAAAAATTTGTTAATTTACAACAATCTATTATAAATGGATTTTTCGAAAAATCATTTTTTGCTTATAAAATAATATTTAACATGTAGTAATAAGTATTTTCACTATGAACCTTATATTTTTGTACAAAATAATCGTTGTATAAGAAAAAAAATTACAAATTTAATTTTTTAAAAATCATAATTTTTGACATAAAACTGATATGAAAGATTTTTCAAAAATATCTTTTATTATAAAATCATTAATAATAATATTTTGTTGATGATAATTATATTTACTTTTTAAATATCAGTTTTAATGAAAGAAAATACATTTTAAAAACTGTCGATTTACTATAAATAAATTAAATCTTTTTTTGTAAATTGTCATTTTTTAAAATTTGATTTAAAAAAATCTCAACATGTAATAAAGTAGCATACATACACACAGATATATATATATATATATATATATATATATATATATATATATATATATATATATGTAATTATGAGTGTACGTGTGTATTATTCTTGTCTAAATTTATTTTCACAAGTAAACATTATCTCTACAAGTGAAAATGAAATTTGATTTTTTGTCCATCTTATGGTCTTACTTTTCATCATTTGTAATATAAAATAATATATAAAATAAATTTGTTCAATAATTATATATATATATATATATATATATATATATATGTATATAAATATTGTATATATTTACACACGCACTATTATTTTATGTAAGATTAACTTTGACAGATAAAATAAACAGTTGTGACTTATACAAATACTTCTACCAATATAAAACTTTTACAATAAACGACAAATCAAATAACAACAACGTAGCTTGCAAAAAAGTTTTTTTTCTCCTTTATTCCAATGTTCTCATGGGAAGATACGTTCTCTTGGAATTTATTTTCTTTAAAATATTTTCATATGAATGTATAATAATATAAAATATTCAACGATGCTAGAAGAAATATTTAAAAGTAATTTTCAAACACATTTCTTACTTGTATCCATCGATGTTTTTTTGTACTGAATATATTGATATATACATACATACATACACACATTATACATATGTATATATATATATATATATATATATATATATATATATATATCGTATATCTAACAGAATTCAATTAGGACGGTACAGATTTAATTAAACGTTAAAACAAGCTAATTTACGCTTAATTATCGATCAAAATATATATTGTAAAAGAGAAAAACTAACAGTAAAGTTAAATGAACTCTAAAAATAAATATATATCAAATAAATACAACTACCAATAGTTGAATTAAATGTATTATTAAATTATATTAATTGTTTTAATAATAAATGCAAATTTTCTATGGTAACTTTATTAGAAAAAGGAACAAGTTGTTGATAATCTACTTGAAGTTTTAATTAAAATTTAAATTTAAATTTTAATATTCCGTACATGTATTATAGATAGAATTACGGAAAAGTTTGTTTGATATACCATTTTTTTCCATAAATATATATCTTCTTTTTTGTTAAATACAATTTCATATATATATATATATATATATATATATATATATATATATATATACATGTGTATGTCTGTGAGTTGTGTATCTGGATAGAATATCTAATTTGTATATATACACGTGGTATGGCTACAGAATATTCAGATAGAATTCATAGCTACTATCCTTGTATTCTCACAATTTTTTATAAAAGTGTATGCAGTGAAGCATAAGAATTGTATGCATGTAGCTATATTTCCTTTAATAAGTCAGTATATGAAAAGCAACTGTTATAATTATTTCTTTGTACGTTATGAAAAAAGTTGGATATTGAAATCAGTGAAGAATTAATATTAAATTTTTTATTAAAATTAAAATAAATACAATATTATAACGATTCGATTATTACAAAAAATTTCATATAGTTTTATATTTATTATGTCAGGGAACTTCGCCCCATATTCGCTTTGCTTGTCGATCACTGAATTTTTTCTATTTAACAAAAAAAATATGTTATTAAAAATAAAACGTTTAGAAATAATTAAATTTATTTTATCTGAAAATCTGTACAAAAAACTTTGCTTAAAAATCTATTTTTATCCACTTTTTGTTAATTTTAATATTTTATAACATTTGTACAGTGGTAATTTTTGGAAAATTTCAGAAAAATTCGAAAACGAAATTTTCATTTAAAATCAAAGACGAAAACGAAACACTATTTTTTTAAATAGCAAGACAATTATATTTTAATGGTACAAACAGTGAAGATTAAAAAGACGTTGAAGTTGATGAATTCTTTAGTCAATTTTTTATTTTAAAAAAGCATGTATGGTTATAATAAAGTTTAATTTTTCGTTACCACAAATATTTTTTAACAAAATTACGAAATTAGATTAAAAAAATGTGATAATAATTTTCATATAAATAAATTATTATCCTAACATCATAAGATATTAAAAAAAATATTCAATAGTTCTTATTATTCATTTTTTTAAAAAATTTTATAGTGCAGAGTTCTGATGATAATAGTTTTAGCATAGAAATGCATAATAACTCTTAAACAAAGGAAGTTCAGTAATTTTTGACCATTTTTTCAATATCTTGTAGTGTTAGAGTAATATTTTTGAGTATAAATTTGTATGAAAGTGAATTAGTTAGTTCCAAAACAAATAGTGGTAATGGTTATAAAAATTAGATTTGAAATTATTAAAATAATCAAATATTTCATAATAATTATTTATAAATATATTTACACACAAATTGATTATTTCAAAATATTTTTAACAGTAAATAAGTAACTACATTTAAACAATTACCTTATTTATTTCATTAAGTGTCATGTGACTTATTTATTTCTTAAAATAAAAATTTGACCTAAAGAAATCTATTTTAAAAATATAAATCCTGACAAGAACATCGAGAATTTTTTTAAAATGTAAACAAAAAAAGTTCGAAATGTATTTACAAAAATAAAAATATCAATTGAATTACTGCTTGGATATAAAACAACTAATTTTAAAAATTTAAGAACTAATTTGTATTATTCTTATAAAAAAATAGTTTTATTGAATTAGGTATTTTATGGAATGTTTATAATATTTATTTATAAATAAAATAATTATATATATATATATATATATATATATATATATGGTTAGCATTCATTGAGGCTTTCGTCCAGTAGTGGATTGATATGGGCTTTATGATGTGTGATATGATATATATACTATGAGAGAGAAAAAAAAAATATTTCAATACTTAAAATTCAAAATTTAATTTTTGTTAATGAAAATACATACATATATTGATCAGATTAAATATTTTATTTTATAAATATTTAATATAAATGATGAAAATTTTAATTATTAAATGGTAATTAAATGAACTTTAAATTATTAAATTTTAAAAATATTAATTATAAAAAAATGCATTGATATATTTTTAATAATCATCTCATTTTCATATACACATTCGAAATAATAACAGATTTTTTTTGTAATTTATTAAATACAATCATAAAAAAATCCCAATGTCCCAATCAAAAAATATAAAAGATTGTAAAAGATCACAGGAAAAAAATTTGAGAATAAATATAATAAGTTTTTATATAAAATACTCTCACGTTAATTTTCAATTTTCGTTTTACAAGATACGTTCATTATATAATTTAATTAGTCATTTACGTTATAAAAGAAGTAACAATTATGTATCGAGCACTTTGTTAAAATCAAAAACGTGAACATTCGAGTTCATTGACTTCTTTTAGGATAGTAATCAATAAAAGTAATACTTCGTGTGAACAACTTCAGATGAGATTTAGATGTTTTTATTTGTTGTTGTCGAAATTTAATATGTTTTCAAAAGAAGTTCATTTATAATACTTATTACAATATATATAAAAGCCTTGTAGAAGCAATTAAAATTCGATTAGGAATCCAATTTAATTTTTCTATTATTATTTTTAAACTAGTACTTTTATTTTACGTAAATATATGATTAATATAAAATTTGATATTATATATACATATATATATATATATATATATATATAGAGAGAGAGAGAGAGAGAGAGAGAGAAAGAGGGAGAGAGAAAGTTTAAAATGAGACTAAAGGATAATAAATGATAGCAAGTAAATAAATGTTGCTCTGAATTCTTCGGTTTTATTTGGACCACCCTGTATATATATATATATATATATATATACGAGGGTCGTTTGATAAGTAGAGTAAAAAATTAAGAAAAACTAAATTTGTAAAAATTAATTAAATTAATTGATTAATTAAATTAAACAATTAATAAATTTACCATACTTATCAAATGACCCTCGTATATGAATTTTCAATATAAATTATCTATCTCTCTTTTATTAGACTGACTTGTTTTAAGTTCAGTCAAAAAAAGGCAAACTTATGCAATATCGATATTAAATTTCTTATATAATTTCAAATCATTTCTCTATTTGTTATTTAGAAAAAGTTTGAAAGCATTCCAATTTCTTTAAGACTTTTTTAATATCTCCCCGAGACTCTAGCATTGAATTAAATTTAACAACGAGAATAAAACGAATGTTTTTCTTTAAAGTTAACGTCTCAGTATAAACGAAATGACTATTGCTGTTTGAGACTTGTTTTCTTTGACTTAGTTTCGAAAGTTATGTTACCATGTACACACTTTGAACGGGTCAATAATTTTTAATTACGTTCCAAAGCCGTCATTTTACGACATTGCGTTTAATTTCTTATCTTTGAAAGTTTTGTTGTATTTTTATCGCCTCGGTGTCGTACGAAAAATCAAATAAATCACATTTCTATTTTGTTGTTTGTATTTTTTTTTATTTTTATTATCTAATTACTTAGTCGTGCATTTTATGCCTCCCCGTTCAGTAATATGAAAATAAATTAAATACATTAGCGATTAGTGGTCGCTGTCAGTCGTGCTGAATCGGCAGCAATTGTGCTTTATTGAATTATTAACGCCTTGCTGATTGCGCGATATGCAAATTGAGTTTTATTGGAAATATCTATGTATTTTTTCAAAACACAGAATTCGTTAATAGACTTGTCAAGTGTTCGCGTTCTTTTAATAATTTCTAATGAAATTTAATTATATAACTTTATATAATTTATTAACGTAAATATTTGTAAAATTAATTGTACATAGAAATTAAATGATACACTTTTATTTAGAAAGGAAACGGCATTTAAAATAAATGAAATTTATAAAAAAATATATAACATTTTTTGATCAAAAAAATTACTAATAAATAAATATATATATTTTACTCACCAATCTGCCTGGTGAGTGTGGTAAGTAATGACTAAAAATCAATAAATAGCAACATTCATTGAGGCTTTCATCCAGCAGTGGGTTGATATATAGATGGTGACTCAAATAAAACTGAAAGGTTCAGACATAATGTGTTTGCTTATTATCATTAACTATCTTTTACTATCCTTTGTCTCATTTAGACTATGCTTTACATTTACATATGTAATATATAGGGTCATCCAAATGTGACGTCTAGATTTGTGTTTTATTGAAAAGAAACTACATACATGTTTCTTTTTAATAAAATAAAAATCTAGGCGTCACATTTGGATGATCCTTTCTCTCTCTCTCTCTCTCTCTCTATATATATATATATATATATATATATATCAGTAATTTTATTTACTATGAAAAAATGTATAATATGAAGAAAGAAAAAGAAAACCAAATGGGTAAAAAAAAATTTACAGATGTTATGGCAAAAATGTGAAGTTTGAAATGATCATATAAAAGACAGAAACATTGATGGAAAAGAGAAGTTATTGATTGGGAACGAAGAAATATAAGAAGGACCAGAAAGAGATCCATAGATAGGCAGATTAGAGATCTAAGAAAATTCGTCATGTTGGACTGGAAGAAAAATGAATTAGATCAGTCAAAGTAAAAAAATTAAAAGAGTTCTTTATTCTTCTGCATTATATAGAGAAAAAAATTATAACGTTGATAATGATGATGGATTATTGTATATATTTTGGGCATATTTCGTAAAAGATGACAATTCTATTAAAAAAATATAAAATTTGATAAATTAATAATGAAACTATTTTTAGACCAAATGAAAAGATAATATAGAAATATTTTTCGTCATAGATAACTAATTTAATTTTAATATTTATAAAGTAAAAAAATAAGAATAAAAAAAGATCTTCAGAGTACATTAAATAAGATTAGAAAAAGAATTATTCTTTTTTTTAAAAAAAGTTATATTTTTAAAATGTAATGTTTCTTAGAAAAAATCAATTTGAAATTATTTTAAAAGGTGGCCCAAATGAGACTTTAGAATAATAAAGAATATTAAATAATAGTAAGCAAGTAAATATATGTATCTATAAATTCTTAAATCACATTTGAGTTAGCTAGTTAACTTGTATAATATATATATATATATATATATATATATATATATATATATATATATATATATTGATTTTATTGTACATATTAAGATATAAAAATTGATAATTAAAATATTGTGCACTATTTTAATTATTTTTGAAACATAATTTTAAAATAAACTAGTAGTAAGGTTTTCAGATAATAATTTTCAATACCTATTTTATAAATTTCTATTTGAAAAATCAAAATAAATATAACAACTAATCAAATACTAAATATTTTTGTTTCATTGTATTTTTTTATTGATAAAATAAATATTAAAATAATAATAATATTTTAATCCAACTTCAACAAATTTCTAAAAATGAAAACAGTACATAAAAGTTTCGTAAAAAAAATTACAGTAATATTTTATAAAGAAAAAACGATAAAATTAACTTTATAGTATGTAATTTAAATGAACTATGTAAATAATTAAAAGATTACTTATAAATATAATTCAGTGCATCCTCACATCAAATCATCATTTAAATGTTTGTACATTAATTTTTATTGATCACTTTTGAAACGAAATACACACTCTATTAAAACACTTAATTTAGATAAATAGAATTTAAATGAAAAACAGTACGTAGCGCAATTATCTACTAAAAAGCTCTTTAATCATAATTAATACTTCTTGGAAGGGTTCGTTTTCAGCGTAACGACATTTCCATTAATTAAAATAGTTTTTCATTTATGTTGATGTGCGGAAATTTTCTCTGTATAAATCTTCTTCGAGGAAGTTATCAAATAGAAACAAATATATTACATTAATAGATAAATAAATATTTTAAAATGTAAAACCGTGTTAAAGAAATACGAATAGTCAATGCGTGTTATACAATAAACATCGATTAAAAATATTCTTTAGTAAAAATAAAAAAAGTTTCCTTTCATAAATAAAAATAAATGATTATAATTTGTATATTTATCGTTTTTACTTAACGACGTTTCTAAAAGTCCATTATAAATAAAAACATTTTCCTTTAATTAACGTTTTGTAATTAAGGAAGGAAACATTTAAAAATTATACCATTGATATTAGGAATCATAAATAGGTTAGAACAAAATTTAAATTGTGTGCATTTGTATACAGACATATATATATATATATATATATATAGGGTGACCCAAATGAAACTGAAAGATAATAAATAGTACTAAGCAAGTAAATGTATGTCTTAACCCCACATTCTCATTTCAACCATCCTATATATAAATAAAATTATTAATACTTAATTTCTATGTTCGATAATTTTCATGCAAATATTCTATAAATGTTTTGACTAAATAAAATAAATGTAAGTTTACAATATTGGAAGATTCTAATAGGATACTCAGTTTTGTTACCTCAAAAACTATAAAATCTAAACAATGGATAAAATACAGAAATAAAATAAAGAATTGTTTTGAAGTAGGAAGATTTTTCTAGAAAACGACTCTTAGAGTTGATAAATAAATATTAGGAGTACCGAAAAGTTTTGCATAATTTATTATTTTCTTTTTAAGAGAAAGAAAATAATAAATTGTATACTGTTTATCAAAATTTAATTAATAATGTAATTTTTATTAATATTAACAACTTCTTTTCTTGATGGAAGCTTTTGAATTCCTTTTTAATAAAATTACTCGGTCTTGAAAGATAAAAACTTATCCAGTGTCCTTTTCACATCCATTTTCATTATTTTATTCCATTAAAAAAAATTGTAGAGCTAAAAATGAATAGTAGTCAGAAGGTACTACATCTGAAAAATATGTCAGTGACTTAGAACTTCCCAACCAAATGGTTACTAAAGAAAAATGTGGTTTTGCATTACCAAACTGTAAAATAACTTGCTTTCTATTAACAAGAGTTGGACATTTTTTTAAGTTCATTGTTCAAATTTCCCAATTATTGACAAATAATACTATAAATGTAATATTTTTGTTATAAATAATTGCTGTATATACAAAAAAATGAATTTTTTTCAGTTTTAAAAAATTCGAAACTTTTGGCCAAAAAATACGACCTATAGTATGGAAATCTTGTCAAAAATTGAAAGATTTAAAAATAAATTATTTGCCACTAAAATCATAAATAATGATGTATTATTTACGAAAACATTAATTGTTTATAGAAATAATGACATTTATAAGAAAAAAGTTGTTTCTTGATTTTTCGGCTTCTAGCCTAAAAATTGCAATTTTTATAATTTCTGTATTGTTGAAGAAAAAATTCATATAATACATATAAAAATGTTTTTCTACATAAGTATATGTTTCTCTTAGTTAAAATATACATATATAAATCAATAAAAGAATTTCTAAAATGGAAATATACCAATTTTTATAATAGATTAAAAACCGATTTTTCTGAAATACAGTTTATTGTCTATAAAACGTTAAATAATAAATAATAGTAAAAATTTTTACTAGAAATGCAATATTTTTATCATAAATAATCGTTATATGAATGAAAATTTGAATTATTTTCAATTTTTAAAAATTCGATATTTTTGGCTAAAAAAAATCACGACCTATATTATGGAAATTTTATCAAAAAATCGAAAGCTTCGAAAATAAATTCTTTTGCATTAAAATCAAAAGTAATGACGTATTATTAATAAAAACAACAATTGTTTATAAAAATAATGACATTTATTAGAAAAAATAATATTTTTTCTGATTTTTCACTTTCCAGTCTCCAAAAAATACATTTTTCATAATTTCATCATTGTTGAAAGAAAAATTCATATTCCAATTGTAAAAAAAAATTTTTTTAAACAAATATATGCTTTTCTAAGTTAACATACATGTGTATAATTTATTAAAAGAATTTCTAAAGTTGAAATATGCCAATGTCTACAATCGTTAAAAAAACGATTTTTCTCAAATTTGGTCTAATGTCTATAAAATGATATGTAATAAATAATAGCAACAATTTTTGCTGGAAATTCAATATTCTGATCATAAATAATCACTGTATAGATAAAAAATTGAATTATTTTCAGTTTTTAAAAATTCGAAGTTTTTGATCGAAAAAACCACGACCTATTGTATTGAAATTTTGTCAAAAAATCAAAAGTTTAAAAAATGAATTATTTTACACTAAAATTATAAATAATGACATATCATTGACAAAAACAACAATTGTTCATCGAAATATTGACATTTATCAAAGAAAAATATTTTTTGGTCGATTCAAAATTAATCGTTTTTTTTTAGTTTTAGAAGTTTATAATAATTTTTTTTTAATATCCCACCATATAAACAACATTATCTTTTTCATACTTAAACTCGATACGGAGCAAGTTGTCGAGCATTTTTAAAAAATAATCAACTGTAATGTAGAAATAAATAATTCATTTCCATAAAAAATAAATTTGTAACAGTAGTAAAAAAATATGATAAAATATTATTAGATTGTATTTTGAAATTAAAAGTAATGTATTTTAAACTTTTTACATGTACAAAATAAATTTAACTGAAATTAAACATTTTACACTTTTAAAAAATTCCAAAATCGTCTTTAAATTTTAATTCATTTTCACAAAACTTATTTAAGAGAAATTAGAGGAGTAAAAGACTATTTGAAAAGTGGTCGGCTGTTAACATTTTAAACACCAACGACCATAAATGCTGTAAGACATCAAATCGACGGAACCCTTTTCGTAAACAGCAACTTCTCTCTTGAGAAATAGATATAAAGCTAAGAGTATGTCGTAACTGATTAAATCTAATCCGAGGATGGGTATTCGCTAGAGAACTATAGATCAATTGCTAACTTTTGCACTCAGAACTGTTAAACATTACAAAGTAAAGAGTTAGTTCGGTACTTAGTAAAATCAATTATTGAATAAATCCATTTACGAGACTGTTTTGATTATTTATTAAATTTGGTCAAAATATTTTTTATAACAGTTTGTGAAAAAAATAAAATTTTAATAAAATTACCAAGCAAAACAAGATTTTTCAATCGAAATCCAATAAAAATATATTTGTTAATTCAAAATACAGAAAATTAAAAATATTAGAGTTATTTTTTTAAGATATATATTTAGAATGTGAATATAAAAAAAATTACTCCACATTTCTAAAAAAATATATTAATAAAATTTTAAATAATTATAATACAAAATTAATTATAATTTTTTAGATTTCTATTAATTATTTTGATAATTACATTAATTATTTTTTCTTTTTCAATAATTATTAGAATATATATGAATTTTTTTAAATGTCATAGAAATTTACATTGAAATCAATTTAAATTTCTATTACACTTAAAAAAATCATATATATATATAGAGAGAGAGGGTGTTCCATGGAAAGTGCACATTCATTATCTATTACTCAAAAAAAGACTTGTGTTATTTCAAAATTAAATTGTGCCTGATAGAACACCCTATATATATCGTATTTATATTAAGTTGAACTTTAATTATATAATGTAATTTATAGAGTTTAATTTGGTTACAAAAGATTATTGTACGTATAAATAAAAATTAATAACGAAAAAAAAACTTATTAAAAAATATGAATACCACTTTTATTATGATTGTAATTAGCGATACCTTTACAAATTTATAGAACAAAAGCTTCACTTAATGAAGTAATTCAAATATGGGTCGAGAAAACTTTGTAAACTTTAATAAAAACAAGGTACGAAGAAAATACCAGATAAGTAGACAAAAAGAAATTACCCCAAGTTGCGTTTATGCTCTGACCAAAATGCTACACTAATTGATACCAACGTGTGACTAATCCTTTGTATTTTACTGAAACCTACTGGTACATTCAGTGACGAAATTAGATTAGTTTTTAATGAAATTTTGTGTGCGTGTGACTTTTATATGCGGTGAATTAACGTACGCAGTACTTTTAAAAGTTCTTTTTTTCTCTCGACGTTTATTAACTTTCATCTAGATCAAATTTGTACGATGCAAGCGTGGGTGTAAGTTAATTCTGTTTTTAACTCGAATTGTTACCTAAAAAATAGAATTTAATGCGTCATTTAAACTAATCTTAATTTCATTAACAATTCTATAGTCAAATAATTTATATATGTATATAAAGAGAGAGAGAGAGAGATGATGTTTTAAGGCATGTTAGAATTTTAAATTGAATCTCTATTAGAAATTCTATCATACCTAAAAAAACATTATTTATATATAGATATATATACATACATATGTGTGTATGTAAAAATGTATTATAAAGTGTATGTTTTTTAGATTAGATAGAACTTTCAATAGGGATTCAATTTAAGGTTATATCACGTATAAAAAACAATCTATCTATCTATATCTATCTATCCATCTATATATATATATATATATATATATATATATATATATATATATACACGAGGGTCATTTGATAAGTATGATAAATTTATTTATTGTTTAATTTAATTAATTAAATTAAATTTTTCAATTAAGTTTTTCTTACTTTTTTACCATATTTATCAAAAAACCCTCGTATATATGTGTATTAAAAATTTTGTAACGTATTGATTTAACCATAATAAATAAATAATCTTTCTATTTAAAAAAAATGGTACTCGATCTTCGCCTCCATGTTGTTATGAAAATTTCATTTCCGAAGTTTTCAGAGAATTACTGAAGTACACATTTTAGGAAATATTAAAATTAACAAAAAATAGAAAAAAAAGATTTTTGACACACTTTTCAGACAAAATAAATTTTAATTGAATTAATATTATACAATATCTATATCTATATATATATCTATATCTATATATATATATATATATATATATATATATATATATATATATATATATATATATATATATATATTGTACAGAAATATTAACGTTTATTTTTCCTATCTAAACGTTTTATTTTTCATAATTTATTTACATTGTTAAATAGAAACAAATTCGAGGGTCGACAAGAAAAGCAAATAGAGGGTAGAGCCCCCTGGTATAAAAAAATAACATGTGAAATTTAAATATATTATTTATTTAATAACAACCTAAGTTGTAATCTTTTATTTATTTGATATTTCTATACATACGTATTTTTTATTTTAATCTTAAGAAAACTACTTTTCATAAAACCTTTTTTTGAAATATTCGACATTCATTCTGTAACTTTTATATAAACATAAGTTGCAAATTGAAATAAACATTATTTATATATTGAAAATTTTAAATATTATGTCGTATTTTATAAAAAAAATGTTTTTAATATGTATTATAACACAAACGTTTAGTATATATATATATATATATATATATATATATATATATATATATATATATATATATATATATATATATACGATAATATATATATTTATAAAAACTAATAATTTTTGAAAAACTCCAAATTTTGAAAAACACAGATTTTACAAGTGGAGAAAGGATAAGTTGGTTAAATATATGTTGGATGCGATTTTGAGAACTGATATATTTTTTACTTACTTTAATGGTATTTTATTTGTTTCAATGGACTTTAGCTCTCTTACAAATTAACACTAGATTTACGGAGCGAGTCAATTTGACTCATTTTACATTTTGTTGCTATATATATAAAAAACTTAAATATTATTTTTTAAAAACATATGTTAGTTTTTAATTACATAATGACACATATGCCAAAAAATATATTACATAATTGCATATATATATATATATATATATCATTATGTAATTAAAAACTAACATATGTTTTTAAAAAATAATATTTAAGTTTTCTATATATATAGCAACAAAATCTTAAATGAGTCAAATTGACTCACTCCGTAAATCTAGTGTTAAAAAGTGCTTTCATTAATTTGAAAGTGGCCTAAGTCCATGTATAGCCATCAAAAAGTGTATTTTCTTAAGCAATGTCTATCATACTAATTGGGTTAGTAAATTACACACCCTTAGAAAAATAATAACATTATATTACCATTTTATTAGTATATATAATATTTTTACATTTATTGAAACGCAAACCATTAAATTTCTCGATTTAAAGATAAATGGACTACGTCACTTTGAAAATAAATGGTTCTTAAACAAATATGTTTTTATAATTTATAACTTCAAATAGTCAGTTTTAACTAATGTATTTTAATTGATGTGTAATGAATATGTCATTTTATATATTTATAATAGGTTACTTTTGTTATAACAAATATCAATTTATATGTATTGAATATCAATATATTATTTTTTGTTAGTTTTTAATTAATACTAAAATAATATATATATATATATATATATATATATATATATATATAAAGGTAAAATATGATGTAGTTTATTTGTGTATGATAAATATCAATTTTATTGTTTAAAAATAGGTGGATTGAAAATATTACCAATTCATTATATTAAAATCTATTCAAATATTTACAACAGTATCAACTTTCATTTATACAAAATTATTTCCTCTTGTACTGTACACACATTAACAAATTTATTATTATTCGTTCATCAGGAAAACATTAAGAGGAAATAATTATATGTATATATATATATATATATATATATATATATATATATATATATATATATATATATATATATATATATATATATATATATATATATACGAGGGTCGTTTGATAAGTATGGTAAATTTATTTATTGTTTAATTTAATTAATTAATTAATTTAATTAAACTTTTCAATTTAGTTTTTCTTACTTTTTTACCGTACTTATCAAACGACCTTCGTATATATATATATATATATATATATATATATATATATATATATATATAAATATATATATAAATGAGTATAACATATCACTTAATGACTTAATTGTTTACATATTACTAATTTCCTGTCTGTAAATGTTTTAATCAAATAAAATGATTCTTTTTTTAAGTAATAATTTATTGTATAGAAATAATAGTTATAAAGTACAAATGTAAAGTATGGCGGAGTAAGAACTGATAATTTTAGAATGGGTATAGTTAAAAGGATTTTAATTAAGTTTGATAATGAATCTGTAGAGAATTATGACTTTGTAGAATTGTAATCCAAATGAGACTAAAGGATAATAAATGATAGTAAAAAATATATGTATATCTAAATCCTTTAATCTCATTTGGGCTCCCGTATAAATTTAGAATGAGTTTTTTGTACTAATTATTATTATTTTATATAATTTTGATTATTAAATAATATTAATTCCCTAATTGGAAATCCTCTTGCATTTAGACTTTGGGTTAAAATTCTCTTCAACTCTGAAAAATTCTTCAATTATATAAACTTTGAAATTTACTATGTTAACAATTATATTTACTGTAATTATTTTTCAGTAAATCTTAACTTTATATATGTATATATATATATATATATATATATATATATATGTAAAAAAATATTATTTTAAAAATAATATTTGAAATTGTGAAATTTTATTAAAATCTAATTAACAAATATTTTTGATTTTCAAAAAAAATATTAATTATTCAAAAATAAATAAATGTTTCATTTAAAATTTATTTCATTTCTGAAATATAAGATCCTCATTTTAAAATTATAAATAAAATTGTGATGTTTTTCTTATAAGTTCCAATTTACTTATAAATGTCTAAATTATTTTTGATTAAAAAAAGATACCCTATTTATTTAATAGCAAATATTGTTTTTAAAAGAATTTTGATGTTAAAAACAGATAGTTATTTCATTAAAAAATACAGAAAGAAAATTTACAGTTCTTTATGGTGATGAATTGCATTTTTGAATTTCATAACTACAATTTAAACATTTGCATTTAAAGAAAATGTTTTAACTCTGACTAATTTACTTTTTATCAAAATTACTTTTCAGATTGTGAGTAGATAATTAATTTTTTGAATACTTTTTTAGAATTGAATTGAATTCCAATATATATTATTTATTGATACAAAATAATTAAATATTTTCACACAAATGAATTATCACCCCCGACATCACAAAATCTGCTGTTGTTGGGGTGATAATTCATTTGTGAAAGTGAATTTTTGACAGTTTCAAAACAAATAATAATTAAATATGAATACTGAGAGATTTTTTATTTTTTTTAATTAAAAAAATTATTTTCAGTTCATTAATTTTCATAACACATTTATTAATTGTAGTTAAAATGTATTTAATTTTTTGAAATCAAATTTAAAATGAATTTTATTGAAAAATTCACAGAAAGTTCATTTAGGATTATATTAATATTTTCAAGAATTAAATTGTTGATCCAAGGGATATAAAAAAACGATTCTTTATTCAACAGTAATAAATTCTGGAATATAGTAACTTTTAACCTCCCCTTTAGTTACAATAGCTCATACTATATGTAAATAATGTTAAATTTAACATGTCTTCTAGTGACTAATTATTAATTAACAATTCGTTTCCATTGTTTCATACGACACATATCTTTCGTGAGAATATGCACAAAGGTATAAACTAGAATACTGTATCCACTGTATTAACAAGTTATAACAATTAACTGTAATATCTGTTTATTCAAATAAACATTGCGAATGTTTGCCTTTGACATATATTGATTAACGTCCCATGATAATCAGCTATCACGTAGCACAATTCATACTCGATGTGCGATAAATGATTTGATGGACATAGAACATTGTCATATTGACAAACGAATTAAAGTATTGATCTTTATATAACTACCCTTCACTATATAACTGACAATACTCAATATAGATATTGATATGATGGATTACCATTAATCCAATTAGTATACGAGTTCATGATTCGTAATAGGGAAATCAAATATACAGGCACTATGGATGATATTAAATACATTTTACTAAATAATCTATATATATATATATATATATATATTAGTAAGGGATGTTATTAACCGATGCAATGACTATCAAATACCACTCGTCTTGGATTTATAGGTTATGAAAAAACCTTCTACTCAGTCAGTACGTCAGCGATATTAAATGCATTGAAAAATCAAAGACTCAAAGAGCTATATTAAACTCTTAGAAAATATTTATAGAAATATTACATCCTTCGTACAAGTACATGAAGAACATAGAAATTTTCAATTATAAAACTAATGAAACGGGGTGTTGTAATATCACCATATTATTTATATCTGTGTTAGAAAAAGTATTTAAGAGACTATATTGGGAATTTGAAAGACTAAAAACTAATGGAAAGATGTTTAGTCACTTAACATTTGCTGAAGACATTATTATTTTTTTAGCAAGAACATGAATTCGAAAAAAATAGAAAAATTGGATAAAGTCAAAAATCAGTCTTATGATAAACTTCAAGAAGATAAAAGTAATGTTATTAATATTATAAAAAAATTGTTTTAGAACCATATTATATTCAAAATATCTAAAAATAAGTTGTAATAGTGAAATAATGTTTTATCAGATGAATCAATTTTTTTTTGAAAGCAAATCACTAAGTGAACACAAATTAATAATTAATTTTTTATATAAAAACAGAAAATAAATTGTATATATAAACGATATCAAAACCGAATAATTATTGTAAATATCATTGACGAGTTGAATTATTTTTCTATTTTTTAAGATAATTTATAAGAAAAAATAAATAATCAAAATAATAATAATTTTCAAAATAAAAAAAAAACAAATCTAGTTAAAATATCACTCATACACAAAATTCCACATTTATTACATTTTTTAAAAACTCTGATATTAGTCAAAATGCTCAAAAACAGATTTTGGAAATTTCGCTGTAAATTAGAAATCTGAAACTTAAAATTTGACATAAATGTAAAATAAATACAAGTCATACAGTATAATATTTATTATAAATGGAAAACTACAAAAACATAAAATATTGTACAAAAATATGTATTAATCTATTATTTACTAGACATAAATAAAATCTTGAAAACTTGAGATAATGAATAAAAATTTTGAATAAAAGTAAAAAAAAAACTTAAGGTTTCATGTGAAATTATTTCTATTTAACAATAAATGTAATTAAGAGTATAAAATTTCTTTAAAAAAATACAGAATTCAAACACTAAATCAACAAATTAATAATTTATTAATTAAATCAAAAAATATCTTATTTATTCAGAATACTAATATTTCTCTGAATTTGTGTTGCATTCTTTTGAATAAAATATTTATTTGGGTAAATTTCATTTGACTTACGAAAAATTATATATAGAGGGAGAGAGAGAGAGAGAGAAAAAGAGAGAGAATAAATATATATATATATATATGATCAACAAAAATATAAATTATTAGTGATTTTTAGAATTTTTTAAAAATAAATATATTTATTGTATTTGATACGAATAATTCTAGACCGCAATACATAAGTTCTTATAGTAAATACATTTTCTATCCGTTGATTTATGCAGTCGTTTTAAAGAATTTCAATAGTATTTTATCAAATTACTTTGTTCTTGAGAAAAACGTAGATAGAACGCTTGCTAAAAGTATCTCAATGAAAAATCTTTTTCACTGATATTCCTTTGTAAAGTTTTGAATACGTAAAAATCAGTGAATATAAGATGTGATGCATGAAAAAGTTTTTCGAATTAAATTTTCAATCTTTGCACTCATCGTCTGCGATCTGAAAATGCATGCTATTTTAATAGAATCTAATATATTTACAAGACGTATTTTTTACGAAATACCACTTATATTTTAAATTAAATGGAATTATCGATGGATATTAATGCGAATATGGCAAAAAAAACTTGAATACAAAGCTGTAAATACTATAAGTGAAAATCGATTTTTTTATTTATCTGAACACTAAATATTTATATATAATACTGTCGAAATGTATTTGAAATAAATTGAAAATATCTACAATATAGCAATTATGTCAATAGTCAATACATATTTTTGTAAATTAAATATACGTTTATTTTGTAAAATATTTTTTTAATAGATTTTAACTGATTTGTATATGGATTAGCATATTTACTTTTATTATTATCTTTGTATCATTACATAAGTGTTTTTTTAATCTTGATAGAATTTTCAATTGTATACCTATCGAAAGTTCTATTTAAACTAAAAAACACCTTTATATGTATATATGTATATATATATATATATATATATATATATATATATATATATATATATATATATATATATATATTAGGTAGTGTAAAATTTATATTCTAAAAATCTAGATTTTATAACACAACGTTCTGATGATGATGACACAACCATCGAAATGCATATTGGATTATTGTTGTTATAACAAATAAAATAAACAAACAATTATTAAACACTTTTCAACATCTTATGATGTTGAGGGTGATAATTCACTTATGTGAAAAAAATATCATTTGCTTTCTATTTTTACCAAATCAAATTTTTATAATCTGTTGAAAAATTAATTGTCGACAATGATAAATAGAATATTTTTTTATTAAAATTTCCTCGATGTCAAAACTATTATAATAAATAATTCACATCTTCAAAGTATTGAAAATTCCAAGTAATATATTTTATTTACTCTTTTAGATAAAATAATTTCATTGAAATTTAAAATTAAAATTATAAAATAACGCATATAAAAATAATTGGTATATTAGATTTTAGTCTATTTTGTACTTTTATTTTAATTGTAAATGTAACATTTTTTATTTAAATTTAATATAAAATGAATAAATATGTACATCTTAGTCATAACATTTTTAATAGCGATTTTAAAAGATTTCTGTAACGACATAACCTTTATATTGTAAAAGAGAAATGGAATAGTTCAGCAAAATCGAACTCGAATCCATAAATCTTAACTCCATATTGCAAATAACTAGGACCTTATCCTTCGTGTTTGTCGTTTCATCAATGCATAAATCATCGATAGAGAACTGCAAGTAAAATCAAACGCCTTTTCATAATCGAAAAAGCTAACCTATTGAAATAATTTATGTTTAGTGCCATGTTTATACATATATATATATATATATATTTGTGTGTGTATAATTTACATATAGTAAGGTTAAATGTAAACTATTCAACTCTACAACATTCAACTAAGTTCAAAGTCGTGTAAATTTGAAAGTTTATATACGCATAGTTTCTAATGTTAATAGTAGACGGAAATGTATATGATTTGTTCTATTTCTCATATGCATAACTATGCATTTATTAGATAATTGTTAGTGGGAATTTCTGAAATGATTAGAAATTAATCATTCTTTAGCACTGATTTGTTTATTTATTAATAATGATTTTCTATATTAACTGATTTTTCTTATAACAATTATTTTATTTATCAATGTTTGAAATGCTAATTATTTTTATATTTTTGTAAATTTCTATAAATTAATTAAATTCAGTTCCTTAAATATTTTTACATAATATACATACATACATATCTATATATGTGTGTGTGTGTGTGTGTATATATATATATATATATATATATATATATATACATATATAATGTTTTTTTTTTAGGTTAGATAGTAATTTCGATAGGAATAGCTGTCAAGTCAGTTGTCAGTTTGCGCAGTATAAGTGACATTTGAATTCAGTGCACTAGTTATATGTAACACATAACTCGTTATCAACAAAGTCATACAAAACACTTCATACATTGTAAACACGTGCAAACTATTAGACAATAACTCCCTTGTGAGTACCGAGAAGTAAATAAAACTATAAAAATGTAAATCCATTATCAGTTTTGAAGTAAAAAAAAATATCTTAATGACCAGAACCAGAGGTTTCTTTGTTAATTAAAACACTCTGTAAAATCAGTTCTTAGATAAAAATTGTATCAATAACATTTAGAGCACCTCAAGCCATTGTTGCAGCTAATTGATAAATAATAAAAATCTTTTTAAACACTGTAAAAAGCTGTAGCTGACTGATAAAAATAAAAATATCTTTTTAAAAATTGTACATTCGATGTATTCAATAAAACTCACTTTGGTAAATCATTATGAATTGTTTTATACTTGAGTAACGTTTCCAAATTGTAGAAATTTATTTAAAAAATCAGTGTTCTGTTCGCCAAACTTATAGAGCAAAATTTTCAGTGATGAGGCTCGTTTTTGGCTTAACGGATGCGTTAATAAGCAAAATTGCCGCATTTGGAGTAAGACCAATCTAGAAGTGATTCACGAGAGTCAATTATATTCAAAAAAACACATCGTATGTTGCGGATTGAACGCTAGTGGCATCATCGGATCTTATTTCTTTTGAAATGAAGCTGAAGAGCGTGTTACCGTCAATAATGTACGTTATAGAACGATGATCAATGATTATTTGTTTCCAAATTTGCATGACATCGATCTGGAAAAGATATGGTTTCAGAAAAATGGTACCTCATGCCATACTTCGACTGGAACAATCGAGTTATTGAATCAAAAACTCGGCAATAACGTTTTCTCCAGAAATAGACCAAAATTGGCTTCGGTGCGATTTAACACCTCTGGATTATTTTCTTTGTGAATATGTGAAGTCTCTGGTTTATGCTGATAAAGCAGCAACGATTGAGGTATTAGAAGCCAACATAACTCTCGTTATTGCGGACAATTGCTTGAAAAAGTGACCCGAAATTGGGCTCACAGAATATGGTATATCAAAGGTAATCATGGTGCACATATACCTGAAATCATTTTTAAATATTAATGCCATAAAATCATCTTTCGAATAATACAAATAAATAGTCAATTAATATGTGTTTTATTTTATTTTAAAATTCTATCATACTTAAAAACTTTCTCTCTTTCTCCCTCTCTCTCTCTCTCTCTCTCTATATATATATATATATATATATATATATATATATATATATAATGTATGTGTGAATACTTGCATGATTATGTATCCATATGTGACTATGTATCGAGAATCGGATTTGTAAATTTCCTGTTCTGAAACCAAGTTTCGTATTTCCACCCTTATAAGTGGGCAGATATGTGGTGAGTAGTGAATTTAATAAAGGGAGAATATACGGTGACTTTGAATTGAAAAGCAGCCTTGGGAAATACCTTAAAAATTGATCTACTAGAAACAGAATAGTGGATATATTTTAATGTTCAAATGGATGTAACTAAAAATAGAATTTAAAGTCATTGTTTTAAATAACATATTATATTATAAAATATAACAATTGTATTTAATTTATCTAAAAATGATTTTTTTTCAATATTGAAAGTTAAATAAATAAATGCTAATTTATAAAATAAAATCATTCAATAATAAAATTCAAATATTTCTTACAAACAAATATTTTCAAGTATTTTTTTAATATTTAATTTGATTTTATCTTAAAACATCAATGATATTTTTTTATTAAAAATGAGTTATATAAAAATTCAATTCTAATTAAAAAAATATTAAATTACATTTTATCTACTCTCCACGTTTTTTATTCAAAAAAATAAAATGGAAAAACGAAAATTTGTAACAAGAATTTTTTCTTAAATACGAACAATTATTATTAGGAATTAAAAAAAATCACTTCAAAAAAAAACTTTATTATTGCCATACGTCAAACAGATACTCCTCTTTTATTACAATGTTTTTTGAAAAAAATACAATAATACTGGCATAACAATACAAAATATAAAAAAAGTTTAATATTTAACGTGTGTAGAATATCTGATAAATTCAAGTTCCATACACACGATTCGTTATTATTTGTCGCGAGTATTTGTTTGATCATATGTTTCCAAACAAATTGTACGGAACTGTGAAAAATTGGCAATTTTGTTTGTATGTATCGCATTAATTTCAAAAAGCGTTTTAAAAAATCATAAAGCACGTGCACCAGACGCACAAAACATATTTATGCCTTTTCACTGTTTTTCAATATTGCAAATGTTTATACCGAGCGAATTCATTTGATGTACAACTTCCGAGTGTCATAATTTTATTCTCTGTTTTTTTTCTTTTTGATTTACACATATGTGAGTATATAAATATATATATATATATATATATATATATATATATATATATATATCTATATATATATAATATATATATATATATATTCAAATATATATATATATATATATATATATATATATATATATATATATATATATATATATATATATATATATGCGTAACTATGTATAATTTTATTCAATTATATAGGGTCATCCAAATGTGACGCCTAGGTTTGTATTTTATTAAAAAGAAACATGTATATAGATTGGTGTATAGGGAAATATGTGTATAGTTTCTTTTTAATAAAGCATAAATAAAGACGTCATATTTGGAGGACCCTATACTTTGATTATTTATTGATTTTTATATTAATGTATAATTTTTATCAACATTGAATATCTCATAAGTTTTCACAAACATTCATCGGCTATTATATTGAGTGTTAACTATTAAACTACAACATCGTCTTCAGTTAATTGATATTACATACAAATATATATATATATATATATATATATATATAAAGAAAGAAAAAGAGAGAGAAGAAATTTAAAAAATGGTTAAATTATCATCTTTGAATTCTTTACAAAAAAGATATTTATTCACTTTTAATAACACTGTAATATTTAAAATAGAATATATATATTTTTTTTAAAAACAATAAATTTAATATTTGTTAAATTTATGTTTTTCTAATCTAATATATACAAGTGTGTATGTATATATATATATATATATATATAAAGAGAGAAAGATAAATGAATTACTTTCCAACACCATAAGATATAAACATTTAATTTATACTCCTATTAATTATTTTAATTCTTATTAATTTCTTACTCTTTGTTTATCCAGAAATTAATTTTATTTCGATAGAAATCTTATCATTTTCAAATTATTTATGTCATTATAATGTAATAAATTATCAAATTTTATAATTTATTGAAAAATTAATTACTGATTTTAATAAAACATTATTTTGAAAAAAGTAATTTCTTTGATGTTAAAATTATTATAATAAATATCATCATATCATCAAAGTATTGACAATTCAAGGTAATTTATTTTATTTACTCTTTTAATTAGAATAAGAATAATTTGGAATTGAAAATTTAATTTCTAAATTAATGTATACAAAAATATTTGGTATATTATGTCATTAAACTAAATTGATTTTTTTGGATTCTCTTACCTGTAACCATATTAATCAATTATATATTTAAGTAATATATTATATCATTAAAAATAATTAATATATTCAACAATGGAATATAATATTATCATAAATTATTTATTGAAAAATGAATTGAAAAAAATTCTTAAAAAATATTATATAGCATTAAATTAACTGATTAGTAAATTTTAAATGCATTGTTAAAATAATATTTTATTTTATTAATAAATAATTATTCCTTGAAATTTGCAGATCAGTTCAAAATTTATGTATAAATATAAACAATTTTTATTTATACACTAATGAAATTTACATACATACATACATTATATATATATATATATATATATATATATATGTATATGTATATGTATATGTATATGTATATGTATATGTACATATCTGGAAGAGAAAGGTATTCAATTAGTCGAATAGGAAAATTTTGAGAGAGGTTTTTTAATCAGCAGTAGATTGAGAGTGGTTGATATTGATAACGATATATATATATATATATATATATATATATATATATATATACATATATGGAAAGAGGGGGGGGGGTAAATTTACCTAGTTGGATTTATCACTCTTAATGAATATTAGAATTCCTTGCTCGAACTTTTTCAATCATGTTTAATTATTATGGTGATTATTTTGTTTAATATTAACATATTTCCAAAGTTGTCTCTGTCCTTTTGAATACGATTTCATAGTAACTTTTAATATTTGTATATATAATAATTTGTTATGTTTTGATTACCTTTTTGAAATTTTTAAGTAAACATTTTTCAATACGTATTTCTTCAGTAAAATTCTAATTCAGTCTATTCCTAAATTTATATTAGAATTTTGAGCTTCATTATATATATATATATATTTATATATATATATATATGTATGTATGTATGTATGTATATATATATATATATATATATATATATATATATATATATATATATATATATATATATATATCTTATTATCAATCTCTTGTATCTGCTGCTGAATAAAGGCCTCTGTCAAAACTTTTGTTTTTCAGCGTTTCAGCTTTTTTCTTCTTCCATTCCACATCACGAAATAATAATATGTCTATTTTACAATATATATATATATATATATAATATTTTTCATTAAAAATATATACAAACTATATAATGAAAAATAAAGCGTATGATAGGGGAGCAAAATTGTTTAAAAACAAATTTATTCATTAACTGTTGTGAAGGGGAATACAATTGTGTGATATAATATTTATCATACTATGCCATTTAGTAAACATGAAACATTGGTAAATTGTACATCACGTTAAATCCTATTACAAGAATAGTCAATATTTAACCCATGTATATCAATAATCGATACGTAGTTCAAAAACAGTTGTATGATATGAAATCTAGTTATTCGAAACTATAGAAGTAAGATGGGGGCAACAACCAATGTTACTAATATCTATAAGTGTTAACAAAGTTCGGTTTAGTACTATAAAATTTCAAAAATTATTTATTTATGATTATTTTATTTAAATTCGTTTAAAAAGAAATATGTATGTCAACATTTAATTCCAGAGCTATATTAATTAAAAAACATTTAAATAGATTGCTGAATTCTATTGAAAATACCTCGAACAAAGTATTTCATGTATTGATGTATTGTTTTAAAAGTAGCATTATTTTTGATTGACGTCGGTTTTGATCTAATACGCACAACAAATAAAATTTGTTCGAAAAAAATGTCTAAACATTTAACTTTTTTCTCATCTATACTCTATGAGTCGGATTACTAAACAAAGAATAGAAAAAAATCCTAAAATAACGACGATGCAAAATATTCGAAAGTAAAAGAAAAGAATAAAGAATCGTTGAAATATTTCATTGAATTTGTCGGCCAAGAAAATAAAATTAAAAGGAACGATAGAATTGAGCGCGTTTGCTGAAAATTCGATTTGAAAGCTTCTTATCAAGCTGTTTGACGAGATGAGAGTATTTTACGCACGTGTTTTACCGGTGTTCTGGCATACGGATGAAAAAAAATACTCTAACATAAATTATATTTTGCTCTGAGGAGAGAATATACATTAAATTTAATAAATATATTCTGAAATATATATATATATATATATATGTATATATTAAAATAAAATAAACCATTTATTCAATTAAATAAAAAAAAATATTAAATCAGCTCGTGTATAAATAACTTCAAAAAAAATCTAAAATATCAGTATAAAATGAAAAATAACGAGTAGTATCATTGATATTATTTATATTTAATTATACTGGTATATAAAAAACGTTAAATTTCATTATTATGCTTAAGATTTTCGCAGAAAACGAATTAAATACTCAAGTCTTGTACAAGATTCTGGAACAATTAAACATGTTTCGTGCAATAAATTAAAGAAGCGTTCATTTAATATTACAACAGACTATTATATTTTCCAGGAAGTAAATTACGTGAATCTTTTTTTAAATATTCTTAAGTGTACTCGTTATTTTATTTCGATTCGTCAAAATGAAAATTTTCATCAGAATATACGAAAATTAAATCGTTTTGTAAATTTGTTCAAGATGTATTAAAAAATAAAATAAAACTTTTTTCTTAAAAATAATACTGCAGGTATATATAAAGTGTATATAATTTTATTTATAGTGACTCAAATGAGACTGAAAAATATTAAATGATAGTAAGCTAGTAAATATAGGTGTTTTTTGAGCGTGATAGAACTTTAAATTGAATCTCTATTGAAAGTTCTATCTAACCTTAAAATACACCTTTATATATGTATGTGTGTGTGTATGTTTATATATAAAAAGTGTTTTTTGAAATTGAAATCAATTTAAATTTCTATTACATTTTAAAAAAACCCATATATATATATATATATATATATATATATATATATATATATATATATATATATGTATATATATAAATATGTAAAGAGAGAGAAAGAAGATTGAACATATATATTTATATAAAATATAATCAAAATAAACTACATCAAGTTGTCAATAAAAGTGATAAATATTAATAAAAAAATACTTGAGAGGAACTACTTCGACATGTGTTTTTAATTGCCAAAGAAATTTTTTCAATAAAGCTATTCTTATCGATTGATTAAAAAATAATTGAATAATATTCCAATCAAATGAAAATACAACGCAAATACTAAGAAAAGCTCCAGTCTTGCCAGTCGATAAACACGTGGCTGTATTATTTAATTTTCAGTATATAAAATTTCGGTTGCCATGGTTAGAAATTCCTATGAAACTTCTATAACGGGAGCTACATTGTCTTGTAATGGGGCTTTTATATGAGATAAATCGTACGTGCGCCTGTCGCGTTAAATTAAGTTATTTTTTTTATTGACGCTGGAAGTGAAATTTTTATTCATCATCCGGAATAAAGAATACTTAAAGAAAAAGCATATCTTTTCTAGTCATACTTCCATGAAAATTGTTAGTGAAAGTAATTCTGTAATACGCATTAATAAAATTGAATAGTGTTTAATATAAATATATATTTTTAATATTATTTCATTAAATACTTTATATAAAATAAAACTATTTCATCCCTAAAAAAAATATTTCTAATTCAAAATTGAAATTATAAAAAATATTAACATATAAGAATTATATTTAAGAAAATCTTATAATATTCCATGATCCATTTGCTCAGCAGTGAGTTGATATTGAATTTTATGATTATATATATATATATATATATATATATATATATATATATATATCTATATCTATATATATATATATATATATATATATATATATATATATATATATATATATATATATATATATATATATATATATATATAAAGACAATAAAAAGATTTAAGAAATATAGAGAAGCGAATAAATATATAAAATACTACATATACTTTATCAGCATATAAAACCAGTCACTACGATGCAAAGCATGATCGAGAAAATTCAGTGAAAAACGAAATTTGCTCTTAAATTTAACTTTTATCTTTTGTTATAAAAATTTTATTCAAATAAGAGGATGTACATCTCGGATTTCCATGAAATTGTTTTAAATTATTTGTTGTTTACAAAATTCCCATTATTGAATATAATCAGAAATTTATTATTTATAAATTGATTTATGTTTCTTTATTATTCTTTTTTATTTGTATTAAGGAATTTCAAAATACAAATTTTGTATTTTATATATATAAATATATATATATATATAGGGTCAACCAAGTAAAACTGTATGGCCTACATTTACTTCTTTAATATCAATTACAATCTTTTACTAATCTACAGTCTCATTTGGACCATTCTATATGTACAGAGTGGTTCAAATATATATTCACATATATATTATATATAATTTAGAATGTATATACATTTTTTTTAATATCCTGTATATATATATATATATATATATATATATATATATATATATGTATGTAAATATATGTATATATTTTTTTACTAAATATTATCGAATTAACTTATCAAAATATTTTATTTAAAAAACGGTAAGCCAATACTTACGATAATAAAATCAATCAATTAGTTGACATACTTAAATTTAGTGTAGTATATATATATATATATATATATATATATATATATATATATATATATATATATATATATATATATATATATATATAGGGTCATCCAAATGTGATGGCTGGATTAATGTTTCATTAAAAAAAAACAAAATAAAATATACACATGTTTCCCTATACACATGTTTGTTTTTAATAAAATACAAATCTAGGCTTCACACTTAAATGGCTCTCTTCCTCTCTCTCTCTCTCTCTCTCTCTATATATATATATATATATATATATATATATATATATATATATATATATATGTATATCATTGTAAAATAATAATATTTAAAACATCTTCACAATTAAATAAAATTATTATACTATATTATGTTTATAACGTAAATAAAAAAAATATATTTTTTTCAAAAATTTTTAAGTTAAAATAATTTTTTATTACAATTTTCAGCTCACATTAATTTTAAGCTTTCAATTTTAATTATATTAAATATTAACTATAAAAAATGAAGAAAGTCACAATTTGGTAAACTGTAAGGTCATCCAAATGTGACGCCTAGATTTGTGTTTTATTAAAAAGAAACATGTGTATAATTTTTTTTGTTTCTTTTTAATAAAACACAAATCTAAGCATCACATTTGGATGATCCTATATTATATTTATAATTTTTGTAGTATGACAATTTTTAATTTCTATAATTTACCAATTATTTATAAATAAAAATAATTTGTAAATTAGAAAATTTTCTAAAAAAACTAATTTCTTCAGAATTTTAAAAATCAGGTATTTTTAGAAAATAATTTAAATAGTTCAGAATTCTGTACAACTATTGTACAATATTTTCCAAATGTGTATAATTATAAAACAAATACTTTATCTCAAATTACTGCTTAATAAATTACATATTTTAAAATAAATAAAAAATATAAAATTTTCAAACTTATATTCATACATTAATATATATATATATATATATATATATATATATATATATATATATAAATCGATGTTGAAATATCGATCGATCCTATTTTCCACTTTTCCGTATTCAGATTTGTAGAATAATCTCATTTCATGATTTTATACTATAAGAAAAATGTCATCAGTCGAAAGTATTTCGAAAATTTCAACGATGTTCTGCAAACATGATATTCACTCTCCGTTAAACAATTTGACTGACGTTTTTCAATACCTTAACAATTTATACAATATCTCATACCATTGTACATTTATAAAAGTTTCCTTGCTGATCATCTTCGAGTACATTTCTAAAATATGCACAAAATAAACTCGACAATAAGTTGGTAAATATCTTTTACATCAAGTAGTTTATCTTTTCAACTTTGTGAACACATGAGAATTGATACACGTTATTTCTAAAAAGAAATAAAATCTAATTTAAAAACTTGTCATATTTCAGACAACACACTTTTTCTCCTTTAAATCAATGTGACAAGTTTATTGTAACTTCCGTTCATGTTGATGAAAGTAGAGTAGTTTCTTACATGGAACGTATCAGGAAATGGAAATACACTCAGGTACTAAAAAATTGGTTTGAAATTCTGTCATTCTCATATTTTTTTATTTTCTTATTTTGATAAAACACAATTCTATTAAGTAGCTGAGTATGTAATAATATGGCGTGTATTATTGAATTTATCCAGTTATATAGAATATCTTGTTTCAAAATATTCTCTTTAAAGATATTGAATTTTTTTCAACAATCATTTTTTATTCAACATAATATGAATATTGGTTATAGAACGTTTATAAACGACGGCATATTTTTATTGTATGTCTTACATTTTAAACGGTAAATGTCTCAGAGAGAATACAAGACATCGTTGTGATAATATCAAGTTATATAGACATTCGATCGATATTGTGTATTGTCTTCAAATGAAATGTAATATTAGCATAGAATTTCAAGTACGTACGGATATATAAAATATATCTAATGGTCATATCGTTTTTTTAAAAAAATACTTCTGTCTTTTTTTGTTACATTTAACCGAATGATTTTTCAATATATAAAATAATGGTAAGAGAATCCATATATATATATATATATATATATATATATATATATATATATATATATTTGTGTGTGTATTTAGTAGATGGAATAATACAAATAAAAAAATTAATTAATTCTTATTTTTTAAAAAAGTAAAAATTTCATATATATTTTATAATTGAACTTTGTTTATATATACATTTTTTATTATATAAATTTAGTAAATATAGAATGTTTTTTTAATCGTGATAGAACATTAAATTAAATCCATATCGAAAGTTCTATCTAACCTTAAAAACAGCTTATATATACATGTGTGTGTTTGTATATAAAGGTGTTTTTTTTTAGGTTAGATGGAACATTCGATAGAGATTCAATTTAACTTATATCACGCTTAAAAAACATTTTATATATTACATTTTTTGAAATATATACATTCATAGATACAAACATATATATATATATATATATATATATATATATATATATATATATATATATATTACTATAAAACTTTTAAAAAAATAAAAAAGTATTTATTTGTCAAAAAATAAAGATCTGATCTGATTAATCATTTTCAAAAAAATTAAAAATTGTTTATTAAATTTTGGTCAATTAAGTTAAAATATTAAAAATAATATTGTACAAAATATAAAAAAAATAAAATAAACAGTACGCATAAAAATAAAAATCACAATCTGTAAATAACACAGAACGAAAAACGAATTTAGAGTTGAAAATATTTATTACATATGTGTGAAAAAGTCAATATGTGTAGTGAAAAGAAATTGTCAAAGAAATATTTGAACAAAAGAGAATATTGCTTGGAGAAACAGATTTTACTATATATAAAAAGTTTCACATAAGTTAACAGTAGCAAGCCTCTGGTAGAATACGAAATAAATTATATAAAAATATATACAATATATATATATATATATATATATATATATATATATATATATAAAAGAGAAATGTATACAGTTATATATTAATCATAACTTGTACAATATAAGAAATGCTGCAAAATAAATTAAAAAAATGTAAATTATACGCAAGATTAAAAATTATACATATTTATATATATATATATATATATATATATATATATATATATATATATTTGTGTGTGTGTAAAATTTATTTGACCTACTTTTCAATTTTTTTTTTACTTTTAATTTTATTAAAACTCTATGTTGAATCTGTTTATTCATTTATATGTACAATATTTATTTTTAATAAATATTATAAATTAACTAAAAAATAATGTAAACAATATATTCTACAATATTATAATCAATAAAATTTCAAAATAGATTCATTTACTTTATATTGCAATAATAAAAATATAATTTAAATATTTTTCCTACATACTCTATTGTTAAGCCACTACTATTTGTATTATGAATGATCGATTTCAGCCCTAAGCTATCATCAAATATATGAATATTTATATAACCTTTTTTAAAATATTAATAGAGAAATAAAAAGTAATTATACAGAAATGAGACTAGAAGTCATCATAATATCGGATTTTCAGATATATATATATATATATATATATATATATATATATATATATATATTATTAGAATAAATATAGTCTACATAGAAGCATTAATACAACTTTCAAAACGTTTTATTTTTCATAACTTATTTACATTGTTAAATAGAGCAAATTTAGGGGTCGATAATCGAAGTGAATAGAGTGCAGAGCCCCTTAGTATAAAAAAGAAAAAAATAATTTTAACTTCAAATTATTTTACTATTAACCGATGAGGTAATAACTAAATTATCTTTATGGTTTCTTGTCTTCAAAATGAGTTAATGTAGTGGTCACTTTTGAACATGCCTTTTAGTTACTACAATTCTTCAAAGGAAACCTTAATTAAACTATAAATTATAACGAAACGATATTAACTAGCTGAATTTTAAAATATTTACAATATGTTACTTTTAAAGGAAAAAACTCAATACATATTAATTGTTAATTTAAAAATCAATTTAAATTGATTATAAAATGAGTATAATTTATAAATTTCTAGAAATTGTATACCATTTTTTAATTTTAATATATATATATATATATATATATATATATATATAATAATCAAAATGAAATGTGTATAAAAATGCATAAATCTTTAAATATCAATTTTAATTCCACTTTATAAAAGAAAACATATTCCGTTACGAATACAATAAAGCGGCAGAATATTCTGAAATGCATTTCTTTTTTAATCTTCTTTTTCCTTTATTTCGTGCATATTTTTCGTGCAATGAAGCATTAGAAACGAAATCAATTTCTTTTCTTGACTAATCTTGGTAGCGAACGAATATTATTAATGTATGATCCGTTTTATCAATTTTTCAGCCAACCTTTTTCAAAATTAACATTTTGAAACATTTATATATAACATTAAAGCATATTGGATATGATAATGTAATCAGACATCAAATAATATTTAATTGTATTTTTTTCAATACATAATATATAGTAAATTTATTAAATATCAAGTTATATATATATATATATATATATATATATATATATATTTAAAATCATCCAAATGTGATGCCTAGATTTGTGTTTTATTCAAAAGAAACAAAATAATTTATACACATGTTTATTTTCAATAAAACACAAATTTAGGCGTCATATATGGATAACCCAATATATATATATATATATATATATATATATATATATATATATATATATATATATATATATTAAAATTCTAAACACGTTTTTACAATTCAATTTTATGTACAAGATCAGTAAAAAATGTTTCGTATAATTCCACATGATTTTATATATCACTGAAAAATTAATCTGCAAAGATTATGATATTTTTGTAGATTAAATTAAATACTTTTTGTTTTCATTATCACATTTTCGCTCTGTTACAGAACAATAAACACGTATTAATGTAACTACGTATTGATTATTCAAACATTAAATTAAATTGTATTTGAAATAAAGTATTGAATTTAGATAAAAATATTCAGTCATAATTTTAATTTTAAGATTAAAATTCTCATTAAAAAATTATTGTTAATAATGATTATTATAGTTTCTGAAATATATTTGTCAATTTATAGTTATAATTTTTACAGTTTATATTATGTTTTTATATCTATAAAGAAAAATTGTAAATAAAAAAAAAAAAACTAATTTTTTAATATACTTTATTTTATATATATATATATATATATATATATATATATATGTGTGTGTGTGTATCTATATATATTTTAAATATCAAATTTATTGATTATTAATTGCCATTAATTTTTAATTAATGTATTAATAATTATTAATTTTCATAAAAAAATAATACGGATTTAATAAAGTCAACATAATGAATAACAAATTTATAAATGTTAGAAATATTTTAATAAAACCAATTTATTTAATAAATTAAAAATATTTCATACAAATAACGTTTCTCTCTCAAACTTGTTCTTAAATCTATTTAAATGAAACTAGTTTGCACAGATCCAATTGTCTACTGAGTTCACTTCACCAGGAATGTATCATGAACAGAAAGAGATACTCAATCAAAATTTTCTTGTGATATATATATATATATATATATATATATATATATATATATATATATATATATATATATATATATATATATATATATATATATATATATATATATATATATATATATATGCATATATGTGTGTCTGTGTACTTATATATGAGACAAACAATATATTTGTGTTTATATACACACATACACAAATACACACACATTTATATATATATATATATATATATATATATATATATATATATATATATGTATGTATGTGTATGTATGTATGTATGTATGTAGTGTATGTAGTGTATGTCTACGTGTCTAAACTTGTATCACCCCTTATGCAGCTGACATTCAATTTCACTAGACCCAAGGGTATCGTTATTGAAACCTCTAGTTCAGTTCACGATATTTCCAATTTAGTATTGTATGTTGTATACTTTGATCTAAGACATACATACATATTTACGACATCGAATGCACTCTCTGTTAATATGTCTAACTAAACGAAGAAAATAAATACAAAACATGCAATCTCATTTTATGGCATACATGTTTGTTTATTTAATGAAACTCGTAATTAGAAAATTGTGTTGAAATTATATATGATGTATATGTGTGCATGTATATATATATATATATATATATATATTATATATATATATATATATATATATATATGCATATGTATATGTATACATATACATGGCTATTCCAAACAAAAACACACATTTGAATCCAACCCCTTCTGATATCATTAAAATTTGCTGAAAACATAAAGAATATAAAAATATTTGCCTCATATTTTTTTCATATCACTTTTCTCACATACTGCTGTGAAGGAATAACATTTTTGGCGTTGTACACTAGAGATATAAATTTGAAAAATTATACCTCCTTGGCAGTTAAACGGATTTTTATGACAGAAACATAAAATGAAACAAAAATAATGTAGTTTTCAAAAAAAAATATTATCCTTTAATAATTTAATTAATGTTAATGGTTTAAAATATAGGGTGTTTTTTAAGTGTGCTAGAACTTTAAATTGAATCCCTATAGTCAGTTCTATCTAACATTAAAAAACACTTTATATATATATATATATATATATATATATATTGTTTTTTAATTTTTGACGATAAAATTTATTTAAGAGATTCAGATTGTTTTATTTAAAACTACACTTCTAGTACAAAATCACAAGAAAATATCACCCTTTATAATTGGCCCAAATTTGTTATATTTTTTGAATGTTATATTTTTTACTATAATTTACTATTCTTAATCTCTTTTAGAAAATTTTGAATACAATATAATTTCCTAAATAAAAAAACTTATTAATGTTAAATTTTAATTTACTCTTTTATTAATATCAATTCCAAACATTAATACAATTTTATTACAAAGAGTATAATATTTTTATCTTTATATAAACAACAATAATTTTTTTCATATACTCGTACATTGTTATGTATATACAATATTGATTTTTAAAATTAATTCCACTACATCGTTCGAAGTCTGCTCTCGACAGCAACATACTTCGCTTTCAAATATCGAGAATTGTTAGTATAAACAAACATTACAAAGTCCGTGCTATTGAATAGCTTGCAGTTCAGTGTAAGCCAATATTTACCACATGATCCAGACAGAATCGCGGTCGCCATAACACGATTAACGTTGGAACGCCCTTGCAAATATTTACCGGTAACCACCTAGTAACGTCGCGACGACCGACGTCTATAACTCGACGCATCAACCGATCGACTTGTTCCGGTCGCGCGTGGCACATTATTTGCAGCTTAATATCATTGAACAGGTCACATAGACCAAATACGGACGATCGTACCGAATGATCAATTGATAGAAATAGGTCGAGCTTATTTACAAATGCATGCACCCTTTACAGTATTATTATTGAGGGTACGATCGAACGTGCTTTTATTGTTCGGGTATAAAAAAAAAAATCGTGTAGACGTACAATTCTTTACAGTGAGTGGTTCTTTTTTGAAATATACACACATTCATACATGAATACACATATGTACCTGTTGTATATATATATTACATGATTATAAAATTTGTTAACTTGCTGTAATTAAAATTGAAATATTAGAATAAATTGTCATCTATTCGCAAACACATTTGACTCATAAATAATCTTTAATAATTATATTTTATCAATTCGATTAAATTTATTTAAAAGAATCTTTATAAAAAGATCATATTTTTTAAATTAAATTATTCAATAAATAAAAGTTAAAATAATCTTTTTGTCTATTCATTATTATATGTTCTTGTAATATTACTGATTTGTTTGAATAGGAAAATACGAATAAATAACCGAGGAAGAAACAATATAGAAAATGTATATTTTTTTAAATTTTTCATTATTATTATTCCATTAACGTTTTCATTATTTTATTATAGACGATTTTATGTTTCAGCATTTTAATAAAAATGGATATGTAACAAATAATTATTAAATATTTTAATTACAATTGAAATTATTTAGAATGACAATTTGTATTTTAACTGAAAAATTGATAAAAAATGTACTTTTTGATAATTTTTTTTAAATTTCATCACATGGATTAAGTTCAAAATTTTTAAATATATTTTTAAATCTATTAAAATATTTTGTAATGACTTTTGTAATTGAAACAATTTAAAAATAGACATTTTTTCATTCAATCTTCTATTTTTTTTTCTTTAATTATTTCTAACTAAGCACTTCTCTACCATCTTGTTTGAACTTTTCTCTGCAAGAAATGAACCTGAGCAATCGAAAAATACTCTATATTTTTTTTGTTTAATGAAATTCAGGTTATTATTATTTTGATAGTGGTACTTATTTTATTAGAAATTTTAATTTTATGAAAAAGTACAGTTAAGTCATTCAATTAAATTCATTATATATTGTTTCGTCATCAGATAGTGTTTCATGTAAATTACCATAAAAATAATACTCATTTTAGAATCTATATTATTTAAAATTTTGTGATTTAGAATGTGCTTTGTAGATATTATTATATACAACTATTTTAAAACTCTCAAAACACCACAAATTATAATTGATGTGGAAAATTAAAAATAATTATAATTTTTAAACATAAAAAATTATTTTGTTATTGATTTTTTTAAATAAAATCATTTTTTTATATAAGTCTTCTTTTGACTTTTTCATTAATTTTGAAGTCATTTAAGATATTAAAAAATATTTTGTGTTTAATAGTACACTATTCTAAAAATTTTAAAATGACCTAAAATAATTCTTTTTCAAGAATAAATACACTTACTTTTTCTGTTTTTCATCATATGAATATATTTTTCAAACGCAGAAGTTGAAATATTTCAAAATGAAAAATATATGACTTAAATAGTGACATGCATTACACTCTGTTATGCAGATTCCCAGTTTCCCAAATTAGGGATTAAGCATTGTAACACATACATATACGTGTGTGTGTGTTTGTGTATTTCCATGCAAGCATATGTGTTTTTTGGTTGATTATAATTCTTAAATCCTTTAATTCTTGAAGTTTCCAGAATGGATATATCCTTACTTTAGTCAATGATTTCTCTTGTCCATTTGTAACATATTCTCTTTTATAAGATCTATTTATATTTCAAACATTTTGTTATTCTTTTCATATCTATAACTCCAAATTGTATTTTCAACAATGTTACTTGTTGATTTTATGATCAATATTTATGTAATATTAAATAAAATATTATTATTTTTTTTTTGTATAATTATATTTTCATTGAAAAATGAAACTGTATCGAATTAAAGATTATTTAATTAATGTTTTAATCGCTGTTTGTTGTGTTGCTGTGAAAATTCAGTTGAACACAAATAAATCACTCACATCGACATCACAAAATTTTATAATCACTGTTCAATAATCACATATTGTTTACTTTATTCTCTGATACACATTTCTATGGCCATACCATTTTAATTAAAATCTATATTTTATAGTGGAGTGTTTAAATCATAACTGAATAGTCATCGAAATGCATATCAACGAATGAAATGAGCAATAATGATTATTGAACAAGTGATTAAAAAATCTTGTAGTATTCAGGTGAGTAATTCAGTTAACTTAATTTCTTTAATGACATTCATTATTATTCTTATTAATTAATTTAAAAATTATCCTTAATTTATTTTCAAATAATTATATAAGTATTTTATTAAAATTTTACTAATACTTCAATTAGTTTAAAAATTATATATAATTTGAAATTAGAAAATGCATATATCTAATACATTATTTCTTTAAAATAAAAAATATAGTTATAAATATTATTAAACTCTAATTATAACTTTTGTATATATTATTTAATTTTTTAGTCATGCATAGTTTATATATTTGTATGACTTTTATGATCTTTTATAAAAATGTATTATCTTTCTTAAATGTTGATATGTAATTATTGTACTTTGTATTTTTTTTGATAAATTCAAAATGTAAATTACTGAAGTGGGTTATTTAAAAATTCACATTATCATCCAAAGTATGTTTACACTTCTCAGTTGGTGACAGGTACTGTCACCGTGATGTGCTGGTTGTTGATGTTTCTTTTAAATTCAGTATATAGTTTTATAAATTGATTTAAAATGTCAAATGACAATATTTTAAAGTATACACCATTCTCTTCGATAGTAAATCCTAATTTTTGGCATAAATTAACGCAAATTAAATTAGACGTAGATAGGTTAAATGATGAAGCGAAACCCATTTGGGGATTCTATTCCAATATAATAGATAATATACAAACATCGATTTTAGAAGTAAATTCAACAGCTTTCAATGCGTTAGTACTATTATGAATAATAATAATTAAATAAATTTTATGTATGAAATATATTAATTTATTACTCTTTATTATTTCAGAAAATTTCAGCCAGAAAATAATATTTGCTTAGCCAAAGGTATTATATTAAATAAAAATACTATAGAACAATTTAAAGATGTGAACAAAGTTAAATTAATTGAAGAAGAAGGCAAAAAATTGTGGAACAGTATTGTTAACGGCGATGTTCTCTCTAATCCGAGCTTGTTATCGTCTTTTTTTATTTTATCTTTCGCTGTATGTAAAAATACTAATCGATTTCATTATTCTAAAGTTGCTAAACTCATAAATTATTTACAGGATTTGAAAAATTATAAATATTATTATTGGTTTGCATTTCCTGCACCAACGCAATTAATTGTTAATTATGAAAGCGAACAAATTATTATCTCAAAGTTATTTAATGAACACCAGGTATATTTATTTACTATTGTAATGTAGAATTAATTTTTCATATTATAATAATATTTCAGATTGAAAGTATCAATAATTATTATGAAAATAATAATAATTTTGAAAATAAATCATTCTTTATATTTAATTCGTTAAAACCAGATGAACAGATTGCTCCATTGAATATTCTTAAAAATAATGATTTTACTAAACAGTTAGAAAATAACTTAAACAGTATTTATTTTGCATTTGCTGATCCAAGTAATGATGTATATCCTGGATGGCCTTTAAGAAATTATCTTGCAACTTTATTATATTACTGGTAATTAAATAAAATATTTGAATAAAGTAATAATTCATATTTAATTTTTATAAAACTGATTTAATTAAATGTTTTAGTCCAATCTTATATGACAAAACAATAAATATACTCTCAATTCGTTTAACACGAGATAAGTCTAAATTTTGTTGCAAATCTAGTTTAATTTTTAAAATAATTGTTCCGCCATATAAAAACAATATTGAAGAAGAACTTTTTCCTACAAGTGAACAAAAAACTCTATGGTCTGGTTGGGAAAAGAATGAAAGAGGTAATCTTGGACCTAGAATGACAGATATGAGACTGACGATGGATCCTCTGAAGTAAATACGCATCTATTCTGTGTATCTGTGAAGTTTTCCAAAAATCTTCATTGTATTTTTAGGTTATCTGAATCATCTGTTGATTTAAATTTGAAGTTAATAAAGTGGAGAATATTACCAAATTTAGATGTAGACAGAATACAAAATACAAAATGTTTATTACTAGGAGCTGGTACATTAGGTTGTTCTGTTGCAAGAATTCTTTTGGTAATTTTAATATAATTGTTTTTAAGTTACATATTTCTTTTGTTATTAAATATTCATTAATAACTTTACAACTATTTGATAACTTAGGGTTGGGGTATTCGTCATATAACATTTGTTGACAATGGGTATGTTTCATATGCAAATCCTGTCCGACAAAATTTATATTTTCATGAAGATTGTTTAAATGGTGGAAAACCAAAAGCAGAAGCTGCTGCAATAAATTTGAAAAAAATATTTCCAGGAATTGTATGTATTATTTAGAAATTAATTATGAAATATTAAAAATAATATTTTTTTATTGTATTGTTTATTAAAGATATCTTCAGGCTATGTTTTAAAAATTCCAATGCCTGGTCATACAGTAAGTGAAAGTTTGTTACAAGAAACACAAGAAAGTATCCAAAAACTTACAGAACTTATTCTTGAACATGATGTTATATACTTATTAATGGATTCTCGAGAAAGTCGATGGTTACCAACTGTTCTCTCTGCTTATTATAAAAAGGTTAAATATTTTATATTTTTACTTAAACTATATTTTTGATTATTATGGAAAAACATATGTAATTTAATATTTTATAGATAGTTATTAATGCAGCACTTGGTTTTGACACATATGTCGTAATGAGACATGGAGTAAAAGTTGAAAATCCTGTGAAAAAAGTAACTAGTCCAGAAACAGTACCAGGTTTGAAAAAAATTCCAGGAAGTGAACTTGGCTGTTATTTTTGTAATGATATAACTGCTCCAGGAAATGTAAATATTTTTAAATTAAAAACTAATGGAGTAGTTTTTTATAAAAAAATTTTTTTATATATTTAAAGCAATAACACAAATCTTCAATACACTTTTTTAGACTTCAAAAGACAGAACACTTGATCAACAGTGTACAGTCACCAGACCAGGAGTATCTGCAATTGCTGGTTCTCTTGCTGTTGAATTAATGATTTCCATTTTAGAGCATGAAGATGGGTAAGAACAATAAATAAAATTTATGAAAATATCAATACCAAAATAAATATATATTTTTTTCATATTTTTTTTTCTATAGTCCAAATGCTAATGCTTATATAAACACTTGTAACAATAATATCGATAATACAAACATTAGTGATGAAGGACTTCTTGGCATTATTCCACATTCTATTCGAGGATTTTTATCATCTTTCTCCCAGATTACACCAGCTACTATAAAATATAAAAATTGTATTGCATGCTCTGATATTGTATTACAAGAATTTGATAAGAAAAAATTTGAATTTTTATTAAAAGCATTCAATTCTGCTAAATATTTAGAAGATTTGACAGGTTTATCAGATATTCCCAAACAAACAGATGCAGCTGAGGTAATTTTTAAATAAATATTTATATATATTCAAGCCTGTGAAAAAAATTAATAATATATTTGTTAAGGTTATATGCAAAATAAAACTGATTTTTTTTTCAGATCTGGGAATTGAGTGATTCAGAGGATTTTAATGGTTAATTGATATTATTATTTAAATATATATGTATATGTATAATTGCAAATTTTCTCACTTAAATAAGCTTATATAAATGTTAATTGTTATAAAAAACATATATGCATTTGCAAGCACTGATATATACACAAATATTATATGTTATAACTATATGATATTAAAAAGTTATATTTTATATTTAAATATATACTTAATTGTTATCATGCCGTTTGATAATTTGATATAAATGCTAATTAAATTATGATTATAATGCATATGAATTATATTATTTTTATAGATTATAAATAAAGATTTTATTAAATATAAATTTGCTTAATAAGTGTTCATTTTATTCATATTTATTGTATACTTTTTTATTAGAAATAACTATATGGAAATAATTAATAATGAAACTTGTTATTTTTTATAATAATCTGTTTTTTATAGGCAATTGTGATATTTGGCATGAAATTATACATTAATCATACAATACTTGATATGATGAATGTTTTATATTTGTATGTTTATATATGAAATATATATATATATATATATATGAAATATATATATATATATATATATATATATATAAAAAGAAAAAATATATCTAAACATAATGAAAATATATTGAATATAATCGTATATTAATTTGAAAAATAGAAAAATTGAACTTAATGATATTTATTTTAATACTTATGGAAAAATATTTCTTTAAGTAATATAAAAAAATATTTATTAAGCATATAAAACTATGAATACAACGTTTCAATTTTTATACAAAGGCATAAGATTTGGAATTATTTCTATAAGTTGATATGTATTTGAATTTTTGGATATTTTATGAAATATTTAATGAGTTTATATATATATATATATATATATATATATATATATATATATATATATATATATATATATATAATATGTATGTATGTAGATATACACATGCGCGCGTATATTTTAAAACGTACAAAATAAATTGTTAAATAATTCAACACTAAATTTACTACATACAAATTCGTGTGTCTGTTAGATAAATTGGTAAATACAAAAATGTATGTTGACCTAATATTTCAGCTATTTATCGAGTGGAAATGAATGAAGACCTATTAAAAATTAGAACAATAGTGTTGCTTCTGCTGCTATTGTTTTCTAACAATAAAGTTGTTTTACATATATGAAAGCTAGTTTGCAAACATAATGAGTTAAAAAGAGACACATCGACTTGTTTACGGTTTCAGAAATCTATTCGAAATTCAAATGAAGTATTTTTAAATAAAAAAGTGAATGTTAAAAATAATGTTTACATTATTGAATTTAAATTATACGAAAAGTCATTTTTATCATCGATGCATATTTTTTAAATGCTAAAAAAATATTCCCTTCTTCGTCTTGTTAAAATAATCTATACTGTATGAAATGCATACCATCTGACGCAATGCAAAATATTTGACCAATAAGAGTAATCTAGTCCCACCTTACAAGAGCGAGCCATTATTTGATTAACGTTGACACTGTTTCGCACTTTTAAAGTAGAAATTCTTTCGCATTTGATGTATTAGGTCTTTTGTAGACGTGCCATCAATCAAATATGTATATAAATCAATTAAAATTGAATAAACGCCTTGAATATTATCAGAAATACTGAAGATTCTATTTAAAAATTGACAGTGTAATATATCTAGTGTAAAACAGACTTAAGAGTAGTCAAGTTTGCCTACAGAGGTGCTCAGTAAATATTTGACATTCCATGAATTCCTAGGCCAGAGGTTCGGCTGAAATGTCAAATACCTTTGCTCCTTGTATACTTTTCTGCAATTTGTTGTGTGTTATTTGTTACATTAGCAATTATTGTGAATGATTTAATGGATCTATTGTATTTTTTACTGGTAAGTTTATTATTTTATTGTTAATCTATTAAAAATTCTGCACGTGATGAATGTATTGATTTCTTGATACCCTGTTTTAAGAAGTACGCTGTTCTGTTTACCAATTACATTTATTTTTAAGCGACTGATAACACATTTTTGAATTAATCTTTCGAATTCCTACAATTGTTAGTTATTTATCTTATTAATAATGAATTAAATACCACAGTTATATCATTAAAACGTATTAATTCGTTTATTTTATCGAAAAAAATATTTATCATTTTTAAAAAATCGCTTGTTTAATAAATCATATTAATCGAAATATTCTAGAATTGTAATATTTTTTTCTCGTCTAAGGGTTGATTCTCACATTCCAGAAACATGGAAAGTGACGAATCTCCGTTGGACGTTTTATCTAGAGCTGCAACGATGGTACAAGACGGTTTTTCATCTACGAATGGTAAGTGATTTCGTTAAAAAATATTTATAACAAATATATTTCGTTATCAGTGCTATTTATATACGTTCCGATTATCATATAACATGTTTTTCATATTCGATAAATGATGAAAAACGGATGCGATATATTACAAATACTATAGAATAAAACATAAAAGTAATTTTTATATTGAACTGCATACAATATGCCTGTTTTTATTGTGTACATAATAAACGTATTGTGTTGCTCTTTCTAACATTACTTAAGCGCATTTATTTTGAATTAAGCCATATACCAAATGTGGTACAGAGCACATTCCATCTGCTGGTATGCGGTCAGGTGGCCGGCACATGTGGGATGGATCCGACCCCAACGATAGAAATTTCTGAATTGTCTCTTCCTTTCTTCACTTCTGATTATATCGTTGCGGGAGGAAAATGCTATGTAAACACGATACATATTTTCAATAATAACACTTCCATACGTATGCATATATATATATATATATATATATATATATATATATATATATATATATATATATATATATGTAATGTCTAAATATTTTAAACTTTGTGGCCTTTACATATTTTATAAAAATAATTTGTATATATATATATATATATATATATATATATATATATATATATATATATATATATATATATATATATATATATATATACAGGTTGTGTATAAACATTTAAGAATTGGTGACATTCAATGAGGCTTTTGCTAATATAGGCTATTATGATGTTGATGACTATATGATTTACATATATATATATATATATATATATATATATATATATATATATATTTATGAAATACAAATAGAACAGAATTTTTAACGTTCCCTAACAGGCGCGCAATTCTTCCCGCGAATTATTTCAATTATTTTGGCATTCACGTATGATATTCTAAAAGCCAGAGCGTGCTTTCAATACGTCATCTTAGACGCAGTGTTATAAATAGTAAAATAGTATGAAACTTTGAAATACCTTTGATGTTTGTGACAAAATTTATAGAAAAAAGAACATTATATATATATATATATATATATAATGTATGTGTGTATATTTGTATGTAATCATTACCAAGCGGAAATATAATGAATTATGTAATAATCCGAAATTATGTAATATATGTGACACGTTTTTCGTGATAAATTCACGTTTGGAAAATTGCTAGAATAATTGCTTTTTTAATTAATTATAGCCATTCATATTTTGTCTGTATTGTATGTATATGTGTATGTATATATATATATATATATATATATATATATATATATATATATATATATATATATATATATATATATATATATATATATATATATATATATATATATATATGTACATATATATTTGTCACGTAAATATACGAATATATACATTTTTATATTTCATATCTTTTAAGTGTATTTTTTATTATTTTATTGTTTAATTATTTATATTCAACTAAGTGTGTATCATATTTTTTTAATTAATATATTGTTTTGCGTATATATATATATATATATATATATATATATATATATATATATATATATATATATAGTTTTGAAAAAAGTTGCATGTGGATAAAAAAATATTAAATACCAATAATTAAACTTTTCTAGTAAAAAAAGGAAAAATATTTCAAAAATGAGCAGCTAGTGTAATTCAATTACAATAAAACATTCGTACAACGTAACTAAACATAATTATAAATTATTAAATATTATTTTTTTTCTTGTAAATTTGCATACGTCGAAATTTATAAAGTATATGGCCATCCAAATGTAACGCCTAGATTTGTGTTTTATTAAATAGATACAAAATAAATTATCACTTGTTTCTCTATACACCATCCTATACATATGTTTCTTTTTAATAAAACACAAATCTAGGCGTCACATTTGGATGGCCATATGTATAATAAAAAAATACGTTGTTCAATTTCTTGCTTTAATTATGGCCTATAGTCTCCTTGAAATCAACTCCACCTGCTATGAAGGTATATCAAAGTATATTGTCTCTCTTCTTAAGAAATTTTATTCAAATTTTTTTATAATGTTCACATATAAAGTTATCCAATACCGCCAAAAAATGTTTAAAACAAGATTTATCGGTGTGTAGTTGACAATAAAAAAATCGATTTTTGAAAATTTCAAATTTTTATAAAGTTTTGTATTCTAAATCTTTTTACAGGGGTAAAAAATTGATATTTTGAAAATATTCCGAGTTTTTTTTATTAGAAAACGGCTATTTTAACAAAAATAACTTTATTATTAGAAAATATATTTTGGTAGATGAAAAAAAATTAATCATGTTCGTTTTTTCATAAAATTCAAAATATCAAAGAAAATATTTGTTTTTATTAAATTATTAAGATTCCGATGAAAATTGATCGTGTATATCAATGGATCTTTTCCCATTAAAGAAAAATTCATATTTACTTAGAAACAAGTATCTAAAAATATAGAGTATTTTTTCGATTGTTGCTAGGACTGTAAAAGTTCGAAAATTCAATTTTAAAAATGGATTTGTATTACTTTATAGTAAATTTTTACTTTTATAATATAATTTTTGAAAATGTTGATTTTTATGAAATTTTATATACGGTCGTTTTTTTGGTAAATTAAAATTTTGAAAATTTAAAATTCACTATGAGTCAGTCTGTTTTAATAACAGTGAGTTAAATTAATAGAAAATAATCACTCTTTAGCAAAATTATCATTCATTAATGAAAAAAGATGATTTTCATAATTAGAATTTATTTTCTAATCATTTTCTCTTCCTTCGATATTTTTTTTTAAAAAAATGTTTTTAAATGTAATCTTCGAATTTAAAATACATAGTTTAGTTCTAAGTAATTGTTTTCATTTAAAAATTTCATGATATTTTATACAAAAAGTTATTAAAAATAAAAATAGAGAATCTTATAAAAGCTTAATTTTGGCCTTAAGTTTTAATTTAAAAGTTTCCACATCTAATCTACTATGTGCATCTCATATTTTATTTTTCCCTCATGACATTTTCTCATAACTAATCCTCCCACATCATACACATGAGTATTAAATCCTTTTTCGTTAAAAATAATAATCTTTTTCGAAAATTCCGTATATTTACTTAAAAATATTTCTTTCTTCGACTGATTTGAATATTAACGTTTTCGTATCTTAATATGACGCACTTTTTGTTATTTTTGGCAATATACGTAAATTTGGTTACAAATAAAAATATCCCAAAGCAAGGGTTTTGTACAGGTAAAAAATGAAAGTGAACGTTTTAAGAAAACTTTAATATCATACTAAATGCTTTGATGATTGATGCCAAATATATATATATATATATATATATATATATATATATATATATATATATATATATATTCTTACATACATACATACCAAGCCAACCACACAGGTATTTAAAATAGAGCACATACAAAATATAATAATTGTTAACATAAATACAACGTACATACATTGTTACTGATTTTCTAGATCATCAAAACAATAGCCAATTTTTGGTTCATTCTTTGTATTGTTTGCCATTATAAATAGTAATGGTAATTCTGTATAATTTGCTGTTATAGATTGAATTAATTTTAAACGTTCAATTTATTTTTTATAACTTCATTTATAAGATTGTATTATACGCTTAGTGAACTGAGAAGTTCAATCTAGTATTGTCTTTACTGTTCTTGAGATTTTAACAGAATACACTACATGCGTTACGGATATTGATGATAATTTTATATCATTTTTTTGTTCTTAGTATATTTCATATTTTTTTTATAATAATTGTTTAATTTCTGAAAATCAGCATTCATCTGAGATCTTACGAAGTAATTGGATTTTGCAATCGAAACTTGTTTAATAATGTTTATCAGCAAATCAATATGATGAAAATTTAGTTTTACTGTTTGTGAAATCTGTTTGGAAACTATAAATGCATCATATATATATATATATATATATATATATATATATATATATATATATATATATATATATTAATTTGTTAATTTAAATTAATATTTAAAAAAACATTTATATAGTAGTAAAATTATGAAACTTGGTACAAATAATTTATTATTTTAAATCGCCTAAGTTTGAAATAATAGTTAGAATAGTTGTTTGAAATGTTTATGTAGGTTTCGTTCTTGCAAATGCAAATGAAAAAATTGTAAAAATATATATTTTTTTATTACCAAGGGGCTTTTCTCCATACTCGTTTCGTTCGTTGAACCTCGAATTTTCTTCTATTTAACAATATAAATAAATTATGAAAAATAAAACGTTTAGAAAGCTTTTTTAGTGCTTCTGTGTTGATGGTGTTTATTATATATATGATACATAATAGCAATAGAATTATAATTTATTTTGTCTGAAAAGTCTGCCTGAAAGTCTATTTTTCATTTTTTATTCATTTTAATATTTCATCAAAGTTATATTTCGGTAATTCTCAGAAAAGTTCGGAAACGAAATTTTCACATCAACGTGGTGATAGAGGCGGAGAACCATTTATTTATAATAGAAAGATGTAAGAAGTGAACAGACATGAAGAATAATTTGAATTTGTAGGGTTTTTTTTTAAAAAAAAAAACAGTATATTATGCCATTATCTATGTAAATATTATTTTTACTATTAGAAATTATGTATAAATAAAATGGAATGATTTATGATAATTTTATTACAGATATGAAGGTTAATTTGAATTTGTATTTTTTATTAGAAAAAATAAATAAATAGTAATTATGTCATTGTTTATATAAATATTGTTTTTACTATTATAAATTATGTATAAATAAAATAGAATGAATTATGATAATTTTATTTTATTTTTAACACTAAATTTACAAATGATCAATTTTATATATTTTCATTCTATTTTTCCTTCTTTTCTAAAATATATATGTAGTATACCTAGGTATACCAAGACCAGTCATTTTAGCTTGTTAATAATTTATGTAAAATTTTAATAACATAAATTTCTTGACTTTCTTATAAAATTTCCAAAACCTTTTTCTCTTATAAAAATGTATAAAAAATGTATCCTGAAAAAATATCTATTTTCAAAAAATGCATTGACTAATTTGTAATTTTACTGTTGAGTAATATACAAGTAGAAATGAAATATATTATTTGTTTTTATTTTCTTAGTAAAAAAGGTATTATGTATGATTTATTTTCAAAAAATCTTGTGCTTATTTTGAATTGATTTTAAATCAAATAAAAATACATAAATACATTATTTTTGAAATTATGTATTTTTCAAATTATATAAATTTTATTAAATATTATGTATTTTTTTAAAATAACTTTTTTTGTGAAAAAAATAGTTATTTCATCGTTTTAGTAAAAATAGATATATCTTCATTGTTTGTAGTTCTAGTGTTAAAGAACAATTATTAGTTGACATGAAAATGTGAAACGACTTTAAAACAACACAAATATTGTACACAAATTGAATAAAAACTCAATTCGTGGGTATTTATTTTAGAGATTCATAGTTTTGGTATTTATTTTAAACAAAGAAAGTAGTTTATAAAAATTACAAGTACTTCAAAAATGATAAACACTTTTATGCGTAACACTGGTTAAAACCATTACATTAAATTTATTATGTAAATAAAGTAGAGTCAATAGTAAACATCCAGTGTAGATAAACCAGTATCTCAAAATATAAAGTGACATTAAGAGTTGTTGTTATTTCAATAATTTCTTTACGCACATTAAAAGTATCTTTATTGAAATTTTCGGTTTATCATGTGTGTCTGGCTGTGTGTGTATGTATAAGAAAAGAAGTATTAAATGCAATGAAAAAATATCTGTTTGTCAATAAAATTTAGTGTTGACATTTGTATTATAGAAATAAATGTTTGTGTTTTAATTTTTTGATTGAATTCAAAGTACAGATGCACTGACTACATATCTAATTCATGATTTCATTTTTTTAAAAAATAAGCAAAACTATTTACACTTCTTTAGCAACATTATTTTAATTTTTATATTGTTGAAAAATAATTTTTATAAAAACAGTACACAGAAATTTATTAAAATATTTTTTCAGTAAAAGAAAATATACAGTACTCCATATTTTCTTTTTTTAAAAAGACAATATTTTTTTTTTAAAAAAAAATAGACAACATAAGTATTTAATATTACACACTCTTATAATAATTTTGTGTATGAATAATACAAATAAGGAATTTCAAGAATGTTACACATCAAAATGGTCTGTATCTTTGGAATTCGACTTTAAATAGTTCTATTATTTCAATCATTAGATACGATATTAACATTTATTGGTTTGTTAATGACCATGATTATGTTAATTGGTTGTAATTAAAACAACTGGTAAAATAAATATCATACATTTATTCTGATCGTTTTACGAAATCAAATAGAGGTTAAAAATATAATATTATCTTTTTAAAAGTGACATTAATATTCATATGTGAAACGTGTGTATATATATATATATATATATATATATATATATATATATATATATATATATATATATATGTAATGAATTCAGTATTTTGTTTAGATTTTTTTTTAAAAATAATTAAATTATGATCTGGTTGAAAATATTGTTTAAAGCAAATAAAAATACATGATTTTTCTATATTTTTAAAATCAATAAAGTATTTTAAATAATTTCTCCGGTTTGAGATTTCATACATAAATCAATAAATCGACGTTTGGAAAGTTGTATTGAATTGTAAATAATATATTTTTTTGAAGACATGTTTAGTCTTTATTATAGTTAATTTAATAAGACCAACACGACACTATACAATAGATAAAACATGTCATTCGTCATTATTCTCAGAAGAAATTATTTACATATTTCAACTGATTTCTTGACATTCTGTTATAATTCAGAATATTTTTGTTTAAAGAAATTTAATTATTTATAAAGATATTTATTTCAGTACGTAATTAAAATATTTTCTTAAAAAAAATATCTAGTGAGACTTCTTCATCAATTTATCCCTAACTTCGAATTAAGATATGCTTTTTTAATTACAGTGAACAAAATTAATTGTAAACAACTTTGATAAATTTCTTTTATAAATTTACAAAAATCATAGTGATTTGTAAGCAACGCCTCTTTTACAAGACATTAGAAGAACATTGAACTCTTGGAACTCAAATTGACAAAGAGAAATTTATTATAGTATATTTTTTATACATTGGAATTATTTTCTTAAATTTCATTTTTAAAATACATTTCAGTTTTTAAAAATGTATTTTTTAATGTATTCAAAAAATATTAACTTACTAATTTTTTAAGAATGATTTTTTTTTTTTTTGTAGTATATATATTTATATATACACAAATACACACACATACAATCAACCCTCTTATAATTCGGTTTATTCGTTTCGTGTTGTATCGAAACCACGCTAAGCGAAACTTAGAAGTAATACAGATAAGAGGAATGCGTTTCGTGTTATTATAGTGCCGTGCTATATCAAAATCGTGTTGAGAAAAATTTAGAAATAATACAAATCCGAGGAATACGTTCCGTGTTATAAGAAGTAAAATCATACAAAAGCGAAAATATCGTTACATGTATAAAAAAACATACATTTATTCTAAATATTTTTAATGATTTTTAGTCTTAAGACTTCGTACATTAATATACCCAAAAATGAAATCAACAAACATTTGTTATAAATCAATTTTCATCATCATTGTCGTCTGAAACCATTGTTGGTCTAACTCTTTTTCTTTAAATGAGCTGAAATTCCTCATCATTTGTATTTTCATTATTATGTCTAATTGAATTAGTTATAGGCATCGATGTGTTCTCACTTTGTAGTTCTGCCAAAAGTTCTTGATAAGGAGCTAAGCAGATTTGCAGTTCTCTTTTAAACTTTCCACTACACAAGGATATTTTTCAATGAAGTGACATTCTAATTTTTTGCCCAAATCTATTTCATTTTACACATCATTTAAACTTAAATTTGAAACCGATTTATCATTCATGCTTTTGAAATTATCATCTATCGACGTATTTTAAGTGGACGTATTTATAAATTTCCTGTTTATTTAATGTCTTATAGTATAGACGGGGGAATTCTCTGTTTATTTCAACCAAAATAGTGTAATGAAAAAAATCGTGCTAAATGAGGGTTGTCCAAGTTTATTAAATTGTGCTATATTGAAATCGTGTTTCAGAATATCGTGTTATAGGAGGGCTGTCGCAATTTTTGCACCGTGTTATATGGTATTTTTGCATATATTTTGCACCGTGTTTTCAGAATGTGGTGTTATAAGAGGGTTGATTATATATATATATATATATATATATATATATATCAACAACCTCTATCTACTACTGATTGAAGGCCTAAATTTTCTCAAAATTTTGCACTTTGACCGATTCAGTGCCTTCTCTTCTAGTCCATTCCGATGAATTTCTTTATATCTCTTGTCTCATTTGTCCATGAGTCTCTTTCTGAACTTTTTTTAAAATTTAGGTTCCCAGTCAATAACTTCCCTTGTCCATCGGTTATTTTTTCTTTTTACATTTCAAACTTCACTTTTTCGGTATATTTAGACATATAAATAATGTTTTTTTAAGCATGATAGAACTTTAAATTGAATCCCTATCGAAAGTTCTATCTAACTTAAAAAACACCTTCATATGTGTGTATGTGTGTGTTTTAGGTTAGACAGAACTTTCGATAGGGATTCAATTTAAAGTTCTATCAAGTTTAAAAAACACCTATACATGTATTTATAAAGTTAATTCAGAGTTAGAACTATATATTCCAAAATAATTTGTTGTAAATTGTTTTAGCAAGAAATGTATTTTTTTATTAATTTATTTTATACTGTTTTTGGCTGTAAAAAATGTACATTTTTATGTATAATAATTTGAGAAATAATTGAAGAGAAAATTCTTAAAAAAAAATTAATAATAAAAAAAATATGTAGTTGTATCGAAATCTTAATTTAATTTATTTACTTGTGCATATATTTTAGATATCTATTAGTCATATATATATATATATATATATATATATATATATATATATATATATATATATATATATAAAACTAGTTCATTCGATTTTATGAAATCACTTGAACTATATTATTTGTTTTCAAAATAAAAACATGTTTTTAAATAGAAATTAATGTATAAGAAATGATCGATTATCAAAATGAACACGATATCAAAATATGTCGCGACACTGTTTAATTTATAAGAAACGAAGATATTTAATTGTTTTTGAAATGGTAAGTGGCATGTGATAGTTTTAAATACATGTAATCGCGTAGAGAAAATTGCGTGAATGGAATTCGAACAATGTTGTTGTTTATATATACATTAAATAGTTGAAGAAACATATAAACGAGTACACAGAATATTTGAATTTGTAATGAGAATAAAAAAGTTCAATTTTATTAATGCAAATTTATTTATGGTAAAACGTAGCATTAAATGTTATAGTGTGTAAAATTGTGCTATAGTTTGCTTCGGTGAATAGCATTGCGAACTAATGATCAACGGGTTGCATGTGTTTATGTGTTTTAAAAAACTAGCCATGAAGGAAATTCGTTCGAACGTTTAATAATCATAAATTGATCTTAATTAATGTCTTAAGCAATTCATTAAATTTATTATTTGTGTACTATTATACTTTTCCTTTTACATGCGATGCTTATTCTTGATTATTGGTATTGGTCGAACATTTTATTCAACAATGTCAACTATTTTATTATCGTTTACTATCCTCTAGCGTTTCTTTTATATTTAGAATTATATCCATCACTGTTTATTCTTCATATGATTGCAGCAGATTTTCCGGCAGTTACATTCCATAATATATTTTTTAAACATAAAAGACAAGGTTTCGAAGTCGTTGACTTGTCATTTTATTTGTAGTGAAGCCCAGTTCACACGACATACTTTAAAGAACAGTACTTCTATTCGTTTTCTACCTTTTTCATGAATTTTGCATATATTTTTATATATTTTTTAAGTAGATAACAATGAACGAATATTAACATTTAAAAATAAAAACTCTGTTTTTAGTCTATACTCTTTTTAGATCAATATCAAATATTAATTAATAAATTAAGTCTTATTTTCAGTTACATACTTTAATGAATTACGTAACAGAAATGCAAATTTTTAATGTTGTTTATAATAAAAATATTTTACTTTCAAAATATACGTTTAATTGATACTGAAATATTTTCTAGAATTTCTTCTCTAATATTCTCTTTTAAATTTTTGTCACGAATTAGTTAACTTTCTCTTTCTGATGCTTATATATATATATATATATATATATATATATATATATATATATATATATATATATATATATTAATTTAACTGTTTTTAATACAACTGGGCCATTTTTGATATATCGTAATTTTTGACTGACTAAAAATTAAAAATTAATTATTTATGATTCGATTCGTTGTAGTATTTTGAATAAATTACTTTATTGTTATCTGTGTCTGTCTGGTAAAAATTTTATTTATACTTTTTCATTCAGTTCAAGAAACTTGTTCCATTTTGTATTTAGAAAATTATGGTTATCAAATGAGTTTTTGTTAATAAGGATTTAATTTTTATATTTTAAAACTGAAATTCTTCATTGTCGAATTTATATTGAATATTACATAAATTTTCATTTAAAGACAAAAAAGAAACACAAAATATTTAAATTCAAAATATAAATATATTATTCTGTTAGGTAGTGTAATATGAAATGTCGGATTTCTTATTAGTTTCTCTTTGAATAATCCGACATTTCATATTACATGACCTAATATTTCTATGGTAAGATAATATAACCCAAATAGTTTAAAAAGTCTTACATTTCAATTAAATTGTAAATTTCACAAATATATCTCATTTTTTAATTTTTCTATTTATTCATATATACATACATACAATCATACATATATATATATATATATATATATATATATATATATATATATATATATAATATATCAGCGTATAATATATATATATATATATATATATATATATATATATATATATATATATATATATATATATATATATATATATATATATATATAACTATTTTTTAGAAATCAAAGTAGTTTTCATCTCTGTACATACGTGGAAATTATATGAATTCATATATTAGTTCATTACTAAAAACACAAATAATTATAAATATTTATTATTGTTATTTCAACCAACAAATTTTAAAGACAAAAAAAGTATTTTATTATATTTACAATTAATTGAATTCAATTAAAGTATTAGAAAAGAATTATTTTATCTTTCGAAAAAACAACGAATTTTTTTAATATTTTTTTATTCCTTCTTAAATTCAAATAATTGTTTTAAAAGAACCTCTTTACCCAACTAGTTTACTTAATGGTTTCTTTTTAGAGTAATAACAACTAGTTATTATTTTTTTAATTATTCGCACATTATAATCACTTTTTGATAGTGTCTGTCTGACGTTGTTTTCCATGTCTTAAAAATGTAATATTTCATAGAAGAGGTTAATTATAATGTTAATTTTGCTATTAGATAAGTTCTTAAAAAATGCTTATAAAAATAAAGTTCATATTATATTATAAATAAAAATTAGAAAACATGTTAATTTAGTGAAAAAATGAATAAAGTTACAAAAATAATATAAATGATATAAATATTAATGAAATTGTAATAAATAATAACATAGGTGTTTTTTTAGGAGTGATAAAACTTTAAATTGAATCCCTATCTAAAGTTCTATCCAACCTAAAAAAACATTTTTATATTACTTTTATATATACATACACACATGTATATATGTTAAATAATATATATTATATTAAAAATAATGGGATATTGCAATCAAACATTGTCAATGAAAAATCTGTTATTGCGATCAGTTTTTGTGTAAAGTGATATTTAAACAATAAATTTAAATACTTTTCTCAAAACATTCTCACATTTTTACTGTATAATAATCTTCACATTTTTAAATAAAAGTTTTTATGTTTTATTTATTTTTAATGAAGCAAACCTTTTCAAAGTCTAGTTCTCTGTTTTATTCAATAAGAACAGTATATTTTTAATTTTTATTTAAATATCGTACAATGTTTTTAATATAAAATGTTCTTTATTCTTTTGATTAACAAAAGCTATTGTATATTTAAAAAAAATGATTATACGGAATTTAAATTATTTTCGTATTTTACTTAAATAAAATGCTAATACTCTGAAATGTTATTTAATCAAGATATTTTTTATAAGGTTTTGATAATCTGGTATCACATAAAAAGTAAGTGTATTTTTTTATATAAATGTTTTATACCTCTATCGTTTTAATAGATAAATTGAACGATCACTTTTGCTTTTTATATCTATTTTCAACGGACTATTAAATTCAAACACAAGTTTGTTTCAATCTATAGGATCATCCAAATGTGACGCCTAGATTTGTGTTTTATTAAAAAGAAACATATGTATAGGGAAGCATACGTATAGGGAAACATGTGTATAGCTCCTTTTCTTTTTAATAAAACACAAATCTAGACGTCACATTTGGATGATCCTATATATTACATGTTATTTAAACAAATTCCATTTTATTTCAACAAAATTTTAAAATTTATATTAAAAAAAAAATTTCAATTTAAATAAAAAAATCTATTTTATTTCTTAATTTTATTCAGACAAAGGCGTACGATTTTTAATCTGAAACGTACTGTTTCTGTATTTGCTATAATAGTTATTTTGTATTTTTTCTAGAAAAAGTTTCGAAATTAATAAATTTAAAATAGTAATCTCCCCCTCTATCTATCTATCTATCTATATATAGAGAGAGAGATCCCAAAATTTTCCACTTTGAGAGATCTAATATCTCTCTTTTCCATTCCATTTCAATGAATTTTCTCATATCTCTTCTGTCGATTCATTGGTCTCTTCTTAGGTCTTATATCTCTGGGTTCCCAATCAGTATTTTTTTTACCCATCAATGATTACTTCTTCATGTTATATGACTGTCCCATTTCCATTTCAAACTTAATTTATTCTACAAAATTCATAATCTTAGTTTTATCTCTGATCCACTCGTTTCTACTTGTTTCTAACATGTCTCTTTCTAATATATTTCTAACATGTCTATATATATATATATATATATATATATATATATATATATATATATATATATATATATATATATATATATATATATATATATATATAATCATTATAAAAGTCTTCATCAGTCCACTGTCGGGGAAAGCCTCATCGATTGTCATTAGATCCTTTTAAATATTTTCTCAAAATACTTCCATTGTTTCCTGTCTGTGATTAATCTTATCCACCCTTCACCACCACAGTACTTCACAATATCATTCTTCTATTTTTGATAAGATGTCTTCCTGAATCTCTTTATCCATTTCATAATGATTTTTATTTATCTATAATATATGACTTATGTAAATATAGATAAATTTTTTTACATATATATATATATATATATATATATATATATATATATATATACACATATATAATTATTTATCTACATTTACAAAATAGCTATATATTTTTTTGTTTTACAATTTAATCTTAATTATAGCTAGATGAACGTTTTAAGTAAAGGTAGCTATTTTTGTTTTGAAATATTTTAAGGATTTTAATCTAAATTATTTAATTTAATCAATTTTATAATTATTAGTGTTTATGATATCTCAATTGCAATTTAATTGTTCTTCAAATGTATGTATATATATATATATATATATATATATATATATATATATATATTTGATGTGTGTATATAAAAATGTACAAATTGATAATTAAAAAAGTTGTACAATAAATTTTTTATACAGCTATAAAGTCTTGTTAATCAATTAAATTATTTGATAACTACAATTAATTGAATAAGTAATGTATTTTTGTATGATTTGAAAAAAGTATTGTAAGATATAATTTGTTGAAATATAATAAAATTGAAATATATATAAATAAACAGTTATTACATAAATTTATTGTAAATGCTTAATATAAATAATGAAATATTGTTTACAAAACATTGACGATATTTATTGCAAATGTGACAAAAAGCACACGTGAAATAATTACGAAATGGATGTTTTACTTAAAAACAATCATCTCGACGTTCGATCTGAACATCATTCGATCATTCAGTGTTTGGTTTCCTGGTTGTGAACGCCGTATCGCAATTCATTTTCAAACAAAGTCATTCTTTCGAGTTAATTTATTTTTATTATCAGACTCATTTTTTAAATAGCAACTATAAAGCCGACAGTTAATTCGTTTTCTCCGAACTATTATAATCTGAATCTCTGTATAATCCTCTTATAGTATTCTTAAAAGACATCGATGCGGCTATTTGGTGCTTGTTTTCCCCTTCTCTTTCGTTAATTTACTAGATTGGGATAAAAAAATAATTACATGCGGCTTCGGACTCGGATTTCTACCTACCTGCTATTCTGAATCCCGCTTTGTTTCTTTTATGAATGAAATATATAGTAGTGCATCAACAGGCGTGTTGACCGCTAGTAGTTCGAACCGAACGAAAAATTTTGACTCGAAAATTGAATTCGGATAGATCATTTTCTATTAATCTGTGCTGTGTAGTTCAGTGATGGAAAATATTAATATACATTTTCTGGCACTTTTGAAGAATTCCATCGACGCCAGATATCGTTTTGAAATGAATCAACCGAAAGTTATAAAACATACATTTTGGCAACCGTGGATATCGGTAGATAATACTAAAGGTACGCCGTTCGTATATTTAAAATGTTATCTTTTTTTTCAATTCCTGTTTTCAAATTTATGATAATTTACCTAGTGTATATTATGTCAATTTAGTATTTATGATTTTATATATATATATATATATATATATATATATATATATATACACATATACAATTTATCGCATATTTATTCCATATAAATATGTTGCGGTAGATAAAAATTATCTGTTTATTAACATAAAAATATACTATCATTCGGTGAGTAAATAAAGGGGTACTTTGTCCCAATGTAAATAACAAAAAACCTTCAACTATTGGAATGTAATAATAATAAATAAAATTTATTAAGACTTATTATCAAATATATCAATCAATAAATTAATGAAAGTACAAGTGCTAAATAAATATGCTTGTTTTTCTAAGTGTATTAACGATAATTATTCGGAATGTTGGTAAAAAACACAAAAATGATTGATATAATACTGCATTATATATATATATATATATATATATATATATATATATATATATATATATATATATATATATATATATATATATATATATATACGAGGATCATTTGATAAGTATGGTAAAAAAGTAAGAAAAATTAATTAAATTAAACAATAAATAAATTTACCATACTTATCAAACGATCCTCGTATGTATATATAAGTGGTATGTATATATGGTGTATAATTTTTGTATTGAACTAGAAAAAATGAGTTTTCTTTTTTATTTGTATGCTTGCGTTATATAAAACTATGTAAACAAATCTTTTTCAAATTGTATTATTTATTAATATTTGAATATGGTATTTTTTTAAAATAAATTATTTAAAAATATTTTGGCTCGAGATAAATATTTATGTAAAATGAATGACTCAAGTGGAACTGAAGAGTTTAAACATACATTTACTGGTTTAGTATCATGTACTATACTTTAGTCTTATTTGGGTCACCCTATATATATATATGTTTTTTTAAAAAATAGTATATTATTTACACCATATAAAAAAAAACGTTATTCATTGTAAATATGGTCGGATTATTTACCAATCAACCATTTTATAAATAAAATTTATGGTAATAAAAATTTCTTAATAATTAAACTAATATATAATTACTGAACATGATAATAAAAAATTGTCATGTTTGGGTAATTGATATAATTCATTGTTTACTTTTGTTATGCTTGGGGTACTTGAGAAAATTCATTATTGAAAAAACTTGTATAGTATATAATTAATTTTTACAAATGTTTAAATTGACTTATGTACAATGACAAGATATAATTTTAATTATAGTCTTGTATCATTTTATAATAAAATGATTTAGTTGTCAGTAAAATTTGTAAAAAAATGTTTTCATTTTCTTAAACAGTTCAATTTAGAATTCTGTCTTTTCAAACCATCTTAAAAAAATGAAATTTATTATTTTATTATAGTTAATTGATTATTAATAATTAGTAAAAATAATAATCAACAAAAAAAATTAATAATTCAACAATAAAACAATAAAAATACGATTCAATATTTTAACATTTATCTAGATATTTTTTTTGTATTAAAATAGTATATTAATTGTTATTTAAATATACAATAAATAACATTTTTGTTATATTTCAATTATAAAATGGAAAACAACAATTTTTTTAAATAGTTTTTAGGATTTGTTATAAAATTAAAAAATATATGCTACTAGAGAGTAGTCAGGAATTTGTGAAAAAATAGAGAAACATCTGTTTATATATTTATTTAAGATTTCAAGTTTTTAAATTTTTGATTATCCCCATGTATCGAAAATATTTTGAAAAATATAATATTATTTTTTTAACTTACTCTTATCTTTATTAGTCAATTAAGTTCTTTTTATTTTCTATGATCGATATTCAACCACCAGTATTTCTTAAACGAAATTCTTATAATTATATAAATTCTGAATTCAATTTTAGGAAATAAATCAGAAACCAACATTTGAAAATCATTAAAACTAATTGTACTGTACAAAATAATATTTAATAAGATTAAAATGTAATGTTTCTTAATAATTTTTTAAACAAATGTGTAATGTATGAAAATAATATAAATTATCAAAAAACAAATATGTTTTTTGCAATAGTTTGTACTTTTAAAATAATATTAATTCAAGCAATTGTCATAGATTATAAAAAAAAAAAACATAAATATTTTACTATAACGGCTATTTATATACACACATATCCGTATGTATATCAGTATTTAATGGAAATCATTTTGAATTATATGTAAACAGGATATTGTGTATAAATGTGTAATAAATGTAAATAGGTCTTTGTCAAAAGTCACATGATTATTTTTTATGATTAATACATTTTTTTTTTATTTAAAAAGTGCATTTTTGTTGTAAACAATCTGAAATAAATTTTGATAACATTACTTTTTCGTAACATATTTTTAATTTTAAAAATGTTTTAATGCTTTATATCCATTAAATTTATATTAAAAAAAATTAAATATATTTTATACAGAAAAAAATATATTTGGAAATATATAAAAAGTTAGCAAATAAAAGATATAAAAAATGTTTTTTAGGTTAGAAAGAACTTTCGATAGAGATTTAATTTAAAGTTCTATCACTCTTAAAAAAAGACCTATACATATTTTAAACATGTTTTTTTTTTCAAAAAAAATACATTAAAGATTAAACTTATTTTAATAAAATATCATTAATTCTGCTATTTGTTTTATTTATTCTAAATATTTTTATATAGTTATATTTTAAATAAATTACTCTAAGAATTTAAGCAATAATCAATTTTTCATACCATATATAAATTTTAAATATATATATTACATTTTGGTCTTATTTTCATTGATGGTTTGTAGTGAAATAATTCCATTATATACATATACATACTTTTCGATTCTCCATAGGTGTTTAAATGAGAAAATTTTTTTAACCAACGGCATTTAATGGCCGGATGTTGTTCATCTTCTGTTGAAGTAATTAATGGTTGGGCGCCATTCGAATGGACCTTGGAAGGTCGATCTCTCAGGCGATTTAGTAGACCCTTTTTTTGTATAGCTTCGATACCTACGCATTTATTATTGAAACGTCGTTGAGTTTTTATATAGAGATTTTTATTTAGTCACGAGATAAATATGCCATAGTTATGTGAGTACTTTTTAGTGAATCAATTTTTATGGAGTTCATTTCTAGAAGTGCATTTGATTGATAGGACGGTTCGTAACTTAAATAAATAATTAAAATCGTCATCGTGTCTAAAACCTGTAGCCGATATTTATCGATTCAAGTATATGTAACTTTTAATCAAGAAACATGTTTGTAAAAGGAATAATTGATGAAAAAATTAATAACGATGCTTGTATTATGGAAATGAATATAATTGTATTTAGAACAACTTTTGGCTCTTATTTAAGAATTTAAAAATATATTTTAAATATATTTAGAATTATTAATAACAAAGATATTTTTTTAAGATTGAAAAATGAAGAAATATTCTTTCATTTTTGTGTAGTTGGCAGTTAACATTTTTAAATTTATCTAGTAAAATATTTTTTCATTTTGTTACACTTATTTAAAATAAATACCAAGTACGTGTACATACATACATACTACATATATAAAGTGTTTTTTAAGCGTGATGGAAATTTATATTGAAATAAATTTAAATTTATGTCACGCTTAAAAAACATATATATATATATATATAGAGAGAGAGAGAGAGTTAGTTACAAATATAAAAATGTGTAGTAACTGATGAAATAAAAAATCAGTCATTTAATCTTTAATAGATTATGAGTTCTCATCTCAACTTTCATATGCGATTAACATTTCATAGTTTCCTGAATATTTTTCCTGTTGAGTAAAATATTGTAATAAATACATTTGAATATTTTAATAATTTTTATTTATCATGATCTTGTTTTTATTTTTCGTGTGTTTTTAATATTATACATTTATTTTGATTATTTGTTTCCTAAATATTGTAAGCACTTTGGAATTTTGTGGTAATATTAAACACTTTATAGTTTACTCGTATTTATAAATAGTATATAATTATGTATTTATAAATACTGTTTACTAAATATTTTTACATATCTAAAAATTGTTATTTGTTCAGATATATATATGTTAATTTTTATAATACTTAATTCTATATATATAATTGAAACATGTTTTAAAAATTAAAAAAAAAAGATTTAATTATTTAAAATATTTTGATTTATTTGAATTAAATAAATGAGAATTGGTTTGAAAAATAAGAATTTGAGATGAATTTTTATTGAGATTTTTCTTTTTTATTGAATATAAATGTATTTACAAATATTTTGTCTCATATATATTATTTGTCAAATAAAAAATCCCATATAATCAAAAAAGTATTCTTAAAATGTAATTATTGAATACATTTTTGTCACTTTTTGTACAATTTTTTCTACATCGCATCAAGCTTATTTTCTGTTTTTCTTTTTGTCATATTTGTATTTCAGTTTTTTTATTCCATTCAACAATTGTATATTTTAGTTTACAAAATGATGTCTTTTTATTGATTTTCAACTTATTGAAATAATCCAAAAACACTCTAGACTTTTTGTATAGATTATTCAAGTAATGTTTTAATAATAAGATTGTTCAAAAAATGAGATTGTTTAAATAATTACAAATCTGAACATTCCAATAACTCCTGTATAATATGAGTTTCATTATACTTGTACGTTAACTTTAAAAAGATCTTACGGTTCATTCAATAAAGTAATTGTTTTTTTTTTAAAAAAAAATGGGTGATTTTAGATACATATTTTTCCTAATTAATTTATGATAATGATCGATGTTTGAAACACATTTTTATAAATTTTTCATTTATTAAAATAAAAAAAATACTATAATTTGTTTTGAATAAATCATATATGCTTTACCACTGTTGGATAAAATTCATCATTTTCATATACTCATAAATTTATTATGAATTTATTGGTTTGTTACATTTTATCATTTCATAGTAATATAATTAGTTAAGTTTGATTCTTAGATTTTTTATAGTTTCGATAATTTTATTCTTTGTATTTTTATTTTTTTTTTGTTCAACTTAATAATAATCTAAACACAAATTTTTTCATTATATTTTATTAAACCGAATTACATAAAAATCAATGCAATAATTTATAATGTTTCTTAGATATGTTTAAATGGTATATGATAATTTTAGTTAATTATTATTATTTATTTATTTTTTTGAAATTATTGCTTCACTTTTTATCTGAGTTATATATATATATATATATATATATATATATATATATATTTATATATATATTAAATAGAAATACCTGCGTTGAAAATTATAAATAATGTAAATATCATTTGAAAGTTGTAAAAATCGATCATCATGAAAAATACTAAATATTTCTTAATAATATGAATTAATTATTAAATCGTATTTTAAATGTTTAGAAATAATTACAGATAATCATGTTTTACTATGGGTAATATTTTCTTATCCATGTTAAAAAAATATGTTCATTAAACGCATATTAAAAAGAAATACTTGAAATTTTATTTGTAAATAAAAAATGACAAATTCCTAGACTAGAAAATATTTTACATCTTTATTTACTCCGTATTAACATGTAATAAATTTTTCTTTGGACCTTTTTGTGTTATATATATATATATATATATATATATATATATATATATATATATATATATATATATATATATGAATATAAAAATTAAAATTTATCAAATGTGTTCTTGGTGAATAATTCACATATTTTATTGATTTCTATAACATTATATTTCTTTATGTATTATAATACACATTATGAGATACTCCTACGATGGAATTATATTATATTCCAGACTGACAGCATGTACATCAAAATAATCCGATTATTAAAATCTCATATTGTAACTACGTATTTCTTGAAATATTGTAGATTTAATACTCTTAATAATAAATAATGTTATCTGTATGTGTGAAGATATTAGAAAATGTCTACTAGAAAAAGTAATTTAGTACGTTTTATTAGTAGATTATCAATGGCGTTTTTTCCATTGATTTTTTTTTCAAATATATATATATATATATATATATATATATATATATATATATATAATTTTATGTTTTGAATTGCCTAAATATTTTACGAAGGTAATAATGAAATGTGGCATAGTTGGCAACAAAGTTATTTTCTTTAAATAGATTTTCGCATTGTGTATTTTACCCATGGTATTCAAAATGCAGAAAAAATAATTTAGTTTTAACAGATATGTAATTTGTAATTATTGAAATATATTTATTATTCGATTTGATATGTTACAAGAGGTTATGATCGATATTTAAACGAATCGACTGATTTCTTGTACACAAATATGTAAATGGAATGTTCTTTATGTTTTTACGGCATATCGAATCCATTAAAAGCCGTTGGCATGAAAATAGATAGTAAATAGATCAAACAGAGATAGGTGTACAGTATCTATAAACAACTACGTTCAAATTTAAATAAATGTTAAATATCTGGGCATCCTACATAAATAGGAATATGATATGTTAACACATTGTTATGATTGTGAAAATTATGATTGTAAAAAATATGTACTTATTTATATGCATGATTATATTTATTTTCGAATCGAGGAAATTTTTCACTTTTTGCGAATCGAATCTGTTAAATTGTTGCTCATGATTGTTTTGATTTCGTCGAGAAAGATCCAGATCTTCCATGAATTTCAATCTAAAATTGCTTGTTATAAACATTACATACACACATACATTAGTTAAAAATATTTAAGCATAAGCAAATTACGTTAATGACATACATACATATGTGCATATTTGAATACATAACTGATTCGATTTATCAATTATGATGATCTAATATTTCTTTAAAAATAAAAAGAAATATTTTTAGGTTTAAGGTATAGACATTAAATTTTACAAAAATAGTACTGTTGAAATATATGTACTTTAATTTTTTAAAAAATAGTTACTGAAAATTTATTGTACATTTTTGCATACATTTAACAAAATAGAAAATCGATTCAAACGAAACAAAATTTTGTTAAATATGTAATGTGATATTTAATTAAAATTCTAAATAAAATAATTTGTGACAATATTTTTTCTACACAATTTGACGTACACATAAAATTATCAAACATAATTGGATAAGAGAATATTTTATATAATAGATAATTTATATCGTCATCAACACCAGCCTCTTTATATCCATTGCTGGATGAAAACCTCTCTAAAAATCTTCCACTTCGACTGATCTAACGCCTTGCTCTTCCAGTTCATTCCCATATTTTTTTTTATATTTCTCTCTCATCTATACGTCTCTTCCTGAACATTTTTATATATCTAGGTTTCTAATCAATAACTTATTCATTGATGGTCCTCTCTTGTTGCTCTATAATTGACTCATTTTTATTTCAAATTTTTCATTTTTGCTATAGATTATAATATGTAAATATATATATATATATATTTATATATATATATATATATATATATATATATATATATATATCATTGTTTGTATATCTAAATATTAATCAATGAAATTATTCTTGATTATGTAATAATTTTGTTTGTAGTTATATTTTTAAGTATTTTTTACCATATTTAACACAAATTAATTTTTACCCCCAACACCACAATAGGCTATAAAGTGTTCAATAATCACTTATTGTTCACTTTTTGTTTATAACAATAAATTATCATTGAACAATTTATAACCTATTAAAAATTCAATTTTTATCATTTTCTTAAAAATGTATAAATAATACACCTAACAACTAAGATACAATTTAATAGCAGTTTTTAGAGTCATTTTTTTATAGAATTGGTATATGAATGGAAGTATGTATATATATTATAATAAACTTATTTATTTTAATATTCAGAAAAAATATCTCTCTTCTAATTGTTTAATTATATACATATTTTCAAAAGTTAGTAGTAATTAATAATATTAGAAATGCAACATATATGTGTATGTGTCTATTGGTATATAATTCTTTTATACCTATAGATATTATAAAACCGTTTAAAATTTTTTACTAATAATAATTTGTTTCACAGAAGATTATAAACAAACACCAGCCAAGCAGTTACCCACCACTAAATGGAAACGTGATCGACGTTCCCGTCTTCCAGAATATTCTCGAAAATCAGATCCTAAGCTTCCAGAAAATGTACCAATCGAAGAAGTGCTAATCAAATCAGAGAAAGCTAGCAATGGCGTTGATTGTAACACTGAAAAAGATTCTGGTACGAATACTTCCAGTACTTTTGTACAAAATTTAAATGTTGAAACTGTAAATAATGTAAGTGAGATGAGAATAAATTCATCATCAAATACAGATGCACCTTTGGATATGAGTCTGCGGGTGAAGAGAGGTTTGCCACCTCCATACACACAAGCTATCCATCATACTACAAATAATTTGAAAAATCGCCCTTCTGTTATAACGCAAGCCCCATATCAAGATAATAGTTATGTGTCTAGAAGTAAGATCATATTTATTTTATTTTATATAATTTAAGAACTTCTGTTTGTTTAGCTTAGTTGCTAGTTTTCAATTTTATTTATATAGTTTATTTTATATATATATATATATATATATATATATATATATATATATATATATATATATGTATATATGTGTATGTATGTATGTATGTATGTATAAATGTTTGTATACATGTAATATTTTTTTAAAATTTTAATTTTGTCATACATTTAATTTATATTATTTTATTTTTAGTATTTTTTATTGTATAATTTTATTTGTATTTAGAACTAGATTTTATTATAATTAAGAACTCTAAAGTACATCATTTATGGTGCATTTAAAAAATAAAAATAAATTATATTTAATTAAAAAAGTAGAAAATAGAAAATAACTAACTAAATTTAAGTGTCAAAATTAACAATAAAATAAACAGATATCTTATTAATGATGTGCATTTTAAATGTTTTGTTAGTAAAAGTAAAATTTCACTATATGAATGTATTTTTTCTTTTTAGGTATATCAATGTGTGATCCAATCATTGATGAACACTTCCGAAGATCACTGGGAAAAGATTATGCTGTATTATTTTCTAATAATAATGTTACATCTGAAAAGAACTGTACAAAGAAATCATCACATAAACCAGTTTGTTTTAGTGAAATCATCGATACAGACACTACAAGTTTGTCAGTGGATGATCATTTCGCTAAAGCACTCGGCGAAACATGGATAAAACTGAATAATAAAGTCAAAGATAATGAACTGAAAAACAAGAATGGCAATGATAAATCGCCACAACGGATTGTATCTATTTAATTTATTTTTATAATAAATATGTTCTAGTTTGTTAAGCTTGTATATATACATAATATACGCACATACCAATCGTTTTAGTTTGTAATTATAGAAATATGAAAATCACTGTGGTTTGTACGCATATAGTACTAAATACTTAATTATTATAAAACTTTATATACAGATATATATGTATATATCAATGTATGATGATTATATGCCATTATAGGCATTAGCAACATACCTTTTTGATAATGAAGAAAAACTTGAAATGTTTTCATTTTTTATTGTTTGACTGTGAATATCATATTTAAATTATAACCATAATTTATTTATTGTAATACACGGTACTTTTGACTGCTATATATTTAAAATACTAATAGTTTGTTAAGTATGGTAAACAATAATTGTTGAGTAGCATACAATTTTTGGTTAGAAATGAACTCATGATATAGTTATGTTATTAAAACAGGCCACTTGTTTTCTTTAAGCACATATATATTGTTATTTATGTCCTTTGTGTACATAAGTGTTTGTGTGTGTGTATGTGTGTATGTATATATATATATATATATATATATATATATATAACTACATACATACATGCATATACACACACACACACATGTATGGATATATTTATTTCATTAAAATGCACTACATAAAACTACAATTTTTTAAAAAAAACTACTTTAATTAATTTGTTAAACTTTCTCTAAGGTGCCACTTCAATGTTGATAATTGATAAGATTTTCAAAAAAATCAGTTTTTGAAAACATATATTTGAAATCAAGCATATTTATGCTATGGTTATTCAAACTTGTACTGAAATAAATAATATTACTTACTATGATAAGTTTTTTTTCCAGTGATTTACTTTTAAACATATCTAACCAGTCAATTTCATTAAATTATTGACATTTGTTTTTATAAAATTATATTTCATTACAATAATTATTTTGAAAAGTAAACACAATCATTTGCTTATTGCATTTTCATTGTAAATTATTGTTTGTATTAATTTTAGAACAACCGAGATAAAAAAAATTCAAAATGAATATCCAAACATCATAAACTCAATATTTGATAGCAATAAAAAATATATACAGCAATTTTACAGAACATTTATGTTGAATTCATGTTTTAATTGCATATTATTTGAATTATAAGTTTATCATTGTTCATTTTATTATAAATAAATACTGTTAAATAATTTACATTTTTTAATATTTTGTGCAAAGAAAATACATCTAATTAGTATTGACTGATTAAAGGTGCTTGTCACTGTGTTATTAATTTTCTAAAGTGTAATTTTTGACATGAAATTTTAATGCAATGACACCACTTTTAAAGTAATCTTATAACAAAATCATTTTTCCATATCATATAATATCTGTTTAATATGAAACTTAATTTGTTTTGAATTTTTTATTTATAATGTTGAAATAGTAATGGTTACTACATAGATTATAGTCTTTGATTAACTACTTTCTTAATAGGAAATATGTATAGGTAGATAGAAATAAAATGTATTTTACACACACAATTACATATATATATATATATATATATATATATATATATATATATATATATATATATATATTTATGTATGTATGTTCATATCTATCACAATGACTGGTTTGTTATTACTATATAAATTTTATTTATTTATTAGTTTGTTAGAACAATCGTTACATCAAGTACAATTTAAGAGTAAGTAATGTAAAACTATTTAATAAACTATATGTGACAGTGTTTTATGCTTTTCGTATGTTTCCGAAATATTTTGTAAATATAGCAATTATAAACATTATGTGTATGTACTAGTTGTTTCCTTGATAATGGAAGCATAATGAGTGAATAAAAGTAGTAAAAATTGTAATATTTCAAGCAGATATATTTAAGGTTACTTTTACACATAGTTGAAAATGTTTTTAGGTATATAAATAAAATGAAAAAGTTAAGAAACGATTTCTTCTTTAATTAAAAAAAGTATTGTTTGTCAATGTCACTGTAATATTAAGGTGATTAAATGTAAAATATATTATTTAAAAAAAATGTACAATCTGTGTATTTCTATAATAATCATCATAATAAACATTAAAAATAAATATTAAATATTGTTTATTTTAATTAATTATATACATGTGTTAAGAAAATAATATATGTTTTTTTATAAATGTATATATTTATAAATTTAACAATTTTTCTATATAATTATAATCTTTACTCATTTTATACATGTAATGTGTACTCTAAAAAACTTTATAGAATTAATTTTCGTAATTTGAAAAATTTATAGGGTCATCAAAATGTGACGCTTAGATTTGTGTTTTATTAAAAAAAGTATAGTTTCTTTTTAATGAAACACAAATATAGGCGTCACTTTTGGATGACCCTTAATTATTGTTTTAGCAATATATTATTTTTTCAACGTCTTGATTTGAGCGACGTGTTCGTCGTCAATTGATGTCGATGGGTATCCAGATCGTGGTTCATCTTCAAAGGCTTCACGGCCCTTTTTGAATGTTTTATGCCACTCAAAAACTTTTGTTGACGATAGACATTCCTCAGGGTATGCCTTTCTTAACATTTCCAACGTTTGCGTGAAGTTTATTTGGTTCTGAACACAAAATTTAATGCAAATTTGTTAACTGATTTATTGTGAGAATCGCCGTGAACAATCATTGCCTAACAAAAACCGCTATAAATTATTTATTGATTGTAGCATTATGAAATTTGATACAGAAGTCATTGACAGTTGTACCAGCTTAAAAAAATACAATATGACATTTGAAAAGCGCGCGTAGTTTAAATGAGAAAGTTCCGCTAATTTCTGGATTGAAGGTTTTATATATATATATATATATATATATATATATATATATATTTGTATGTGTGGATGCATGTATATATTATGCATTTATGTATATTATGTAAATTGCTAAACAGTAAAAATTACAATAAAAATATTCACAAGTGATTTATATTCAAAGAAAATTGCTATAATATTTAAACGTTTCTATTAAAAATGATGAATATAATAATAATTATAATAACATTTCAAGGTATGTTAGAAGCTATTTTAAATAAAATAACAATGCTGATTTTTATATTATTTTGAAAAGAATTCAGAATAAAATAATAAATAAATTTATTTTAAAAAGTTAATGAACGTTTATAAACACAATATTTGTATTATAAAACTTTTAAATCTTTGTACACTGAATTAGTAAAAACGAGAGGTAATTTTCAAACTGAACACGAATGATATTTAAAAATATGACAGAATATAAATTAAAAAATATGGAACATTATCAGTTTTAGATTATTTGATTTATTTGGAATTTAAAAGTTGTTAAAGTACATATATTTTATTTGAAGCACTTGAACATTTAAATATATATATATATATATATATATATATATATATATATATATATATATATATATATATATATGTATAACTTATGAAAGTGTTCACATTTAAAGTTAAACCACATGAAGAAACTTTTGGTTTATGAATTTTCATTTATTATAAAAATAACCATCGATTAATATACTGATAAATTTATATATTAACAAATTTAAATTTCAACGATTCAGAAGTAAAATTTATACTAATAACTTTTTATACTTTGGAAAGTAATTGCTTTATATCAATTATTTGTTTAATTATGAATATATATGATTAACTATCCATTCCGTTTATACATTTGTTGAATTTTAATAGATTAGCTATATTTAAATCCGTTGAATTTTCCAACAAAAGCACTGATTTCGTATGGTGCTAGAATTATATTTATCTGGACACCAAAGCGAAGCCAGTTCTCACGTTGGTGTTTTGAACACTGAACACATTGAACAAAAATTATTGTTTTCAAATTAACGTCATTACTTTTCACATAAAAATAAGTATTTGTATATACAGAATAAAATTATTTCACTCATATTTCAAACTTGATAGGAATTAATTTTGTAAGTTGAAGTGCACACAAGATCTAAACTGACATTAAATATAAACACCTTTACTTAAGTATGAAAATCTAGTTACACTTCAGAAAATTACAACAAAACACTATTATTTTACTAGGAACGAGTATATCAACTTCAGTTTCTCTTTAAAAAAAAATAAACATTCATTCTAGAATGTATCAAACAGCAACGACACTTCTGTTATTATTTAGGTTTCTTACACTGTTTGTAAATAATACGAACAGTATAAAAAAAAACGTACTTTATAAAAATACATTTGATGTATTAAGTTTAAAATCTCAGTGAATATATAACTATATGAAGCGCACGTTAACGTTTTAAATATAGTTTTAAGTGCAGTTTGATGTAAACTGTTTTCCATTACATGCATTTTCATATATTCAACTAATATTGTTATGTTTAGATATAAATAGATTATAGTAAAAAGTTTTAATCATTCTTTATTTTAAATATTGCCTGCAAATAAGTTAATTTTTATACTCATGTAGATAGTGTTTCTTTCCTAGTATCAATTTCTATTCAGAAATAATTATTTTATATGTTTTGATTAAAGTAAATAGTATTATCTTTTCTATTCATTTTTATCATAAACAGTTTCATTTTATAGATAACCGATTATTATTACAAGATTTTTTCATTTTTCAAGAGTTATAATCTTTTTTGAGGTAAATTTATAAAAGCAATCAATTCATATTTACATATTTTGTTATTTTTATTAGTCGTTTAGTGTTTTAATTTATTTTTGGAATAATTATCAAAAATGTATTTAAATTCTGTAAATTAAAATATAATTAAGATCTTTTGGTTTTAGATAATTGATTTAATTCATTTCTATATTTTTTGAAATAGCATTTAAGTGTTCTTAAAAAAATCATTCATGAATAAAATAGTGTTATAATTAATTTAGTGTTTTATATATATATATATATATATAAAACAATGAAAAAATCTTAAAAAGATATTTAAAAGGACCTAATGACACTCGATGAGGTTTTTGCCTAGCAGTAGATTGATATATGCTTTTATGATGATGATGATAATTACATGTATGTATATATATATATATATATATATATATATATATATATATATATATATATATATATATATATATATGTGTGTGTGTGTGTGTGTGTATGAATGTATGTGTGTATACTTGATTTAAATTTTTTTCTTAACATAAAAAAATTCTTATAATCTGATCACAATTATTAAATATATTCCATTTATTTAGAAAATAATTTCAAGAAATATTTTGGTCACTAAATTTATAATATTATAATTGTTTTTACTTAATTCGTTTTGTATTTTTACACACACATCATATATATATATATATATATATATATATATATATATATATATATAATACATATCTTTATATTTATATACAAATATAAGCAAAAAAATATATAAAAGTGTTCAATAATAATTTTTTTGTCAATTTTTTGACTAATGTAAATATTTGTATAATTCCATGTTATCAACTTCAAAAAGCGACATATAACATATGTTTTTTATAAAATAATAATATGGCTATCAAAATACATACTAGCAAAAAAAAAATAATAATAGTTGATTATCAAATATTTTTATAAAATGTTATAATGTTGAAGAATGATTCATTTATAATAAGTGAATTAGTCACAGTATCGAATAAATTGTAATATATATTTGATTTAAAATTTTATGAAATAAATAAAATTGTTTTTTATTAATAGATGGTAAAACATAAAAATGACAGTATAGTATTTTGAATTTAGAGAAATATATTTTAGTTATTTATTTATTATTGATAAAAGTATACATACAATTAATATACTATTTGCAATAAAATATAAATTAAGTATTGAATATTTCTAGAACATTACATAAGATAATTCATGCTGTTTTTGTAAAAATAAAAATATTTTTTTATTATTCTGGATTTAATATTGATTTTTAATAAATAAAACTGATGTCATTTAAAATTTTATTCACTAATATTTATAAATTAAATATTATTTTTCTCTTAGAATGTCTGTTTTATTTTAAACAGCTGTTGTTTGTTCTTAAATAAAAATCCTAATTAATTGTGGGTGAATAATATGAGTTGATAAAAATGTATTTACTGATAGTAATCAATAATTAACATTGAGCTTTATGAATACATATATACATACATATATATATATATATATATATATATATATATATATATATAAATGATATTAAAATAATTACAAATACTAAAATACTATTCAAAATTATGTTTCTTATTTAAAGTCACTAAGACCATAGCCTATTTGTCGATATTAAATTACTTGTACTTTTAGATATCGTATGATACGTGGTTAAAAGTTTGTGAACAATTTAAAGTACAACACCATTGCATTTCATTATAATGGTGTTAAGTAAAACAGTCCGCTTTATTCTCATACTGAAATACTATAAAATGTAAGTCGACCAAATATGTTAACAACGTGTTCCATACAGAACATTGTCATTACGTTTTCGTCCAACTTTTACCTGCATAATGAAATATAATATCTAGTTGAATGTATCATGTTTAGCACTGGGAAAGCAAAAATGTCGTTCGATTTAACCTGTTCCTTCATATGATACAAACATTCGAGATACGAGAAACTTTTCTAATAAGAAAAACGTAAACAGATAAATGAAATCATGTTTAGTATTATTATTTACAATTTATTTATAGTACAAGGAAAAATACATTTTTTTCATTTTAAATTGTGTCATGTGAAACTGTTGAATTTTGATCAATTGTAATTTAGTCCTCGTTGAAAAATTTGTATAGAGTAAATCGTGTTATATTTTTTAAAATTGTCTAGAAACATTTATTTTTCAAACTGTATATTTTTTAAATTAATATTCAAAACAATACTTGCTAAGCATTGAAGATAATTTTATGAGTTTAAATCAGCTAGAAATAATTTATCATTCGAAACGGAAACTGTTATAATATAGTTTGGCACTGTGGTTAATTTGGTTTTTATAAAAAAATGAATACCCCAACTTGTTTAATTAATACTAATTTATATATTTACTTCCCGATTTTTGAAATGTAAGTATATAGATGCAATCTGAAGATAATGGCATTGTTATCGAAATTCACATAATCTGCAGTTTAGTGATATTAAATAATTATTAAAAATTCTATTTGTAATTTTTCAGCGTTACAGTAAAGTTTTTTCTAAAAAAAATTTCGTAATTAAAAAATTAGCATAATATTTTCGCCAATAAATGTTTTTATTTCATTTATTAAAAATTGTCATTATGTTTTATTTACGATCAAAATAAACTTGTTAAACACATTTTTCAAATAATAGAAAATATTTAAAATAAAAATAGATTAAAAAGCCATTGCAACTTTTGAGAAAATATAAAATTTATTAGAGGAATTTTATTAAAATTTATTTATTAATTTCCTTTTCATTGCTCGTTTTAGTTAGTTTATTTAAACTTGACATTTTCATTTATTTATAGTAATAAATTAATTTTAAAATATTTTTAAAAGAACTTTTATTGAATAATTAATTTATGTCTGTATCTATAGAATATATATATATATATATATATGTATGTGTGTGTGTGTGTGTGTGTGTGGATTTTAATTGAATAAATTACTAAAAAAATTTCTTAAAAAATAAAATAATATTTTTATTATATTAAGTAGCAAAGAAAAATTGATTAGTGTTTTAAAAAATTCTGAACTTTGATTTTAAAAAATCTCAAAATTAATCAATAATTAATTACATAGGCGATAAATGATTAATTAAAATACAATATATTTTTATATATATTAAAATATCATTTTTAAAAATAGATTACATTTTTAAACAGACACATATACAGAATAGCTCAAATGAAACTGTATGATGTAAACTTTAGTTTCAGTTTACATTTTTTAGTTTCATTTAGGCCACCCTATATATGTATATATATATATATATATATATATATATATATATATATATATATATATATATATATATATATATATATATATATATATATATATACGAGGGTCGTTTGATAAGTATGGTCAATTTATTTATTGTTTAATTTAATTAATTAATTAATTTAATTAATTTTTTCAATTTAGTTTTTCTTACTTTTTTACTATACTTTTCAAACGACCTTCATATATTTGTGTATAATAATTACGTAATTTATTTTCAAATTTAAAAAGTTTTAATTAATATAAGATTATACTTATTTACATATCAAAACTTTACAATGGTAAAATAATTACGAATTTAAAGTTATTAAAAGAAATATTAAAGTCATATATTGGATATATATATGTTTTTATTGATTTTTCGAAAATGTAAATATTTTTAGATCAAACTTTCCAAATTATACTTTCATATTTCGATAAAAATATTATTTATAAAAGAGTACATAATTTTGCTTAAGTTGTTTAAAAATAAAATTTAATTTCAAATTATTTATATTAAATTTAAATTTAGACTACTGAAACTGGTTTTATATTTTTATAAATAAAAATTGATAGAAAATAAATTTTAAAAATAAAGTATCTAATTATAAATATTAAATATAAAATACAATCTCATATTGTTTAACATATTTATATATATATATATATATATATATATATATATATATATATATATATATCCAGTGAATGGTAGCATTCATTGAGGCTTTCGTCCAGTAATGAATTGATATGGGCTTTATGATGAGATATATATATATATATATATATATATATATGTATGTGTGTGTGTGTGTATGTGTTATTAAAATTTGTTAAGTTTTTAAAAATTGATATTTATTTTAATATATAGTAAAAATACTGTTTTTTCATAAATGAAAAGTATGCTATTTTAATATATTTATTATTATTGATTTTTATTATGCAACAAGTTTATCAAGATTTGTTAATAATATTTAGAAAACATTATACATAATTATTTTACAGTATTGCTTACTAAAATAGCTGTTAATTTTGAATAAAGGGAATATTAAAAACCAGTTACAGAATTGAGTTAACAAGCTTCATTTTTGAAGGCTGCATTTTAAAAAAATAAGTATTCTGAATTTATTAAGTTGAAAGTGATAAGTAACTGCTAAAAACACACCTACTTTTAGAACAAACAATTATGAATATACTTAATAAATAATAATATTCATAAACAAACTGAATTTTTAACCGTTTTTCTATTACATTAAATAAATTATTTTTTAATAAAGAAAAGACTTAATTTAAAATTATTTTTATCTAAAAAAGTTTTTTCTGCATTTAGTTTTGGAATTACAATCGATACCGATTAATATTATTAAGAGAATAATAACCGATTATTGTATTTCATTTTCTATACCATTTATTTTTCAAAGGCAATAAAAGTTGTTATTTTATTAAATATTACTTTAAATACTGAACCACTATGTTAATTTTAATAAATACTTAAAAAGATATATTTATTTAAGATACAAACTTTTTTCACAATTCACAGATTCGAGTGATTCGAATGAATGTTAACAAAAACTAATTTGAAAAAACCAATCAGTTTATAAAAATACTATATCAAGATTGCAACTGTTATATGACATTCTCAGATTTCTGTTTTATCCCTGAGAATATTTCGTCCGTTAATGATTAATGAAGAGGGGATAAAGTAATACCTTCAAATAATGATTGTCGTTAATTCGATATCATTTATATGCTTCAAATATAAAACGGATTTGGTTTACTGTAAAAGTAGTAGTCAGTTGGAAGGGTGATGTAGGTATATATATTTTTTACTAATAGGGTATTTTGAAAGTAAGTTTTGTCTTGGATTTATTCGCGTAAGTCTAGAATAATCTGCAATTCAATAGTAATACTTACTGCAGACAGAAAATGTACATGAATATGTACATATATATATATATATATATATATATATATATATATATATATATATATATATATATATTCATTTTTGTTTAAATGATATTTGAAAAAATATGAAACTATTAAATAATTTAACATTTTTAAATATAACATAAAACTTTATATATTGAATAATACAATAAATACATTTTAAATTGCATTTTTATAGACTTAGTTGTTTTGATCTTTAAATAATTAATTTTTTTATTTTGAAAAAAATGATTTTACTATTTATCAGTTTAATATTACTCTGATTAAAAATGAGTTATTAATTTTTATTTCTTTAGATAAAATAGAAAATGTGATAATTTATTATATCGCATTAAACAGAAAAGTGGATTTATTATGATATTTTTAATTTTAAAGTAGTTATATTAAAAATACTGATATAAGTATTAGAATTATATATTTTTTATAGCTATATTTTATGATTGATAAATATCTACAAACTAGTTAATCTAATGGCCATTCTTTGAATAGTTTAAAATTTTATATAGTTTTTAGTGACTGTTAATTATTTTTTAATATTCGTGTTCACAAAAAAATCTATTCCAAGTTACAATAATTAATTAATATTTAGTTTCAATTTAACACAAATAAATTATTACCCCCTACACTATCATATGTTATAAAGTGTTTAATAATTACTTATTGTTCACTTTGTTGTTTATAACAACAGTGGCCTTATAAATAAAATGAATTTAAATTTATAAATAATATATTTACATAATAATATAAATATATGAATTTTTAAATAATATATAACAAATAATTAATTTCAACGTTACATATTTTAGTTGCTCCAAACTTCTTTAGCATTTAAATAGTAATTTTTAATTTTATTTAATTTATTGCAATTATTAAAATAATAATGGAAATGTGATACGTAGATTTGTGTTTTATTAAAAAGAAACTATACACATGTTTCCCTATACACATGTTTCTTTTTAATAAAACACAAATCTAGGCGTCACATTTGGATGACCCTATATATATATATATATATATATATATATATATATATATATATATATATATAAATTAGTGTATAAAAATATCTAGTTCTAATTCGTTAGTATGGTATATATGCGTTGCATATTTAAATTTATCCTGATTTTTTATGCAATTCTGGGAATGATTTTTAACTGAGGGTTCTTACAAAGTACCGGTTTTTTTTATTACAAAATGAATCTTATCTAAATATTTCCATAATCTCTAGTCTGAAGAAGTTGTCGAAATGGTATTTTTAAAATTGGTACGGATAAAAATTCTGGTTTTACAAGTATTTTTTTTGGATGCTATTGTGATCAAATAAAGGGGTATTTTGCAATCAATACAAAACAAGATGTACATATTTTTTTTATAAGTGTATCGCAAATATTATTGAGATCCTTTTTCGTGTTGGTATTCATTTTTTAAAGTATCATTGAATTGGTCAAAATATCAGATATTTGTCTTAAAAATGGAAATAATATTGCATTTACTGTTTACTTTTTTCCAAGCAACCATTTAGAGTATTAGTTTTGAAAACTTCTCGTTTTTCTTTAATAAATGTGAAATATTTATACTCTGTTTTTAAAATAAATTATTTATTAAGTTTTTGAAATAATTATATAGAAAATTTTATTCAGTTTTATAAGTAATATTCTCTATTATTAATTTTATTTTTTGTTTCAAAAATTTAAAAAAGTACTAGTTAAACAAATCATGTATAAATTGCCCAAAATGAGACTGAAGAATAAAAAATGATAGTAAGCAAGTAAATGTATGTATATCTAAATTATTCTGTCTCATTTGAGCTAACTTATATATATATATATATATATATATATATATATATATATATATATATATAATATCATAAAAATTAAATCTTATTTAACTTTATGTAATACATTGTTATTTACCCAGTTTTTTTTATAATATTTTTTATTGTTTATTATCATTGTTATTAAGTTATGCATTATGAAATGTCGGATTATTATATGGGAAATATAATAAAAAAATTTACCCATTTTTCTAAATTTATAATTATTTATTTTTTTCAAATTTTTTTTTAATATACGTACATTAATATATTAATCATTTTTTCGAAATAATAACACTATATTCTTTCTGAAAAAAATGTCTCTCTCTCTCTCTCTCTCTCTCTCTGTCTGTGTGTGTGTGTGTTTATATATATATATATATATATATATATATATATATATATATATATATATATATATATATATATATATATATATATATAAAGGCGACCCAAATGAGACTGAAGGGTTTAGATATACATTAATTTGCTTACTATTATTTGCTGTTCTTTATTTTTTTTTAGTCTCATTTTGAGTCGCCTATATATAAAGGTATGTGTATGTGTAATTGGATTACATCAAAAAACAAATGTTAATATTATTTTGATATAATAATTAAAGCTTAACTACAATTCTTACACATATGTATGTTTAGTTGCATATATTTTTTAATTATTTTAATTTTTTCCAAAAAATAGAATATTTATTCACAGCAAGATAATATTCATAAATTAGATTATTATTTAGAATTTTTCTAAATCAATATTCTATTTTATTAATCTGTAGATTTTTATATCCTTTTTATAGTTATTAAATGTATTAATAAGTATATTGAATACATGCATATACATAAACATATATTTACAATTAAATTTAAATACATTAAAAATATTTAAATATGTACTTCATCTGACATTTTGTGATAGTTTTGAAGAATAAAAAAAATATTATAATTAAACAAGTGGAATAAAATAAATTATATATTCTTGTTAATTAATTATTGAATTCAATCAATTTAAATTAAAAAAAATAACTACAAGAATTCTATATAAATTAAAAATAATATTTATTAGAATAAATAAAACATATTTTTTTAATTTGTATTGACGTCATATATATATATATATATATATATATATATATATATATAATTATTTCTGTTTAACATAGGAATTTTTGTATTAAAATAAATTGTCATCTTTTGAATTTGATATTATTTTCTTCATTATTAATATATATATATATATATATATATATATATATATATATATATATATATTTATGTAATGAAAAAAAAATGTGAATAATGAACACAAATATTTAATCATTTTTTGCTTTCACTAAAATAAATTGCTTTATTAATTTTCCGAGGTCAAGTTCTTTTGCAATAAAAATATTTTTCATTGAAATTATAGAAAACGAATTGATTTCTTTTAAAGACATATTGAATAAAATTAAACATAATTATTAATAAATAAATATCATATTTTCACATATTGCTTGTAATAAAAATATTAAATAATTAAGAGATACGAAGTATATTGTAATAAGAAAAATTTACAAATATTATGTTAATGTTGTAATTTTATTTAATTACTATAGAAGTATTTTTATTTAAAGGATTAATGTTTTAAATATGAAACTATTTTCAGAATGTTTTAAATTATTTTAGTATAAAAATAATATTAATACGAATGATCTTGATACATGATATTAATTATTAAATGAAAATTGTTCATATTAGAAATATTTTTATAAGAATTAAAACTCTAGTTTGATTTTTTTACTTTGAAAATATTTTTGAGTAGTTATAGAAGAATTGTATAAAGCAAAATAAGCACATTAGTAATGATTAGAAACATGAGACGGTAATTAATAAAATTCTCATTTTTTTATGATTTTTTGAATACATTTGATAAAAACCTTTTTCAAATTTTTTGGGAGGGAGACAAATATAAACATAATGGACCAGTTTATAAAAGATTTGATCAATGGTAACTCTGTGGGAATATTATGGGCTGTTAAATTTTTTTTACCTATTTCAAGTGTTATTTTTGGTTATATTATAACTATTAATCAGGAAGAATTTAATAGCTTAAAGTGACAGTATGCCTTTTTTTCTAGGATGATGAAATAAAAATTGATTTCAGATAGATTTATTTTTGGAGTTAAAAATAGATCAAATATTCATTATGGTTTGATAAAAAAATGAATTCTACTAGGAAATGTTTTTGTTTCATATTAATGATAAAAAAAATATATTTTCTAAAATATACAGTATTGATAGATTGACAAATTATGTTAATCAAAATGTATGTAAGACATGTGAAGAAACAAATTTTTTTTGTACTAATTAATTAAAAAATAATATTTACATCTAATTTGACTGAATTAACATTTTATTTATTGATAATTCTATCTTTTATTAAACGAATATTTTGGATCATAATCAAAATGTATGCATGAGACTAGATTTTTATGATTAGAAAGATACTGTTTGTTTTTTCTTCCTGAATTCAATATATTAATTAATTCAATATAGTTGTTATATGTTTATATTTTATGAAAAGAGCATGACAATCAATTCGTAATAGAACTGGTTCTTGACAGAAAAAATGAATTTATATATTTTTTGTGATATTTTTGTCTTTACAATCATATACTTTGTATGGCATTTGAAATACGAAATTTTAACCTTCATTTTCATGTCTTTTTTTCAGTAAATCTCATTTATGTATTTTAACATTATTATTTTAAAAATTTTTTATTGTTTCTTCAGTAAAACACATTAATTCAATTTGGCAGATAAAAATCTTTTTGCATTTTTCTTAGGAAAATGTAAAAAGTTTATATTTCAACTTTTGTGTTTTAATTACAATACAACTTTGTTATTTTCATTGTTTATTTTAATTAATTTTTTTAATAAAAAAATTTCTACTGATAAATTTTATAACAATAGTCATGTATTTATTATTTTCCGTTGAAATAATTCCAATGAATTTTAACGTTTTCATTTTTTTATATAATTGTAAACAAAATACTTGAGTGCTGTAATAATGACCTAAAATAAATTAATTCAAAATAAACAATTTTAAAAATTCCTAAAATTGAATACACGTTTATTGTTTTGTTAATTTAAAAACGATACAGAAATCAATAACATTATTTATGTTTATAATAAACATGACACATGTAATCATTGCGACTGATTTAAATAAACAATAAAAAAGTGTTAGAATATATCAACAATACATACAGATTATGTAAACAGATAAAATAATAAACGGAATCGATTAAAGCTATTTTGCAATTATCATTTATATTAACCGTATATGAAATACATATCTTTTTTGCGCTTATACCAATTTAGTTGTTTAGAATTTTTTTATATATTTTAAAATATTTGAAATTATTTATTAACAAATATAAAAAACACAGGTAATATAATTTGATTACACGTACATACTAATTATTATTGTGTATAGATTAACCTACTTAATTGTGTGTCAATATGTAACTACACAATCACTAAAATAATATTCGTACATACGTAGTGAAATTACAAATAGGAGACAGATATATTTGATGTAGATTTAATGTTAATTAAATTATTAAATTCTTCAGATTATATATATATATATATATATATATATATATATATATATATATATATATATATATATTAATTGGTACTTTTAGAAGAGACCTTCACACTGATTTTTAAAGATCAATTAATAACAAATATTTACTATGATAGAAACTTTTTTTCTTCAAAATGTTTAAACAAAAAAAAATTTAATTTAAATCTGTACTCAAATTATCTTTCACAGATGAATATCTTTAATATAGATTGATTTTATTAGTAATTCATTGTTTGATTTTTATAAGTGAATTACTACTCCAAAGCTAAAATATTTTTTTAAAAAAAATTTCAAAGATAATTTATTATATGTATTTTCGAAGATAATCGCATTTATATTAAAATATTTATAAGTATTTATTAGTAGTAATAAATAATTATTGAATATTTTAATAGAATTAATAGATTAAATAAAATAAAAAAGTTAAATTTAATATATTTAATTATATGAAAAAAATATTTCATAAAAATCTATAATATTTTATAAAATTAGAAACAAAACTGAAAAATTGAAAAATATATAAAAATTAAATGAAATTATAAAATTGAAAAAAATATTAAAATACAATATTGAAAAAATATTATATAAAAATTTATATAATGTTTTTACCATTTTTTTTTTTAGAATTTTATGAAAGGTACTTTTTATTATTTTCATCGAATTTTATTTAATGAGTAAAATAGACGTCTGATTATTATTTTGGAAATAATATAAAAATCCGACATTTAATATTACACGACCTAATATTTGTCTGTTTTTTTTGTAAATTTATGAACTACTTTTTTAATTTTTAACTTATATTTTTATCATATTTTATAGAATATAGTTTTTTTATTTTTATTGATTTTTATGAGATATTTTTTTATTTTATACTTTTATCAAACTTTATGGAATTTATTTCTCTATTATGTTCAAATTTTTTGAAATATTATAGAAATTTTTTGATTAGAGTTTTTATGAACTGTTTGAAACAATTAATTCTATTTTATGTTTTTATCGAATTTGATAATGTATTTTTCTATTTACATTTTCATCAAATTATATGAGCTATTTTTTTCATTGTACATATTTATTAATTTAATTGAATGTATTTTTCTACTATATCATTTTTTTGATATTTTATTGAATATTTTTTTGTTTATAATTTTTGATAAAATCGTATTAAGTAAATAATAAAATTTTACATTTTTATTAAATTTTATCAAATATTTTTTGATTTTACATTTTTTAAATTTAATAAAATATTTTTTTAACTTTACTATTTTATTACGTTTTGAGATTTATGTAGATAGCAAATAAATTATCTCGATTGTAAATACAAAGTAGATGTTTAAATTTTGCTATAAAAATATAAAATTTATCGATTTAAGTAAATTATTTATTTAAATCGTGAATGGTGATATTTTCTCCTGAAATACCTTCTGTAATATATATGCTTTTATAATTAATTTTTATAAGTTATACCTTTCATATTTAATTAAAATATATTTATAACCATTAATATTCAATTACATATATATATATATATATATATATATATATATATATATATATATATATATATTTGTGACATTGTGACATATTTGTCTCGTGTTTCGCTACAGCACACCACATTACGAATTATAGTAAAGTATAATAACTTTTACTTTAGTGAAAGTGAAATAAAAGATTTTTGCATATAATTTTTTCGATCAGAAAATTGTTGCGCAGACATTAGCTCACATAGAACAACGATGTGTAGTGGTTCTGTGCGTGCGTACATGTGTCAATGTTTTAATATGCCTCTTTATATTTATTGTTGTCGTTTGAATTAAACACACGGCATTTTATATACATAATTGTTTTCTTTCTTATGTAAATTGTACGCGACGAGATTACATTTACAAATAATTGAATGTTGTTGAATTCGTCGTTTTTACGATAACGTTTATTATGTCTTTTGGCTTGATTGTGAAGACTTTTCTGACTACTGAAATTCATCATTTGATACTGTTGTAAATATAGTCGCGATTAAAATCGCTTCTGTACGATGTTCTTTATTCTTGGAATATAATTCAATAAGCTTTCAAGTTTATCTCTGTAGGTATTTCTAGGTAATAGGTTAATTTTAAACAAAATATTTTTTATAGTAATGGGTTTGAAGTATTTCTTTAGCGATGTTTAAAATATGAATATTATTTTATAGTTTTTCAGAAATAATTGTACTATGTAATAAAGTCAAGGTATCAAATATGTTATTCATAATTACCTTTCTTAAAATGTATGTTTTTTTGAAAAAGATTAGAAATTTGATTACAATATTTTAACATCTTTTTATCAATAAAATATATTTCTATCATTTAAATAATTTCATATTATCAAAAAATCTGAACTAGATTTCAGATTAAACAGGAAAATAAATTGTAATCTTTATTTAATTTTTATTGATGTACTTCCATAATTTTTTATTTGCATATTAAATATTTATTGGGAAATTTTCACAATTTTTTAATTTATTTTGTTCTGAATAATGAAACTAAAAATATTATTGTTTTCTTATCTTCAATGTTATTACTAATGGAAATTATTACAAATTATAATTAGTGTTATTTAAAACGTTACAATTTTTTTTAACAAAGTATTTAACGATTTATTATCTATTTTTACATTAAGCATCCTAAGAGTTAGTAATTATATAAAAAGACATTATAAAATAAACTGAGCTTAATTGAAAAATGAGAGAAGATTAATTGTTTTCCATAAAATAATTTATATCATTTTTGTTGAAGATTGAGTTATTATTTTCATTATATTTTTTTCATTTTTATATTTTAACTTGTCTAATTACTTTAATTATAGTTCTATTACTTGTTGAATGGATTAATAGAATTTTATACAATTTTCATTTTCTTGTAACGTCAAACATTTCTTGAATAAATAATATAGTTTAACTATTAAAAGAAAACCTTATTTTTTACAAGGTGTGGATATGTTATAGTTATTCATAATTCCTGTTCTAATATTTTTATACATTCTGTACTAATATATATTTTGTAATACATATTGCGATAATTAATTCAGGAAGTAAAGTTATTAAAAGATAAATGTCGATTTTAATAACGATTTGAGTAGACATTTTTAATTAAATAAATTATGCAACATCGAAAATTATTAAACTAAATCGGAAAAAAATATTGAAATGCCAGTAATGTAATATTTCAGCTTTTCTCCGTATTCGGAGGAAATAAGTGTTATGCGAACAAGTATTGATTTCTGGAAAAGTGTACTCTAACTCACCTGACTTTAGATTTTTAACCTTACCTTGTTGCATGTTTAAGTTTTGAAGTAGATATAGTAATCATGGCGCCAAATAACAACTTTTGTATTGATTTAAATTACGTTTATGAAATAATACCTTATATATCAATGGTTTTTAGGTCTCATGTCGGTGTACTTTCATTCTTTGCATGCTTTCATTTGTTATATTTTTTCTTTTATATATTTTTTAGGCTGTGTTCGAATATTTAATTTACATATATATATATATATATATATATATATATATATATATAATATACTCATACATTTATTTTAAATAACTTTATGTATAATGTTTTATTTTATGAATTGTAAATGATTGATGTATATTTAAAGAGTTATATAATTTTTAATGTAAATTAAATTACGAAAATTCTTACTCATATTTGTTTTAAAAATCAATAGAAATATTCATTTTTTTATAAAAATAAATATTATAAAAGCATATATTTTTATACTGATTTGCAAAGATAATAAATGAAAAAAAAATTTTCTTCTAAAAGGTTGTTTAATTTATAATATTCTTCACTTTACTTTTATTAATGGTTACCTAAAAAATATATGTATTAAATTGAAAGATTTGTTTATATATTCAACATAAAATATTTATAGTTTTTTTTAATACTAAGAAATGTTTTAGAATTTAAGACATTAAATATGTAGAGAGTTTTACAAATAAACAATATTGATTTTTTTTGTAAAACCATGGGAGATAACTATGAGATTGTTGAAATGAAACTGAAGAATAGTAAAGAATAATAAATGATAATAAATAAGTAAATGTAGGTCTAAACCTTCAGTCTCATTTGGATTATCCTATATAATTGGATTTATCAAATACATGTAAATTATTCATAATTAGTAAATAATGACATTTTAAATATTTCAGTAAAATAAAAGTGTGATAATAAATAATGTATGAATCTTGTAAATATTATATTATTTTATTGTAATAAATCGATAACTTTTATACATTTAAAACAAAAAATAATAAATAGTATTATTTTAAATATTTTCTAACAAATATATACGAATTAATTACTAATATATTTGTAAATAAAATAGATGGAGTGATCACGAATAGCTAACAAAAATATATATTTATCATTCAAAATGCTTTTATATTATGATTTCTTTTATCTTGATGTGTTGATAATAATAAACATTTCACTCGAAAACAGATGGCAATACTTTTTTTCAATAAACACACGTTTATATATATATATATATATATATATATATATATATATATATATATATATATATATATATATATATATATATGTAATATAATGTCGACAGAAAAATTTAATTAAAAATATATTAGATTGTAATTACAAAGTATATTTTAATAACAAAGGTTTTCTTACATAACGATTTTTTTTATTTATAAAAGACATTAATACAAGAAAAAACTGTGAGGAAGTTCATAATTTATATTTAACAACTAAAACTTATATCAAATCAGAGATATAAATATATAAACCGGAGAATAAAGAAAGTTGATAAAACAGTAGTCAATTATTATAGAACTAATTATTGTTGTGTTAAGAAACTAAGCTGCAATTGAAAAAAATAGATAAATATTCAATACTTATACGATTATAAAAACAATTTAATGAAAAATATACATTTAATGCGAATGAATTAATTTACAATGGATACATTTTTTAATTTAAAATAAATGTTTTTAATAAATGAACTACATTAAAATATCAAACGTCAATTCTAAATTACCAAATGAATATTCAATATAAGAATAAAAAAGTACGTTATTTTTCGTACAATTAATTCATAAACATTACGTATATAAATATTGTCTTGTCATTGTTTAAATATGCATCAAACATTAAAAATGGAATTATTTCAGTTGAATTGAAAGAAATCGATGTTCGATATTTAATTCATGAATATGCACGTTCATGCATTTACGTCATACAAACAGAAGTTGAAAAAGACACTTATTGAAGAGTATTAAGTATTTATTAATCCTTTTCTTATTAATTTTGATTGTTTAATGACTAATAAGAATATTAAGTACTAAACAATATTATGCTTCAATATGCACTGTAAATAAATTTCAATTCTAAGAAATATAAAATCAATAATAATTTATTTATATTCCACATACATTATAAATCTTTATTTATAACAAATAAACAGTAGTATTATTTGCAAGGATATTTGTTTTTACATCGTCATTTTATGCGCAGTACTTAATTAATTAAACCTTTTTACATAACTAGTATCCAATTGTTAATAAGATAGTTTTTATATATTGTCCTAGACACGCTATTAGTTATTTTATAAGAAATGAATTTAATATTCATGTTGATTCAAATTACAGTTCTTTTGTACAAAAAGTCGTCCATGTACAAAAGTTAATACTCTTCAAGTGTTATTTGAAATTACAACAAAAAGAAAAAGCTTGATTATTTAAATATTTGGTATATATCAATATTTGACCTTGATTTATTTACTAAGACATTAAAAAAATTGATTTGAGATGAAATTTTTACCTGGCAAAAAGTTGAATGTAGATTTCTTGAGTGTATTGAAGAGATGAAAAACATATAAATAGTATAAATTAATTCTCATTTATTAGATGACGTGTCAAATATTAAACTATAGAATTATATTTTCAAAAAAAAAAACAAGAAATGTATTTTTCTAACTCATGTTTAAAACTTAATGTCATTGCTTATTACAAAAAGAAATACAAAACACTAAGTATTTGCTTAGAAACTATCATATTGCTATGTAATATAATCACCAGTTTTATGAAATAAAAATTATATTTTTAGAATATATTTACATTTTTATTAAAATAAATGTGATAAGATGTTGTGATAGTAAATTTTATCTAAGAAAAACATGCTTCCACATGCAACTACCTCTTCGGAAACAATTTTCACTTTACTGTATAAATATTCTACTATGAAACCACTTCCTCTACATAGCTCTGCTTCCCTCTATCCCAAGAGTCTTAGCGGCAATGATTTTATCATGGAACCACCTTTATATAATTATTATTGATAAACAAAAAAATGAAAAATATGCTCTTACGAATGAATACTAAACACAATTAAAAAAAAATTAAAATGTTTTCAAATATTTTAGTGATGCGCTTCAAAGGGTTAACCATGAAGATATAAATTTTTCAAGTAAGTTTTGTAATTTTCGTTTATAATTCAGAATAATTTTTCATAATTCGAATTTTTTTATAATAAAATTATGAGTTTTTTTCAATATTTTTTCTATAGAAAATACCGTCCATATTTGCTTATTTATTCATTAATATGTCATACTAAATTTGGAATTTGATTTTTATATTATAATAATTATATAAACAGTGAGTAAAAATACTCATTTATCATATTTTTTTATCATATAATTGCTTTATTTTTTTCTCCCATTATAAAATTCTTTATTCTATTTGAATAACAAGGAAAAATGAGCAATATTATAACTTTTAACATTAATTAATTTCGTGCAGTAATTCATTTTTCCTAAATTATAACTTTAATAGACAAAAAAACTATTCATATACTTGAAAAGTAAATATGATTTCCAATAATAAAAATAATAAGAAATTAGTAATTTTTAATAATTTTTATGAAGTATTTTTAATAGTTTGCAGTTTTTTTTTGGCATAAATCCTCTTGTACATTTAAGTTTTTTATTTTTTTTCAAAATTGACAATTTTGTTAGATTGATTTTCGGGATTTGCAATAATTTTCGAGTATTGTAGAAAAACCATTCTTTATTTTCTTTCATCATGTGTTTTGGATCGATATTTTGTTGAAATATAAAAGTTTCTTGGTGGATTTCTAGCTTTGATAAACTTTTGGTTAAATTTCCTCACAACATGTCCACATACTTATCAGCGTTCATAATACCCTCAATGATAATAATCTCACCAACAATGATAATAATCTCATGTTTCACTGTTGACACTATATTTTTTAACCCAATTTCCTGTTTAGTATCTTTCAAACAAAATTTTACCCATCGTAACCAAGCAGTTTAAATTTGTTTTCATTAAAAAAATATCATTTTCCCAAAACTCCTATGGTTTATTTGCACATTCCTGTAAAAATGTAAGATTTATTTTCTGGAGTTTTATCTTTGTTTATTATCTCATGGAGACGATTTCTTACGGTTTGTGCTGAAAATGACATAATTGAAATAATGCAAGGTGTTTAGTCAGTTTTCGAGAACTAATTCTAAAATTTTGACTGCCATTTTGGCTAGGTTCCATGTTTCTCCTATAGTTATAGCCTTTGACTTTCTAATTATTTTTATAAAACACTGCAATGTTGCATGCGATCGGTTCACTAACTTACCGATCTGACCGTAAATTAACCTTGTTGAAAAAGCTGAATAATCCTGTCATTAGAAGAACACAACTCTACCATTTTACGATTCATTGCACCTGATTGTTATATAATATCTGACAAAACAGAATAAAAAATATATATTTTTAGATTCCTCTATTATTATTCAAATACTAGTATTTGAATAAAACTAGTTTCACTCAAATACAAGCAAATATTTATAAACACTTAGTGTATGAATACTTTTTTTGCTAAGATATTTCATTAGAATAATAATAAATTAATTATTAAATTAGATTTAAAAAGTTAGGTTATGATATTATTTGTTTTTCTTATCGTTTTAACACAGTGAAACATTTTACAATTGAGGGAAAAATAGAGTGATTTTGAGAGAAAAGGGTGTGTGAATTTTTTTCCTCATAGATTTCATTAGAATGTTCTAAATTAATAGATTCATGTGAATAAATCAGTTTTAAACTAGATTAAAAAATTGTTAAGTTTATATTACTTGTTTTCTTAGTAGTATTAATGATGTGAAAAATATTACAATTCGAGGAAAAATAGTGTTTGTGAAGAAAATAATGTGTGTGAATACTTTTTACCCACTGTATATATTAAAATAATATATATTGAATATATTGTATATATATATATATATATATATATATATATATATATATATATGTATTAAAATAATAATTTAGTTATTCCCAGTAAATAAAGTTTATTTATTTAAAGTATAATAAAATTATCATTGTTAAATATCAAAATATTTTATTCATTCAAACTGAGTATTCATGATTTATTAATATTGTTCTGCTGAATATATTATTACATTGTTTGAATAAATTATAATTACAACACGTATTATTTTTCAAAAATAAAGCACATGTTTAAATAATATACTCTTTTTGAAAAATTGCTAGGAAAATAATTATTTTTTTAAAGAAAATATTGAATTTTTATTATTTCTATATGTATTATTTTGATAATTATTATTCTTTTTTAATAAAAAATCGAATATTTATATTCTAGTAAAATTAATTTCGTTTCTAAAGACTGTAAAATATCAAAGTCTTCAAATAGTATTTGAATAAATTATGGAGTTATTATTAATTTCTAGTATTTTATTTAATATAAAACTACTTGAAATAATTCTATGAAAAAAAAACTATTAAAACATATAATATTCAATAATGTAAATAATTATTTTATTATTTAAAAATGTTTATAAGTCTACAGATTAAAAATACGTTTCTATTCTTTTCATTCTTTTGTGGATCTTTGTTAATAATAAGCAATGACAGTGCTTTCTGCCTAATTGACCTTTGTGTCATTACCTACAAGGTAGTTATTTATGTCTATAACAACATTGTTTAGGTAATAAAATATTTTAATCGTAAAAGCAAATTAATTACAACGCATATTGGAATAAAATATTATTAACTTTTTCAATATAATTGTTAATTTAAAAGATTATTGCATTTATTACAACGTAGTTCATTTCCATCATGGAAATTTTTAAATCGTGTTAATGTGTCGATATAATCGTTTCGATATAAAATTTCGAAAAATATTATAAATTAATTATAAATGATTAGCAATGGACATAAATGGTTTTGAATCAATCAATTAATTTTTACTTATATACTCAAACATAATTAATATAAAATAGATGTTTTTATATATTTTTTTCTATAATTCTTGACTTATTAATAATATTAATGCTTTCATTACGTTTGACATCATTATAAATTTTCCTCTATTTAATTTATTATTTATCAAATTTTTTTGAATCATGAGTTCAAAGTTCCACGTACAGAAAATAAAGGAAGAAGAATAAATATACATATATTTTACATACTTGTATATTTACATATGTCGTGTATGGAATGAAATATATACTTCTATGTTATTTGAAATTTATGATTCATTTTATTTGATTTGTGACTTAAAAATTGAAAATTTTGCACATTGTATTATATATATATATATATGTATGTATGTGTGTGTGTGTACTTTTCTAAAATAAAATATTATAATAGATGAAACATTTGTTAAAATTAGATTAGTAATTATATAATTTAATAATACATTAAATATCAATTTTTGGTATAAAAATAAGTAACCAAGAAAATTCTGTCGCTTTTAAGATTAACCCTTTGAAGCATAGTGATTCTACGGTGTAACTACCTCTTTGGAAATAATTTTCAGCTTATTGCACAGATCTCCCACCATAAAACCACCCTCTTCACATAGTTTTACTTCCCTATGTCCCAAAAGGCCTTGCGGCATAGTAGTTCTAACATGGAATCACGTCATAATTATTATATTATTAGTAAACAAAAAACAAATTTAAGGGTTTTCAAAAAATTCTAATAATGTGCTTCAAAGGGTTAAAAGAAGAACACTTGTATCTTTCACTTAAAATAACTTTATTCGTCAAAATATATACCGTCACATTGAACTACTCTTTTTCAACAAGGAGATAATTTATAAATTCCATTTTTATAAAATTGAAAATTTTTATTTTACAAAAAATTAAGAAATTTCTGCTTTTATCGCTGTCACTATTGAATTCTTTACAACGCATATAGTTATCCAGAGACAAAAATAAGTGGAAATTCAATGGTGATATGTCTGGTGAATACGAGGGATGGGGGAGAATTTTCATCCTAAATTTATTATCTTTTTTCTTGTCATTACTGCAACATGTGGCTGAATGTTTCTTGTAAAAATAAAACTTTTTGATGGTTTATTAGTGTGAGTTGTTTTTATTTCTGTAAGGGATCGACCAATTTGTAGATAATCATGTAAATATTTTTTTATGAAGTCCACCAAACACAGAAAAGAATTTTCTTGGAATCAATTTTAGTTTAGATGTTGGTGGCAAAGGATCATTTGATTAAAATCAATAGTAGCTGTGTTTATAGTTGGAATAAATAATTTGTTTTTCATTACAGGTAAAAATTCAACTTCAAAAGTTTTACTGTTTTGACCGTTAATAAGAGATGTACAAATGTTAAGATGCTATAAATTGTTAAGGGGAGTTAAAATACAAAATTCCCATTTACTTAATTTCTACTTCTTTCCTGTTTTATGGAAATTTTCCCATATTGTTTTGTTAATTATTTTGAACTCTTCAATTGAAATGATAAATTCGAATTTGTTTCACTCATTGTCTGCAGTTCTTCGATATTTCCATTTCATGATTTGTCTGATTTGTTCGTCTTTTAATGATTCACCCGTTTAAGATTTTTTTTAACAATCTCTGAGCAACTTTTGATGTAACTACTCATTCTTTAAATGCAGTACAATTGTTTTTCTAATTTCGTGTTTTTTTAAAGCAAAAAAATAAAAATTTTAAAAATCACTATAAGTTGATATTTTCTATTATAATTTGATTAAATCAGTACATAATAATCGTTTTCTGCTAAAAATAATATTCATTATTAAGAAATACAATTTTATTGGCGAAAATTAATTTTTGATTATTTAAGTTTTTTCCATCAAAATAAAAAAAATCTAATAAAATAATTATCTATATTATATCATCAAATTTCGATTAAAAAATTAATCGTATAGGTCTTTGGAAATATTTTTAGTGAACAATAATAAAAACTTGATTCTATATTAGTACTTTAAAATGAAAATTATTAATTTCCATTCGAATGAAACACAAATGGTATAGAATAAGCATAATTCAGGTTTTTTCTAAATAAAATTCGTCTTACGTTCAGAAATGAGATTTTAATCATTGATTTGTCATATTTTATAACCAAGCTTTGATTTTAAATAAAAAAAAGTGACTTTAGAAAAATTTTATTTTTCATGAAATTTTCCATACTATAGGTCATGGTTTTTTTGAGGTCAAAAATTGAAAATTTTAAAAATCACTACAAGTCGTTTTATTTTATTAAAAATCGATTAAATAAGTAAAAAATAATTGTCATCAAGCAAAAATTACATTCATTATTAAGAAATACGATTTTTGTAGCCTAAAATCGATTTTTAGTAATTTTCGTTTTTTCTTCGAAATTTTAAAAAATCGAAAAAAATATTTATCTGCACTACATTATCTAATTTTGATTAAATTTCAATTGTATAGATTGTACGAAATATTGTTAGTAACAATAATATAAACTTTATTGTATATTAGTGCTCTAAAATAAAAATTAATAATTTTCATTCGATTGAGCCATGGATGGCATCAAATGAACATAATTCAGCGTTTTTTCTAAATAAAATTCAACTTTCGTTTAAAAATTAGATTTTAATCATTGATTTATCATATTTGATAGACGAGCTTTGATTGTAAATTAAAAAAATCAATTTTGGAAAATGTTAATTTTTCATGAAATTTTCCATACTATAGGTCATGGTTTTTTTGAGGTCAAAAATTGAAAATTTTAAAAATCACTTTATATCGTTATTTTTTATTAAAAATCGGTTAAACAAGTAAAAAATAATCGTTTTCCAACAAAAAATACATTTATTATTAAGAAATGCGATTTTTGTAGCCGAAAATTGAATTTTGGATTATTTTCGTTTCTTTGTCGAAATTTAAAAAATCAAGATAAATATTTATCTGAAATACATTATCAAATTTTGATTAAAATTTAATCGTAAAGTCCCTAGAAATTATTTTTAGTAAACAATAATAAAAATATAATTCTATACTACAATAGTATTGAAAAAATAAAATACCTTGCAGTGTAATCAATGAAAGAAATGTTTGTTGACGTATGAAATACATTAAAAATTAATGCTTATTCACATTTAATTGCATTTGATAATAAAGTTTGATTGTTATTTTAAAGACTTGTGTATTTTATAAAAAAATTATAAACTAAACTATATTTGTTTATTTACTAATAAAAATTGTAAATGTACTAAAGAACTTTGTAATATAATTGATAACGAAACAACAGCCATTTCACATTTCAATTAATTTTTATTGTTGATGTATGTATAATTAACTGTTGCAATCAGTGTAATAAATATGATAATATTTACTAAAAATATGCATATTGATATTGTGAAACATTTGGGATGAAGATAATTAAAGAAAATAAGTAAAGATATATCTATTTTAATCATGTTGGTCATTTAATCAAAACTAAAGATTGTCTCTGTTGAAATAATATGAAATATTGAACAATAATTTTTATCGTCATGATATAATGATATTACGTAATTAAATAAAAATGAATATTTAATTGAAAAAACAACTGTTTGAAAGGTTTAATGAAGACTGAAAATATAATGAAATTAAAAAATAATTAAAACTTTTTATAGTAATACCTGAAACCAGAACTCTTAATAGAATTACAAAACTTTTTATACATATTTTTTTTAAACTGTTCTGCCATTGATTGAAATATTATATGTATTGGAATTTTAAATTTAATTACTAATCTTGTTTTAAAACATGATTAGATATTTGATGGCATATAAAAAAATTAAAAGAGTAAAACAATATAAAAGAATTTAAATAAAGTACATTATAAATAAATCGTTCGATATATTTTAGATAATTAACTTTTTTCTATTTTTAAACGTTTTTTCATACATTACTTTCTGGTTTATTATTTTTATTAATAATTGTCAATATTATTACATTCTGATGTATGTATATATATGTATATATATATATATATATATATATATATGTATATATATATATATATATATATGTACATATAAAACACAATAATAATAAAATTGACAATTTTTGTAATTAGTTTGTATAGACTAGTGGTTTTCATTATGTGATATACAAATCTCTGGGGGATCTGGAAAGCTTGTAACTTCACTATAAAAACTAGAATTTTTTATTTCTACGTAGGTATTCTTTTTTAATATTTTGGTTTAATACAAAAAAATCAATGAAAGTTGTTATTAAGGCTGTTTCGTTGAATGCAGTAAATTTTATATTATTTACTGAAAATACTATATATATATATATATATATATATATATATATATATATATATATATATATATATATATATATATATATATATTCGTATAATATGTGATTAATATTTAGTTTGTTAAAAATATATTGCAAAAATATGACATATTTTCTACATTTAGTTTTAATAAAAATAACGTGTGTTATTAAAATAATATTGAAGTAAATTGTCAAGTTTAAATGAAATGTATTTATTACCTCCATAACACAAGATCTCATTTGAGTGTAATAATCATATTACAGTAAATAATAACTTATTATTCACTCATTGTTACCATACGCGTTTCAATGGTAATGTCAATGTTTTCAGACTGAAGCCACATAAAACTCAACCTTTAGATCTTTTATATAAATTCTTAACCTTTATGAAAAATGAATTAGCCATAGTACAAAATTGTATTGTGATGGAATTATATTGTATGAAATGGAATTACAGAATAGGTTATGCATAGAAGTTTATAAATGATATAGAAATTAAAAAAAAGAAAATAAATAATAGATATTTATTAAAAATACAGAAAAAAAGAAAAGTAATATTTATTTTCTTAATTCCCTCTAGATTTCATATATAATTTCAATTAATTTTTTATAATTGTCTTTTGTTTTGTAATTATAAAAAAATATTATTGAATAAGAATTAATTTAAATAATGATATATTACTATATTTTTAACTCGGGGCAAGGAATTTCTTATATATATAGGGTTTTACAATAAGAATGTCAGAACTTTGACAGCTAGTGGTAGCCATGTTTGAATTTTTTTAAGCTCATTTTGACATTTCAACTCAGTATAGTTTGGCAAATTATCGTGGAGCGTTTAACACTTCAACAACGTCTAGAAATTGTAAAAACTTCATTAGATTTACTGAAACCAGAGTTTAATGAATCCATTATTTCTCGAAATTGACCCATCAATTATCCACCAAGATCATGTAATTTAACTTCATTGGATTTTTTTGTGGGGTTATGTGAAATCATTGGTTTATTTTGATAAGCCACAAACAACAGAGGCAATAAAAATTAACATTGAACGTGTAATTCATGAAATTGAACCACAATTATGTGAAAAAGTGCCTAAAATTAGACTAAACGAATGCACTACCTCAAACAAAGTCTTGGTGGTCATATGAGCGAAATTTCATTTCATCATTAATGCCATATAATGTGCTTAAAAGTAAAAAAAATAAATAACTAATAAATTAAATATTTTCTGTTTTATTTCCATTTAAACTTCTGAAACGCTTATTGGAAAACCATATATAACACAAATGGGGGATTTTTGACTATTTACATAAATGTATTGATTATATAAACAAATATTGAATATATGTACACATATCGTTTCAGTTCTTTTACATTTACTCTAAATAACAATTTCTAAAATTTAATATTAGTTTGAAAAACTGTGTAAAAAAGTATTTGGGATTTTTGTACTGATTTTTTAAAACCTAACAACATTTTTATCGAAATATTTGCTGCACTTTTTATTTTTTTAAATGTCATTTCCTTGTAAATAACTGCATTATATATTTTTTTGTTCCCATTATAACAGGTTCAGAACTAGTTCAAATTCGTCAAGGTGATTCCAAAAATTGTTATATTTTAAAATTTATTTTGTTTAATAACGCAAAAATAAACATCGATATGTGTAATTTTTCAATTATATATGTTATCAGTAAGCGTTTTCATTGTCAGATAACGAATTTTATCGCTGGTTGAATAAATATTGTAAATGGTTGGTTTATATTTGTTTTGATGTTATATTTAAACAATAAGTTAATTTATTATATATATATATATATATATATATATATATATATATATATATATATATATATATATATGTATCACAGAGTGTGAAAAAGAAGTTGACAAGGTAATTGAATATTTTTTACATATTATTTTAATGTTAAAGTACGAAGCACGATAATTGCTAGCAGTAATAAAAATATTTTAATGTTGGAACATTTTTTATGTTTTATTTAAGATACCGCATTAAGAATACTAAAATAAAAAATGCAATACAATTTTAAATAAATTACGATTGTAATAAGAATCGAGAACATTGAAAATCTTTATGTATTTTTTAAATAAAGGTTGCGTTACCAGCAAGAGTGTACTAATATAATTATTTTTTCGCGTTTTGTTCGTGATTCATGTTTAAGTTCTTTAAATGGATGGGGTCAACTTATGAACACCTTTGATTTTAGATAGCCCCTGAGGGAAAAATCGATGACGTTAAATCGAGAGACCTTGTGGGCTATGCGTACCGAAATGGCCGCCGTAAAAAAATTATGAATATCATGCAAGATTTATTTTATATAATAATTAACATTTTGCATATTTTATAGATCATCATTGTTTATTTTTTATTTTATTGCAAATCATAAAAAATACACATTATAAATATTATACTTGTGTGTGTATGTACTCGTGTATATATATATATATATATATATATATATATATATATATATATATATATATATATATATATATATATATATATAGGGTCATCCAAATGTAACTCCTAGATTTGTGTTTTAATAAAAAGAAACATGTATATAGTTATTTTTATTTCGTTTTAATAAAACATAAATTTAGGTGTCACATTTGGATGACTCTATATATAGCTTTTATAAGTTAATTGCAAGACGAAAGCCTCATCGAAAGTTATTAGATCTTCTTAAATTTTTCTCAACATTTTTACATTGCTTTCTATTCGTGGCTAATCTCATCAAACCCTTCCATTATATTATATATATATATATATATATATATATATATATATATATATATATATATATATATATATTGTATACTATAATATATGATTATGAATTATTCACCTCAATATAACAAGATTGTAAAAAATGTTCAATAATCATTTATTGTGCTCTTTATTTGTAAAAGTATTTTATAAGTCCATGAATTTTTATAATATGAAAATATGCTAAAATATTTTAGAGAATGAATAGTTTATTAGAATCTAGTTTATATGACTTTAAACTTAAAAATATTTTTTTAAACAGCAATTACTCGATTTAATTGAAATTTTGTAATTTTGTTGTACATATTTGTTGTCGAAACGTTATGACGTATTTCGACTATGTTTTTCAAATGTCATTTATTTATATAAAGTACAAAGTTTAATCAACAATGTATTTGCCATTTTATTCGATGACCTTTTACAATCGTTCGGTGAGCTTCATAATTCCACGTTCGTAGAAAAACCTGTCTCTATCAGCGAAAAACTGGACAAGGTGCTGTTTTAATCAAAAATGTATTTACCATTTTGTTCGATGACCTTTTGTCATTTTTTGGCGAGATTCATAATTCCACGAGACCTGTCTTCATCAATGAAAAATTGGACAAGCTGCTATTTTATAGTTTCATCGAAATTTAACGATTTATCAAGCAAAGAATTTTGCAAAGACCGAAACATATGGAAGTCTGACGGTGCAAGGTCAAACGAGTACGTTGGGTTCGGCAGCACATCTCATCTAAGCTCCAATAGTTTTTGATGGATGACCAAACTTGTATGTGGTCTCACGTTGTTATGTAGAAACATAACTCCTTTACAATTAACGAATTCTGAGCGCTTCTAGATGATTGATTCGTTCTACTTATCTAATTGACGACCGTAGATATCAGAATTGATTGTGTCATTCCTTGCTAAGAGATCGAAATGCATGACACCCTTATAATCCCACCAAACTGAGAGCATATATTTCCTTTTGATGAATTTTTGCTTTCGATGTTGTTTAAGCTGACTCGTCGAGCCTGGACCAAGACCATTTACGTTTCATGTTATTGTATACGATCCACTTTTTGTCACCAATTATCATATGCTTCAAAAATGGATCGCTTTCTTCATGTTTAATAAGCATATCGCAGATGTTTATACGTGCAGTCAAATGAACTTTTTTGAGTTCATGAAAAATCCAAATATCGAGCTTATTTATGTATCCCAGCTTCTTCAAATGATCGTGAACTTTGGAATGATGAATATTTAATGTTTCTGCAATCTCACGTGTTGTTTAACGCGGGTTTGACTCGATCAATGCCTTTATTTTGTCGTTATCAATCTCGATTGGCCTTCTTGAGCGAGGAACGTCGTTAACATTAAAATCACCAGCACGAAATTTTTCGAACCATAGTTGGCACTGATGTTCTTATAGGGTATGGTCATCGTAAACTTTACTCAACTTACCACAAGCTTTCCGTGTGTTCTTCCTTTTACGGAAATAAAACAGTAAAATATGGCCAAAATACACAATTTGATCTTCCATCCTCAACTTGTTATAAAATCTATAAAATTCAACCATATCGCTCAAAATTTTTATCTGAATGTCAGCTGTCAAACGACATAACAATTAGATGGATGTGAATGACATTTCTATTATAGAAAATAGATTAACGATATCTATTACAAGAATCTGACATGATTTTTCAGATATTTCAATACATACATATGTTTATTGACAAAAAGAAATTACATTTGCAATATTTTCAATATATTTATTTTAAAGAGAAGCATTTTTCTGTATAGGGTACGAATAGTTTATTTGGTCAATGTATAATAAATATATATATATGTATGTATAAAGATTAAATGATTTGTATGTGTGTGTAAGTCAGGTGCCTTTTTGTCTCCGTTATCGGGTTACGCTACTGACTCGTCGCCGTCTCAATACATATTTTAGATAATCGCCAATGGTAAGCACACATCACACGGGGAAAAATGGCAAAATTTTTAAGTGAAAACCCCGCCGTTTCAAAGTCCAATCTAAAATATTATGTGTGAGTGTGTGACGTCACGCGCGCGCTGCCTGGACTGCAGTTTTGAGTCGTGCGGCTACAGGTCGCATCGAACTAGAAGATTGTCGAAAAAACATTCGAAACAGTATTCTAGGAAGTCGACTATGTACACGGTTTGCCCAACCGTAACTCTATCGTCACATGGTTTCGCCGATACTCAAATATCAAGTAACTACTAGCATCGTTCAGTTTACTGTATGCGACCAGAGGAGGTGGTGTGTCGGCGTTGTGAAGACGCTCAGAACACAGAAATATACATTCACAATTAATTCGAACTGTACATTACGTACACTGAACATTATTTTTTTTTATTTGGGCTCGTATTTGAAAATCACGTCTGTTTTCGTTCGTATTGTGCAACTCTGTCTGTGTAACACCGAAAGAGAGGTTATAATACTGTTGTGAAGTGAGCATTCCCGTATAAAAATATTGTGATCAATATTCCATTGAAATTTACTGTTTCCTTGTGATAAAAATTTTCATCTTATTTTACGTGTAAGTATAATCTTCATTATATTATCAGTTTATTAAAAATACCTATATATACATATATATACCTATATATATATATATATATATATATATATATATATATATATATATAAAATTTAATTGATAATAAAATAAACAATTTTCTTAAACGAATTTTCACTCCATGTGAAAATTCACTAATTACGTAAGATAATTAGTTGCAGCCAATTGTTTTCTATGAATTTTAAAAGATAACTCGTGTACTTCGTTTATCTGTACCACAAATTCTCTATCGATAAATGTAAACCATTTTCGAAATTTTCAACGTGGTCATTGAAAAAATCATCTTACCTGTATTATTTTAATAGGATTGAATTTACAAATATAATATTTGGATTCTTTCTTAAAACTAAGTTTGAAAATGTTGATTTTATTATAACTTATCGTATTTTATATTGTATATTTTTTTTAAAAAAATTCAGCTGGTCTTTTAGGAAAATATTTCTGTGTATTGTATTTTTAGATTTTTTTTAAATATCTCTAAAAATAAATTAATTACATATTTTTAAAAAATCTAATATTTTTATTTTCGTTAAGTAAAATTATCAAATATAATTAAAATTGTTGAAATTTAAGTTCAATTAATATATTTCTTAGAGCTTGATATAAAATTTTCATAGTATTTATTTTTAATTTAATAGTGAAAATAAATGAACAAAATATTTTTTTAACTAATTTAAAGAAGAAAATTATATATTTTATAAAGAAAATATGTTATATAATATATAATATACTTACTTTATTTGAAAGTCTAGATTGTTTCATTAAAAGTGATGTTAGTGACACTATTTCACACAATTCACCAGGTGATGTATTTCAGTTTCAATATAGTTTCAATTTATTTTATAATTATATTTTGTGAAAAAAGTTATTGACGTATTTATATTCTTTTATTATTTTTCTAGACTTTATTGATAAATATTAAATGAATAATAAAACTAGTATTAAAAATAAACGACTGATAGGAAAATTTTTATATTTATTATTTAAAATCGTACTCAAATAATATTCCATTAAAAAATACACCTGTTTAGAAATATGTGCTTGTTGAATAAAATAAAATCCATAATTTTAACATTAATATTGTATTTAACTATTCATTTCTGTTATCGTTTTATAAGAAACTTGCTTTATTAAAAGAGTGAACATTTAATTTATTACGTACTACATTTTTTTGAAAAAAGAGAATAATAGCTTATAAATTTAATAAAACTGTTTCATTTCTTAACACTTCATATGAATTATAGGTATATTATGTTTTAATTATCTATGTCCTTTTTTTAAAAAAAAACTATTTAAAAATAGGTGTTCTTTGAATAAATTAAAATTAACAATATTAATAGTAATATTGTTTGAACATGTTTATCTATAAATAAATTCCAGTTATCGTTTTATGAGAAAATTTCTTTATAAAAAATAAACATTTTATTATGTAATACAGTTTTTTAAAAAAGAGAAAATCTTATAAAAATATTTCATTTTAGAAAACTTCATATGAATTACAGATATTTTATTATTTCCATATTTTTATTTATATAATTAATTTTGATTGTTTTGATAACATGTCAGAATTTATAATTAATATAAAAATGAACTTAAATACATGTTTATTTCAATTCTATTCATATGTAATAATGTTTTCTAATTTGTAAACTTATAATTCTAGTTTTCTAAAATAATGTTTCGTTTACGTTCATATATATATATATATATATATATATATATATATATATATATATATATATATATATATATAATGTGTGTGTGTAATATTTACTTTTTTGAATTCCTTAACATATTTATTGAACTGTTAACATTTCATTGCAGTTAGAAAGTGATCTATTTATATATTAAATAATCACAATTAATACAATAAAAATAGTACATAGGCGATTTAATTTTTAAAATATATAATTTATATTTAACTCTTTTTTATCATATTGTACAAATTATATAGTGTAGTTTCGTTGCATTTAACAGGTGATTATTCAATGAACGAATATATCTGTCCATTCGTGTTCACGTTTATTAAATTGACTCACTGCTTGTATTAGTTGTGTTTGGTAGAAAGTTATAAGTAGTGGGTGTCCTTTTTTTAGTAGGTGTAGTTTAAAGTGTACATTGGTGTCATTATTGTATTACTATTTTATTTGTAATGAATTGTATAATAAGTAGATCTATTTGTAATGTTTACATATATATTTTTGTATTAGTACAAGAAAGGAAAAATATTAGTAAGTTTTTTTATTATAAAAATATTTTTTATAAGTATGGCGTATAAAATTTGTGATAAAAATATATATTTATCTTTGAAATTTTTTTAAGTTCTTTGTAATTAATAAATAAATTTATATATTTATATCCAGATTATCAATACTAACATTTTCCTAGTAAGTATGGTCATGAATACCTATAATTTATCTTATATACATATATATATATATATATATATATATATATATATATATATATATATATATATATATATAAATGTATGTATTTGCGTGATTGTACATTTCGTCTAAGTATGTAATGACGTCATGTCTTCATAAAGTCGCACCTGTCGTAAATCATGTTGGTTATTTCTTATGCAATGATGGTTATAGATAAATGAACGCAGACGAACTTTGATTCTATATTTTAAACTGTTTTAAAGTAGATATTCATAGAACTGTTATATACTTTCTAGATTTATAAAACATTTTTTGTAAAAAAATATTTAAATTCCATGCTGTCAGATTTAAAATATCGTATATTATATGAAACTAAAGTTTTATTAATATAGTATATGTGTAGAATATAAACAGGTAATGTTTGAAATGAATATATCAATAACTTATGTATTATAAATAAAAAAATAATATTTGTATTTATTCTCATGTTCGTATAATTCTAATTTTAGATGTGTTTATTAATAGAAAATCTTAATGCAAAATCTATTGAAATAAAATTAATTGATTTTTTGTAATAATATATTTTTATAAAATGTATTGTTTAGCTCAATACCACGAGAATTTATTTTATAAACATTTTTCTGTTTTTGTATTTTTATTTCAATTTTTTGTTAAATATATATATATATATATATATATATATATATATATATATATATATATATAAACTAGAAATTATAAATATCTGGATAGAAAATAATGACAATTTTATAACACAATAAATAAATTAAAAATTCAATTGTAAATCTTTAATATTATAAAACTAAACATTTTTTCGATTTGAAAATATTTCATATTTGGTGTACATGAACTAATTTATTTTAGGAGAATGTGTTGTTTTTAAATAGCCAAACCAAATGAGTGTATGTGTGTGAGGGGGTAAAAATAAGTGTAATTACCTTTATATAGGTTTTTGATTTTTAATGGAATCAATTTGTTGTTTTACGAATTTATTTTTAAATTTTACAAAATACAGATATCAATCAGAAGTTCAAAATTTACATAGTCAATTAAGTAAATTATAAAAATAAAGAAAATTAAATTTAAAAATGTTATTTATATTAAAAAATAACCAAAAATCTAGACAATATTCTTTATATGGACTTGAACGACTTTTATCCAAATATGAATGTCGTTATAAAATGTAAAATTAATATTTCACATAAATGAATATCATTCCTGTCACTATAAAATTTTATAAAGTGTTCAATGATCACTTATTGTTCATTTTGTTGTTTTATAATACAATAATAATAGGTTAATGCACATTTCAACGTCGATGTTATCATCATCAGAGCATTGTGTTAGAAAATCATTTTTGTGAGAGTGAATTGGCTACAGTTTCAAAACAAATAATATAAATTAATTACTTTAAATAAAAAGTTGAACGAGCTACAACAAATTACAAATGTGAAACAAAATATGAGAGTTTTAAAATTACAGATTGAAATTTTAGAAAAAGGTTTGAATTTTAAATGTGAAAAAAAATCAATAGAAAATCTGGGGGAATAGAAAATGGTATAAAACTTGTGAATCAAGAAATTAAAAAAATACCATAATGCAATTCGTAAATATTAGCTGAAATTTAAATTCTTAAGATTAGGGTTTAATTTAAATTATGTTCTAACCATTCCTGAATTTCCATTATATATTATATTCACGTGCTAAGTAAAAAAAATAATCAACAATAAAAATGGAGAATATATAAAATATCTTGCATTTCAATTACAGCAATTTTAGGAATTCTCTATAAAAGTCAAAAGAATGTTAATATTGTCTCGTCAAAGAAGTACAATAATAATTACAGAATGTCACGGACATGTATAAAATGAAATTGTGAATAAAAACAATACAGAAATGAACCATTAGCATGTTATGTTAGTATTGTTCGTTTAAAGAAATCATTATCCAATGTCGAAATGTTGTGAGATAAATGTTCTATGATTTTTATTTCACTTTATTTTAATTTGATATCAGTATTGTTCACATAGATATTACTATTGTATTCCTTCTGATAATAATTATAAATAATGTGTTATTTATACACTTTTATATCAATTTTTTAAAAAAATAAATTTTGAAACGATATAGTAATTTTTGCTTTAGTACTTTTTTTTAAAAAAAATTGTAAATTATTATAATTTAAAATTAAATAATTGTGTTTGAAAATAATCAATATTTTGTGGTAATATTTTATATAAAATATTTTGTTTCTCTCTCTCTCTCTCTCTCTCTCTCTCTCTCTCTCTCTATATATATATATATATATATATATATATATATATATAAAATAACACAATTCTTAAAATATGTAAATTACGAAGATATTGTTAATAGACATGTACTTCTTCATAACAATTGTTAAGTGCCAAATTTGAGAACAATTTCAATACGAAATACATTTAAAAATAGAATTCTTAAAACAAATGTAAATAATTTTAATATAACTTAATTAAGAAAGCTTTTAAATAAATCAATTAAAAAAAATGTTTCTTGTGATTTGAAAGTATATCAAAGTTTCGAATTCTCAAACAATCTTTCAAACATCTTTTGAAATAAAATCTTTTTATTTTCTAGATAAATAATTTGTTGTGCATCATTTGAACATGCCTTGAGGCACCGAAAACTTCACTGTGCTTGTGAATAAATGACATGTACGAAAATATGATTTTGAGTTTTCGTATAACTTTGAAGTTTTTTCGATTTTGTTTACGTTACTAGAAATGAATTTTTGAAATGTATCAGTTAAATTTAATGGTTACATCTCTGAATTTATACATATTTAAATATAATATTTTTTGAAACAAATTGAAAAAAATGTATGTTATTTTAATAAATCTTTAATTAAATGTTTATATATATATATATATATATATATATATATATATATATATATATATATTTGATATATAGAGATTTGTGTTATTAAATTACAATTTAAATAAATAGAAAATTATTCACTTATATAAAATTAATTTTTGCACGTTTAATAATTTTTAATAACATTTTCTAGCAGGCTTTAAAAGTTTTGTTAAAAAACGAATATTTTTTTATATTATATTTCAAAAAATTACTTACCTATGCCAATCTAAACATATTTCTTAGTCTAGTTTTAATTTATTGTAAATACACGAAATTCAAAAAAGTTTGAAAATTTTACAAAACTTCCTTTAGTAAGCCATTTATGATTTAAGAGTTTTATCTTATCACAACGTAGTGGTTATTTTAAAGCTTACTTTATAGTATCACATATATTAACATTATTGTCAATTGAAATTTTATTACACAGATGTTTAATTATTAGAGAAAATTTAAAAATGTTCTCTCTCTCTCTCTTAATATATATATAATCCAATTTCATATTAATTTCATTTGTAATTGAATATTTTTATCACTGAAATTAATTATCGTAAATTTAATTTATTTATATAAATTTATCATTAATATCTCTAATATAGGTTTGTGGTTTGATCCTCGTAAAATTTGCTTACTTAGGTTCAATGAGAAATTCGTATTATCTCGGGGGAAATCTGCGTTTCTCAAATTGTAAATATTGTTTGAATAGAGTAAAAATATGTGTGTTTGTGTATTTTATATATATATATATATATATATATATATATATATATATATATATACCTACATACATACACATATAAATATATACACGTTTTTTTTAAATTATATATAATTAATCAGTAAACAAAATTATAAAATAAGTTAATTATAAGTATGTTTTATTTTTGAGATAATGTTTATAATTAAAGGTTATTATTATAAATAATATGTTTGTTATATATATATATATATATATATATATATATATATATAAATATATATAAAATAAATTTTGCAATTAATTTTTTTAATACATCAAAAATCTTAAAATCAATTTTTGTCTTATTCTTTATTTCATCGAAATTTACATTTTTGTCGAATTTTTACAAAATTATTAATCTTATTATACAAATGAATTATCACTTGCAACACCACATGATATTAAAAATTGTTCTATAGTTACTCATTGTTCACTTTTCTAATACGCATTTCGATGGCGATACCATCATTATCAGAGCGTCGTATTGAAAAATCTTTAATTTCAAAACAAACAAAATTCAATCTTATTTTTTTATAAAATTTATAATTAAATATTTTTATGTAATTCATAATTAAATATTTTTATCTAATTTTAATATAAAAAATGTTTCCTGCTACTATAACATTTTAAATTACCAATAATTTCAAGGAATATTTTTAAAAGTCATTTAAATTTTATAACCTTTATATATTTTACTGTTTTTAAAAACATATAGTATTTATGCAAGTTACATTTTGTTATTTTTATTTTTGAAGGTCGCTTATGCATATTTAATTTTTTTTTTGTGATTTTATTGGTACAAAACAAAGAAAAGATAGCAGTCTCAAAGATGAGAATATTTGAAACAAATCTATGTAGAGATATAATATTTTATCTAGGATACACTAAATTCTTCCCACAGTTTCAAAAATAAACATCAAATGTGATAAAAAAATATTTAAACTAATTTATTATGTAAATATTATTGATTTAATAATAAATGTTATATATATAAAAAATTCTCATAAATTATTTTCTTTAATTAGTAATATTCTTAGCATATTTATTTGAAATGTCCAGTAACGTCCAGTTAAAAGAATGTTTATCCTTGACCGATTGATAACCTTTATTATTAAATAATTTATTTTTATATTAAAATATACAGGAAAATTTCACTTTAGAAAGGTACTTTAATTGCATGTACTTATTCTAAATGAAGTTAATTGTCAACTATTATTAATGTATAGATAAAAATGACTGATTTCGAATGTAACAAAAATGTGTCCCTGACTATACAAGGTTTTGTTTATTATTAACATCGCTTCAATGAATAAAAAAAGACAGATTTTTATCTGGCATATTTGAAATGATACTTTTATTTAACATCTGAAAGAATGCTAATGATGAGTCATTTTCCGTTCAGTTTTGAATAATATATTCATAGATTTTTGATATATATAGGCATAATGTTTTGTATTCTTTTTTTCTCATCTATAGAAATGAATTATAGTATTCTATTCTAAGGTTATTTAAATTATTAAGAACTAGATAATTAATGTATATTAGACTAGCAACGACTAATCGAGAAAATTATATATATCTATATATATATATATATATATATATATATATATATATATATATACACACACACATACATATGTATATCATTCATTAATAACCAATTTCTTTATCTGAAATGGAAATAAGTGATAGAAAGATATTTCATTATTCCTTATAGACATTTTTCTTTATGACTATTTCTATGAAATATGTATTTTTTTTATTAATATCAAAATTATTTTTATAAAAGTTAAATGATTTAATATGTAAAATTTTAGATAAAGTAGGTAAAGATATTTGTACAAATAGTATATAGTTTGTGTATTTTATTACGGATGTGGACTTTATTTTTTTGATAGATAAAACTTCCGTAGTAACAATTCATAACTATCAGAATATTTATAAATAGATTTTTTTTCTTTAAAAAATTTGTTGAAAAAGATTTTTTATTCAGTTTGGTTAAATTACGTTTTATTTAATAATTAGTAGTTTTTAAAAAAAATTACACATTTTTATGTAGTTTGAATTATTTTTAATAAACGTTAATAGTAAATAATTTTGGTAATCATTATAAAAATAATTAATTTTTTCCAAAAATTAAATTTTATTATATTTAAACTGTCTAATAAAATATTTTTTATAATTTTTTTCTACTTTAAAATAAAATAGATAATCTTTATAATTTTGTGTATAACTCGAAAAATTGTTCACTGTTTGGTTAAAAATCGTTATTCCAGACAATAAAATCCTTTTTATATTTCTTATGTATAATATAATTCATATATAATTTTAGATTTATTTTCACTTTATTAAAAAAATGATCTATCGATTACTTTATGAAATGTAATTTTTCATAAAGATTTTTAAATAAATATATTTGCTTGGAATATAATTCATATTTTTGTTCATAAAATTCTTTCATAAAATATAAACGATTGTAATAAAAGATTTCAGACATAATAAAAAAATCCATACATCAGAAATAATATATTGTCTTAAAAAAGAACATTTACAGCAGTTAAGAAAAAGATTGTCATTTTAAATTATCCTTATTAATTTTAAATAAGTAAATGTTAATTTTTGATTTTTTTTTGTGAGGGTGGAAAATCAAGTGTATTATTTTTTTTAAATATAATAAGATTATTAAAATAAATAATTAATAGTTTACTAAAAGTTATTGAAGGAATAGTATTTTATTTTCAAAATTAAAAAAAATACTATTCAGTATATTTTTTATATATTTATTTTTTATTTTCCAAAAGAACAAAATTTAAGTTTTAAAATTTTGTTAAATATCATTTTGTCAATAGAAGAAACTTTTAACATATTTTTTGAAAAATATAAAATTGAAAATTTGATCAAATTCAATTGAAAAATGGTATTTTGATGTTTGTACAATAATTAACTAAATATTCTATGAATAATTTCATACATTTGTTCAAATCTATGTAAATCTAAAAATAAATGCAATGTTGAAGTGATTTACTATAAAATGTTAACTGTTTGTTTATTTTATTTTTAAATGTAGTATGAAATTATTTACGTAACTATTTTATTTTGTTTAATTTCCTTTTAAATGTTCTCCAATAAAATTTCGAATATCATTTCTTATCAATTTATCATATCATATTTGTTTTTGGCATTTATATTCAAAAGTATAGAAAAAAATAATTATTTTAATGATGTTTGTTAAATTGTCTTTTTTTAATTTAAATTATATTCAAAAACTGCGCTTTGTAATTTATTTTTTAAACAAAAAATTATATATATATATATATATATATATATATATATATATATATATATATATATATATATGTAAATTTGTATATTTGTGGAAAGTTTTAAAATAAATTTGAAAAAAAATCATTATTTATTCGCATATAAATTGCGAAATAAAAATAATAATTAAGATAATGAAGTCGAGTAAATTTTTGAAAGTAAATACGATTTTTATAGTTGTTTTTTTAATCTTTAGTTGTATTTTTATTTTTTTAATACGCTATGTGCACGTCTAATACAAATTCATCACTGTGACAGATGTGTGTTAAGTACACTCTATAAAAGTAGATATATTTGTATGCATAACTAACGTTTTAATTTTCCATTTCGTATATGAAATGTCAAGAATAACGTAGATTTTGTTAAATCTGTCACTTTCTGAAATATTTCGTATATCTAATGTATTTTTATTCTTATAGTAATATTCTGTTCATTCATAAAATTTATTTCTAAGAATCAATTTCTAAATATTGAAATTTATGTTTTAGTTAATTGCGAAAAATTGGAAATTTTATATTTTAATAAAAAAGATATTTGTACGTATAAACCATTCTCTTTTTTTTTATTCGTATTTACATATACATACATAATATAAAACAAATATTCAAATTCTCATACACACATATATATCTTACTATTTTCTTATACTTTAATTGCTTCTAATAAAGCATAAATATAATATTTAACTCTGATTAAAGATTTTTGGACCATTATTGGAAGCATCCTGCCCACAATTGATTTTAAAATCAGTGTGCATGTAGTTTTGATATCAATATTTAATTCGATCTTCTACACAAAGGCTCTTAATACATGTTAAAAAATCATGAATGATTGTGTATAAAAAATATAATTTCATTGAAATATGGTTTAGATTTTAATGGAAGGCTGTTTGGATTTTTTATATAGCTATCTGTAAATCATATTTTTAAATTAGAGGTACATTTTTAATTACAGTATTTTTTTATATTCATAATTTAATATAATTAGAGGTTTAATTTCATGTATATATATACACACACACTTATGTATGTGTGTGTGTTTGTGTATATTAGATAGATATGTAAATAAGTGTAAAACTTGTGTTTGTGTAATTCAGTTATTTGATATATAATTTGATAAGAAAATACGATATAATTATAATACTTATACAGCATATTTAAAAAGAGGTTTCTTATTAACTGTTTCAAATTAATAATTATTTTATTAATTAGTGTTCAGTGTTAATTCGTTTTTATTAAATCACTATTTCTAATTTTGTCGAAATCCAAGATAATTCCTTTTTTGTACTTTTTCATGAATATTTATTAAATAAAATTGATTTATAAGTTGTGAAATATTTGTTGTTATTAAAAAAATAAAATTTAATTTGAATAAAATATTTATCTATTTATATACAATGTAATTTTTTTAGTGGAAATTTTATAATACTGTTTTTTCTATAAAGTCAAACTTTTTCGATTACAGAAGTATTTCATATAATTTTTTTATGTAAAGATTTTACTATATTTTAAGTTTCTGTTACTTGAATTAAATTGTAAGTCGAACAAAAAAATCAACCACTTGGAACAGAAAGTCAAATGTTACGAGTAAATAAAAAAATGAATTATTTGTCAGTGTACTCAGATTTTGAGTCGTATATGTTCTTTTTTTAATGAAAAATAGTAAATAATCCCTTCCATTGAATATAAACATAATGTATGAATTGTGTGCATGAAAAATGAGTGATTTTTTAAAAATTCTGATTAAAGTATCTATTATTCTGGTCTAGATATAATGTATAGGTAGTGACAACATCGATGGATTATAATCGAATGATTTGTTAATATATAAAAATATTCTTCAAAATAATTTTAAACATTTTTCAGAATTTCAAAAATGGGTTTTAGATATAATATGCCAAAAGATATTAGATTCTACTGTAAGTATTTACAATAGATAATATTTATCTCTGCTTTTGACAAGTTAAAAGTTTTTAAACAGAGAAAATAAAAATCAAAATTAGTAAATTACTTTCAAGTCAGTTATGTATTTTAACTTGAAATTTATAAATCTCTATTTATTATTATTTAAACTCATTTATCGAATCCTTTATTAAATTATTTATTTTCGATAACAAAATTATTAGATGATTTGAAAAAAAAGAAAAATCGTTTAAATCACTTTTAGACCAATCTTGACATAAATACCCTCTTTTCTAAATGCAATACAAAATTTTCTTGCAACTTTAGCAGCTTTTGAACTAAGTTTAAATTCGTAAAGATAACATATACGTATTATATGAATTTGTATAGATATTTTGAAAGGTTGAAATCATATTTTAAATTAAAGTGAACACATCGAGATACAGTAAATAAATGAAACAAGGTATTGTGCTTTGTTACACAGTTAATGTGCCCAGCTTAATAAGACATACGATGGATGAACAATTCTTGGAATTATGGTGCAAGCAAAATGACAAAACTTTTTTGATTATATGTCATAAGGCCAATATTTGTATATATGTCATAAGTAAATATTTGTTTTTAAACACATGTCTACATATATGTGTATATTATATATATAAATACTATATAAATAGTTATATTAATATTGCATTTATATTTATCTATGTAGATTAAGAGATATCTTTCATTAAAAATATCGATCGTACTTTGTGCACTGAATTTTAATATCATGCAATGACTTTAGAAGGCAACAGATAGTATGTGAAATTAATGAAAGAGAACGTATATGTGCTGTATTTTAGCAGAACTTTCAATTATATATATATATATATATATATATATATATATATATATATATATATATATATACATACTTTAATTTACAAATATTTCTCATTATTAAAATATAAATTTAAATTATATCCAATAGTTATTTTTGAAATGTGATTTTTTTTAATTATAATTTTATTATTGTAAATTTGTATTTTTGAATTAGCTATACGAATGTTTTTTATTTGTTTTATGAACAATATTTTGAATTTCATTTACAAAAAAAATGTTTAAAAAATTTTATATTCTTTTTATTCCATTTTAGTATTTTTCATGATTAGACATTTTCATATTAATTTTATTAGATATGGCTGTCATGAAAATGTAATAAAATATTTTTCAGTTTTTAAAAATATTTATATAACATTTGATTCACAAATTTATTCATTTTGTTAATAAATATAAATCGATTTTAATTAAAAAAATATATTATTGTTTATTTGAAGTAAAAATTTAAATATCAGTTAAATATTTGTAACATGAAAAATATTTTACTTTCGTTAAATATTTTTTGAAATCTTGTTTATAAATACCAAACTATAGGATTTTCCAACAAACCTTTTAGAAGTTTGAATGGAAATAAAACAAAGTATTTATTTAACTAGTTATTTATTTATTTTTATTTTTAATAATATCTATGGCATTTATGATGGAACACAATTTTACTCATAAGACCACCACGATTTCGCTTGATATATTGAATTTGTTTATTCCAATTTTTTAGTCACTTTTTCACATAGCTGTGGTCCAATTTCATGAATTACACATTCAATGTTTATTTTTAATGCTTCTGTTGTTTGTGGTTTATCAGCATAAATGATTTTACATAACCCCACAGAAAATAATCCAATGGAGTTAGATTACATGATCTTGATTTTTGTATTTTTTAATTGATGGATCTATTTCGTGAAATAATAAACTCATTACTTTGGAAGTTTTTACCATTTCCAAGTATTGTTAATATGTTAAAAGTTCCATGATAATTTGCCAATAGTATACTGAGTTAAAATGTCAAAATGAGTTTAAAAAAATCAAACATGGCTTCAATCAGCTGTCAAAGTTCTGATATACTTATTGGAATCCCCTGTATAATTAATTCTATTTTTTTTGCAAGAAAATCATTACATTAATTTCTACTCATATACATATAGGTGGCCCAAATGAGACTTAACGATAGTAAGAAAGTAAATGTGTATCTAAATCTTTTAGTATCATTTGGGCTTTACACATCTAATTCTTATCACAATATTTTTTCAATTATACTTTAAATATTTAGAGCCATAAAATTGTACTTTATACTTCATGGTAACATGTTTCTAAAAGAGATATTTTATTTTTATATGAGATACGAAATTGGAGTTTTGAGTATATTTATAAAGATTTTTCTAAAAAAAAGTCACAAATAAAAAGGCAGTAATTAAATTATTTGAATTTTTCTCGATTTTAACATTATACGTGTATAACTAACTGAAAGCTTTACTAATTAATACAATAAACGCGTAGTCATTAGTTTTAATTACATTTGTTATCTCTTAAAGTCGTTGCATGTTCAAAATTCATCTCTTAAAATATGGATCGTTACATTTATGAATGATACTTTTATCCATGTTGATTAAACACATATTACGAAACATATCTTTTAATCTACATAAATTGATTACAGATAAAAATATCATTATTTCATTACTTAATATATATTTGTCATGTTATTTAATATTTTAAAAAAGGTTAGTAAAAGAATTTTTCGTCAATTATTATTTTTTCCTATAATTGTACAATTCTTAAAATTTTAAGAAAATAGAATTCTCGAAATAACAATTATTTAAAAAATATAATACCTGATAATAATAATAATTAGAACTGAAATGTTTTTATAAAAACATATTTTTCACAAATAGAGCCCAAAAAGTATCATTGATAATTAGCAATTATCTTTGTAGAATATTTTTCTATAGTTTTTTCCTTTAATTATTCATTATTATTATTCTATTTTTTTGTAGATTATAAATGTTAATTGTTTAAATAAACCTTCGTGCTAAATATTTTACCTAATTGAGGACGTTTACTTTTCCATTGGAATTTAAATACTATATTTCCAAAATAATTATCTTCAATAAGAATTATAAACCTTTGTACTGTTTTTTATATTAACTGGTAAATAGAATAATTTATTACAAATTGGATTATATTATACACCAGACATTTTTTTTAAATTTAATTATTTTATAGTTCATCTATCAGACTTATTATACATTAATGACGGCGGTTAAGGATATTTAGAGGACATTTTTTTAATCATAATTCGAATAAAAGCAAATAAATGTGCTGTATTTTTACCTTAGGTAAAACAAAACTAAGTGTTTTTATTTATATCTAATTAAATAATAACATAATTGGATTTCATGTTATAACCTTATTATTAAAACGATTTAACCTATTATTATTATTATTGGAGATATACAAATTTACAATATTAAAATAATAAGAGTACTAGAATTTTCGTATTTTCCATGTTTTTGTATTAATGCAATATAAAAAAAACATCAACGTATTTTAGTTTAATTGAATAATATTTTTAAAAAATTGACTTATAAAATTAAACGTGTAATAAGACAGGATTTTTAATTAATTAATTCTGTATATAATTTATTAATAATTATATATAGCATATTTCAGATTATATAATTTGTCCACGTGAATAGAATTTTTCATCCATAAAAACAGTTTCAAGTCAGACAGATACAAATTCCAATTTTTTCTATTTTAAATTGTATAATCACCAATTTATTGCTTACATTCTATCATAATTGGTTCCAAATTTTAAATTAGAGAAAATTGTAAGTTTTTTCTAATACAGCCTCAAGAAAATTATTATATATTTAATTATTAAGAAAAATTAGAAATTCTAAATTTTCTAATACAGTAGATTATCATAAATTTCGGAACCTATGTGGTGTCGAATTAGAGAGTTTGGCAGATCAGATTAGCACATATAGCTTATTCCAAAATTTTTAAAATTAAAGTGTGTATAATAAACTCAGATAATGGTCTAATGATTTCGAGTTTATTTAGATTTTTGCACTGACGTAAATAATATTTTAAAAAATGTAATTATAACATATGTTCATGCTACTAATATATAGGAGAATATATAAAATCAAAACAATTCTAATATAGAAAGAAAAGGGCAAAAATTATCTGATTGACGATTAACGACTAAAATTTTAGTCGTGTAAAATTAATTGTTACGATTAATTTATTAGTTGTTAGTCGTTTAAAGTGAGTAATAAAACGATTGATTTCTAATTAGTCGTTTTTAAATCAATCTGAGACTAACTAAAAAATTGTTAGTTGTGATTAATTTTTTAGTCATCAATTAAGCGATTAATAAATCAATTCATTTGAATATTCAAATTGTGCAATAATTATTGAATACTTTAATTAAATCGTACGAAAAATTATTTCAAATTTAAAAATCAAATTTTCAAATAAAACTATTTTGTTTGAAGAAATTACAAATGAAATTTAATTTGTAATTTTAATGGAATTGAATTTTAAATGATCATTAATGAAATATAATAATTTTCAAATTATTTTCATGGGAGTTTGTAAAACAGTTAAAAAATAAATAAGGGTTTCGTTTACATTTTTCATCCCATTTTTTAGACGGTGAAATGGGATGAATTCTCTTTGACAAAGAAATTTATTTCTAGAGAAGTAAATACGTTTGAGAAGAAAAAAATAACTTGAGATTTTCGTCTTTTTTATATTTGTTATTTGACTAAATTTTCATCTAAATAATAATTTATTTAAAAAACGTCTATAATTATTTTTTTAGTCAGATGAAAATTTAGTTATTTGATTTTTAATAATTTTTATGATTAAAAAAATAGGATTGATTTTTAATCTGATAATTTAGTCTGATAATGCTCTACTCTAAAAATAAGAAACACAAAAACATAACACATTAAGATATTCAACCCATCTCATAAAGACGTCACGATCTGTTAAAATTTTAAATGTTTTTGATCGAAAAGAAATATGCAATGGTAATTTTTTCAATAAGATAAGAATCTATTATACAAATCATGTAAAAAAAACATATCACTTAGTAGTGACATCATTCTTAATAAGAAAATATATAAGAAGTTACACTCGCGGAAATTTTTTCGTATTAGCACTGGAATCAGATTAGTGACGGTTGTCTGTATTTATCGATTTTCAAAACACACAGTTAGTTAAATCTGAACTAAAAAACTTATTATTCCAGTATTCAAATAAGTACTTAATTATTGAATAATATTCTAGATTCTTATAAAATAAATTAGTGTCAATCAGTACGTCTATTAAGACTATCATATTTGAAAGGAAAAAGAAACAGAAAAATATTACTTTAAATATACATAAACTGTTTGATTAATCTGTTCGTATATAAACACATTTGTGGCATGTTTCAACATAGTTATGAATTTTATGCTCGAGTTTAATTTAATTTAGCCAGTTTTAATTTACTTCATTATGTTATGTGATATGTTTTATTCTTTCGTGTATTATTACAAATACACGACCGATAAAAATTATATTTTTTTAAAATACTGATGTATAGTATTTAATATTTTTTATTGATAAATTTTGATTAAGAAATTGAAGTAACTATTTTTGTAAAAAAAAAATTATATTATAAATCAGTAATATATTGATCAGGAGATTAAGTATTATATATTTTTTATTTGAAATTATCTTAATAAAAAAAAAATTAAAACATAGATAAATTAGTCAAAAGAATTTAAATAAAATGTTGATAAAGGATAAAAAATATAATGAAATAAATGGTAGAAAAAATCAAATTCTTTTTTGATTTATTTAATGCTTTAGTTTAAAAATTAATAAAAAAGTTATAAAAGTAATTCGTTAATTTATATATATATATATATAATATCCCAAAATTAATGCCATTAATATCCTCCGATCATAAACTTTTACCTCTGAAGATTAACGATTGCAAGTGCAGAATGATGTGTTGAAATTTTCACATCACTCCACAACTGTAATCGTTAATTTTTGGAGTAGCGTAAATATTAATGACATTAATTTTGCAATGGAATTATTTTTTATATTATACAAATATAGAAATGTCATTTCTAAAATTTTCCGAGAATTACCGAAGTACAAATTTTGTGATATATAAAAATAAAAAAAAAAATGGTAAAAGATTTTTACCATTCAATTGTATTGGTATTATTTTTGAATGCAGATCACATCACCAATTTATAATAAACATCGTCTACACAGGAGCATTAGCATAACTTTCTAAACGTTTTATTCTTTATAACTTATTTACATTGTTTAACAGAAGCATGTTTGAGGGTCGACGAGCGAAGCGAATAGGGGGCGGTGTCCCCTGTTATATAAATGTATGTATATATATATATATATATATATATATATATATATATATAATATTAATTAATCTTTATACAAAAATGGTTTCAGTAATATTTTCAATTTATTCTTCAAATACATCAGTTTTTATCTATTTGTAAAATAGTGTTTTATTAGTATTTTTTTTTACATATAAACAGTAATTCAAAAATATATAATCATTAATTGTAAAAAATATTTTTAAAGTTTATTTTCATAAAAGAGAACTTTGACAACTGGTGATAGCTATGTTTGAATTTTTTTTAAACTCATTTTGACATTTGAACTCAGTATAGTTTGGAAAATTATCATGACATGTTTAAAACTTCAACAATGGTTAGAAATTGTGGAAACTTCATAAGATTTATTGAAACAAAAGTTTAATGAGTCCAGAAATGGACCCATCAATTGGCCACTAAGATCATGTGATCTAACTCCATTAGATTATTTTCTGTGGGGTTGTGTGAAATCATTGATTTATACTGATAAACCACAAACAACAGAAGCATTAAAAATGAACATTAAACGCAATTCATGAAATTGGACCACAATTATATAAAGAGAGATTAAAATTGTACTAAACGAATGCACTATGTCAAACGTACTCGTGGCGGTCATATCAGTGAAATTGTGTTTCATCATTAATGCCATAGAATATGTTTAAAAGTAAAAAAAAATAACTAATTAATTAAATATTTTTTGCTTTATTGTGATTTAAACTTCTGAAGCGCTTATTGGAAAAAATATATATTGGTATAAATAACTATATTATGAAATTATATTACTTTATATATTTCTTTTGTAATAGATTTATTTGATATATGTATTATTTTTTTAGAATATATATTACTTGATAACAGTATACAGATAATTCAAATGAAACTGAAAGATATAAACAAAGACTGAAAATTGCATCATTCAGTCTCTCTCTCTCTCTCTCTCTCTCTCTCTCTCTCTATATATATATATATATATATATATATAAAATTGTATTTAATTAGTATATAAAAATAGTTTCTTTGGATAATATTTTTTTTTATTTGCAAAACAAAGTTGTTTGAGTCAATCTTAATGTACAAAAGAAATTCAGAATTCTATAATCAAAATAATAAAAAAAGGAGTAAATCCTAAATAAAAAATCCTCATTAACTGGTCTGGTCAGCTTAGTAAGTGTAACCAAATATCAATAAATGGTAACATTCATGTCTGATAGAATTATATCTTGTGTGATTTGAAACTTGTTGTGCTTAGCAATGGATTGATAAAAGTTGATATGATGATAAATTGATAAAAAAAACCTTTTGTTAAAGTATATTTTGTTACAAATGTATATTTTACAAAAGAGCACATTGAAAAATTATATCATTTTATATATTTTTTTGATATATATATATATACGAGGGTCGTTTGATAAGTATAGTAAAAAAGTAAGAAAAACTAAATTGAAAAATTTAACTAAATTAATTAAATTAAACAATAAATAAATTTACTATATTAATCAAACAATCCTCGTATATATATTAGTCAATGATATTAGATTTTCAATAAAAGTTAATAGACTATGAAAAATCTTTATTAGACAAACCCACATGATTGATTCAACCCACAAGACAGTATAAAAATCTACATTGCTTAAACTAGGTTTAGCACTCCTTAATTTTAGCCTTATTTAATCTTCAAATCACAATTAAATTTAATTTTGGATCTAATAGAAATCTAAAAGAAAGTTAGCATATAATTTTCTCTAAGTATTAGTTATATAATATACACACATATATCTATATATATATATATATATATATATATATATATATATATATATATATGTTTTGATAAATGTATTTATAAAAAATATTTTGAAATATTTATTCGAGTTAAGATGTTGTATCTTTTGCAACGGTTGTATTTTCTTGGAAGAAAAATAACAATCTGCAATGGAAACGTAAAAGTTAATTGAACAATTTAATCAATAGAGAGAAAGTGTCGTTGCAAATAAATTACTGGAATCGTTGTTTATTTAAATATAAGGGAGGTCGTGTTTTGTATCAACTTGCCACGACAATTAATCTGTGACCGACGAAGGTGCGGTAATAGTCACCGACAAGTTTCCTCTTATAACCGCAAATTAAATGTAATTATTTGTATTGGTCTTCTGTATAATGCTATAAAAAATGTATACAATTTATATCAAACATTGACGAAGATCTCGAACCCGGATTTTGATGAGATCTTTGTTAGAATCAGTGAAAGGAAATTTACTGTATTATAACGGATTTTTTGACAGGTGATTGGCAATAGAGAAATAATCGTTATTTTTATTTAGTTGATTCGTCTCATAAATGAAATAATTATTTATTACATATTATAATAATTCATTTTGTACAGTGTGAAAAATTATTTTAAAAACTATTTTGTATCTATTTTAAAAAAGTAATTGTCAGTTTTAAAACGTCTAGAAAAAATCCTTATTTTTTTGATATAAAATTTTATTATTAAAATATTTTAGTGTTAGAAATATTTACGTTTTTTATAACATCTCTTTCTCTTTCTCTCTTTCTATATATATATATATATATATATATATATATATATATGTGTGTGTGTATATATGTGTGTGTATATATCTCTCTATATATATATATATATATATATATATATATATATAAATATAAATGTATGTGTGAATAATGTATGGAGTAGAGACAAGAAAATAATTATTATTGTTTCTTAGTGAAAATGATGTGTACAGTCACAAGTGTTTATTTTTTGTCAGATAAGTATTAATATATCAAATAATTTTCCAAATTTTATATATATATATATATATATATATATATATATATATATATATGTTAAAAATAAATAGGATAGGTATATGAAAATAATTGTTATTATTTCTTGGTTTAAAATGATTTATTATATAATCACAAGTGTTCATTTTTGACAGATATGCCTTAATGTATCAGATAATTTTGCAAATTTCTTTTTCGTTATAATAAGAATTATATATATATATATATATATATATATATATATATATATATATATATATATATATATATACATATACATTTGTGTATCAGAAATAGATAAGGTAGAATTATAAGAAAATTTGTCGATGTACAATGGAAGTTAAAGGCATTATATCTCTAGAATTGTTAAGTTTTGGTGGAATTATCAAGTTTTCATTCAACAGTGGGAGTAAAGAGACTGATGATAAAGATATATAAACTTCTGTGTATAATACAGTTCTGTGTGTGAGCAACGTTTGTTTGAAAACAAACACAAAAAGATATGTTTAATGTAAACAAGATTATTAAGAAAATTATTCTAGATAATTCTAGCAGAAACCGTTTCGTTGACATTATTTTTAGTCATGATTATTTTTATTTTACAACACTTTTACGTTCTGTTGTTAATTACGATTCATTCACTTTTTTACTACTACTAGTAGTATTTGAAATATGTCATTGCCTTCGTTTATCGTCACGTACGAAACTTCGTTGCCCTTGTGAATAAAATATTCATATTTGATAATTACGCAAAATCAAATTCACGTTTCTTCATAAATTTCTCATTTACGTTTTGAGAAGATATTTTTTGTTTACAGTTTTCGTCATTCACATCTATAAATATATACTTCTACCAATATATTCGTACATATATTAAATCCTATTTGCATACGTGATGTTTCTTTGTATTTTTTTTTATTTGACGTAAATATTATTATTCGAAAGGTAATATTATTTTGTAAATAATTAGCGGCTGTTTAAACAAATAGCTGATAAATCGTGTACGCACACAAGCTCTCATATATATATATATATATATATATATATATATATATATATATATATATATACACATACATACATACATGCATTCACACATACACACTCGTATAGAAGCAATATATTTAACATTTTCAGTTATTTTTATCAAATATGTAAATATATCATAATATAAAATATATATGTTTTCCTTAATAAGTTTTTATGTGTTTTTTATAATTGATTTTTATTCTGGTATATAATTTATTAAAAATGAAATGAATATATTCTAGTAAAACAAATATATTTGTGTTGAGTAAAAAATCTGTAATTGAGAAGAAAAAAAGGAAGGACTGGTAAAATTGGTTCTGAAAAGTAGAATTTAGAGTTATGAAAGATTTTTAATTATTTTAACTAATTTTTAATTTGTAAATAATTTTATTTAAAAATATAATAATGGTAATTCGTAATAATAAATATTTTTTGTTTTATTATACTGACTTTTTTTTCTATACACATGTTTTTCAGATTATGTGATAGATTTGTATTTAATAGTTTTTTATTTTGTATAGGGTCATCCAAATGTCTCGCCTAAATTTGTGTTTTATTAAAAAGAAATAAAAGAAACTATACACATATTTCCTTATACACATGTTTCTTTTTAATAAAACACAAATCTAGGCGTCACATTTAGATGACCATATATATTAAATTTTTATTATATGAAATTAACACTATTTTTTAAGAAAACAATTTTATTGAAATTAACAATATTTTTCGAGTATCAATCTTGTTAAAAAATATATGAGAAAAACTAAGAATATTTATACAATTTTTGGAATATTTTTCGATTATGATTCTTATAATGATGGATTTTATTGTAGTATTATATTTTGAATATTAAATCATCATTTTATGAAAGTGAGATTAGCTTGTTAGAAAATGTATGAGAGAAACGAAAAATATTTACAATTTTTAGAATATTTTTCGATTATCAATCTTATAATTTACATAACATTTCATTTTAATATTTTGCTCAAAAGTACTATACTTTAGAAAATTCACTTTCACCAGATTATTCCTTATTAATTCTGTATAAAAATAGAACTTGCAATGATAAATTTAGTATTTGCTTTTTGTAACTAAGAAAATAATTTTTAAAACTAGCAAATTTAGTAATTCAATCCTCTCTTTTTTCTAATCCACATCGATGATTTTTTTTAATTTTTATCTCATCTATCCATAAATTTCTTTTTTTTTATCTTCTTGCGTTCTGGGTAATCTAATCAATAATTTCCGTTGTCCATCGTTGGTTTTCCATTTTTGGTATATAACTGAACCACATCCATTTTAAACTTTTCACCTTTTAGTAACATCAATAATTTATTTATTAGAATTTATTGGGTTTTCTTTTTATTTCTATTTGTTATTCCTAACACGCTTTTTTCATGCTTATAATTAGCCTCTCTCAATCCACTGTTAAATGAAGGCTTTCACAAAATTTTCCATTTCGACATCCTCCTTCTTCTAACCCACTTTAACAAATTTCCTTATCCCTCTGTCCCATCTATTCATGAGTCTGTTCTTAGGCCTTTTTATATATTTAGATTCTCAATCAATAACTTTCCTTGCTCACTGATGATTCTCTTTTCTTGTTATATGACTGGTCCATTTTCAATTCAAAATTTTTAAATAATTTTTTCTCTCAGATTCATTCATTTCTCTTATATATATATATATATATATATATATATATATATATATATATATATAAATATTTTTTTACAACTTTAAATTTTCTTTATGCAATATTTTGTGTATTATTTATTTTTCAAGACGATTTTTATTTCAATCATTTTTGATTAAATTAAAATTTTGTTTTCTGTTTTATATGTCTTAAATTATTTTATCTCCTATTAGAAAATTCAGTTTTTCTATCATCATTTCTTATTTTTAAAATTATTTATTAATTTAGTAATTTTTACAGTATTTCTCAAATAATTTTTATTTAATTTTACATTTTACTTATTAATTTTTATTTTTTTTGTCATTATACAGGTTGTTTAAATAAGACTGAATAATGTAATATGTAAATGTATGTCTAAACCTTAAGTTTCATTTGTGTCACTTCATATTTGGTAATGTATGTTGTGAAAAAAGTATATATTTTGTATAGTGTTAAAATATTCTAAAATTAATTATTAAATCTTTAGTTACAGCACGTTCAAATTAAAATGTAACCATTGAAAGAGACGTCATACTCTCATATCAGTCATCAGGGTCTTAATTACTTTTTTTAAAATTTTATTTTTATTAGTTTTAGCTACAATATGTAAACAAATTTAAAGAAATTACTTTTCTCCAAAATATTAAGTTTCTTGTGATTTTTTGAACATTATCAGTCTATTATCTCTCTCTCTCTCTCTCTCTTTATATATATATATATATATATATATATATATATATATATATATATATATTATTGTAACTATTGAACAATTAAAATAATATATTATTTGTTTAAGTAATTTTTATTACACTTAATTTTAACACATATTTTTTAGAAAATGAACTTTTATATTAAAACTACAAAACAGTAAAACTATTTTATATATCCACATTGAAATGAATGTTTTTACATTTAAATAAACATAAAAATAATCTATCACAAACCATAATTGACTATATCTGGTCACACGTTTAAAAATACGCAATTACTTAACCCAATATATCAATAAAATTGTTCACGCCATTCGAATTTATTTGAAAACTTTGTTATTTTATTACATATTATGAATGAAATTCCGTTTTAGTGTACGTTTTTCGCCCACATCATCACATGTTTCCACTTATCCATCATATGTAAAAAAAATTTATGGATATATTAATCGTACGTGAACATTTACATTTTTTTTATAATATTTCTTTTAGCTAAATTTTACATTATCATATTTTATGACGACGTTTTTAATGAAATATGTCAAGTATGTATTTTGCAAGTAATTTGTTAATTGCCAATATTGTTTGTTAATATGGTAATAAATATTGCAACATTTTTGTTTAAAAAAATTGTTTGAAATAATAAATATATCCAGGTCAGAGTTATATTGTAGATTGTATGTAAGATTAAACACTAATTGTTATTATTACATAGTTATATCTAATTAAATAATTTTATTGCGTTTTTGTTGCTTATTAATTGAGTACGTATCGAAATTTAAGTGAAAATTATTTTTATTGAAAATTATTTACATTTATGATTAATATTTAACTTTAGTCAAGTATTTGATATGATCTTCTGTTGAGCAAAATGCTAATAGTTCTATTCCAAACTTGTGATACGTGTTAACTTTTATCAAGAAGACAGTATCTGTGAATGTTCTTTATGAGCTTTGTCTTTAATAACTTTCTGAAAAATAAAAAAAAAGTTTCGCTTAACTTTGTGTTAAATAACGAAGAACTTTAATAATACTTTATAACTGAGAAAGAAAACTTTAAATGTTACAATATTTTTTTATATAAAAATATGTAAAAAATTATATGAAACATTTTATTGGTATATTTTTATGTAAAATATGTGACTTGTATAAACGTATTTAAGCTATATTCGTGAGATTAACTTGTAAAATATAATCATTTTTATTTTCTGATTTTTATCATTAGTTATACATATAACTAATATTTATAAGAAAATTCATTGGATAGACTGAAGAAGAGATATTGAATCGATCAAATTTGAGAATTTTGGGAAGGACCTTTATCCAGTAATGGATAGAGAGGTTGATGATAATGGTTCTCTCTCTCTCTCTCTCTCTCTCTATATATATATATATATACATACACAAAATTCAATCTTTCAGTGTTTTTCAATTCAATAATCCAATTTTTGATTTCTTTGGCTTATTAATTTGGGTTTTTAAATATTGGATTGAGTGATAAAAATATTTATATAAACATTTTTATTAAAATTGGAAACCTTGCTATGGAATTTGTAATTTGCTTTGATCATTTATTGATTCTGTATAAATTGTTATGTTGTTAATTTTAATACTATTTTTTTTTTTTGTATTTATTGATCTAAAGGGAATCAAGATTTAATTTTTGTTGTAAATTTTAGCTGCTATCTGTTTTTCAGTATGATTTTTATTTAAATAATTTTTGATTAAATTAAAATCTTGTTTTTTCTTTATTATATGTCTTAAATTATACGGTCATCCAAATATAGCTCATTTGTGTTTTATTAAAAAGAAACATGTGTGTAGGGTGGTGTATAGGGAGAAATGTGTATATTTTTTTGTTTCTTTTTAATAAAACACAAATGTAGGCGTTACTTTTGGATGGTTGGATATTTTGACCTTCTGTTAGAAAATTCAAATTTTCTATCATCATTTTTCATTATTAAAATTATTTATTATAATTAAAATATAATATTTTATTATTTATTTTTATTTTGTTAAAATTAATGAAAATTATGCTATTAATTTTATTTTTTTTCTGCAGTGATAGATTTAAAGGAAATCCAATTTGATTTTTGTCTACTATCTATTTTTCATGTAATTTTTATTTAAATCATTTTCATTGAAATTAAAGTCTTGTTTTCTGTTCTGCATGCTTTAAATTGTTTTGATCTTCTGTTAGAAAATTCATCTTTATTGCATAATTTTTTTCCTAAATTATTTATTGCAATTCAATGATTTTTATAATATTTTCTTATTTATTTTTTGTTAAAATTAATGAAAACTATGCTGTTAATTTTAATATTTATTTTATTTTATTTTTTGCAATGATCAGTATAAAGGGAATCAAGATTTGATTTTTATGTATTGTCGATTTTTCATATGATTTTTATTTCATTAATTTAAAATCTTGTTTTACTTGTCTTAAATTATTTTGATCTTTTATTAAAAAAAATCAACTATTTTAGTATCATTTTTCATTTTTAAAATTATTTATTATAAATCAATGATTTTATAGTATTTTTTATTTATTTTTATTTTCTTGAAATTAATGAAAATTATGTTGTTAATTCTAATATTAATTTCATTTTATTTTCTGCAGTGATTAATATGAATAGAATCCAGATTTCATTTTTGTTCATTACCTATTTTTCAGTATGATTTTTATTGAAATCTTGTTTTCGGTTTTATGTCTCTTAAAATGATCTGTTAGAAAATTCAACTTTTCTAGCAAGATTTTTCATTTTAATAATTATTTATTACAATTCAGTAATTATTACAATATTTTTTATTTACTTTCATTTCCTTGAATTCAATGAAAAGTTTTAAAATTTTATAGTATTTTATCAATGTAGATTATTTTAATTTTCAGATTATACAAGTTTCATTGTAATGTATTATTTTGTTAATATTCGAATAAATATTAATTGACCGAATAAAATTCTGCATAAAATTAAAGAATATGATGTGATTTTGTCAGTCATTGCAGTTATTAAAAAAATATTGGCATTTTCAAAATGTTCATTTGTGGTAATATTATCCATATTATTACTTATATTATCATATTATAACTGTTTAATCATTTTGTTCCAATCGAAAAGAGAAATTTTTACACACCTGATGCTAAAAAAATTACCTGTATTTGATTTATGATTTTATACTCGTTAAGCATTTAAATAATATTCTTTCATAATAAAAACAGAAATAAAGAATTGTTAAATGTATAATTATTTTATGAATATTATTATCCACTTAACACGCGTGAATACTTCCATTTACTTAAAAAAATTCCATGGAAAAAAATCTTACATATTTCACCACATCTATAATGAAATCAAAGAAATTCTTACTTCTTTATAAAGTAACTCTTGACAATTATATAATAAAATATAGATATGTCTGTTCGTCATGAACCGGTAGTTGATGAATAATATATTCGTTAAATCAGTAGCGACTCGTGATTGAATTTGCCCTCTGTATTTTACTCCATTGTTTATTGATAACATTGTTTAATACATGAGATAGAATTAATTTAATTTACCCCAAGAGTAATACAATAACGATTCGTTACATTTTATTAATGAATCGGGATAGTAAGTAGAACGCAATTATTATTGTTTAATAATAAAACGTGAACTGATATTTATTTTATCTTAATGTTTCGATTGTTTGTACAATTTTATTTTATTATCATTTTCATTATTACTCTTTTATAGTTATTTTGTTGAATCGTTAACAGTTATAAACTTTTAATCTTTTTTCATTGACCTATTTTAATAAACTGTTCTTGTACATATCCACATATGTATATATATATATATATATATATATATATATATATATATATATATATATATATATATATATATGCATGTAATAATTTTTATAAATAAATATCATAATGAAAATTTATTTAGAAATAATTGATATTTAATTTTTAAAAATATTATATTTTTATAAATTTTATAAATATTACACTATGAAATTATTTTTGATTTAAAATACCACATTAAATCAAGAAAATGATATTTATAAATCTGTTTCAATACTCAACTAGTTTCTGTTTTAATACCATAAATTTAAATCGAAACCTTATAATTTTTTCTTACTACTTATATAGGCTATTTGTTTAAAAATTATAAATACTATTTTTTATTCAATCCTGCAAAATCATATAAACAAAAACATATATACAAAATTTTCTTTTGATATTGTGTTTAATTCACTTTTACACAAATGTATCTTTTAATAACACAATTTTTGAAAAATCAAATCTTTAACGACATATTAATTTAAAACCCTTATAATATCGTTAAGGTCATTGAAATATATATATATATATATATATATATATATATATATATATATATATATATATATATAAAAGCAAATAAAGTGAACAATAAGAACACTTGTTGAATATAATTAGACACTTATAACATTTGGTGTTGTTGGAATAAGTGATTCATTTGTGTAAAAACAATTATATAAAACCAATTAATTAAATTTTAAAATATGTTTTAATAGCATTTTCTCATTGCTTGAATTTTGTTCATTTCGTTGCAAATTCATCCATTTTCTAAATTTTCGGAATTGAAATTTATTTTGTACTACAGAATATAAATATCAAATACTTTTTGTTTTTATGTACAAAAGTTTCATAAAATGTTATGGTTTTGGTGCAATGTACAATTTTTGTTAAGAAAATCACATTTTTCAATATAATATATTAATAAATTGATTTTAACTAATATTTTCTTTGTTAAAAAATTAAGTAGTATGTTTATATACTACTAATATATCTTTATTTGCACATAGATAGATAACATATAACATATGTATACATAAATAACATATGTTTACATATATCCATATGTACATATATATATATATATATATATATATATATATATATATATATATATAAATTAAAATTTTCTCATTATCCGCCACTGAAATATTTGCGTTTATAATAAGGTATTCGTACACACACACATTTATGGGATTGTGTCTGTACAAGTGTCCGAATGAGTTGATATTAAAAGTGTAATACACATCAACGTTGCAAGGTTGACTGACTGACTAGTGGTGATCGTGGAAGTAATTTGTGACGATGAAAGTGAAAATATCCGGTTTAACGGTCATCAGCAATAGAGACGTGGTCTCGCTTCTGAGGTGAATGTTATAAACATTGTAAAGGCATTTGTTTCGATTACGTAACCATACGTATTTTTTTTTCAAGATGAAAATATCTTACGCTGCTTTTTAATACATCATTACACCATTATTGAGTTTGGTCCAACTTTCTTATGCGACTAATAATTAAAGAATATTTATACATACATACATTAATATATATATATATATATATATATATATATATATATATATATATATATATATAAAAAATCGTAGTAAATTTTTGTGAATGATTAATTTAAGCTCAGACAAATTATTGTATATCTGAAATAGTGAAATAACATAAGAGAAAGTAGCTGGGGTTGGATACGTACACATACGTGTGAATATGTATCTCTGCATATAAATATATATGTTCTGTATGTATATTTACATATACATATATATATGTGTGTGTATATATATATATATATATGTGTGTGTATATATATATATATATATATATATATATATATATATATGGTCATCCAAATGTGACGCCTAGATTTGTGTTTGATTAAAAAGAAATATGCTTATAGTTTCTTTTCAATAAAACATAAATCTATGCGTCACATTTAGATGACCCTATATATATATATATATATATATATATATATATATATATATATATATATATATATATATACACACGTATATAAATACATACACAAGTGCGCAGACAGATATTCGATATAAATTGTAACCTTATATCAATTAAAGAATATTGGAAAGTGTTCACCATGTAAAACTGAGAAATTTTGTAGTAACTAATTATTGGAATAAAAAAATGTTAATAAAACAAATTGGCTGAATTATAGGTCCTGTATATGCGGTGTTCATATATATTTAGGCGTATTTAGGTTTTTAAGGTTATTTTTAATTTTACTTTTGTCCTTACTAAATTACTAAATAATATTTGGTTTTATTAATGAAAAAAAATTTGTAAAGTAATTAGTATTATTTTTATTTATTTGATTTAAAAAAATATATGTAATTTTTTTTAACGAAAAACAAATTAAAGAAATATATAATTATATATTTATCATTGTGAAAAATATTAAAAAATTAAATTACTTCAATTATAGTTAGTGTAATGAAAGAATTTATAAATATTTAAGAGTATTTTTTAAGGTAATTTTTATTTTTGTTAGTTCTAATTAATATATATATATATATATATATATATATATATATATATATATATATATATTAATATGAATACATGCACACATATATATGTGTTATTAACGAAAATATTAATTAAGAAATATATATTTGTTTTATTCACATTTATTTAAAGAAAATATAAAATTAGTTCTATATACATTCATTTATATATATATATATATATATATATATATATATATATATATATATATATATATATATATATGTGAGATAGTTTTTAAGCGTGATAGAATTTTAAATTGATTCTTTGTCGAAAGTTCTACCACTTTTTAAAAACATCATATATATATATATATATATATATATATATATATATATATATATATATATATATATATATATAAATAATATCACATATCACCCCTTTTGAATCCACTGTTTGACTAAGACATTTCTCCTAAAACATTCGATGTCGACCGATCCAATGTCTTTCTCTTCTAGTCCATTTTGACGAATTTTCTTATCCAAACCCATTTATCTATATGTAGTTTCTTGGGCCTTATCATATGTCTAGGTTTCTAATCAATAATTCCTCTTCTTCATCAATCCATTTCCATTTTAAACTTTCCATTTTTGCTGTAACGTCTGTAACTTTTGTTTTCTTTCTCATTCACTCGATTCTCTTTCTGTTTTTACATTTTGTTTTCGACTACTCCTTTTTATGCTTTTTTGTATTATCTAAAATCGTTGAATTATTCTAGCATTTAATACCCATTTATATATATATATATATATATATATATAAATACCCATTTATATATATATATATATATATATATATATATATATATATATTAGGTTGGCATATATTCAAATATATATATATATATATATATATATATATATATATATATATATATATATATATAAATTGATTAGATTAGGAATAAATAGACGTAAAAATAAGATTAGTGTGAAATATTCTACCTATTTATATTTGTATCATTACATGACAACAATAATGCATATGAATAGAAACATTAATAAGTAATTATAGTTTGATTGAATAATTTCTTAAGTTGTATAGAGTACAAATAAAATTTTCGATTCAAAGTATATAAATATCTACAAAAATAAAATTGTTTTTCATAAATTTTCGATTACATTAATACGAGAATCGTTTGATAAGTATGGTAAAAAGTAAGAAAAACTAAATTGGGAAATTTAATTAAATTAAACAATAAATAAATTTATCATACTTATCAAACGACCCTCGTATTGTAATTTTTATTCAATAAAATATGAAATGTATTCGTAAGAGACTTTTTATTGTTTATGTTATAAAGACAATGAAATTTCTATAGAAAACAAAGAGTGAATAACAGATAATTATTAAACACAAAATTTTTTTTGGTCATGTTATTATTTTAAAATATTCTATAGCAATTAACATCATAAAATTGAAAAAATGTATAAAAAAAATAAACAACCGGAATTATAATCGAATAATTGAATATTATATCAAAACAATGTATATATTTTCGTTTTTGCGATAACAAAATAATAATTTTTGTACATCTACTTTATATTATCACGATTTTTTCATATTTCCTTAAAATAAAAAGAAAATGATAAAATATTATTTTTAGAGCATTGAGAAAGTAAGTGTTAAAGAAAAAAGAAATTTGTAAAGAAGGTAAAAGTGAATGGTGTTGGAAAATGCTTTTAATAGAAAAAACATTACTTGCATCGACGTGTAAAAGTGGAAAAAAATATTTTAAAGTAATTGGTTTTTATCTGTATAGTGCTTAGTGAAACACTGTTTGTATTTGTGTGTTTATATATATACCTACAAATCTCAATTATCAAATTTGAAATATTACGTCAATAATAGAGTAATTGTACAGAGTACAATTAGAATGACGTCATCGATTACTATATTAAGTATAAGGTAGTGTGCGTGTCCAAAAATTTTAATTGAGAATGATGCAAGGAGAATTAAATTGGTTATAATTTAAAGAATATAGAATGTGTGTGGTATCTATCACCTTTTCTCATTGCAAGAATTATATCTTCGTTTATTCTTACGATTGTCATTATCAGTTAGAATCGTTTAAAGAAGTAGGTTGATATATCTGAATGCATAAAAAATCTTTTTTATTTGATAATAGTAGATAATTTAAATTAAAATGAATTGTTTTCGAATTGACATTTTCGTACTATAATCTTTTTATGAATATTATGTTTCGAAAGATGGGTTAAAATAAAAATTGTAAATGGTTATTATATTTTTTTAAAAAAATATATTAGTATTTTAATACACTATATTTTTGATAAGTGTATTTAATAATTATTTGATGTTTAATACACAAACATGCTGATTAATATTTTAATAAAAATACATCTGAGTACACAAATTATATGTGTGGTCAAATTTTATAATTTATTTATTTAGAAATTGACGAAAACAATTATGGATCATGTATTTGGTCAATAACGACCTTTTTAGGGAATGTTTTGAAAAAAATAAAAAAATTGATATTTCAATTTTAATCCAAAATATATTTTCTATTATTTTTCACAACTTTTTTTATTTTAATCTAAAATTGTCTAAAAAAATCTATCGAGTGAAGTTGTGGTGGCCATATGAGTAGTGTTTCATTATTAACGCCATAGTATATGGTTAAAAGTAAAAAAATAAATAACTAATTAATTAAATACTTTTTATTTTATTTCCATTTAAACTTCTAAAGCGCTTATTGGAAAATACTATATTAAAATGTAGCTTGAATAACATCTCCATTATTTAAAATGTGAATTTTTTTTTATTAATAGTGTAAAATATCTCAATATAGTAAATTATAAAAGTTGAAGGTTTTTGGTTCACCTCGGCAATTTTAAATCTATAAGTAGTTAGTTGCAAAAAAGTAGGTCTATGTTAAATGAAAGAAAAATTCCGCACTAAATGAGGTCTACCACATTTTTCAAGTGTGTTAGAATGAATTTTTATATACAAAGTATATATATATATATATATATATATATATATATATATATATGTGTGTGGGTATGTATGTTTATATTACATTATATTATAAATATGAATGTGCACGAATTAATTTTAGACTGATAATTAAATTTTATTTTATTTACTATTGTTTTTCTCCAACAATAGATTGAAAAGACGAAATAAATGATTTATATTTTATTTTATATTTAAATATATTGAAATTATATTATATTTACGGTTCATAAATTATTTTATTATTAATATGATTTTAATGTCACAAGATAATTTACGAATGTAATGAAAGAACACTCATTAAAAATGTAATTGCAACGAATTTTATTATTAGACATTATTATTCATATATTTTGAATTATTTCAATTTTTTTAATAACTTGGTTACGTTATTATTTTGTGAATAATATTTAAATACCAATATTGTATTTGTAAAAAAACATAAAGATTATATTTATATTTGTGTAATAATTGATAAGAGTAAAATTATTTTCTCTTATTACGAAATAATATAGAACAGTAATTTATTAAAATTTGCATTTCATTTTAATTACACTGGAATGACATTTATTACGTGTAAAATGTATTTTTAAAAAATTCTTTTAACTTTTTTTGAAAGTGAAAGTTTCAAGAAGAAATGTAATATAGTTGTCAAGTTTCGTTGTTGTCAAGTATAAGGGTTTAAGAAATTGTAATATATTTTTTTTTAAACTCAGTAGTATTTAACAGTTTTGTTTTATCTCATTTAATATTTTTTTTTTAGAAAAATTCAGATGGTGTTTTTGAAATTCATTTGTATTTCAAATAAATAATAATTAAACGTAACCTCAAAGTAAAAATTCTTGTATATCTTTTTTCATATAATGTTATTATTGAATAGATATTTTGGAAAATGATCGAAAGAAAAATGAAGCGACGTATTATTTTAAAAAAAGTATTTGAATGGTTTTATTTTAAAAAATATTTGTCTAGAATTTACCATTAATTTTCTTTGATATAAAATTATGTTTAAATAATATGTTTAAAAAACTGTTTTTTTTTAATAAGAAAATAATTTATTTAAATCTCCACAATGGAAAAAAATCTTTAATCTCAAAGAATGTAAAAATACAGTGGAATTTCTTTAAGCATAATCATTAATTGTTAAAAGAATTATTCAAGTTGCAAAAAAATGAGTTATAACAGTCTTATATTGTTTAATAAATTAGATTGTTTAGTAGAATATATATTGTTGAATAGTATTTTTTAATAACTTTTAAAAATTTTACTTGATGAACATAAAAGTTATTAAATAAATTCCCTACTTGAAAATTTTTTTAACTTATAATTTAATTTCAATAATAGAACTTGAAAATATAAAATAATTCTTATGTAAAAATTTACGTGAGATTCTGTTGCCATGTAACAAAGTACGACTCGTAAAAAATAGACTTAAGAAAATTCCACTATGTATAAAAATTTAAAAATCGATATTTCTATGATTTTTTAAAAAGTGATTTTTTTTGTTATTTTTTAAAGAATTTTTACTGGACAGATTTAATTTTAATATTCTATTTAATTAGAATAAAGTAAATTATGTATCTACTTGCATATTTTTAAAAAATATTCTACATTCCGAATTTCGTAATTTATGTAGCGAATCTAACGTTTTTTTTATATCAATATTTTTATTTTGTAGATAACTAACGGTTGTTCAGAACATTTATTATGAAATAAATATTTCCGGAACTTCCTGAACATTTTATAAATTTTAACATGAATTTTCTATAAATTCTTTTGTATAATGAATAATAATTATATTTAGAAGTGTATAAAGTGGTGCTATTTAAAAATATTTCCTTATTTTAAAAAGTGTATTGATTTATTTTATTTGTACTACAAAAATTATTT
>CP092087.1:6792500-6815000 GCA_029203775.1 Neoneuromus ignobilis | reverse complement strand
GTAAAATAATGACATATCTCAAAAATGAAATTATTTACTTGGATATTTCTCTGTACAATTTCTTGTTGAATGATTTGTATTTCCTTGATTGCTATCGGCTTGAAAGTGAAATCAGCGTTTGTTGTTTACGTTTAATGTAGGCCTGAAAAATGTACGTCGTTCATAAAGAAGTTTTAAAATCGTATAACAATATTGAAAATAGTCCGAAAAGCATGTTTTTTTTAAAAAAAAAATATTTTTATTATCTATATATAAATATTTTATTGTTGTTGAATGAAAAATTCATATAAGCGCAAAAATTCATTTCTGTAAAAATAAATGTATTCCTAAGTTAGTATACATATATGTTTACTTAATTTAAATTACTTTTAAAGTGAAAATACGTCAAATTTACAATCGATTAAAAAACTGATTTTTCTTCTATAAAATGATATAAAATAAACAATAGCAATAATTTTTAATCGAAATGCATTATTTCTATCATAAATAATCGCTGTATAAACAAAAATTTGAATTATTTACAGTTTTGAAAAATTCAAAAATTTTGACCTAAAAAAATCACGACCTATAGTATGGAAATTTTGTTAAAAAATCAAAAGTTTCAAAAATGAACTCTTTTGAACTAAAATCATAAATAATAATGTATCATTGACGAAAACATCAATTGTTCTCAAAGGTAATGAAATTTACTAGAAAAAATTATATTTTTTGATTTTTCGAATTTCAGCTAGCAAAAAATGTTTTTTTTTTATAATTTCATAGTTGTTGAAGAAAAAATTCATATAACATGTACGGAACATTTTTTTCTACATACATACATGTTTTTTAAGCTTGCATACATATGTATAACTAAAGAAAAGAATTTTTAAATTAAAAATAAGCCAATTTCCATAATCGACTAAAATCCAATTTTTCTATAATTTGGTTTATCGTTTATAAAATAATATGCAATAGATAATAGCAATAATTTTTATTAGAAATGCACTATTTCTACCTTAAATAATCGTTATATACTCAAAAAATTGAATTATTTTCAGTTTTAAAAAATTCGATATTTTTGACCTAAAAAAAACACGACCTATAGTATGGAAATTTTGTCAAAAAATCAAAAGTTTCCAAAATTAATTATTTTTTACTAAAATCATAAATAATGATGTATTATTGACGAAAACATAAATTGTTCCCAAAGATAATGACATTTACCCCCAAAAAGTAAATTATTTGATTTTTCAAATTTCAACCTGCAAAAAAATGTCATTTTTATAATTTCATAGTTCTTGAAGAAAAAATTCATAAAAAATGTACGGAATTTTTTTCTACATACATATAAATTTTTTAAACTTGTGTTATACATGTAAAATTAAAGGAATGAATTTTTAAATTAAAAATACACCAATTTCCATAATCGATTAGAAACCGATTTTTCTAAAATTTGGGTTATCGTTTATAAAATGATATATTATAGATAATAAAAATAATTTTTACTAAAAATACACTATTTTTATCTTAAATAATCGCTGTATACTCAAAAAATTGAATTATTTCCAGTTTTAAAAAATTCGATATTTTTGACCGAAAAAAACCACGACCTAATAGTATGGAAATTTTATCAAAAAATCAAAAGTTTTAAAAACAAATTATTTTGTACGAAAATCGTAAATAATGACGTATCGTTGACGAAAACATCAATTGTTCATTGAACCAACGACATTCCTTAAAGAAAATATAATTTTTGTGATTTTTCGACTTCCAGGGTACGAAAAAATCCATTTTATAACACATCACTCTGATGATGATGACATTGTTATTGAAATCCATACCAGCTTATAAACAAAAAAAGTGAACAATAAATAATTATTAACCTTTTTTTTCAATACCTAGTATGATGGTTTATTTGGGTGAAAATAAATTTGTTATAGTTCCAAAACTAATAACAACATTGTTAATTTTATGATTTTTTAATCAGCATCAATCAATTTACTTTCAATCTTTTATACTCTAATCATTTAATACAACAAAATATAATAAAAATAACTTTAAATTAGCTTTCAAGTATTGTGTAATATATATATATATATATATATATATATATATATATATATATATATATATATATATATATTATTAATTAAGGAAATAACTTTCATTAGAAATTCTATTACAGAAAAGAATTCATCGTATGAAAAATCCATTTTATAGTTTATTAACACAACTATTGTTTTATTCCAAATGCATTATAATTGTTTTTATATTTTATTTTTTTATATCCTTGCATCGAATACATAAATATTAAATAAGAAGAATTTTATTATGAAATATATTATTGGTAAACCTGGTAAATTTATATAGTAATATTTATTAATATTTATACTTATATGTGATTAATAATAATACTAACAATTACAGAAACATAATATAAATTTCAATCACATTGTACTTTATTAACTTTTTTGTGTTTTTTTTTTTGAAAAATGTACATAGTAGTCATTTACTTCAATAAATTTCGTAAGTTAATTTGGTTTCTTAATGAGTTTAGTTTTTGTTGTTATAAATTAGTTACATTTTAACACTGTAACAAAATATTACAATATGAGGGTTTAACATAAAATGTTTTAACAAAAAATTTAAATTTATTAATATAAGTTGGTTAAATGAGACTAAAGAATAATAAAGAATAGTAAATGATAGTAAGCAAGTAAATGTGTATCTAAAACATTTAATCTCATTTGAGTTATTCTACTAATATTAATTTTTCTAATATTCTTTTATAAAAATGATCAATGAATTTTTAAAAGATTTATATTTATATATATATATATCTATATATATATATATATATATATATATATATATATATATATATATATATATATGAAAAATTTTAACTTTATAAAAGCGGATGTGACTTATCAAAATTATGTAAAAAGTTTTATTATCATTGTATTATATTGTATGGTTGTAAAAATCTTCTTTTTGATTTTATTACATTTTTTTTCTTCTAAAAATAAACTAAAGAAATATTCGTCTTCATTCAATTTATGCATAAACATTTTCAGTATAATACATAAAATAATTTAAATCATGGAAGTAATTAAATTAAGTATAAAATATTAATTTCAGAAAAATAACATTTCCTAATGTGTTATATAAGAAATTGAAATATTTGATATTTTTAACCTCAAATTATTTTGAATGTAAAGGAAATTACTGACATTTTTTTATATTTATTTTTATTATAATTAAAATAATATTCGCCTATTTTTAGAATATAATCATTAATTTGTTTATAATTACGTAAAAATGATTAAAATAAACAAAAACTATTTAGTGAAGTCAAAGAAAAATTCGATAATTAGTTCAATTTTAAATATTTTTTCATCGTTTTTCTCTTTAAATAATTTATAGAATATCGATTTTTTTTGTATTTTCAAAGACGGAAGTGTAATATATTTTTTGTTTATATATTTTTAATTTAAAAATAGCTGTAGTTTACTAAGTTATGATGGATGCTTTCAAAATAAAATAAAATATGAAAGTAATTTAAAAACACAAAACAGAACATTAAAAATATATTAGCGTTTTTTGTATATATTATATATACAGTGCTGTAAAAAATATAGGACATTTTGCACTTTGACTTATTTTTTTTATTAATTTATATTAAAGAAAATCGACAAAATTTATCTTTTTATATTACAGAAAATCAATAAATGTAACAAATAATGTATAACTAATAATATTTGAATAATTGAAAATTTCGTGATGTTTTAATTTATAAAAAAACACAAAAAGCTTATTAATAAGTATAAATTTATTTCTTTAAACAGACAAAATAAATTTCAAGAATTATTAGAACCTTCCTTTTTCTTAATGATTTCAATCATTCTTTTTTTAGCTTTTAACGAAATTCAATAACGTATTTTTTTTAATAAAATTCTATGTAAATAAAACCATTTTTCTCATGGTCATTTTTTTTCTTAATAAGTCTAAACTCTGTTGCTTGATTTTGGTTAACTCTACAATGTGTATTTTAAGAAATATAAAATAAAAATTCTAAATCGATAAAATTTTAAGTTGGAAGGCAATGAATGGCGATAGCAAAGAATAACAGACGAACAGTAACTGTATTGTCTTAGAACTCATCTGAATCTAAATTTATTCACATTAAACATGGAGTTTCAATAACATTAGTTGTTTACACAACGGTCTTAGGATTATTAATTTCTACTATTCCATACTACACAATGAAATAGTATTGTTAAATAAATACATTTAATTAAATACGTGGAACATGAAAAATGAAAAAAACGTTGTAAAATGAAAATAAAATATTTATTTGAACCTATAATTTTTTACAGCACTATATATATATATATATATATATATATATATATATATATATAGCCATTTTTAATTAAATTTATTTTTATTTTGCTTTGCAGTACTTACACTTAAAATCAATTTCTTATCTTTTCAAGCTATAGATTAATGTAAAAGAAATACTAAGGAAAATTAAATTCAAAGAATAAAAAATAATAATAATTCATAAATATTTTTTTCAATTAACTCGTTTGCTACCAGGGCTTCAGGAGAAAAACCGCCATCACAGCCCTGACGTTTTATTATTTAAATATGATACCAAATTATCATTAATTTTTGTGCAATGTATTTATAACATTCTAAATGAGTGAAATTATCAATTTTGCAAACCGACACATATGTGACACTGGGCTATAGATAGTAAATTATTTTTGCAGTCCACGCATCATATATACGAAGGTCATTTGATAAGTATGGTAAATTCTATGTAAAATTTTATGGTGATATTTTTTTTATGATAATTTTTTTTTACCATCCTTTTTTTTGAAAAATTTATAAATGAACAATAATGTTTATGTATAAATTTTTGTATATTCCAAAGTCAAACGCAAACCTTTAAATAATAAATCTCAATATATAAATAAATGGAGTTATTGCACTCTCAAAAACAAACGGTTCAATTTGTTATTAATGAAAGTGGTATAAATCCATTTAAAATTAAATGTATATTCATAATGTTATAAAAATAAAAACTCTATATTGGAATACGAGCCAATAACCTTAATTTCGCACTATATACTGAATATTGGCATACATGATAATTATTATATACCTTTTCTGTTTGATAAATTTTTAAATACCACGTGAATTTAATTTACTGTTATTTGTATGATTATTTAGTTATTTTTTACATAATAAAATTTAACAAGTTTATAAACAAAGTTTTAAAAACATAACCCGAATTTATTAACGCTTGCCAATATTTTTTAATTCATTCAAACATATTCATATATATACATATTCGTGACATCCAGATCTTGTAAAAAAAATGTAATTATTGGCAGACCAATAACATCCTGCATCTATTTTATTGTTTTTAACATAATTGATCTCTTTGCGGCACAATTTGGTACAAACAGTGATCATAAACTGATAATGAACATCCGTTACACATTTGTGACACTGGGCTGAGGTAAGAAAATCGGGTTGTCACATATGTGTGACGCTGGTAGCGAACGAGCTAATGCTTATTAAAATTTTGGAATTCTTAATATTTAACATTTTTTTACTTATAAAGTTAGAAATTATATGAATAAAGAAAATATCAATTTCTTTTTGAATTTAGTAGAGTTAATAATGAACAATGTGTAAATAAAAAGATTATTTTTAATATAAATAGGTGGTCCAAAGGAAACTGAAGGATAGTAAACTATACTAAGCAAGTAAATGTATGTCTAAACCCTTCAATCTTATTTAGGTTACCTTATATATGTTTATTCAAGAAAATTAAAATTTAATTATTATATATAGTGAATATAATCAATGTTATTTATTAAAATAACTAATATTTTTTATTGTTTTAGGTTAACACTTAAAGTCGACAACTGCACTTCTTAATTATACAATAGGTATGTAATCAAGTTTTTATTTGTCATTTTTTTTAACTTATATATTATATATATATACTAAAATAACTTTTTTAAAAAACAATCTATAGAATATATCATTTTATTAGGTCGTGTGATATAAAATGTCGGATTTTTTATCACTTCCGATTTAATAATCCGACATTTCACATAACACGACCTAATAGAATATATAAATTTTTATGCATAAAAAAATCCATCGATCTTTACATTCAATGACGAAAGAAATGAACAAAAATTACGAAATGCTATTCATATTTATTTTTATTATAAAATAAATTCCAAATTAAATATTTAAACAGTTAAAAACTTTTTATCAATTAACACAAATTATTTACACATTTATTTTTGTATTTCAAACATCTACATTATTGAACAATAACTAAAATTTTATACTTTTTATTTCTCTTTTAAAATATTTTTATTTTTTTAAAAAATAATCCTTGAAAATGTTTCATTTTTTATCTGATTTCTTAACAATTTAAAAATTAGGTCAGTTAAATTGATTTGTTTGCGTCATGTTGCTTAAGCCAGCAATTATTATAAATTTACCTTCTGTGTGATATTTGAGATATATATATATATATATATATATATATATATATATATATATATATATATACACACATACATAACATCCACATCAAGTGTTTTATAAATATACCATACACCTCGTATGAATAAACTCAATTAGAAGGGTGACCTTACTGTTTCATCGATTAAGTTACAATCCATAAAAGTATACATATTACACACACACACATGTCGACGAAAAAAAAAACAAAGGGAAACATATTAAAACGAGATACAGTCTAAAATGTATAAAAAAAACTCGGTGACCATTGTGAGTACATACCGCTCTCGAGGGAAACGAATAACGACATTTTTATTATTTATTTTAACGTGAATATATCGTCAACGCAATCATTGAAAGAATTTGTAAGAACAATTTTATGTGTATTCTTATATTTATTTGGATCAATAAAAAATTAGCATAAACATACACTTTGGAAATAAAAAAAGGTGTGCTGGGTTCTGAATGATGTTAATCAAATCTGTATATACCGTGTTCATTTTTTTTCGTCAAAATAGATATGGATTTGATTTATTCATTGCATGTACATTTATTTATATATATGTATAAAGTAAAGAAGTACAGTTGGTGCTGATTTCATAAGATTTTTGAAATAAAACGGTTTTATTATTATTTTGTAGTTGTATTTAAATTTTTTTGAAATAAAGAATAACATTTTTGTAGTTACTTACAATTAAAAATATTTAGAGATTATTTTATTATAAGATTACACATGAAATATAAAAAAGTATGTTTATTTTTCGACGTTCGGCCTTCATAAATTCGACATTTAGTATTTTTGTTCCTCAGTTGTTCATTAACACTAGATATACTAATCGGTATATCTAGTGTTAAATCAAAATTATCAGTTTTGATATATCAAAATGACCGGTTTCAAAATTGCTCTAAGGGAAATGAAAAATAAAATAAGGGGAATACCATTACTACCATTTGTCATATTTTCTAATTTCAATATTTAAGTGAAAAATATAAGTTATTATTATTAGAAACTCTTTTTATTACTGCTTGCACTAATTGATTAAAAATAACATTTTTTTCGGCTAAATACCAACCGGTTGGTAGAGATAGGTTTATATTAATTCGTGGTATATCTAGTATTAAATATGAGGATTTAAATTATAACAATATATATTTTAATGGATTAAAATCATAAAGTACAAATTTATCTCTGAGTTAAACGTTTATTGACAATTAGAGAAATGAAGTTTTAAAATTCGTCTGTCTATTTCTCTCTCTCTCTCTCTTTCTCTCGCTCCATTTATATATATGAGTATTTTTTTTAAAAAAATGAACAAAATACAACGTTTGATTTTAAGAATTAACGTAATAAGAATTAAAAATAAAAAATAATCATATAATTATCTTGAATAATGCTTTATTATCATGTTTTTCAATATTTAATTTATCAATATTTTATATATATATATATATATATATATATATATATATATTCTATGTGGATAAATTTTTTATTTTTTTCGTGGTCGTTCTACCTTGTACTTATTTTCACTTATTTATTTATTTATTTTGGGCGTATACTTCTTACACCTACATTCTACCTTCAATGTTTTAAATTTTTTAATGAAATAAAAGAGTCTTTTGACAGTCATTATTATAGTAAAAAGTGTATTATATATATATATATATATATATATATATATATATATATATATTTGTAGAGATGTGTTTATTTCTTTGAACCATTTCGAAAAAAAATCGTAATGAATGTTTGTCATGAAATCTACAAATATATAAATTATATTCATTTTATTGCGATAATATAGTTCTTTTTAAACTGATGAACTTGCGTGTTCATGTTAATTACTATTTTTAAATTTAATAGCAGGTCGATAAATCATAAATGAAGACATAAAATGATTTAGTCGAACACTGTTGCATTCTTTATATAATCCATTATTCAATTTTCATTTAAAATGAAATTTATACGAAAATTAGGTACACTAGACGACTAAACTATTAAAAATATATTATCTTCACAATCATTTTGTTTAAATTTCATTTTTCAATATTTCATATTCTATTTGTTTGTATATTTATTAATAAATATTAACCTTTTTTTGAGTACAATTATTAGTTGTTAGTCGAAAATATTTTCTATATGAAACGAGATTTTGTACTTAAATATTAAATGTTAAGGAAAAATGTCGTCTTTTATTAAAATTGTATTGATATTATTTAAGAATAATAATTTATTATAATATGGTTTAGTTTTTGCATTCCATTCAACTGTAATATTTTTCAAAGCAGTCCGAAATAAATATACCTAGATTGCAAGTATAAATATCGTAATAAAAATCGAGATTCTCGTTTTCTTCCTCATTTTTTTTTATCTTAGAATACTATAAAATCTCTCTTAGTTTCATTTCAATGAAATGATTTTTTTCATCCAGCTTTTTTAGTTCCTTCTAACTGTATACTTGTCTTCGAGATTTTTTACTATTTGAAAATCATCTACTGATTGATTAACTAGTAGTTTTACAAATTTTAGATGTTATTGTCTCTTTATTTTTCTCTTATAGTATATTTTATAACAATATAAATTACAAACTAATGTGAAATAAGAAAATAGAGACAATGATGATAAAAATAATAAAATTATTTTTTCCTGTCATAGTGGTAGTTTTCAACCTAGTAAATAAAGCATGATGCTGCTTATTTGAGGATAAAATTATATTTAATTCACATAATTGTACAAAAATATGAACTAACCACATACAGTGATAGTGATGGATTGAAAATTATAGTTTTTATATTTTTTTTTATTTATGAAAAATACATACAAGAAAATAATTTTCCTAAACTGATATCAAAAAATATTTAAATGTTTAATTTAACAGTGTTTACAAATAAAATATGACCTTATTTAAGCCTGTATAATTACAAAATAGGTTTTAAAAATATTAATTTTTGTACATATTTGCTACGATGTGTTTTGTAATCACAATAATTGTTATGTACATGTTTATTAGATTATTTTATTTAAGTTGTCAATTTTGAAAATGTAAATCAAACAGTCGTGCAAATACTAATAGACAGTAATTAAATTTTAAATAAAACTGTATTTTTTTAAATGATTACAATTTTATCTCCATTCTTTTAAAATTAGTGAAAATTTTCAATTCATTAGTCTAAAAATTATTCCTCTAGTTTAAAATTTAAAAAAAGAGTATATGAGTGAAATATAATGTGATAAAATAAAAAAATATCAATATAATATTTTACTTTTTTACGAATTTTGAGAAAAATCTAAGCTATTAGAGTTTAAGAATGTTTTTTTTAATTGCCATTTAAAATTATAAGTAAAAAATAGAAAACTTTAACTTTAAATACGAAAAAATAGAAATTATGAAATCACGTAATGTACAAATGAAAAAAATGATAAATAAATAAACATATTTCCTTGTTGAATTGAGAGGTAGTAAACTATATATGTATACACTCGACTATCACAAATTGGGCATCGTTGGGACATGTAGGGAGCTGGATTGGTGAGTTTTTTGGGTCTATGACGGTTAGATTAGTATATAGTTACCCATTAGTTATTCTAAAAAATTCTTAGATAAATCGTGAATATAATCTCAGGTAATGGCTTAATGACCTTGAGTCTGTTCATTCTTTTGTATTGCTGAAAATATTTTTAAAAATACAATTACAAAAAATATGCATGATACTAGGGGAAGATATATAAAATCAAAACACACTATTTTAACATAGAAATAAGAAACACCAAAACATAAAACTTGTAGAACTTCAATCCATCTTAAACAGACTTCGCAAACTGTTAAAATTTCTAATATTTTTCACCGAAAAGAAATATACAATGGTAATATGTCAATTTATTTCATTTAAAAAGAGGTATGAATTCAGTATATGAACTATGTTATAAAAAAATTAATAAACTTTCTTCATTTAAAACTGAAGATGAATTTCTTGTTACAGACAAATACTTATAGGTACATATTGCATTAAATTTGAGGAAATTTTGTCCGAATTAGCTGTGGAACTAAATTACGATGGCCGAATTAGTGGCAATCAGGTGTACTTATAATAAGAAATTTCTGGAATAATTATTTCCAAACATTAGCGAAGTTTCATTAGGCATGTTTTATATTACAAATAATTTCGGATTTTGTGTAGTATTTGTTGACTAATTATATAAAATATGATTTTAATAATCATGAAAAATATTAATAGAACAGGTAATACTTTTATATTTTATTCTTTTTATAATGATATCTCATTAAAATAATGAGATATTATTATAAAACTATATGTGGTAAGTTTTTATCAAACAGGATATAAAAACAATTATTCATTATAAAATTCATTATAATCCTATAATTTGTTAATATATTTTTATGAAAAATGTTATAAAAAGTGCAGTGATACGTACAAAATGTCAGTTGTATAATAAAATTAGTGAACGTACCAGTTTGTGGTTAAAGAAGTAAAATCGTTAATTTTTTTGTAGTTTATCAAATATAGTTTTTTGTTAATCCAACCACATAATATATCTACAAATTACATTTCAAGTACTATTTTCTATTAAAATATCGTTTTTGTCGCCAAAAATTCTATTCAAACGAAAGTTTTCATTTCGTTAATCGAAATATTGTTTTCGTTACTTTTATGTAAATTCATGCAATCGTATGGTAAGTAAATAATATTTACTATAAAGTACTATTCAATGTAATCGTTTTTTTCCCATTATTAATATAAATGATTATCGTCGCAATAACGACTTTCTTCCTTATTCGCCGATTTCGTGCAAAAACATTACATTAGAAAATAAATCAGTTAATACTCATAACACATACATATATATTTTATGTGTTATTAATTTTGGAAAGTCTTTTACGATTGTATTCTTGTTTATAAATGTCTTTTTAAATATAATTAAATAAATACACATTTCGTAATAGAACTCTACATAAATGGATTTCGAATAGTTTTTAAACATTAATGTATTTTAATGTGTATGCTGTTGAGATAATTATACTCTTTGAACACACATGTTCATAATATATATATATATAATATATATATATATATATATATATATATAATATATATATATATAATATTAATGTAAATTCTTTTCGTATAGAAACTCGCAATTTAAATTTTATTAAAAGTGAATGTTTATTAACTCCGTCTGCTTAAGGAATTATTTTTGGTAGTATCTTTGAAAAGTTCTATGGATAAATATAAACATATAATGATATAAAAATGAGTATATTTTATAATGAAATTATTAAGATTAGTGAAATGTATAGTTATTTCAAAGTAGGGCATTATTCTACTAAATTCTCATTCGATTAAAAAAATGATTAAAAATTTAGTCACAATTTCTTAGTCATAAAAATAATCAAAAATTTAATGATTAAATTTTCATTCGATTAATCATCTGATTAAAAAAATTAATCATGGTATTTCACTCGTTTTTTTATTTAAAAAATTAATTGGATAAAAATGTAGTCTGATAAATAATATAAAGAACGACTAAAATCTCAAGTTATTTTTTTTCTTCTCTTACATACGAGTATTTGCTTTTTCTTCAGAAATGAATTTTACTGTTAAACAAAATTTATTCAATTTTACCGTCTAAAAAGTGGGATGAAAAGTATGAGCAAAACCCATATTTGTTTTTTATTTTAACTGTTTTACGTATTCCCATTAAAGAATTTAGAAATATTATATTTCATTAATAATTATTTAAAATTCAATTTTATTAAAATTACAATTTAAATTTCATTACCACTTATTTTTAATTTCTTCAAACAAAATAATTTTATTTGAAAATTTGGTTTTTAAATTTTCAATAATTTTCATTAGTCGTATTCAATTAATATTGCATTTAATAATATCGCACAATTTAAAATATTCGAATCAATCGGTTTATTAATCACTTCAATCGATGACTAAAAATCAATCACGACTAACGATTAATTTTTTAATCGTTATTCACAGATTGATTTAAAAAAAACGTTTAATTTCAAATAAATCATTTGAAACAACTAATAAATCAATCGTAATTAACGATTAATTTTACACGATTAAAATTTTAGTCGTTAGTCGTCAATCGGATAATTTTTTTCCTTCTTTGGTCGAGGGGCAGTAGCTTCAGGAACGATGAACATAATACCTAGGAACTATAGCTACTAAATCAAAAAGAAATGACATAGAAATCTATCTCTCTACTATCCACTAGTCTCATTTAGGGCATTATTTCTCTCTCTCTCTCTCTCTCTCTCTCTCTCTCTCTATATATATATATATATATATATATTACTTTTTTTGCCGAATTTCAATGATTTAATTTCCTTTTTTTACATTTTTGTTACTTTACCATAAGCAATTAAAATATAGTAACAAATATATAGTTTTCAAAATTTATTTTTAATTTTTTTTCATAATAAGATATTTGACAGTAAGATCGATTTCTTATTACATTTTTTTTAGTAAAAAAACAATGTATGTTAAATACTAGGTTATTCGTTCACCATCATTTTATTAGAACATTTTTTCCGAATACAAAAAAAAGTTTTATATTAATATTCATAATATTCAATTATGATTTGAATAGTTTTATTTTCTAAACAAATAAAGTATAAATACTAGGTTATTCGTACACTGTCATTAGTCTGTCTGAGAGCATTTCTTTACGAAAACGAAAAAAAGTTCAGTATTAATATTTATTATAATCAGATAGATTTGAATAGTTGTATTTTCTAACTGAACAAAAAAATATTCAAACAAGATTAAATATTTACAAAGTTTTTTTTTTTTTTTTTATAACGTGTGTTCCATGACATTATTTTCTCACATGTGTTCATTAATTGATTTAAACATGTATGCCATTACATACGGTACATTTTTAAATAAATAACATAGTAGATTGCATTTCTATAACTTATAAAAGTTTATGTAGATAAAAAGAGTTTTATAAGAACTTCGTGTCGTTTTACTTAAATATTTTAATATTGTTTAGGTATTCCATGTAAATTTGTCTTTCTTCTATATTTCAAAAACGTATTCTTTTTTGTATCATCCAAAAAAAAATATGGAGGAATATTAATAGTCGATGATAAAAGGTTTTTCATCATGAATAATTTGTTTTTAAAATAAATTTATTTCAAAGAATATTTTATATGGAATATCTGAATAATTTATCTATATTATCGATTTTAAATTTATTAAAAAAATTAAATGATCAAAAATATGTGCTCATTTATACATTTGTATCTATAATAACTATTGATACTAAAGAAATAAATAACTTTCAATGACCAAAATAGAATAGTAATTATTATACTCATTACTTGATAAATTAGGAGTATTAAATCATTTACCTCTTCACTGTAAGAATTTTTTTTGTAACATTTGAAATATAAAACCAGATTTATTTTTCAAACAAATTAATCTTCATATATGTTTTCTCTTATTACCAAGTGTGAGTATTTCTTAATTTATTAACTTCCATCCAAATACACAAACTAATTGTTGGATCTGCCCTTGATGCTTAAACTCGAACTTGTTACATTGATTGATAGTTTGAAAATTCTACGTTCTTTTATCTCTATTTATTTTATATCTGTGTGTGTTCAAGAAAGAGAATAATATATGCATTCCATTTTATAAAAATAGAAATGAATCAATAACACGTTGTTCAACATCCAGTTTTGTTAAAAATGCATATAAAAAATACTAAATTATGCAATAATTGTGTGAATGTTCTTTTTTATCGATTACAAGAAACATTGACATACATAAATAAATACACACATACGTACATATATATATATATATATATATATATATATATATATATATATATATTAAAATATGTATCTGAACATGTGTGTATATAAAAATGTGTTTAAATAAATATTTGAGAATAATAATGTTCTTTTAACAACATTTTAATTTAAACATTAGTGATAACATTTTTTTATTGGAAGAAATATAAATGAGTAATATTTTTTTAAACAATATTTATTTGAATACTCGAGAAAGATTTTCGTAAATATTTATTGTAACTAGTGATTTCATATTATTGATTGACATTAATTATAAATTCTAATAAAAATTGAAATACGATTTATTTATATTAAAACACGAATATTTTTTTATATAACGTTTTTTAAAAGTATTGCTTTATTATCATTCTTACCTTCGAATATAATAAATAATCATTATGCAATATCGTATGAAAATAATAATACGCTTTATTTATTTAAATGCATCAAGGTGTTTAAAAACAATAACATTTATGCATATTTAAAAACAATAACAGGAATTAAATAATTAAATGTATTTTTATAAATGCTGATTTTAATATATAAATAAATTAAAATTGCAAATAATGTTTTTATAAAAAAATATTTGGTATTATTATTTCTTTTTCATCGTTATTATTATTATTTTTTTTATTTGATAAGTAACATGAAATAAATATTTGTTTATAACATTTATAATCTGGTTTATTGCAGAAAATATTTGTTCCCAAATTTTTAACTATACCTTCATAAATGTGTGTGGATATACACACACATATATGAAGGGATAGTTAGAAAATCAATTTTATATATATATATATATATATATATATATATATATATATATATATATATATATTGAAAAAAACATAATGTATTATAAAAATAAGTAATTTGTTTAAATATTGATTTTAATTCTACTTAAAAGTCTATTCTAATATTTTAATGATTTTAGTGTGGATTTTTTGTATATGATTTTTCAAAATAATTAGTCTGAATTTTAATACTTTATGAAAATAATTCGAATTGTTGGATTGAAATTTAATTTTTTATTGTTTTGTAATTTATATTCATATTTTTGTTTATAACTATTTGGTATTACATTTGTTGTATTAAAAAAGATCCTTTTTTATATCTAACTTCAGTAGTTCATCTTCGTTGAAGTTATCGAATCTAATTTTTAATTTTCTTTCAATATTTGTATAACAAAAATTGGTTCAGTTTCAATTTTCTCTTATCGAAATTAATTTTTTGATAATAATAATTTATGTTTAGATAATTAGAACAAAATATTTAATTAATAGTTTATTATAATTAATTTGGTCCTACATTTGTTATATGTATTAAAAAAATACTATTTCATATACAATTTTCATAGTTCATCTTCATTGGAATTGTATCTTATTTTTTTAATTTTTTCTGAGCATTTATTTGACAAAAATTGTAGTTATTTTTATTTTTTCTGTTCGAAAATGATTTTACAATTTTTGTGAATAATTTATATTTAGACAATTATGTTAAAATATTAAATTAATAGTTCATTATAATCATTTGGTCTTATATTTGTTATATTAATAAAATATATTTTTTCATAACTAATTTCCATATTTCATCTTCATTGAAATTATTGTCTTATTTTTATTTTCTCTTATAGAAAATAATTTTTACAATTTTTATGAACAATTTATGTTTAGACAATTACGTCAAAATATTTAATTAATAGTTCATTGTAATTAATTTGATCTTACATTTGTTAAATTAAAAAAAAATACTCTTTTATATTAAAATTTCATAGTTTATTTTCATTGAAATTTTCATATATTCTTTTTTAGTTTTTTTAGTATTTAACAAAAATTGTTGTAATTTTTATTTTTTCTTATCTGAAATAATTTTATAATATAAATAATTTATGTTCAGATAATTAGAACAAAATATTTAATTAATAGTTTATTATAATTAATTTCTTCTTTATATTTATTTTAATGGAGATAATATTTTCTTCCAAACGCATGAACATAAAATATCTCAATAATAAAACATGTTAATAAAATCTGGTTATGTTGAAGCAGTTTATATATTTTTCTAAATGTACGATTTTTAAAAAAGATAAATATAAATATTACTACAATTTCATTTTTCCATAATGTAGATATAATGATTGTTTTTCATAATGTGATTTTAATCGATTTTTGTTGAAAAATATAAATCAATTGTAAGAATACTTTACAGTATTTATTTCAAATCTCTTTATGATTGCCACATTTGAAATCAACAAATATTAAATTTATTCAAATCTTGATTATACAGGTTATCCAAATAAGAGTGAAGGGTTTAGAAACACATTTATGTATAATATCTTTCAGTCTTATTTGTGCTACTCTACATAACAAACAAAATGATATAAAAAATTATAAATATTTTTGCATAAAATTCATCAAATGTCATATTTGAAATATCATTTTCTTAATCTCAACGCAAGTAAAAAATTAATAAATTAAATTATACCTAGGCTTAAATACATGCTTGATTAATATGTTTGTATATAATACACTGTATTGTTAAAGAATATGTCACGAATTCATATCCAGTCGTGTGAAAAATGTAATTTTTTATTATAAAAATAATTTGTCTGCATTAATAAACATTCATTCTAAGGCATTATTTTAAAGTGTCTCTTAGTAAAAACATTTTGTATCAGTTTTTATTATTCCTAAAATTTTTTCATTTACTCTTTTAATTATTAAAAAAAAATTGTTACGTTCTCCGAATGTTTCATTAACTTTTTTTTTTATAAAAATATAATGAACTTTTTTCCATTATCTTTTATTAACTTATATTCGTAAAGTATATAAAAAATAAATATTTACTAGTTTAATCTAATAGCATATATAAATATTTCACTATACACATAACTTTTTCATTCGAACGAAGAAAAGTGATTTGTAATAGATTATTTTTAGTCAAGGAAAGTATGTTTGTGTTATTTAAAACTTAAGTCCCTTGACGAATCTCGAAATCGTAGTTTTTACACATTATACATTATTTACTTAGTAAATATATATATCTTAGATTAAAAATAGTGTTTTATATAAGATTAATATGAATGGCAGCTCTGTATTTTTTATTTGAGTTTTAAAAATAAGTAGTTTTAAACGTATTTATTTTTATAAGTTGATAAATTTCATAAAGTTGAAAATAGAAATAATATAGTGTATGTATATATGTAATATTAATTTCATTCCTGAAGTTATACACAACATACATTATTAATAATTTCGCATAACTGAATGTGTAAAATTTAATGAAATTTTAATTGTATTCAGAATAATACATACGCAATTTAATTACAAGCTTTTTAAATAGGTATGACTATACATAATTTAATATTCATTCAAGTTGTAAATTTATGCCGATATTTTTACATCACTTAGCATTTATTTATATATCTTTTTAAATAATATCGTCTTAAATTGGATTGAAAGTGAATTTCGTTAATATTCATATAATGTCATTTTATTTAATTAATATATACATACATACGTATAAACAATAAATAAATTTACCATACTTATTAAACGACACTCGTACACACACACACATATATATATATATATATATATATATATATATATAATTTTATAAATAAAAGTATTGTGACATAATTTGTTTAAAGAAATATGTAACAAGAAAACATTTTTTCCTCTAACTTGTTTCCATTTAATTGGTACATTCATCTTGTGTAAAATGGTAATTAATTGACTTCATTTCATCACAGATTTACTCTGAATAATTTATTACTATGAAAAACAGTGTCAGATTCGTATTTAAGAATTCTATAATATATAAATAAATTACATGTGTTTGAAAAGTTGATCAAAGATTGATAATTACGTTAATCATTTAATTATGATTTCTATCATAAATCTGAAATATATTTCCAAATAATAAATAGAAATTTTGTAAGTGTTTAGTATTTTTTTATTTATTATTCATGTCTTTAATTAGTTTTGTTGAAATGAATATTCCATCATTTTCAAAACTCAGTTTTATAAAATTAAGTTATTTTAAAATAATTTTGTGTTTGATTTTACTACACTCAATGAGTTTTTCTAAATGAAAATTATTTTTATCATAATGAGTTTGGCAACAGTGGCTATTTCGTAATGTAAATTTTATATTTTGTACAGAAATATATATTAAAAAATATTTATGAATATAAAGAATTATAAAACTCAAATTAAAAAAAAATAGTTATGATTTATAAAAGAGGATATTTTTAATTACATTAAAATTTTATAAAATTTGAAAATACTGATTAATTTAAAGAATCAATTAATATATATATATATATATATATATATATATATATATATATATATATATATATATATATATATATATATATACTTAATTTGATTTCTGTCATTGTTAATATATTTATTTAGTGTAAATTTGTCTCGTTTAATTACTACACTTGTTTATTCAAACATTTCTATAAACCTTTACCATTTCATATATTCAATTTATTACTTTATACCAATTTCAGTTCGAAATCCTTTAAATATTCAAATAACTTAATACCTAATTTGCATTTTCTCATCACCAATAACATTGTGTTTCCAGATATATTTTTTTTAATTACTAATTTTTTTTACATTAATTTACGTTACTGAAACTTTAATATGATTGTGGTGTTTTCAATAGACGAGGTTAATTTAATAAATGAAATCGTTTAGTTATAGAAAACAATGCTAATATAAACCAAATTGCATTAAGTATATTAATTTCGTATCATAAACATTTAAAAATAGACTTCTTGGTATTTATTTATTTTTAAATGGTTCTTTTCATTTTTTATTTATTTTATGAATATTTTTCGTGATTAAATTATTATATTATAAACTTAATATATGTACATATATGTAAATCATCATCATCAGCCTTTTTGTATCCACTGCTGGATAAAGGCTTTTTCTAGAAGTTTCCATTTTGATCTAATGCTTTTATTTTCTACTCCATTTATCAATCTTTTTAGAAATGGCTTAATTTTGTTCCATTTTAGGAGCGATTTACAACTAGAAATTCGGTTCATTAAATTTTTTACCCTCAAATCGTGTAGCACCAAAACATCGAGCTTCTTTGTGTATCCAACCTTATGCAAATAATTCAAAACTGTTTTATGACCTCTGTTCAGCTCCATAACTGTGCCAATAATAGCTATAATAGCCAATAATAATAATAGCTATGCAGTAACTGTGTGCATGTCGGTTTTCTTTAATTTTTTGCAAGATTTAATCGACACTTTCCACAATAGGTCGACCGGAACAAGGTGCTAAATTTTTTTTATCTTGAAATAGACTAAATCAATTCAATACTGTTTGTTGTTTTCACAAACACGATAATTTTTTTATGGGTTTGTCCAACTTTTTTATAATAAAAAAGTGAAATATGTCCAAAATGTTCCTGATTTTCACTCATCTTCAATATTAATAACTGTTCATGGAATGCACTAAATGTGTTTAAATTCATTTTAAAATATTTTGTGAAATTTCACATTTCATACAATATATAATACTAGGAAATAAAATGGCGTACTGTCAAAATCAATCAAATTTCCATTTATCAATAAATATTGCAGTAAGAATATTTTTCCCTAATCCAGTGTATATATATATAATATATATATATATATATATATATATATATATATATATATATATATATATATATATATATATATATAAAATCATATATTTATGTATGTTTTTAAACAATTTTTCCAATATCTATCGCACTCACATCTTTTACATATTAGTGTTAATATCTATAATGACCTATAAATGAAGGTTCAGTGAACCATAATAAAATTATTGTTGAAAATTATTTACGTTAAATATTTAAATGACACTTTTTTGGCCGACTGAGGAATATCTAATGTAGAACACGTATAGTCTCATGTCCGCGTTAAATACTTGACATTGATTCAAACACAATCTAGTGGAATTTTGGTCAGGTCAGCGACCAGAGACTACAATATAATAGAAACATGGTAACCTTGAAACATTAAATGCACCATTTAAAATACAGGTGTTATGTAATATGTGCAAAATCCAAAATGTACATTTCGAAATGTAATTTAAAAATGTTTTGTTTCTTTGTATATTTGATTAGATTTTTTAGATGAATGTTTTCCTTTCTTAAAAAAAAACACATTGTAAAACTTAATATAAGTATACATAATAAATTGTTTACTTTGATAAAAATAAACATTTTATTGTTTATGAAATTCAATTGGATGAAGTCATCGAATATTTTTGCACTTTATTTTATATTTTAATAATTTTTTGTTTATTCACTTCTTTTAGATTAGTCTTTTTAGCTTCAATTTTCTATAGTTGGTTCGACATTGTCGGTATTAAACAATATTTTTTTATTTACTTTTTCATTAATTTGAATTTTGATGAACATTTTTGAAACGAAAAAAATAAAATCAAGATTTTTTTATGATTTTACAATACTCATGTGTATTGTAATGACCAAAAACCCATTCTAATTAAAATTATATTACTTTTCTGATTAATTCACAATATAGATTTTATATTGTTGAGATTTGAAAATTATATTATATTTATCAAAAAGCAATTTAGTGCAAACTAAATAATATTGATTGTTAAATACTATAAAATCTTATTTAGATTTTTAAAATCAATTCTTTCATATAAGAATGTATTTATTATAAATTTCATGTATATTTTCTGATCTTCATTCAATACATTTCCAGCTAGAGGTCGACTTATTTTTTTTTATTTTTATTTTATATATTCATTACATATCTGTACTTGTTTATTTATTTATATCTAAAAATTCTGTCACTCTTCACTGAACAGATATTATTTATTGTTTTTTAAAACATGGTTCGTGTATTGAATTCGTATCCTTTTTTTTAAAAAAAATACATATTTCCATTTCATATTTCTTTTCGGTCAAAAGTATTTGAAATTTTATCAGTTTGTAAGATCTGTTTGAGATGAATTGATTATTTTCTACATGTGTTACGTTTTTATATTTCTTATTTCTATGTTAGAGTAATATGTTTTGATTTTATATATATTCTTCTATATACTAGTGTCATGTACATGTTTTATATTTAAAAAAAAATATTATTTTTAGCAATGCTAAAGGCTAAATAAAATCGAGGTTAATGAAACGTTGTTTGAGTTTACTCTACGCAATTTATTTTTAAAAAAATTGAGTTAAATGTTGAGTTAACTGTATGTGCTTATGCAATTACCAGTGATCTAGTAGATTCACTAATCAGGCACCTCACAAGTCGTAACGAAACCGGATTAGTAGTGATTGAGATTGTATTTAGAATACAAAAGATAAAAAAGTAAAACTGTATCAGTTAAATAAAATAAAAATTAATATTTATTTTTGAAGCAATAGAAAGTTATATATATTAATAATAATTTGTAATATTGAAATTGTTGATAAATATCTTATTTTCAGTATTAATAACCTTTTTGTGAATTATTACATTTTAAAAAACAATTCGATTATTGACAATAATATCAGAATTTTTTTTGTTTAATATTAAAAGCGATTCGATAGATTTTTTCAATTTGTCATAAATAAAATTTGCTAAATTTTTTAAAAACAGGTAAAAATATAAAAGTTTATTATATTAATATACTTTTAAAATAAATAATATTATTAGTACTTTATTTACTAATTATTGTTTGCGGTTAAAAATAAATTTGGTTATGAAATTCTGGCATCAATTTCATATTATTATATACGATTTGTTGTAATTTCCAAATTAATCATATTAGTAAAATATGTATCAAGAATGAATATAATGTGAGGTCATGCGAATAACTTCCCTTAATTTTCATAATCGCATCATTGATATTAAACATTATATGCTTTTTAAAAAAAACATTTTCCACTCACGCAATTCCTTCGACAATTACTCGAATTGTGGTTCTACAAAATGTACTATTCACGATCTCGTGCCATTCAAACGTATAGATTTCAATGTAAAGTAACGTTTGAGTAACAGGCCTATTAGAAATCTATTCCTAATTGGATTTTCGATTCGGTGATTAACATACGACGACACGTAACAATTTTGTATGTC
>CP092087.1:6632500-6787500 GCA_029203775.1 Neoneuromus ignobilis | reverse complement strand
TTTTTCACATATACACATAATTTCACATATACACACACACTCTCTCTTTCTCTCTCCATATATATATATATATATATATATATATATATATATATATATATATATATATATATATATATATATGATCTTGTTAAAACATTCTTTTATAAAACATATTTATGATTTCATATGATTTTTGGCTGAAAATTGAGGTTTGAAATATTTGTCTAAACGAAAATAATATAATGAAATGTAATGTTTAATATATATACTCACTTTAGTATATTTGTTTTTAATCAATATGAAATATGAAATTTTTCTGATTTTTTTTAAATTTTTAAAAAAATCTAAATTAATGATTGATATTTTAATTATTTTAATAAACAATTTCAATTTATATGGTTATTAAATTTAAATTCAGAGTTTTTGTCATACATTTTTATTTGGTTGATATTTTTTACATTATTTTCCAAAAGTTATTCCATCATAATAAATAAGTCGAAAAAATATATAAAAATAGTGTTATTTTATATTCCCTATTTGTTATGAAAATTATTGACTATTATTAGAATGGAAGAGAGGTAATTAAACTTGAGGTCATTTAATGTAGGCAATGATTTGATAATTAAAATTTATTAAAATTGAATTATTTCTTGATACTTGTAATTTAGTTCGAAAAAGAATTTATAAATATTCATTTGAATAATTATAGATTACTATTACAGCAATATATTTAAGGAATTTTACTAATACAATAATAGTAGAATAAAACATTCTAAAAGAAACTTAAAAAATATAATAAATCTAAGAGAATGTTAAATATATAGTGTTTTAATTTATGTAATATTTTGAAATAAACTAATATAAAGATGTAAAAATTTTAGCACTTAAAAATAATTACAAATACAGAAAAAATGTCTAATTGAAACGTGTATTAGTTTTTCTAAATTTATAATGTATATTGTATTTTTCTTCTAGTTTGAAAATGTTTATAAAAATCATTTAATTAACTAAAGTGTTTTATTTTTTGATTTTTTTTTTTTTTGTAAAACACTTCTCTCAAATTATCAAAATGCTTTCTCTCTCATATACCAATAATTTATGGATAGGGAGGTTTGAATTGTTGAAATTTGTAAAGAAAATTTTATCCATTAGTAGATTGATAAATTTTTATATATATATATATATATATATATATATATATATATATAAATAATATTTAAACAACTTTTTCTAGAAACTGTTATTTGAAATTTTTTAAAAAATAATTATTCGACTTTATTTTAAAATATTTATTTATAACTGCTTATCTCTTGTCAAAATTAATTTCATGTTTAATTTATAAAAAATAAAATTTTCATCTAATCTTAATTGTATATTCTATCTCAATTTACTCTTACAAACCAAACTATAAAATGTTGTATATAATACACTTTGACAGATAAAAATTGTATGAATTAAAGGATATTGATTTATCAAATTAATATATAAATTTTCATAATTACTGAAGAAATATTTATCTAAATAAATTGAATATGAAGTCTAAAATATACATATAACTGAAACATAAACGCGATTCGAGCATAAAAAAATCAATTCCATTATATGTAGAATTAATAAAACCTATTTGAATTCTATGGAATATAAAATATTCATAAATGGTTAAAATACCTTTTTACATTGTTGTTTATGCAACCTTGAATCAATGAATTCATTTTTCTATCAATAGGGAAAATATTCAGTATCATCGTAATTAACATTTTTGATATGAATTTATCTGTTACTTACGTTAATAATATCCTGTATTTACGTACATTCATCTATTGTATGTATTAGTCATTTAAAAATTCCCTCCTAACTAATGAATAATATTTTAAATAATGTGTAAATGTGAAAGTACAATAAATTGAATTAATGAATAGGTAATTTCATTTATATATATATATATATATATATATATATATATATAGAGAGAGAGAGAGAGAGAGAGAGAGAGAGAGAAAGCAATTTTAATTTTGATCATTTGTTCCTCCGAAGTTCCTTTTTATTTACTATGCCCAGAGTATAAGGCATTATCCGACTAAATTGTCATCTGATTAAATATTTATTCATAATTTCTTTGTTGTAAAAATTATTAAAAATCTAATGACTAAATTTTCATCTGATTATTCATCCAACTAAGAAATTAATCATGTCATTCTAGTCGTATTTTTTTACTAAAAAATTAATTAGATAAATATTTAATCAGATAAAATGTAATCGGATAAAACGTATAAAAAACCGACCAAAATCTCAAGTTATTTTTTTCTTTCCTTATATATTTATTTATCTTTTTCGAAAATGAATTTCCTTGTTATAAACAGAATTCATCTCATTTCACCACCTAAAAGATGAGATGAAAAGTATGAACGAAACCCTTGTTTGTCTTTTATTTTAACTGTTCTACGTACTCCTGTGAAAATAATTTAGAAATTATTATATTTCATTAATACTTATTTAAAATTCAATTTCATGAAAATGACATTAAAATAAATAGATTTTTAAAATAAATAGATTTTTAAATTTTAAATAATTTTTCATTACGATTTAATTTATAGTCATATTCAATTAATATTTTATTTATCTAATATTGTACAATTTTGAATATTAAAATCAATCGGTTTATTAATCGTTTAAAACGATTGATGACTAGAAATCAGCTATGACTAATTATTAAATTATTAGTCAGTATTCATAGATTGAAATGAAATGATTGAATTTCAAATGTCTCATTTCAAATCAATCGTATGAAACGATTAACGACTTATTAATTAATCCTGACTAACGAAAATTTTAGTTGTTAATCGGATAATTTTTTTCCTACTCTGACTACATATTACAATGAAACATCCCTCTCATTAACTAGTGTTTTACCACAATGATCGTAAATGAGCTTTAGATGTTTGGTGATGCCTCATTGCTAATACATCGGTCATATAGAATACTACAGTACCATTAAATTCGCCGACTTTGAAAAAACAATTTTTGCTTAAAAAAACAAAAAACACAAAGGCTATGACCTTAAATTTTTGGCAAAAAATTTCAAAAATCTTTTTGTTGATTTTTTGGCACCGTCGTATTGCTTGCGATCCGTAGGTGCATGTATAAAGTGGCATAAATCAGTACCGACGCCTACGATGAACGAAACGGCCATTGGATGTTGACGGTCATTGGTCCATTGATTTTATTATACGTGATTTATTTCTAAAATTTTTAGATTAACTGTTAAGTACTGTATGTTTTAATGTAACCATTGATAATCCGGCAACCTGTAGGTCCCACCAATATAAGATTTTTGATAGGGGATTGTATATGTGTGTGTGTGTGTGTGTGTGTGTGTGTGTGTATATGTATTCTTACATATATACATACCTATACACAGGTGTCCCAAAAATAAATACACACTATGAATTTTATATATAAAATGTACTTTTATACATTTTTGTGACATACATAAATACATACATATATAAATATATATATATATATATATATATATATATATATATATATATAATCTAAATGTGATGCTTAGATTTGTGTTTTATTAAAAAGAAACATCTGTATAAGGTGATGTATAGAGAACAATATGTGTATTTCTACATTTCTTTTTAATAAAACACAAATCTAGGCGTCACATTTGGATGACCACCACATATATATATATATATATATATATATATATATATATATATATATATATATATACATATACATACACACAAAATTGATATTATACAATACAATTGTTAATTTACTTTTTAACAAAATAATTATTTTTTAATATCACATAGTTTTATAAAAATATTTAATAATTACATAAACTTAATTTAATTTCTTATTAAAGTGCATTTCGTTGATTATATACATCAAATTAAGTTAACTTTATAATAAAAAATGATTATATTTGCTATAAAACTTTGGTACGTTAAAATAAACTCAAGTTTTTAGAAAGTAAAATTTTAATTTTGATTTTAAAAGTTGATATTTACAATTAAAATTCTTTCATACAAGTTGAAAATTGTCAAATTTATTAATAAAAAATGTGACCATGTATATATATATATATATATATATATATATATATATATAAATAATCTAATTATATTATTATTTAAAATTGACTTATAGACAATTAAAACATCATTAATAATTATTATAATTTTAATTGAAGTTCTATCATTGTACACAAAAGCTTTATTGCTTTTCTGACCCTTTGTGTAAAAATTGATCGTATACCATGTTCCTATGTAGAATTGATTAAATAATATATTTGTGATGTATATGTGTTATATACACATGCAATGTACTTATTGCGAAACTAGACCGTATATGACTAGAACCGATGTCTAAAATATTCTAAAGTAGCACAAAGAATTAAAAGTACACATGAGATTGTTAGTAATACATGCATGTGTATATACTATATATATATATATATATATATATATATATATATATATATATATATATATATATATATATATACACACAAACATGTAAATTAAAATGTATTATAATACTTGCATGTGATAATAAATAATTTAACATTAAAATGACTATTAAATTTTTATTTCTATTTTACAATTATTTAGTTACTATGTATGCTTGCACTCATATATATATATATATATATATATATATATATATATATATATATATATATATATATATATATATGTACAAACACACACACACTTTGATATTCACTATCTTTATAGGGCCTTGATTTCTTTAACTGCTTTCACAGTAGGAACTTTTTTCGTATCAAAATTTCATGGTGTAGCTATATTTTTACAAAATTAAGTTGCCAGTTAAACGCCCCCCCCCTATACATATATATTATCATTATAATTAGCCTCTTTCTATACATTGCTGGATGAATCTTTTAAAATTTTCTACTTCGAACTTTATTTATCCTTTAATACTTTTCTCTTCCAGCTTGTTTTCTTATATCTCTGTCCCATCTAACCAAGACTCTTTTCTTGGATGTTCTTATACATCTAGGTTCTCAATCAATAGTTTCCTTTGTCTATAAGGGGCTTCTTCTTCTTACTATATAATAGAATTATTTTCATTTTAAAGTTCTCAATTTTGCCATAATACTTGTAACTTTATCTTCTGATATATAGGTGACCAAATAAGTCTGAAGGATTTAAATATACATTTATTTTATTATCATAATTTACTATCCTTGACTGTCTTCAATCTTATTTAGGCTTCTCTCTCTCTCTCTCTATCTATCTATCTCTCTCTCTCTCTCTCTATATATATATATATATATATATATATATATTTGGAGAGAGAGAATGAAAGAGATGAATATCTTTTAAGTATGAAACTATTTATCTAGTGATTGTTTTATATTTTTTTCCAAATTTAAATTTTAGTTTTCTCCTTTCATGACGATATAACCCTTTACTATTGTTTTTATAATTTTTTATATTTTCTGTTATACTGTCCATTTTAATTTTAAACCCTATCACTTATTTTGATGTTACAGATTTTTGTATTTTTTTTTTGTTTATTAATTATTTTATATTTCTTCTTATGTTGATTTTAAAATATCTACTCATACTACAGAATCTATTATTTGAGAAAATTCACTTTTATAATTATTTATTTTTTTAAAAAAAATTTAACATTAACATTTCAATTACTAATTTGTTTAGAAAAATAATTGTAACAAACCTGACTTCTACTGAAAATCCAGTAGTAGGTAATTTAAAAAAAGAATACTTTAATTGACATAATTTATTCTCTTCAATGTATTTTTAAATTCTTTACTGGAGAAAGCAGTCGTTTCATCATGTAAAGAAATAATGAAGAGTATTCAAGCATGAATGCTTTCATAAGAAATTGAAGATTCACCAATCATTTTTTTGTATAATTTTTCAATTTAATTTCTGCATTTTCTTTATGTAATAAGGAAAAGAAATTTTTAATTAATTTTCTCTCATAATTGTTAATTACATAAAAAAATCTGGTAGATTTTTGTCTTTATTTTAATATTTTCTACTTGATTCTTTATAATTTCATTTGGAATTTCTGATATTAAAAATATTTTCGTTTGTGTGTATATATATACATACACATAATATAACATTGACCGAGTACAACTGATATTTAAAATATATTTTTTTTTGTATATGGCTAAAGCATGTGTTAACCTTTATCCATTTTTTTATGTGCAAAGTAGTTCAAGAATAAATATTAAAATATATAATAGCTGTTCTCGATTATCCAACACCTACGTCCATTAACATATAATTGGATTACTGAAATGTTGAAGAAAACTCGTTTAAAATATTATACAATATGTTCATCTTTTATTTGTTTTTTATATAAAATAAAAAAGCGAAAAATTGTTATACAGATATCTATTTATGAAACATATTTTTAATTTGTTCAGTTTGATTTTTTGGTAGTTTTATTTTAGAGTAATAATTTTATTTTATTTTTTTATAATTTTTTAAAAAAATATACGGCGAAAAAAATAGTGGAGATATATTAATAATAATTATTAATCAATATTTGTATTATATCAAAAAAGTATTAATATTTTTATTTTGTTATCAGTATTTATTTTTAATATATATATTTAAAAATAGAAATAAATGCTTGAATGAAATTAAATTACAAAGAATTATTTCAGAAAATTGTGCCGTTTAAAAAAATTATATATTCATACATGTTTTAATTGATAATACAATTACTAATAAAAATATTCATCGAGTAACAAACCAAATAAGTGTTTATTAATTTATAAAAAAAATAATTACAAGTAATTAATTAGATTATTTTTATTCTTAAATATAATATTTAATAATTTATTAATTGTTTTTATTACAGAATAATTGATAAATTTATAAACATGTAATTAAATGTTGTTTTATTATGTAAACATTAAAAATGTTTATAAAATAAAAATTATCAAATTGTATTTATTCTCTTGAGATAAAAATAACTGAACTTAATTTCAACTTAAAACTATTAATAAGCTTCATTAAATAATTAATATACTGACATATATGTAATTTTTTAAAAAAGAAAATATTTTCGAGTATATTTAAAAAAAAATTTAGGGATATTTAAAAAAATGTTTATATTAACTTTGGCATTGATAAAATCAAGGTTCATTAAAAATTAATTTTATGTAGATCATGTCACATATTTAAAGATTATAATCCTTTCTATATAAACGATCGACAAACACATTGAAATATACGAGTTCTAATTTTTATTAAATGGTTCTAATTTTTAATATAAAAAACGTATGATCATTGCCGACTGAGAAAAAAAATTAATATGAAAAAAAATGTTTATTTTTTTATTCAAATAAACTATTGAGTATGTTGAAGGTCTAGAGTATTTTTAATATTATTATTATCTTTGTAAATAATATAAATTATGATTTAGTAATTATATTTATGACACGCTGTAAAACTTTATATTTTTTAATTAAATCTTTTCTCCTATTTAGACATAATTGTCTAGTTCAATTATCAATTTATGTTTTATATTATTTGAAGTGGCATAGTAGTAATTATAGTATGAAGAACATAATTTAAACAAATTAACTAATGATTTATTATTGTATGCACAAGGTCTACCTAGTATTTACTTAACTATCAAAGATTATTTTAATTAGAGATTTTTCATCTACTTGTTTGAAATTACAATTGAGAATAACAGAGATCGAAAATAAAAGTACTTATATAGAACAAATATATAAATAACATTTATGTACTTTTTTAAAAAAAATTGTTGTTTCAAAAATATTCCTACGATTTTTAATAAAAATTCCACGAATTTTTAAGTGTTTTTCAATGTCAACTGAATAGAGTTTTTTAAAAAATAATATAAAAACATACCTCCTCGAGATATTGTAAATGCGTTTTATATTTAATTGGATTTTAAGTGAAATCGATTACTTTTTATCTTTAAAAAACATACACTGAAGGCATATTATATAATAATGATAATAAGTAAATAATATTCTAATACTAAACAGCATTAAGTGAATTCAATTTGTTTATTTACTTTTTAATTTTGCATAACGTGCACCTGTTGTGTTTTAGATATATTTATGTTGTTCATTTAACTGACACACTCGAGTATAAATAATTACTTCCATGAGTTAATAAAGGTTTAATGGTGCTGACAGTACCTTTTTCTATTTATAGTATTATTATTTTTATTTTTTTAATACAGCCATTAAGAAAAGTGTTTTTCATTGATAATTCATAACTGAATTGTTTTTTTTTTATTATTATTATCAAAGAATAAATATTTTATTTATATTGTAAAATAATTGCAAAAATATCCTGAAATTGTTTTAAATATTTTTATTTTTGTGTTCTTTTTTCTTCAACACAAATATCAGTCGTGTGTTTTCAAAATTTTCAAATTTAGAATTTATTAATGAGTTTATACGATTTTTGTTATAATTTAACTTAATTTATTTTTTGATGCGGTTTATCTATACAGGGTTTAAAAAATATTTCTCTTTATTAAATTATGTACAGAATTATCTGTTCTTTATTTTAATTTTGAAAATCATTTGAAAATTATTTCATGTTTTTTTTTTAATAATTTTAGTTTTGGAAAAACTCAGTTTTTCAAACATCTTGCATTTTATCACCAAATTACTTTGCGATTTTTTATTAAATTTTATATCACATATTTTGATATTTATTTTCGAAGTTTTTTCAGTTCTCAACCAAATCAAATAATTACTTTTTATCTAAAGCGTATGATTATTTTTTTTTTAGAATTTAAATGCTACATCACGTTTTTCAATATTTATTTTCGATTTTTTTTTCAATTCTCAACTAATTTAAATAATATCCCTTTATCTATTTTATGTAATTATTTTTGATCTTTTTTGAAACTAAAATTCTATATTACATTGATCAATATCTTTTTTTGATTTTTTTTCCAGTTCTCAACCAATTTAAATAATTACTCTTTATCTATTGTGCATGATTATTTTTGATCTTTTTTAGAGCTAAAATCCTATATCGCGTTTTTCAATATTTATTTTCGATTTTTTTTAATTCTCAAATAATCCAAATAATTACTCTTTATCTAATGTGTATGATTATTTTTGATCTTTTTTAAAATTTAAATTCTATATCACGTTTTTCAATATTTATTTTTGTTTTTTTTCAGTTCTCAACCAATTCTAATAATTACTCTTTATCTAATGTGCATGATTATTATTATTTGTGACCTTTTTTAGAACTAAAATTCTAATTTCAAAAATAAAACAAAAATATAGTTTAAAATATACCTATAAACAAATATTTATACGAAATAATTAAATTGATGATCTGTGTTTAACAATTATTTATTCTATTCATTCTTATTAACTTTCAAATATCCTAAATTATTTAAAATAAATGTATCTCATCAAAATTTATATTTCAAAAATTGAAAGATAGATTTTGAAGATAATACATTATCAGAGATAATTTTGTTGAATACTAAAAATATTTTTTCTAGTAGAAAAACATTTAATAGATTTTTTTAACTGAAAAATATTTAAAATAGAAAACTATTTTTTTGTTCTTTATGGCGTAACTACCTTTTCAGAAACGATTTTCAGCTCACTGCACAAATCTTTCACTATGAAACCACCTTCTATACATAGCTCTTTTTCCTTCTGTTCTAAGATTTTAGTAGCATAATAGTTTCATCATGGAATCTTCCCTATAATTTATTATTAATAAACAAAAAAATTAAAAATATGTTTTTTTGAGTCTAAATACATAATTAAAAAAATAATGTTTTTTAAAAATTTGTAGCAGCGTGTTTCAAAGGGTTAATTTAGTGTTTTGTAACCAAAAAAATCGAAAATATGAAAAAAACTACTATATATTCTATAACTTTTGACAGACTGTATGTATTTTATGTCAATTTGTGTTTATATAAAAAGAAAAACTTTTACAATTGAATATGTTGAAGGGCAGAATGCACTCATCAAAATGCATCAAATATGCACAGACAATGTCATTAGTGGCATTGATGGGAAATCACAAGTGTGTATACGTCTTATGAATAATTTCAATATTGTACAAAAATATACGATAGATACGATGGATTTATATGATGAGTCATTATGACAGTAGAGAATTTATATGGAGATAATAGTACTCGATATAATGTACATTCTGTCCGGAAACTAATGGAACTTTTTCATTTAAATTGCACGCGCATCTGAAATATCGTGTTGTATTTTTTTTAAGTTTGTACATCTGTCAATGACATCTGTGCCAAATTTCATGATAGTACACTCATTAGTAAATAATTTACAGTGGTTTTTGTTAAAAATCAATTGATCCAAAAACTTGTATTAAATTTTGTGTTGCGAACCAAATAAATTCACGCAAATATTAAGAACGGTATAACCTTGAGGATTGTCTATCGTGAATAAGAGTTTTTGAGTTGGCATAAGGCTTTCAAAGATGGCAGTGAAGCCGACGATGATAATCCACGATCTGGACACCTATCGACATCAACTGACGACGAACCTAAATTAAAGCATTGGTGCTTAAAAATCATCGTATGCCTGTCAGAGAGTTAGTAGCTGAAGTGAGAATCTCAAAAACACAATATCATGTCATTTTGGCTGAAATTTTGGACATGAAACGTGTCGTTTCTCACATGGTGCCAAGAATATTAAATTTTATCGTAAGTTTTTCACCAAAAACTCAACCAATACATTTCATAAATTCCGTATTCGTCTGATATGACTTCGTACAACTTTTTATTATTCCAAAAACTCAAGTTGCCACTCCGAGAGCATCGTTGAGGCCATAAAAGGAAATTCGTTGCGTGTACTGAAGGCTATACTACAAATCACGTTCGCAGAAGAGTTCGAGGATTGAAAGAAACGTTGGCATATGTGTATTGCTTCTAATGAGGAGTACTTTGAAGGCGATAGAATAAATATTAATGAATAAATAATTTATTATCTATTTTATTTCAAAAGTTCCGTTAGTTTTCAGACAGAAGGTACTATCTGATTTATTAATCAAAACAGGTTTTAATATATTTGTCCGGTGTATACAATAGTATGAATAAATATATATGTATATATATATATATATATTCATAACACGTACTTTAGAACTAAATTCAATATCCGGAAAAGTATAAACGTTGGATATATATCTTTTGCAGACCAGATAAAGATTTTCTGGTTGAGTGCACAAAACTGAAAAAGATATAAAGAGATTGATTGAAAATTTTCCTTGTTTCCTATACATAGTGATGTGAATTATTTGTACATTAAGAATTGAAGTGTCATTTCATATTCTTCTTGATTTACATGAATAATTAAGCAAATGACTTTTTTATTGTATGATAAGTAAATAATGAAATATTTTTAAGTTCGTGTAAATAATATTTTGTTTAACCTTCGACACACATTGTTTATAGGATCCGACATGTATTTGTACTCAACTTTTTATTAAATATGAGGATTTATAAAATAATTAAAAAAATCATGGAGTACAAAAATACCTCATGTCGGGCGTCATAGGTTAAAAATTAATCCTATGTTTTGTAATGAACTTAAGAATATATCTAAAATATTTTCATGCTACTCTTTTTTAAATGAAAAATTTATTATTTGTATATAAAATATTTAAATAGAATATTTTTTTTAAATGTTACAATAGGCTGATCCAAATAAAATTGAAAGGTTTTAGGCATACATTTTTTGCTCACTATCATTTAATACTCTTTATTATCCTTTAGTTTCATTTGGGTCACCTCTCTCTCTCTCTTTATATATATATATATATATATATATATATATATATACAGAGAGAGAGAGAGAGAGAGAGAGAGAGTTTTAGTAAGAATGCCAGAACTATGACAGCTGGTGGCAACCATGTTTAATTTTTTTTAAATTCATTTTGATATTTCAACTCAATGTAGTTTAGCAAATTATAAACGTTTAATACTTCAACAATGTTTACAACTGTAAAAAAATCAATGACTTATAGAAATAAAAGTTTAATGAGTCCAGAAATGTACTCATCAATTGGCCATCAAGATCATGTTATCTAACTCAATCGAATTATTTTCTGTGAGATTATATGAAACCATTGGTTTATGCTGATAAATCAAAAACAACAAAAAAATTAAAAATAAACATTGAACGAGTAATTCACGAAATTTGTTGAAAGTTGTGTTGATTTTTTTCTTATAATCAATAATGTAATGATAATTGATTTTTCTATTTTTAAAAATATATCAAAAAACAACAGTAATGTTATTAACAAAGCAATATTATTTAGAAAAGATTTTTTCCTTGTATTAATTAATGTCTCTTCGAATTGACATAAACGTTTGTTGGAACAAACATTAATTAATACAGAATTATGAATTTATATAGCTATGAATCCTTCAGTAATTGTAAATTGTCATAAATAATTAGAATACTGTGAGATCGTAGACAAATTGTTGGTTTAACTGACATGATATTAATATAACGCAGGTTCTACTGATTTATTGCTTATTAAGCAATTTGAAACCGCGTCACTAATATAGTTTGAATTTAAAGTTTAGATTAAAATTTATAATATATGCTAGCTTTTAATAAGAAAGGACTTATTTTAGATAAATAATCAAAAACATGAAAATTATTTCAAAGAACCAAAAAGTAAACATATATATATATATATATATATATATATTTATATATATACATATATATATATATATACACACTCACACTCACACACACATATACACTCATATACACTTGAAATACTTTCAAAATAAAGCAAAAGTTGGATTAAAAATTAATACGAACAAAACTAAAATCATGTTTAATAGATTTTTAGAAAAATAAAATATACATTAAGGGAGCTAATACTTGCAACAGATGGATGAAATAAATCAAGTTAAAAATAATATTAAAAATACAAATTTGAAAACATTTGTCTAGTTTTTTTCTAAATGAATAAATTAAACTAATATCAAAGAATTAAGTTGTTTTATTCGAAAGATGTATTTTAAATATTCTTGCCTCGTATAAGTAAAAAAGTTATTAAAATATTTCTAGCCACGTGTTTGAAATACATATAAAAAATTACATAGTATTGTAGTAAACAACAACCTACAATGTTTATTTATATTTTTATGATATTTAATCCTTGTATATTTTTTTAAAAAAATATTTAGTTCTCAATTAATTTTTAATATTTTATAAAATTTTGATAAACATAATTATTTATTAAATCTTGTAGAATAATTTATTTTTATTTTAATATAATATAGAATGAAGAACATAATTTAAAAATTTTTAAAGCTATTATTTGTCTATTTTATATTAAATATTTTAATAAACGAATTTTTGAAGAAAAAATTTTTATATGAAAGTTAGCACTAAATATCTCTTTTTAAATTAAATTTCTAGCGAAAAAAGTTACAAAATATATAATAGAGTGGTCAAGATAAGATTGAATGATGGTAGATAATAGTAAGCAAATATATATATATATATTTAAACCCTTTAGTCCCATTTGGGAAATCCTATATAAATCGAATTAATAAATACATTTTTTTTTTGGAAAATCATTATAGTGATATCAAAATTTAATTTACATCTTTGAAAATTTTTAATATATATATACGAAGGTCGTTTGATAAGTATGGTAAATTTATTTATTGTTTAATTTCATTAATTAATTAATTTAATTAAATTTTTCAATGTAGTTGTTCTTACTTTTTTACCATATTTATCAAACGACCCTCGTATATGCGTATGATAAAATTGTAAGCAACTTTTAATGAACTGCTGTTTGAAAATAAAGTACGATCAAAAAAAGTGTTAGCAAATAAATTAATTACAGTAATTATCCTAAAATACGAATCGAAAAATCTTGTTTTATGTAATATGAACTATATGTTCATTGAAATAGATTATTCATCCTTCAAATTTAATAGTTTCATCCATTTTCAATAGTATAAAAATATATTAATAATTAGATTTTCTTTGTTTTGTAATCATAAACATTCTCTTTATTTTCAGTAATTAACGTGTCAATGTTTTTATTTGTAAATATGTGAATTCTCCTGGAAAGTTATAATTTTTTTTAGAATAAATTAATAACTGAATAAATTAATTAATCTATTAAATAAACCATTTATTTAGCAAGAAACTAATATTTTTCAAGAATTAAAAAAAGATTTGTTTATAATCATCAGTAATAAATGTATTCGTTTTGGTAATTGTTTCAAATATACTGTTTTTTTAAAATACTAATTTAGTATTTTATAATTATTTTTACTAAAACATATATTTTTATCATAACTAATTATATTTAATAATACTTTGTATGTGTTTATGAAATTATCTGTGAAAATATTAAAAATAAAATATTTTTTGCACAAGTGTTTTAAGCTTAGATTCCATTTTATGTCAAGTTATGTTACATTAAAAATATTTCTAATTAAAAAAACAATAACATTATAAAAATGGTAGTTTAATACTATCAACACTGAAAAATAAATATAGGATTATCCAAATGTGTTTTATTAAAAAAATCAAAAGAAATTATACATATGTTTCTTTTTAATAAAACACAAATCTAGACGTCACATTTGGATGACCCTATATTTCAATAACAATACCATTTTCATAGTAAAGTAGTTAGAGAAAATTTAATAGTTTCAAATATTTGTTTTAATCTTTAATTGAATAATAATTATAAAAATTAGTTATGAAAAATACACATGTTTCTAAAAAAATATTAGAAATAAATTTATATCAGTTTATATATGAGAGTATTGAATACAACTGAATTATTTTCAAAATTACTTTATAATAATGAAAAAAAAATATAAATTATACTTTTTTAATATGACTCGTGTATTTTTAATCAAAAAATAAATATTTTTTTACAATAAAACTCTCTCTCTCTCTCTCTCTATATATATATATATATATATATATATATATATATATATATATATAGAGAGAGAGAGAGAAAGAGAGAGAGAGATTAGTGTTTAATTATAAAAATACATCAAATACTTGAAGTTTGATATTTTCTTTAGTTTCCTTAATAGTATGCATAGTTGATTTGTAAGAATAATTCGTCAATAGAAAATATATTTAGTGAGTGAATCATTGGCATTTAAGACAATTTGTAGTCAAAGTTGATAATTGGAAACTACTCTGTTTAGAATGTGTGGAATAATTCCGATGACAACATATCCATATTTATTTTTCTTGTTCTATAAATTTATATGAGAGTTATTTACGTTCGTGGTATTTTTTTAATAGATTCATAAAATGTAATTGATGAACATTTAGAGTTCATTTAAAATGAAACTAGAATATTTGTAAAAAATCTTCAAATTATAAAAGTTATTATATAGAGTAATTATAATTGTAGATTTTCAATCAATCAATCAATTAATATATATATATATATATATATATATATATATATATATATAATGGAAGATCTCTTCAACAAAATCAGATTAGAAAAACTGTTCAAACAAGGAGACAGTTTGTCTCCCAGATATGTAATATAATCTTAGAGCAAATAATAAAAAGATAAACTTTAAAATTAAGTTATTAAAATAAATAAAGAATATTTGTCACATCTACGGTTTGCTGATGATATAGTACTTGTAAGTGAAAATCTTAAAGAGCTAACGATGCTATTTGAAACATTTTCTAAGAAAAAGTAGAAGACATTAAAAATAAATATAAAAAAATTAAAATCATATTTAATAAAATTGTAGATAAAGAAAATACATCGTTAACAAGTTATTGAAATAAAATACTTAAGAAAAATTATATTAGAGCCACATGAGTAGCATTTGGAAGAATGAATATTATAATGAAATCTTTTTTTCTTAAAATATCTCTTTTTCAGTTTTTGTTAATTTTAATGTCATAACATTTGTACTTTGACAATTCTCGGAAAACTTCCAGAAAATTCAGAAACAATTTTTTTTATCTCTATATATAAAATAGTTCCATCGTAAAATCAATGTCATTAATTCTCATGTTACTCTGAATATGAACCGAAGATTAACAATTACAATTGCAGAGTGATGTGAAAATTTCAACACACATCATTCCGCAATTGCAATCGTTAATCTTCTTGATAATCGTTCATGTTTGGAGGAGATTAATGACATTAATTTTGTGATGGAACTATTTATATATATATATATATATATATATATATATATATATATATATATAAAGAGAGAGAGAGAGAGAGAGAGAATTTCAGTTATATTTTGTAATTTATTTAATGACAATAATAGGTAGGAGTTATATTTTTTTTATATTAGTGATATTTTTATAGTAAGTACAATTGTATGTTTTTATTATATAAAATAAAATAACTGAAACTTGACTGAAGTATATTTTGAGATTACTTTCGTTAAACTTTTTCTTAGTAAAAAATAAATCTCATTTTTTATTTTGACATAAAAAAATTAAAGTATTATATTACTATAAATTTCAAGTGCACTCTATGCCAAAACGTACTTAAACTGAACGACAAAAGCTTTTTGCATAGTTACATCTCAAAAATGATATTTCAATAAACAGAAGAACCAAGTAAATATAATAAATTTTGATAACAACTAGCAAATATTGTACGAAAAGAACGTTGACATTACTTCATATCCAAGTGTATTGTCAATAAACAGACGGACGTATATATGAAATTTAAATCAAACTCCCAAAATTACCATAAATATTAATTCAATGTAGCAGATATAGTAATAAGAAAATGACAAATTTTTATACGAATATGTGTTTTTATAAACATGTCATTTTGAATTGTTATCACGTTTGCACGTGGGTTCTGAAGGTTTTGTGCATCATCAGAATGTTAAACCACATCGTATATTATTTACATTTTATATTTGTCTATTAATTCCCCTGAAATTGATGGTCACAAATTTTGATGATTCGACAGAATTAAAAAAAATGTATATATATCGTACTTCGGCCTGTGATCGACTTTTATTAGCAAGTAGCTTTGTGTAAAATAACTAATTATTATTATTTGTATGTATCGATTGGTGTTTTATATTTGTACTCGTTTAAAAGTTCGTTCAGTTAAATAGTTTTTTTTTAATTGCGGTTGGAAATAAACGAACTAAAACTAATTGAAATTTTCAGTTCATTTTAAAAGGTAATAAGAATAGTTATTCGTTATGGCAATATAACGTAAATTCATTTTTTTATATTAATAAGATATTTCATGAACATTTTAAATTGTAAAATTTCTTATTTTAAAATGGTTTATTCGCATTAAACGTTTAACCTTTTTTTAGTATTAAAACTTTTTAAATAATAATTGCAATATTTTTTTCAAAATAATTACTGATTATAAAGTTTATTTAAGTGTGGTAATTATTTATTTATACATATTGTCAGGTTTCTCTGTTTTTATTTATTTCATTTTATAAATAAATGTTTTTTTAAAAATGATTTATCTAAGAATGATGAAAAAATTTGATAAAAATGTTATTTTATTGTACTTTTTTTTAAAAAAAACTTATATACGATATAAAAGCATATTAAATACTATTTGTATTAAAACTATGGTAAATTCAATGTCATATAAGTGAATTCCCGCCCTCAACATCACAAGATATTAAAAAAATATTCAACAATTACATAAATAATTATTGAACACTTTAATAACTTGTGATGTTGAGGAGGGGATAGTTCTTTGTGTGAAATATCGAACGCTATTACTAAATGTATAAAAAACTATTTCATACAAAGAACTTTTTCACGCATTTTTATGTATCAAGGTTTTTTTAATAGGAAATAAAAAATGTTTAATATTTTTTTTAATTGTGTTTTGATTAAATTTGTATCAATAATACAGGTATTAAGTTGTTGCTTATATTATTCAAACATACAATGCGTGTACATTTTATATTTTTTATTCATTTTTTTTATTTCTGGTTTAGTATATGCCTAAACATTTTTACGCATACAGTGCGTGTACATTTTATAGTTATTTATTCAAGTTTTTTGCTCTTGTCTTAATAAATAGCTAAACATTTTTTTTGCCTTAAGCATAAAAAGTGATTTAAACATACGCACTTAGGTTTCTCTTGAATATTAATTATTTTTTAATTTAGATGTCATTCGAATTAAAAAAAATTTAAATACACCTAATCAATTTTTAAATATGGGTTATTATATTTTCAGAGTATATAATTTGTTTATATATATTAGATAACCAAGAAAGTTCTGTCGTTTTTGTGTCTATTTATTCTAAGAATTGTTAATGCATCGTATGATATTACTCCGAGCACATTAATTGAGTAACAAAGTATCTACCTTATTTCATTCGTTTATTGCATCTCGATATGTTCTTTTTAATTTAAAATAGAATCCAACCTTTCAGAATATCTGTGCCAAATAGAATAATACGTATATATTTATTTTATAATTTAAACTTGGTTTTGATGTTGTTGAAATCGAAAGAATTTGTTTTTACTACATTTGGAAAAGGGGTAGTTATATCAAGAACTGATTAGAGGTGATTAAAAAAAATCGTTCATGGGATGAATCATTAAAAGATGAAGTTAGATCATATAGATCATCAAATGTAGATATCAATGAATTACAGACCGTGAAACAAATTTGAATTTAATGTGTGAAAAGAGTTCAAAGTAAATAACGAAGCAATACGGAATTATTTGAATAAAATGGGAAAGAGGTGGGAATTAAATAATAATACTCCTAATAACAAATTACAACATTTGTGTATTTCTTATTTCGTGGATAAAAGCATCAAAATTTTGTATCAAATTTTGATCTGTGACGAAAAATGCATTCTTTATTTTAACTATAAACTTATTTACCATTGGCTATCATCAAATGAGCTTTTGTTACAAACACCTAAATCAAAATTAATTCCAAGAAAAATCCTCGACGTTCGGTGAACTTCAAGAGGAATCATTTGTTATGAGTATATATAAGTTGGTCAAGCGTTTAGAGTAAACAGATACAAAAAATGCACAATGAATTACAACAAAAACAAATTTAGATTAATTGTTTTAAGTAAAAAATATATGCGTCTTATTTTAATCTCAGAAACAACAGAACTTTTTTGGTTATCTAGTATTTTATTATTTCTGTTTTATATGTAGGGTTTTTCAATAAGTGCTTCAGAAGTTTAAATGGAAATAAAACAAAAAGTATTTAATTAATTAATTAATTATTTATTTTTATTTTTAAGCATATTCTTTGGCATTAATGATGGAATACTTGACATAGTGCATTCTTTTAGTTCAATTTTTAGTCACTCTTTTACATAATTGTGGTCCAATTTCATGTCTTACACGTCCAATGTTTATTTGTAACGCTTCTATTATTTGTGGTTTATCAGGATAAACCAATGATTTCACATAACTCCACAGAAAATAATCCAATGTAGTTAAATCACATGATCTTAGTGGCCAATTGATGGGTCAATTTCGTGAAATAATGGACTCATTAACATTTTGTTTCAATAAATCTATTGTTTCTGTAGATGTATGGCACGTAGCATCGTTCTGTTAAAATCACATATCGTGCAAACCATTTTCTGAAAAAAATTCATTAATCATGGCTCAGTAACGTATTCCAATTACTGTAACATGATCTTCAGCTTCATTTCGACATTTTCACTAACAAACACAGTATTGATCTCACTTTTTGCATTTTTTTAGTCCTACAAGTACTGCTGTATTATATAAAGTAAAATTATTTTCAAATTTTTCGATAAATGGCACGTTCAGTTGGACGATTGTGTTAATTTTTACGAAACTCACGATATGTTTTACAAACTGAACATTGATTTTTATAATAAGTTTTTACAATTTATAAGCGTTGTTGAAGTGTTAAGCGTTCCATGATAATTTACCAAACTAAACTGAGTTGAAATGTCAAAATGAGCTTAAAAAACAAACATGGGTACTACCACCTGTCATAGTTCTGACATTCATATCGGAAAACCTTATATATATTAATTAAAAATAATAAAATATCGCAAGTCATAATTTAGTAATTTCAGAACAAATTAAAAATGAAATTTAAATATAAAGGAAATAAAAAGTACATAAAAATGTATCATTTTATTACTTTATTTGGCGTCCTTTAAAAATAAAGCATATCAGTACCAAGCATTTCATTAAATTCATTGTCAACAATTTATTAATTATAAGACAAGTCTTATTAACTTTTTTATAATTTATTGTAGATAGAGAAAAAGAAGAATGCATGAATTTAGATTAGTTTTTTAAGAGTAATTTTTCTAAATGCAATAAAAACGATGTTTGTTAATTAAACTAAGATAATACAGGTGGTCCAAATGATACCAAATGAGAATAAAGAATAGTAAATGATAATAAGGAAATAAATATATGTCTAAACCCTTTACTCTTATTTGGATCACTCTATACAAAGAACAAAGAAATTTATGTACACATTTTAATTAGTTACGATATTTTTATATAAATTTGTTAATTTAATATTTATTCAAAATTTATTTCTTTGGACAGTTTAAATAATTATAAATAAAGTGAACAATAAATGATATTTCAACACTTCTTGAGTGATAATACATTTGTATGAAAGTCAATTTGCCACAGTTCGAAAACACATTAAAATTTTAAGATTTTATAATATCTTGTTTTGAAGAAGGTGGGTTATCGAAGTGTATATTAACAGAAAAATAAATATTAATACATAAAATTTTGTAAACCAAGAAAGTGTTTTTTCTATTAAGAAAGATAAAAAATATTTATTAAAATGTTAAATAATTGTAAATTAATACAATTCGCGTATTGTATATTTTAAGTGTAAAAATATTTTTCTCTTTTTTGATTAAGTGTTAATTATTTTTAATAAAGAATTGTTTATGTCATGTGAGTAAAAGTGAATTCAGTCACATCAATAAAAATAATTTTGATGTAGATGTTAAGTGTTAAAATAATTTTGTAGAAATTTTAAAATAATTTATATAGTTATATAAAAATTTACAAAAAAAAAATATTACTTATTTAATGTTAAATAAAAAACAAACAAGTAATAAATTAACATTTTATATTTTCATTTTAAACTATTTAATTAGCAATTAAACACAAGCTTTATTATCCATTAGTGAACAAAAATATAAAAAGAGAATAGTTCTTCCAATAATTCTAATATTATTTACACATCAATCGTGTTTTGTGAATAAATCAAATATTGAATAACTTAAACTCGACAATTGCAGAGTGTATGTCAATAAAAAAAACACTGAAAGTTATATATAATGTTTTACTATTTTTTTTCTTTTTTTGCAGATCAATATGGCGCTTATAATGAGATACATCGATAATTTTCATCACATTTTAGATAAGAATGCAGGTGAGTCAATACGGATTTGTATTTTTTTCTTCATAAAAATTTGTTGTTTCTTTACTTAATATATTTTAACATATATAAAAAAGGATTGGTGATGTCATGAAGTTTTTTCTGTGAATTGGTATTGGATTTTTTATTCTTTTGTAAATTTGCAAAATATTTTCTAGTTTTTTTAAAATATAAATATATATATATATATATATATATATATATATATATATATATAAATATATATATATATGTATGTATGTTTCATTTTAATGTTTATATTACACATTAAATAAAGTCAGGTAAATTTTTATACTACATTAAAAAAAAAATGTTTATAAATCAGTTTCATAGAATTTACGTGGATATTCTTTTTTAGATCCCAGAACGTCAAATTGGTTATTAATGTCAAGTCCTTTTCCCACTCTGGCAATATGTTTATCTTATATATACCTCGTGAAAGTAAGTATTTATTATTTTAGACTAGACTGAAATTATTACAAATAAATGATCGATAAGATTACATCTAATGCAAAAAAATTCTACATAATATTTTTTCATCTCTTCATCGTTTCAAACAAAAATCTGTTGAATGCATTTTGTGTCGTCAAAACTTGTGATATAATTTTAAAATAGTACCGTGTCTATTTTTAAAATGTAGAACTTTTTTCTAATAAAGCGTCCAATAACGTTTTTTTTTCTATTTATTTTTCTCGAGAATACTGAGAATTTGTAGATGTTATTTTTATAAAAGAAAACGTAACAATTAAATAATTTATAAATTTTCATGAATGTATTTACAATATAAATTTTTAATATTTTTTGCAGTTTTTGAATTTATTTATTGTATTTATTAGTTGTTAGAAATTTTACAATCATTATTTACTATAAATTTTTATTTATGATATTAAGAAAATGTCTATACAAATATTATTATTTATATATGCTTATTATAAATAATAATATTTATAATTATATATAATATTTTTTTTTATAAAATAAACAATATTCTTATTTTTTAAAATAGATTATATTTTATTATAGAGTTATTTTAAATAGTTAAGTAATTTATATATTATGTTTACCAAAAAGGTCTGTCCGTTTAAGGCACAATTATTTAAAATTCATAGAAAAGTGTTTTAATAAAAGATATGTGACTCATTCTTTTTATCGTTATATTTTATCATTACTCTTCAACATACACTAAAACTAATATATTATCGTTAGTATTTATCAAAGAATAGTGAAAGAAAAAAAATTCTTTTGTTAATAGGTAGAAAGCAAATTATCTTAAATAATGGCAACACAAGGTCACATTTTTTTAGTACCTCATAAAAAAATACGAAACTTAGTTGGGAGATTCTAAGTCACTTAACATATTCTCCGGATATAGCATCTTTTGAGTTACAATTTTTTAGCTCTATATTTTTTTAAAAGTGGAAAAAGTAATGAAAATAGAAATGTGAAAAAGACACCGGATGATTTTTTAGCTTTCAAGGGCGGGTAATTTTATCGGAGATAAATTCAAAAACCTCCATTACGTTGGGTAGAATTTGTTAATATTAATGAAAATTACATTGATAATTAAATATTAATAAACAGTATAAAATTCATTTTTCTTGTACTTAAAAACGGACAGAACTTTTCAGTAGACATATAAATATATATATATATATATATATATATATATATATATATATATATATATCACTTTATTATTTTGCTATTAATCAATAAGTTTATAATTTTAATGAAAATTTTATCAATCCAATATTTAATTATTTTTTTAGGTTTTAGGACCAAAATTAATGGAAAACAGAAAGCCATTCCAACTTCAAAATACGTTGATAGTTTACAATTTCTTTCAAGTTATATTTAGTGCATGGTTGTTCTATGAGGTGAGTTATTTTAATAAGCATGTGTATATAGATACATACTGTTTTATTTCTTTTTTTAAAAAATACCTAATATGTTGTATTTTTTAGCAATGACGGCATATTTTTATATAAATCAATTTTTTCAAATATTTTTTTATTCATAAAACCATTCAAAAATGCAATAATTAATTCTGTACTTAAGTTAACTTAATATTCTTAATTATTATGTATGTGCATTTGATTCAGTTCTATTAAATTTCTTAATAATATAAATTAGAAGACAGTAATGTCTCATAATTTGTATTAATACATAATATAAATTATTGCTATATTACCTGATACAATAAATAATTATTGAACACTTTTCAATTCCTTGTGTTGTTGAAATGATAATTCTATTCAACTTAAAAAAAAGTATTACTTATAATTGTATATTTTACTTTTCTATAAAGAAATAACATATTTATTTTTTAAATTACAAATTGATGCTTATTTTTAATATATTTTTTAAAAAAAGATTGTTAAAATTCTAAATAATTTATCACAATTAATTTAACAAAAAAATGTATTCTATGAAAGGATTTACGTCATTCCTTAATATTATTCTTTCAGTTATTCTTAGATTTGAATGAAAAGAAAGGCATGTAGTGTTCGGGAGAAGAAATGTTAAGTAAAATTAATTGACAGCAGATAAATTAGTAGTTATACAGTTGTGCTAAATATTTTTTTTCAATAATTTATTCTATTTTTATATATCGATTCTGTGAATTATATTATCTTTTTTTGGAAAATTTAACTTTTCATTAATTATTTTTTTTACTAATTTTTATTCAGGAACATTTTTCTCAAACAAATATATTCTTATTTTTCTTATTTGTATTAACAAGTTCTAATTTTATTATTTTTTTATTATTATAATTTATAGAATTATATTTAGCAATGAATTTATCTCAAATAAAATAATATTAAATTTATCTCTAGTAAATCTATAAATATATAAGTATATAGGCTATAATTAACACAGATTAATATATTTATTCATGTAATAAATTATTTTAAATAGCTATTAACTAAGACATTAATTAGATACTTGTACTTAAATAATCAATATTATTCAAAAAATGTGTTATTAATTTAAGTGAAAAAATTAATGTTTAAAAATTAAAAAGCTAACTTTAAATATAATTCAATTATTTAATTATAACAATATTTGTTGCCAAAGTTGCCATTTATTTCGTTTTGAAAATATATTGATATTTTATTAGTTTAAATTATTTCCATTTCGTCGTTTAATTTTTCTTTAATTAAAAATACTTTTGAATTGAATTATTTAATCATATATATGATCCTACCTAATTTAAAAATTTAATATAATTTATATAAATCTCGTACTTGATTGAAATGAAATATTATTTGTGTTATTTCCTCATTGTTCAATGATATCACCTTATCATTTAGTCATTTTTACATTTTAATTTTTTCAATCAATCGACGTTTAGTGCTTAGTGAGTGGCTGGTGGGGAGATTACAGCTTTAAGTGTCAGCCAGTGGATTATTCAGTTTCTGGAAAACCAATGAGAGTAAGTTTTGCCAGAAACCGTTGTATTTATCGTCAGGCTCCTCGCTGGCATATGTATCCGTTATGTAAAATAATCGGTGCAATTTAAATGAAAAATAATGAACGCAAAATATTCAAAAAAAATATCTACATTTTCATATCAGCTATATGCTATGTTAAACCTTTTCATATCGATGCAGTGAAGTAGATGTAATGCCATTTAAAGTTTTTATTTTATTTGTATTAACACATACACATATGTATGACTTCTAAATTTTATATAAGTTTTCATTACTTTACCATTATTGGTAATAATATTGATATTAAAATAGATCATTAGACTGTTTTGCTCAACTACTACAATGAATAATAGTTTGTATACATAAATGTATATATATATATATATATATATATATATATATATATATATATATATATATATAGTGTATTTTTGTACAAGTTTATGTAATAAAATATTATGAATAATTAATAAGAAAATTATTAATTTTATTCAAAATAATGTGAAAATGTAGTAAAAGCTTTTAATGGAAATAATCTCCATATAAAATATATGTGTACCTGCTTATAAATGTTGTGTATAACTTTATATATATATATATATATATATATATATATATATATATATATATATATATATATATATATATATATATATATGTTATTATTTATTTTCATACATGTGTATATATTTTGCTATCTAATGTGCAGCTTATAAAAATGTATACGGATTAACAACAAAATAAATGTAATTTTTTTCAAATAAAAGTGTTCTGTGCATTTAGCTGTAATATATGTCTTAAACAATAATTATTTTTATATGTATGCTTTTTTTAAATATGTGAGTGCACTTATATATATATATATATATATATATATATATATATATATATATTTTATTATATATATATATTTATATATATATATATATATATATATATATATATATATATATATATATATATATATATATATATATATATATATTATATATATATATATATATATATATATATATATATATATATATATATATATATATATATATATATATATATATATATATATATATATATATATATATATATATATATATATATATATATATATATATATATATATATATATATATATATATATATATATATATATATATATATATATATATATATATATATATATATATATATATATATATATATATATATATATATATATATATATATATATTTATTTGCACTCATGTGTACATACATCTACCTACAGACATATGTATAAATGCTTTAAAATTCATGTCTAAATTAATGATTAAAATGAAATGAACTTTAATATACACTCTAAATAAATGCTATTAATATTTTATTATTTTTTTCAGTTAGTAATTAAACTTTAAATTGAACGATTTTATGATTTATATTATTTCATTTCAATTTTTAACTACCGATTGTTAATGTTTTAATAATTCAGTGCTTAATAATTTTTCACAGAAATAGTAATGTAAATCATAATATAAATGTAACAAAAATGTTAGTGTTTATTTGGTGCATTTGAAATGAAAGTATTTTCATTTATTTTAATAAGTATTTTTAGAGATAATTATAATTTGTCAATATCTTTACATAATTTTTATATAAAAAAATAAAAACTATAAATGACACTTCAACAATAATAAGAATTATATTATTTTCTATTACAATGTATAATAGATACACTGCGTCGTACTCAGTATATTAATATATCATTTTCATATAATTCTTCAATGGTTAATAATGCTTACATTGACACATATATAGTCAATGATTAATATATATTTTAAATTTAGTATTAATAATAGGTGCAGGTAAAGAAAATATTCATTTTGATTGTCAATACTTGTACAATCAAACAATAAGGGTTTATTTGTTATAAAATATCTATGTTCTATGCCTAATATGCCCTATCATAATGCTGAATCCAAAATAAATTGAAACCTCTATTTAGACTTGAGGTTCAGGTTTCAGCCTGCATGCTTGCTTCCAGATAGGCATGTCAGGGTGGTTAACAGGGAACTACAGTTATCGGTGTCAGCCAGTCGACTATTCGAATCACCCAAAAACGTTGAGGGTGAGTGAATAAATGAGTATTTAATGTTTATATTATTCTGATGTCTTTAAAAATACTTAGTAAACTGGCTTCTAAGTGCTAGAACAAGTGAACTCATCTTACTAAAAAAATATTTATTAACCATTTGTAAATTTCGATCACATTGTTATATTAAAATTCATATATAAATGAATATCTTGCTTTTATTAAACAGTGCCCATTTGTAAATTATATTAATGCACGAAAATAATTTAACAATGAAATGTAATATTTCTAACATTACATAATAAAAAATTACATATTTTCACTTTTTGTGGCACAACATTATGTTCAAAAAATCCATGTTTTGGACCATGGAAAAGTGTATGAATCATTCAGGCATTATTAATTCTTTATATAATTTGATGTATAATTGAATTAATTGAAATTAAAATACAAAACTTCTTATATTTTTTAATAATGTAAATAAATATTTGAAGTTATATTTAAATGTTTATCAAAATAAAGTTTATAATAAATAAGAAGTAAAATTTTTCAAAATTATATTGGTGTTGATGGCTTTTGTACTGAATGAGTTATTTTGTTTTGCCACGAGAGGAAGCTGGCGTTACAAGTAAGCTTTAATTTTATTTTTTATTTTCGTATTTTGTTTTCCCTGTTTGTAAGTTTGTTTTAAATATATTTTTTACCTGTTTTTATAACAATTTTTTTAATTCAAAAACTTGCATGATTTATTTTATGTATAAATTTGTTGACAATATAAATTAATATTCTTATGTTTCTCAGATGGTACATGCTTGTTGGTGGTATTATTTTTCTAAATTCACGGAATTTTTTGATACAGTAAGTGAAACTATATATATTATTTTTTTTAATAAAAAATATGTTTTTCTAAAAAAATGTTTACTTAGAATTTAATTGTAAAAATAATTTATTCATACTCTGCATATAAATTTTATTATATACAACATGAACATAAATTAATAAAAACTGACATCATCAGTTCAAAAAATTAAGTATTTATTTGCTAAATAATTTTAGTAGTATGTATTTTACTTCTTGAAGTTTACATTTTTATTATACATTACAGATATTTTTTGTTCTAAGAAAAAAAAATGATCACGTGTCGACACTTCATGTTATACATCACGGATGTATGCCTATGTCTGTATGGTTCGGTGTTAAGTTTACACCTGGTAAATAAATTAGTTGACAGTATTTATAACTTTTCCTTATTTTTAAATACAATAAATAATTTATTTTCAGGTGGTCATAGTACATTCTTTGGTTTATTAAATACATTTGTGCACATTGTAATGTACACATATTATTTATTATCTGCCATGGGACCTCAATATCAAAGATTTCTGTGGTGGAAAAAGTATTTAACAACTTTCCAAATGGTAAAATAAGATAAACATCATATTATTTATTGTAAAATATGTTTTATTAAACCTGTTTATTTAAAAAAAAAGATATAATAAGTTATTTTATATAAATAATCTGATGTAATTTTATTTTTCAGCTTCAGTTTATTGCAATTATGGTTCATGCATTCCAATTATTATTCATCGAATGTAACTATCCTCGTGCATTTGTATGGTGGATTGGAATGCATGCTGTAATGTTCTTCTTCCTCTTTAATGAGTTTTACAAACAATCGTACTTAAAAAAATATAAGGTATAATTAAAATTAATATAAAAAATATGTCTTAATTTAATTTGTTTTTATAAAATGTGCAAAATTTTAGAATAAAATTGCAATAGAAGAAAAGAAGAAAAATGGTTTCGTAAAGAGTCATCAAAATGGTTCAGCAGTTCATAAAAATGGTATCAACCATAATGAATATTACACGAATGGCTCAATATTATCATCAGAACTAAATCACAAGGAACTACAGAAAGTAAAATAGTGTACTTAAAAATGTACGTCGTAGGTTAAATATTTTTTTAAATAAAATCTGTTATTCCATTCATGTTTATGTATAGCGGACAATCAAATCAAAATTTGTGGTCTCCACATAAATATTGTTATTAAATTTTATTTAACTATATAAATTATATCAGCCATGACAATACTTATAGTGTTAAACATTTCCATAGTATTGCATTTTAAATATACTCCGGAAAATTCAGTGATCTTGAAAAGGCAATGGATATCCGCCATGCATAGTTTTAAGACTTATGTGTTTTAATCTGTACAGTGAAGAAAGAAAATATTTACCAAATAATAATGTGTGTGTGTATGTATATATATATATATATATATATATATATATATATATATATATATATATATATATATATTTCTATCTTTGGACAATTTTTTTTACATGTCTAGTAAAGTTGTTATAACAATTTCTAAATCTCACTGGAAAATTTAAATACACTACATATCCCACATCATTTATATAATGTGTGCAAGTGTGTGTATAACGTATGTATATACAACAAATTCATTGAAGTAATCTCACAGTATAATATAATTTATTGTTATTTTTTTATTAATAAATAAATAGTATTATATAAATACTATTGTTGTTAAACTATAATTTTAATTAAAAAAATAAATCAAATTAGTCTTTATTTTAAAATATTTTTATTTTTTAAGTACATTTATATTTTTAATATTCTTAATTGATTAATTATTCATTATGATCAATAGTCACAAACAAAAAAATTATCTAAAATTTAGTTTTGAATTGTATAGTAATAACATTTTGTTATGCTATAAATATATTCCACTAAAAGTATATTTAAAAGCAGTAATTTTTTAAAAAAATATTTTTCATAAAAATGAACTGTTCCATTTAATATGAAGAAAATGAATGAAGCAATATATTTTTTAAATAATATATTCTCATGCTTTAGATGAAAAGTTATTTCTTAATATTACTGTGTAATACTTGGGACTGTAAATTAAATTGTTCAATGTAAAAATAGGGCATTTGAGTAAAAAAATGCTAATTTAGACATCGTGAGCTTTAAAGTGTATGGAATGTTTTAGTGGTGCTGAAATATTTTAGTACATGTTAAATTATTCATATAGATGACAATTATTATCTAGAAACAGTTTTGTAGATATCACTGTAAATATATTTTGTAATTCAGATTATACTGCAGGTAGTTTTAATAATAAAATTTATACATAATAAGTAAGAAATATCCTACAAATCAATGAAAAAGTGTGAGATATTGCTATGTATCTCTGAATCGTCAATTATAACTATTGAATGTTAACTTATCTGGAATAATGTACATTTCAATATACTTACATTCTTATTGTTTATGCTTATTTTTTTCCTTATTGTGTGTTGTAGATTTTTTCAATAGATGTATTTTCACTAGTTTATTTATTAATTTATATAAAATAAACATTTTACAAACTTTATTTAATATAATTGTTATACTGTTTGGTGTAAGAGCAGCAGAATTTTATATATACTTTTTTTGTTCATGTTGTTTGTTGAAATATTTTTGTTATTAAAAATATTGCAGAGTTTGCAATTAAATTTGTTGAAAAAATTGTTTCATGCTAACACTACATCACATTTTTATACTTAACAAAGAATTTTTATTATTTTTTTTTATATGCTCGTACATTGATACGTTGTTTTAATATTTTTTTTAAAAAAGATTATAAATGTGTATAGTAGAAATAATTGTATTGAAAGTTATTCGGAAATGTTATTAGTTAAATTTTTTGATTTAAAAATAATTTTAATTTTCTTAAAAACTATACGTACTGCTCAATTTTACAATTCTATTCAATTTATGTTCTTAGTGATACCAATTAATGTAATTGTTATTAAGTTATTTTTTGTGAGTCTTTTATCAATTTACACAAAATTTTAATATTTATATTTTTATTTTTGTGTATTTTGTTCTGGCTATAAATATTTACAAATTCAATAAAAACATACAATAATAAAATTAGATATTGTTTCATTACGTTTGTTTAAATTTCATTTCATATTAACGAATTTTTGATATATAATTGTATATTCATATAAAGAATGATTCTAACAAAGTTTGAAGTGAGTATCGGTAAAAGTATATAAATTTATCATGGAAGATTATAAAAAAATTGTGCAATATATGTAAAAATACCTAAACTTGTAAAATTAATGTGCTAAAAAATATATGTTAGTAATAAATATGGAGTTGTATTACATAAATAAGCATTTTATAGTATTTTTGTAGGATCTATTTATGGATGCTGTAGGGATATAAAATATAATGAATATACATTCAAAATGAAATATTAACATTTATATATTTGCTGTAAATAAAAGACATTGGGAATTTTAATTTGTTTTTGGAAATTGATTTTAAATATATATATATATATATATATATATATATATATATATATATATATATATATATATATATATATAATAAATTTAAATAGTTGTGTAGAAAATAGAAAAATAAGGGAATATTAAGATTTGTTCATTGGTGATGTACAAAAGTTGTAGATTATAGGTGAAGGTAAAAAAGAAATACAATAGTAATTTATTCAGTCTTTTGAGCAATCTTTTAATGTTAAATTTTAGAAAACTGTAACACTGGAACATTGGTACTGTAAACGTAATTAAATATATGTATAAAAAATATTTAATTCTAGTTCTAGATCAAATTAATTTATGTTAAATTTTTATAAAAGATTGTTAATTTTTTTTCTTAATGTGAATGTTTATAGAGACAATTTTTACGAAAAAAATATATAAATGTATTTGTTAAATATTTAAAGATTATTTTCATTAATTTGCACCATTCCTAAAGATGTTCAAAAAAGTCACAACAGAAGATGTCGAATAAGAGATTATAAAAAATTTTTTAGTAAAATAAACATCCGAAATTATATATTACGAATAGATATTGCATCGATTATATTTATGTGATAATAGAAAATATTCTCATAAAAGATTGTATTTTTGAAATAAGATATATTTATTAATATCAGTGTTCATGCACAAATTTATTTTTTAAAGAAAATTAGCTATCATCTGTATACTAAAAAAGATTATATTTTATAAAACTTAAAATATTGTTAAAACAAATATCTTTTTATCATATAACTAAAAAAATTGAATAAATATTATATCCAATGCGATATACAAAACTGTTTTCTAATGTTCGTTTTATTTGTTTTCATTATATAGTAATGATAATATTTCGATAATTTCTTCAAAATGAATATTTATTATATTATAAATGGCAATAATAAATTACCAATTTCAATTTTTCAAATTTTAATTCAATCTTTATAGAGAATATACTATTTAAATTTGTATTTATATGTGTGTGTTCATATCATTGATGTGAAAATGTTTTGTAAAAGATTGTAAATCAGTGAAATTTGTAAAATATTTCATTTTATTGCTCAGTATAGTGTAATTAAGAAGTTGTTTTAAATTTTATCAATTTACAAATTATCAATAAATGAAGTAACTGTGTAACAGTTATGTATATACTTATATATATACGTTTTGTGTATGTCAATGTAAAATTGATGTTATTGTTTTTATTAAAACCTAAAAATCCTTTTCATACAAAATACATACATATACATTGTATTATATAATACATGGACATTAACTATACACATAGTCAGAACTTAAAACAATCTATTTTTCAGATTCTGTATACTTATATAAATATTATATTTTAGTATGCAAGACAAGTTGTTTTCATTCCTTTAATAAATATATTACTTATCTATTTCTTTAAATTGAATATACTATGGTACATAAGCAACATAATTATGTATTCATATTTCATGATATTTGAACATTATGCCCCTGTATTTCATGAACAGTTAGTTGTGGCATTTTTCATCATTTAGTCATTTTTGAAATAGTTTCAGAATGTCTAATTAAAATATTCATGTAGTGAGTTCTAAAGCATGCAGACATTTTTATGAAATATATGTGTTATTAAGTGAATTTTATTAAGTTTTTAATTATTTTTTTAAAAAAATATTAAATAAAAAAATAAAGTTTTTAATAATTAGATGAATGTTTAGATTTAACAATAATAATTACACAAAATTGATAAGTGATTATTTATCTAGTATACTAGAATTTAAATATGGGGGAGAATAATTTTGTCACTCAAAGTAAGTCTATATACTTTTTAAAATGCCTATTGTGTTTTTTAAAATAATAATTATGTTGAATTCTATGATAGAAAATTTCTGTATTTATACATGCATATATATGTATGTAACTAGAGTTATTTTTATGTAAATATAATATTTTTAATTTTAAATATATTTGTTGTTTGTAAATAGGAGAATTTATCCAAATGCAGTTCATATTTTAATAGTTCTAAACAAAAATCACAATTTATCTAAAAATATTACTAAAATATGATTAATCAAAGTTAGAATATTATAAAAATTAAAATATTCATCATGTGAATTTATATATACAATATATATATATATATATATATATATATATATATATATATATATATATATATATATATATATATATATATATATAATGGATTGATTTATTAATTTTATTAAAAGTTTCTTCAGTTATAGTTATTGTTTTTTTTTCTATATGTATTAGACACTTTCTGTTTAAATGAATGAACTGTAATAGTATATTTTTTAGAACAAATATTGCAGTAGGACAAAAATGAAAGTTTATACAATATACTGTAATGGTTTGTTAAAAGCATTTAATAAATAATAGTAAATGCATGCATTTATTTATTTATTTTTCTTTATAAGTGAAAATGGCATTAATATTAGATAATATTATGAAAATGTACTTTCTTAATAATCGTTAATGATTATGAAAAAGAAGAATATTGTGGACGAGTTCAATGCCATACATTATGAATGGGGTCTAATAACATATATCTTACTGCTAATGAATTTCTTTTAAGTTGTCAATCATTAAACAAATCTGTCACCTCCCTCTGAATTTATTTTTCGCTTCTATGAAGAAGTATCTTCATTGTATCATCCTATATTGATTTTTTTTTAATTTTTACTTTATTTTTATTCCTAATTTTTCCGACATCGGTATATATATATATATATATATATATATATATATATATATATTCATTAAAACGTTTTTGTTTACTATATAAATTTATTCATAATCAATAATGCGTCATAAATTGGTTTTCAATATTTTTAAATTATAATTTTGAACTTGAATATTTTGAAATTATAATATTAAACACATACACTTGCACACATACATACACATACATGTATATATAATATATATATATATATATATATATATATATATATATATATATATATATATATATATATATATATAGGTATATATATATATATGTATACATATATACATATAGTCAAGTATACGTAAATATGTATGTATATATTGTACTTCTTGGCCTTAGTTTAGTTCTAGTATATTAAATCAATAGTGAACCGAAAAACGATTGCGAAACAAAATGGACATATTCTCTTTTCACAACCTGAAATTAATTTATTTTATGTTAATATAATTATATTTTTTCTAAGATATTCTTTTAATTGATTATATATTATTCATTACATATATACATACATATATATATATATATATATATATATATATATATATATATATATATATATATATATATTATTATATATATTACGGTTATTTTTCAGGCATTTCTTAATTTGTGTATATTTTTATTACATTTCTTTATAAGACATTTGAGATTGTTTTGTTATTCTATCCGGCATTGAACGTTCTAAAAATGAATATTATCGATTATCGTGAATTTAAATAAAACACATATATAAAATAATATATTTATTTAATTATAAATACGACATTTTGTTGAATTCCAAATTCATGTTAATTGCCTATGATCAGATATAAAAGTTGTTTCTTTCATTTGTACAATTCTTAATTTTATTATTTTCTGTAAAATTATTATTAGTTTACCATTTTTTTTTTGTATAGTTTATTTATAGAACACAGTACGTGTATTTCATTTATAATCTTACCTATATTGCAACAGTGTAATTTCTGAATATTCTTATTAAAATAATGTGTATATTGCAAAAAGTGTATATAAAAGTACAGTTATTTTGCAATAAACAGTAACAAATAATTATCTCGGAGATAAAATTTAATTAATAAGAATATTACAATTTTGTATAATAATTACGTCGTTTATCATACTGAGAAATTGTATTTATAAACTTATGGTAAGTAGAATACAAAGCTTTTTTCATATGACTAGGTTTTACAACCTGTAATTAATACTTACAATTAATTAAATATCTTAACAATTATTACATAAAAACGAACATTATAAATAGTATAAAAATGTTCTTTTTCTAAAATTATAAATTAGTAATAAGAAGGATCATGTTTATTTCATTTATAATCCTTAAAGACATATAAATATACATTGTATATAGAGAACCCGTTTCCTAAAAATATAAATTAATTATTTTCGAGTATTCTGAACAGGTTTTATGAAATTTTTTTATGTTTAATTGTATTTGTTAAAAAATAAAACAGTTTTAATTAATTCATATTAATTAAGACGTAATTTGATTTTTAAATTGTCAAACAGCTTTTAAATCGTATTAAATATTAAAATAGTTCAAAAAATGAACTACCGTGAAAAGTAAAAAAAGTACAACTTTTCTCATTTTTTAATATTACACATTTTAATTATTTTAGAAAATAATCTTTTTAAAAAAAATTACGAAATCGATTACTTTTTTATATATTAAAAATTAGTTACGTTTTCAGTCTCATGTCGAAATATTGATGTTTTTATTTCAGCATGCATTTGTGCAAATTTTAATGATCGTTTCAAAATCTCATTATTATCTGTTGATTGATCTATGTGAGAATTAAGTATGATGTAAAAATGACTTAGTAAATATATTAAGTTGACTAATATGTATTTCTTTTTTATTGCAAAGAAATACATTGGAGTTCGATTTTTTCATTTATAAATTAGTCTACTTGAATATACTTGAAATAGATTCTTAGTCTTATTATTCGTTTGAATAAATCAAACGAATCAAGATTTCTATGTGATTCATATGAAAAATCTTGTAATATTGTAAAGTATGCTAAAACAGAATTATAAATGAGTTATTTAAAGCCATAGTTAAGAAATTGTGAAATGGCAGATGCTTTGGCAAAGGAACGTGTATTTTATACGATATGATTATTTATATCTATTTGTTTACACGTTATCAGTTTTTACAAAATCAATTGTAAACAGTATTCTATGAAAATGTCAGCTGTGCACTACAACATGCTAATTTTTATGTGTTTCTAAAATTTCATAAACTATTATTCTTCTTTAATCATTGGTTTTGAATCCTTGTTGTCATTATTATTGTTATTGTTGTTGTTATTGTTAGTAATAGCTTTTTTTGTTTTGACTAGTCCATATGTTCTAATATAAAAGTGTGAAAATAGACCGAAGAATATAGCTGAATGTAGTAAAAGAAGGGCGCCAATCATTTTTGGATATCCGCATTCTGTGTAGAGAACTTGTGCAGAATGGAAGAATACTAGGAAGAATTGTAACTGAAACAATGCAAAAATAAATGTATATTATTGTTTTTTAATATTTATATATATATATATATATATATATATATATGTATAATTAATATTTCTTTATTAATACAAATAATTTTAAAAAATATATTATAATTTTGTATAAGTTTAGTTTATTCTTATATAAAAATTCAGGCTCTATCAATGAGGATGTTTGTAGTGTTAAGCTACTTCATTATTTTTTCTTTTTGGAATTAAACTATAAAAAATTACTGACAGTTCAATATTATTATTTGTAATTGTATGATTCTTTAATATAATTTTTTCTATTACTCAAAATTTTCAATTTAATATATTTCTTATAAAAAAGTATTGTTATTTGTGGTGCTATTCTTGAGTTTTCAAAAAAATACAACTAAAAATCTTAAGAAATAAATCTAAAATTTACTTTTTGCATAATATATTTTGTGTTTAAATAATTATTTTTTTTAAAGAACAGTTTTTAGTTTAAAATTTCATATTTATTTCATGTATCAAATTTATAGAAAATTAACATACAAATAAAACTGTTTCGGAAATATTTTAATATCAAAAAGAATGTAAAACTTGTTAGTTATTTAAATGTAATCATTTTAATATTACTTACCAATTGAACTGTCGTGAGATGTTTCTTCCACCAAAGGTATTTCTGGTATTGAGGTCCCATAGCAGCTACCATATAATAGAAATACATGACGACATGAACTATATTGTTGAGGAGATTTGAGAAAGTTCCATGTCCCCCTTAAATAATATTAAACATTTTAATAATTTGCATATACATATATAAATACATACACATATACATACATACATACATATATATATATATATATATATATATATATATATATATATATATATATATATATATATATATTTCATTGAAACACTCATTCCAAATAATAATAATTACATTTTTTTTACAAAAAAGTTTAATTTTATTTATTTGTGAAAATATTGTTTTTAAATTTTTTTTATAACATTTTTCGAACTTATTTTTGATTTTATTAGCAAAAAAATAAGTCTGATATTAGTATCGTGTAGAAATTTTATTAACATTAACTCAAAATTGACCAAAATATTTTCTTTATACAATCATGCATTTGTGTTTAAAATCATCTGGCATTTTTCGTATATGTATGACAATTCTTACTGACACTCGAAAGATTAAATATATGTAAGTTATAATAAATTAATTAGTTAATTTTTTACTAACCTGCAACGAATTTTACACAGATCCATGTTTCTAATGGAGTTAAGCTGTGATGATAGAGATGTAAATAGGTAATTTGACTATCTTTCTTTCTTAAAACGAAAAATATTGTGTCTGCAAATTCAGTTAGTTTCGAAATATAGTACCACCAGCATAAATGTAACATCTGTTGAAGAAAAAACATGATATTAAAACTATAATATATTTTTTTATACAAAATGTGATTATAAAAAAACAAGATTAATTTTCTTAAACTTCACCAACGACTATTTGAATCATTTAAAAAAATTAGTTTCAAAATTTGATATTTTGATTCCACTCAAACTGGTGGAAAAAATTTCATAGATAGATTTTAACTTCTGAAACGTTTATTGGAAACCCAAAAAAATAATAATAATTTTTTTTTGCCATGTAAAGTTATATAATTTTACTCTTGGTGTATTATTTACAAAACTCCTTTCACGTTTATTAAACCAATTTAAACTTTTAATCACATATAAAATTAAATAATTCTAGTAAATTGTATAATAATTTTATTATAAGATAATTATATCATATTTTTTAAAAAATATGAGAAAATATAGTTATTTTATATAAACATATAGGAAGAATATGTGTATTCTATTTAATGAAACGATAATTTATTATACTATTCTGAAAAAGAAAAACTAGGATGTAAGAAACAAATCTCATTTATTTATGTAAAATATAATATATTAAATAATGAAGTTGTTCGATTAAATTGTACTAGAAGATCAATCACAATTAGATATTTATAAGAAATGTCACTCATGTTGTGCTTTGATTATATTTAAATTAGTTTCTTGATTGTAAAAATATATAGTAAATTATATCAGGAATGTAATAAATATTATTTCCGTGTAAGATTTTTCATAAAAATAAGTTTTTATCAAAGTTTGACGTCATCTAGTATAACATCAGTAAATAAATATAAATATATTTTCATGTAGATAGTCTTTATGTGTATGGTGTTTTTTTTTTACTGAAAGTCATTTTATTATAATTGAATTTTTTTAAATATATTACATAATCAAGAGAGAAGATTGCAGTTATTAGATTAAATTTGATTAAAATTTTTTGAGGTAACAGTGGTAGTTTTTGTGAAAACTTGAATATTTCTAATAGTCTTTATATATTATTTTCCTAAATAAGTAAATTTGATTTAAGTATTGTTTAAACAATTTTAATAGCTGTATAAATATTTTTAAACGAATTTATCAGAATTCTTTTAATATTTCATTATTTAATTTTCTAAGAATATATTTTTTCCACACATCTGTTAAACAAACTTTAACACCTTTTCTGTTTTATTTTTACTTATTTGTCAGATGTTTGACAAGATTTACATTGTAACAAAACCATTAATCGCTGTCAAAGTCAACAAACTCGTCATCTAAATCTTCTTTAAATACTTACTCTTAAAGCCTGTTGGTTCTGCGAATAATCAACTGGTTGGCATCGATAACTGTAGTCTAGTAACCAGCCGCTCATTAAATGCTGAAATAAAAAAAAGTAATATTTTAAAAACATATTCGTGCAAACTTTTAGTTTCTTTAAATGAACGATTTTCTAAATGTCATGGTTCGTTTAGTTTTGATTTCCTTGACCTGACTTTTAATATAATCATCAAAAAAAAACTGCACACATATATATTTGTTAGTCAATGCATTTTGCCTAACTGCAATTTTTTATTATGTAATCGTGTCTTTTATTGCTGTCATTTTTATTTTCTAACATTTTATATACCCGTATATGTTATGATAAATTGATCATACGTTACTTACAAATACATATTATATATATATATATATATATATATATATATATAAATATGTTTCATTAAAATTATATTTGTATTTATTTTCAAACATGAAAACATAATTTTAAATGAAACATACATATTTTTTTCATAAGTAAGCGGAAATTTGAAACTATCATATTATAACTGAAAGATTGATTTCAATTGAAATTAAATATTGTCTAATATGAGGTGAATATCCTGCGTATTTTATTATATAATAATAATTGAAATCGTTGATTTAAACACGCAAGAATATAATTTATTTAGATATGAAAGATTGATTTGAAAACTTATTAATTCATCATTTAGTTTTTGTATTTTTTAAGTTTCACGAAACGAATTTTTTTCACAAAAATTGATAGAAATAATTTAAATAAACTTATTAAATTATTTAAAAATACAAATAATATTAGGCTATCCCAGTAATGACATATTTGAAATAAAATAAATAAACTCATTTTTACTAAAGGATTTTATTTTTTAATCAATGATATAATCGTAATTATTATCTATGATATTTTGTCATCTTGTTCCCAAAGATTCAATACTTTAATTAAAAAATCTTGAAGTTTTTTTAATAAAAAATGACTTGAAATGATTTTTGACTTCATCGACATTTTTTGATTTTTTTCTCAGCAAATGAATGCTTCAGTGACCTAAACAGGTGATAATTAGATGGAGGTACGTTGGTAAGTAGGAATGATGCGGTGACACTTCCCATCCCAGAGTTTTAATTTTCTCCAAAAATTTATGATTCCTTTATCCCGATATTATTTGTGATTCTTCCTGCATGTGGTTTCATGTTATCATACTGCAAGATGACGTCTTTCCCGTTCATTAACGCAGATCGTTTTTCTAAGATATTTTACTGTAAATTTTCTAACTGTTGATAATAGACTTCAGCTGTTATTATGTCTCTAGATTTCAGCTATTCAAACTTAATAACCACATGAAAATTTTATTAAACGTAAAAATAAACTTTTTCAGAGTCAAATTGGATTTTGTTGTTGCAACTGAAGTTTGATTTGGTGGAAGTCATTACTTAGTTCGCTTTGAATTTGTTTATAACCCACTTTTTATCTCCTATTGCAATCTTGTAATAAAATGGCTTTGTGTTATACTTTGTTAGTAACGAATTACTAGTTCATGTGGAACCCATTTCTCATCTCTGGAAACTTTTCCAGTTTCTTCCAAATGTCTGTAGTATTAATGAAAGATTTTAAGGTCTGTCATTCCAAATGTCTGTATCGAATTAATGAAAGATTTTAAGATCTCATTATCAAATTCGATCGATTGTTAATTTCGAGATGTATCAGAAAATTCAACGTCATTTTCCGCAATTTTTTTAAATCAATGTTGACATTTTCGAACTTTCAACACATTACCATAAATATTATAATTTTTTCCAGTTGTAGTTGTTGCATTCAATCCGCAGTGAATACTGAACAACACACAATGTTGTATGTGTTTCTCTGAGGGTTGAAATGTCAGCATTTTGTTGTAATGACAACAATTTGAAAATGAATTGTGTAAACAGGAAGTTGCAAGACATTGATTTGAAATACCGCGCAAGTCAGATACGAAACGTTTTTAATAATAGCTTAGTAGATGTATCATTCCATGTAGAAATGCCTAATATATATATATATGAACATATTTTTTTAATTTCAATTATTACTAAAAGCTGAATATCAAATGTTCACTATTTTAAATTTTTTTATGTTTCGACCTCAAAAAAAATTAAAATAAATGTTGAAAGATACAGTATAAGAATTTTTAAGTATTTAGGAATTTTCTAAATTTTTAATTAAAATATAAACTTAAAATGTTTACAAAAAATATTTGTTATAAATTTTCAAATATTTATATTCTATATGAAAATTAACAGAGAAATTATTTTTTTATTAATAAAGCCTTACAATATTTTATATTATTATATTATTTTTTATAGATTTTTTAAGCTATATTAAAACTTTTTTCACTGTAATTTTTTTCATTAATTTTCAATCAGTTTGTTTTGATTTATATTATTTTTAATAATAAAATAAATCCATTTTTCTTTTTAAAAAAACTAGAAGAATAAAATATTATTGGAGTTTAACAGCACTTTATATAAGAACAATGTTATTAAATTTTATGATTTATTAATCAGCATCAATCATTTTCGGTTTCTCATTTTTTTAAAATTTAAAATGATGAAATATATTAATTATGAAAATACCATTCATTATAAATTTTATTATACAAAAGAATGCATCGTATGAATAATGCACTTTATTATTTATTAAAATTTCTATTGTTGGAAAATGAATTGCATACATGAAATCATTCTGATTGTTTTTAAATTTTGATTTTTTTGTAACCTTGCATCGACTACATAAATTAATATGATAAATAAGAAGAATATACTTTGTTTATCAAATATATTATTGTTAAGTTTGATAAATTAATGTAGTAATTTTTCATACTTATATGTGATTAGTAACAGTGATAATAATTATAAAAACGAAATATGAAATTCTGTTGAACGTTTTATACCTTATTAATATTTTAGTGATATTTTTAAAAAGTCTATATGTTGGTAATTTATTTTAATAAATTTGGTGAGTTATTATTTTATGTAATTTTAATTTATTTAAAATCATTTTTTAACAAAAATATTTGTTAGGTATACAAAAAATATTTGAATTGAAATTAAATGCAAATTAATAATTACCTCCCAAAACATAACGAGACTGAATATGACTTGAAAACCGTTATATGCGATTAGAATTCCACGTAGTTTAAATGGTTTCCTATTTGCCATTATTCTTGGACCAAGAAACAGAACAAAGTATAAATATATTACAACCATAGTGAAAGTCGGAATTGGGCTGTCCATTAAAGGCCAGTCGGAAACTCTTGGATCTGTAACAGAAAAAAAAGATTTAAAATTTAAATATGGACAATCGGAATTAAAATTATTATTTTCATACGATTTTTAAAACTATTTATTTTTTATATTAAATGTCAGAAAATATAACCATTTTTCTTTTATTAAATATAGATGTGTTTTTCGGAATAAATTCTTTTTTTTGTTTTTAATTAGTAGAAAATAATAGTATCTGATATATAGGATGGTCTAAATAAAACTAAAGGATATAATTTTCATACCCGGTTTATGCCTTGAAAAGATAATTTACGAATTACTTTTTATAAATAATTAACAAATATAGAAAAAAAATAATATATAATTATATGTCGATTAAAATTGATTTATTCTTATAAAATACGTTTTTTTAATTAATTAGAAATTTTAGAAATTAACCGTCACAGAACATAAAATTAATGTTTATTTTGTCAGTAGATTTACAAACGATTAAAATATATTTATTTCTTCTACAATGGTCAAAATAACTGTTTTTTGAAAAAATACGTATTATTAAAACTAATGTATTTTTAAATATTTTTTTGTTTGAGTTATAGACAATTCATAATAAACATAATATTCTTCAAAAATAAATCATACATAATACCTTTTCAATTAAGAAAATAAAAACATTAAATAATGCATTTCATTTTTACTTGTATGACACAGTAGATGAATTTTTTGCATGTAGAGATTTTTAAGATTATGTTTTTATCAAATATATTTTTATAACAAAAAAAGGTTTGCGAAATGTTATAAGATAATTGGGATATTTATATGTTATCAAAATTTTATATAAATTCTGAGCTAGTCAGAATAGTGGTCTCATATATCTAAATATATTACATGTATATCTAAAATGAGATAATGAAAATATTATATATAAACCTGATCTGTATATTGTAAAAAAAGTAGTGGAAAATATTAAAAAATGCGATATAATTTCAATGAGGAATTTTTATATAAAAAAATTAAAACCTGTTATTTTGACTGGTTTGGCAGTTCTAATATTAAATACATTTGTAACTGATTTAAGTAAAAAAATCTAATTAAGTAACCTTTTAATGTTGACTTTTTTACTAATTAAATCACACATTTAAATAATCTAATAAAACATTAAATTTTTTAAAATATTCTAATTATTACCTTGTATGTATATATATTTTCATATTTTTACAAATTTCTTTTATTTTTTTTAATATTTGTTTTCTATTTTTTAACTAAAACAAACAAATCAAATGAATGTTATATTAAATTATAGAGGTTTTAAGAAAACTGTCACTAAATTAATATGAAAAAATGAGTTGACTTTTTACCTTAAAGCATTTATGTATTTTCTAGTCCATGTGCCAGATTAATTAAATCAAAACTGATATGCATTTAGCTTTAAGCTAAACAATAAATTTGGTGAAAAATATAATGAGAATTTTTTTTCATTTTGTCATCTGAATTATATGTTTATATATATATATATATATATATATATATATATATATATACATATTTGTGGGTGTGTATGCATGTATGCATGTGAGTGTGTCAATGTTTAGAAAACTGATTGATGATGTAGAAAATGTAATGAAAGTAGTTATTATAATAGATAGCTAATCAGACTTTGTTTTGATTAAAAAAGGAAATTAATTTATGGACATAAAAATGGAACATGTGAATGGTTATGTTTTGAAAAAAAATTCTAATCTACAATAAAATGTAAAATTTACCTTTCTAATTTTTTTCTTTTTTTTATTAAGTTGTTATGAAAAAAGGATAAAATTTGTTTCTAACAATGTTTATCTGTACTGGTTAAAAACTTAATACTTCATTTAATTATATATTTCATTTAAATAATATTGACTGTTGTTTAATCGTTTAGAAAGGTACTAAACATACTTATAATGCATATGTTCAATTAGTGTATATAGGGTCATCCAAATGTGACACCTAGATTTGTGTTTTATTAAAAAGAAACATGTGTATAGTTTCTTTTCAATAAAATACAAATCTAGGTATCATATTTGAATGACAATATATATGAATATATAAAAGGTTTTTTTTTTTTAATATATGAATATGAGAAAAGATTATGACAGAAACAATTTTCAATTTAATTTGTTTTAATTTTATTGTATTTCCTTTATTCGATTATTGCCCCCTTATTATTGTTTTTTTAATCATTTATTTATTAATTATTCAATAATATTCTATTAGAATAGACAGTTTTCCAATAAGTGCTTTAGAAGTTTAAATGGAAATAAATAAAAATTATTTAATTGATTATTTATTTATTTTTATTTTTAGACATATTCTATGGCATTAATAATGAAATACAATTTCACTCATATGATCACCATGACTTCGCTTGACAGTGCATTCCTCTAATCTAATTTTTAGTCACTCTTTTACATAATTGTGGTCCAGTTTCATGAATTACACGTTCAATGTTAGTTTAAAAAAAAGCATAGACCAATGATTTTACATAACTCCATAGTAAATAATCCAATGGAGTTAGATCACATAATCTTGATGGCCAAATGATGGGCCATTTCGGAAATAATGGACTAATTAAACTTTTGTTTCAATAAGTCTATTGAGACTTTTACAATTTCTAAGTGTTATTGAAGTTTTAAACGTTTCATGATAATTTGCCAAACTATACTGAATTGAAAAAAAAATTGCCAAACTATATTGAACTGAAAAAAAAATAATTAAAACATGGCTACCACTAGCTGTCGAAATTCTGACATTCTTATTAAATATTTATATATATATATATATATATATATATATATATATATATCCGACTGGTAGCATAATGGTATGCATCACTACTTTTCATGCGGGAAGTGTGCGTTTGATTCCCAGTCGGAGATTCCCTTATTTTCGAGGGTTGTGTATAAGGTTGATAACCTCATCTTGTTAAAAATAACTGTCAAGAAACTGACAAGAACGGGTCTACTGGGCTGTCATTGTCAGAGGTCCTTGGCTCTGCATAAGAGCTTTAGTGTAATCTCTCTCTCTCTCTCTCTCTCTCTCTATATATATATATATATATATATAAAGAGAAAGAGAGAGTTGATTTTTATAAAAATTAGAAAATGATTGATAAATCTTTTCTTTTTGTGTGTTTCTAAAATAATGTTTTTTTTTTTTTGTAAAGCAATAAACATAATCATTATGCTATAAACAATATAAATATATAAATACATCAATAAAGACGTGCAAGAATACACGTAAACCTATTTGATATAAAAAGTAGTATGTTTAACAGATGCTGTATACTAGCTGTAATTTATAACTGGTTTTATTAGTATCGACAATGAATTTGTAATGGTTAATTTTATTTGTGATTTTTTATGCAAATATACGTTTATATAAATTAGAAAACTATACGTGTGGCTATACTTAAGAGTAATTATTTATTAAGTGTGTATATTAGATAAATTTTTTCTTCTAAATATGTGTTTATATATTTTTTGGGAAATGAAATATTAAATTAGGTTTCGAATGCACACTAAAGAGAATTAAATTTCAAATGAACGCCAAATAAAATAAACTAGTATCAAAAGATATTTTAATACCGACAAAAGATAAACATCAGCAAAGTATACTAATTATAATAACTAAGCTAAATATAATATTTTTTTATATTCTAATAGCAGTTTTTTGACAATTTCAAAATTATATAAAAAAATTGATTCTAATTTATATTTTGAAAGTGTTTTGAATAAACATAATTTTACAATGATAAAAATTTAATTTAAGATATTTTTTTAAATTATACCTAAAAATTACAAAAAATAAGGAAGTAAGTTATTTAAAATTATTAATTTCAATTCTGGTTTAATATAGATTTATGCGTAATTTTTTTTGGAATATAAAAAATATCCTGTGCAATAATTTTTTCGTTTGTTGTTATAAAAAGTTTAACTTCTAAGGTTGACAACTTGTTTAACTACTACATATTTAAAAATATTTTTATTTTTATTTTTTGTATTTGTTCTTGTAGACATATATTGTTTCGAAATATGTTTTGAACATGAAAAACTTAATAAAAATACAAGAGTTTTTTAATGAACTCAGTGATATTTTATTAAATTACGATAAATACAATTCGTAGATTAAATTTGATATATAAATCATATATGCAAAATTTGATCATAAAATTAATAGTATGTAAAGTAAATAATTTTTAGGTATTTAATATTTTATAAAAATCAATACATTTTTTTATTTTTTCACATTATTTACAGATTATTAATAATATTTTTTTTATAAATTCTGAACAATTTGTATCAATCTCTTTTTATGGGTTTGTTTTCTCGTTTTCTGCTTTATTTTTTAATATAAAACTTTATTTCAGCGTTTTCAAAAAAACAATTTCAACAATTAAAACTTTTAAAAATCAAATTAAGTAGCTAAAAATGTATTAATGCAAATTTGTTTCAAAATTTTAAACTCAGTTTCGTAAGAGTAAGTCTAAGTAAACTTGTTATTATAATTAATATTTTATGTGAAGTTTTTTATTTATAATTATATACTACTAGCTTGAAAATTACTCGTGCTATTTATAGAAAAGTATATGTGTAACTTTTCAAGAAAAATCATTTATAATTTACTATATTTTCTATATATAAATAATGATATATAATCTCTCTCTCTCTCTCTCTCTCTCTCTCTCTATATATATATATATATATATATATATATATATGTGTGTGTGTTGTTTTTGTTTGATTATTAATTGAAGACTTGAAGTTCAATTTAATATATTGTTTGTTTTGAATAAAATTTATATTTTAATTTATGTAAAATAAACAGATCGTTTTTAGTTGAGTTTGATTGTAGTTTTGTGAAGAATAGTAATAATAATATTTATTTCTTATGTATATGTATATGTATATATATATATGTGTGTGAGTGTGTGGGTGTGTATGTATGTATGTATTTTGTAATAAAACTAAATTAATAAAATCCGGTTTCAAATATACGTCATCATTAAGTTTAAAAACTATTTGATCACAAAAACTGAAATTTTTTTTTGTTATGTACTATTTTAATTTATATGTATTGAAATATATTTTTATAGCTAATGATTTTAAATAAATAAAAGGAAAAACTTGTTAGTTTCACATTAAAGTATCACTTTTAATAGCTATTAAAAAGTATTCACATATTCAAACAGTTATTAAATATATAAAATATAAAAAGAAATGTTTTTAAAAAAATGTCACATAAAAAGAAACAAATCTGTTTATTAGTAAGGATTTTTTTCTTTTATTTGATGAAATATTGTTTTTCACTTTAAATTTGATATTATTAATTTATTTATAAAAAATTAAGAATTTTTTTATTTTCAGATCAAATAGTTAGAATATTGTACTAAGTTTTAAAAATGATAAATGGTCAAAAAATATCATTATATATATATACATATATAAATGTGTGCCTATTTATTTACGTGCGTAAGTACATAACCTTCTAATACGTTTATTTGTATATTCGAAGACTGTTGTGCGTTTTTTTTATGAATTATGAAAATAGTAAATATTTGCAATCCATTAATTGAAAACTTTCTTCTGTATACATAATTTTAAACAAACATAGGATCCGATTGCTTTGCTCTGAATTTAATTTGAGGTCAGCTAATTATGTAGGACAATATTTGTTTAAATTAAGTGAATATTTTCATATGTCATTGTCTAATCGTAAATTATCTATTTGTCTAATGACATTGAAATTGTCTAATATAAATAATGAAAATGTGTGTTTTTTCGTCATAATTGATTATGTATTTTTTTGTTTTGTCCTCCTTTCTACATGCATCTAAATTAATTTGTATATATATATATATATATATATATATATACATATACATAATTAATTTAGGGGTTCTCTCTAACATTTTTAAACAAAACCCAAATAATTGATAAATTTGATAATTTATGTTGATTTCATTGCATATGTTGACAGTTTTACGATTTTAATTTTTTTTTTATTAAATATGCAGAATTTATATAATTCTACATACACATATATGTGTATATATATATATATATATACCCACACACTTTTATCATATTCAATATTTAATGATTCACTGTTTGAGGAAGGTCATTTTTTTTTCATTTGAATGACTCGTTTTTCTATTACGAATAAAATAGAAAATCGTTTATATTGATTTATTAAATATTTTTATTCTATATCTTTCCTAGATTTTTTTTAAACTATTTTATATTATATATTTTTTATAATATATTATTATTTCTTTTTTAATATCTGTTAATAATATTTCTACTGCCCTTTTGCTTCTATTTATGTTCATTCTTTTTATATTCTTTTCTATTTGTATATAATCCTTTTATATTTCTTTATATTATAGGAATTTTTCGAAATATTTTATCACGCTGGATTTATAAATCACATAAATAAAATTAGATATATTTTTTAAAATTAATTATCAAAATTATTTATAGTTGATTATTAAATATTATAATACAGTGCTATGATGATTTAATGTGGTCATCTAAATACGAAATACTTCGTTTCTTGTATGTTATTTTTCAGATATATCGTCTTTAGGACTAATTTTTCTCTTTTTGTCTTCCAATGTTTCTCTCTCGAATTAGTCAAAGTGTCATAATAAATAATTAAATTTATATATATATATATATATATATATATATATATGTAAAGAGAGAGAGAGAAAGATAGAAAGAGAGAGAGTTTAGAAATGAGATATACTTTCAAAATAATATACGCAATGTTCACGATATTCTTTAAAATATAGTGTTTGTTAGTTTCGTAATAATTATTAAATAAATATTTTTCAAATATATTTGTCAACATTATTATAGATTGAAATCAAATACAGATAAATGTTAACTATGGTTCATGAAGTGAATGTTTAGATCGATTTCTAAACATTCACCAAACATTGTTAATTTATTGTATTGTTCACTTGTTGTTTCTTTTTTCTTCAATAAATGTATACATATATGTCATAAAGTCATGATTTTATAAATATTTACATACAATATTACTAAACAATTAATATTTTTCTAACAAAGTCAATAGCTGTACTACTTCCAGTAATGATTAAAGTAATAAGTACTAAAAAATGTCAATTAGGTCATTAAAAGAACGGTAAATGAATCTAAATAGAAGTGTACAATTACATTACATCCTCTTTATGCTTCATACAGTTAATAGTCTTTATATTGAAATGTATGTATTTGTTTGCACTCACGTCCTACAGACAGTATGTCAGTTATGTAGAAATCTCGATTTAACCCTATTTCAACAAAGTGAAGTTTTCTTTTATATATAAATATATATACTGTTAACATTTATACAATTATTTATAAATTGTTTATCTCAGATACGTGCGAATATGTATTGAATATCTTACCATGTTATATTTTATAAAATCTATTTTATACGTTTCTTCTATTAAAAAAAAATCTTTTTCGCCTCTTCTCGGTATATTAATTGAAATTAAAAACGAACTTGTTCTACTCCTAGGTTAGAATGCATAAAAAAAATTCACTTTTTATATCTTGTTTGAAAGACATGTTAAAAAAAGTTGAAACGATTTGACTAAATCTGTAATAAGATTTTTCGATCAATCGTAAATTGATTGATATAAATATTCATGAAAAGATAAAGTTGACATTAACATCTTAAAATATTGTTAATTCAAACATAACACTCATTTTGTAAAAAGTTGTTTATTTTATTCTCTTTAGGGACGAGTTTCATTAATTTGATTTAAAAAAAGTAATGCTTATGAATATTTTTTGTTAATTATGTCCATAAATTTATAGCTGTCTGTATATAATTTTATCTACAGCAAAATTTATATTTAGATTAGAACTGTATGTCGCGCTATCAAACAGTTTATTTTAAAAAAATCAGATATGTAAATTTTAAGTAAACTGATATAATTATTAAAAGTAAATTATTTAGAGATATTCAATATTTTATGAAAATTAATACATATTTTTATTTTCTCTTATTACTCAATTGAAGACGAAATAATATGAGAAAATATTATTATTATTCTATATTTTCTAAAAGAGTTATTATTAATAATAGTTTTTTTAATAGTATTTATTTATAAATTTCAGACAATTTGCATCTATTTATGCTTTATTGTTTCGTATTCTATATTTTTCACTATCGTAGATATTGGAATTGATTTCTGACACTTAAATATATGGTTACGGACATTTATAAACGTGTTGGTATCAAAAAAATACCAAAAATTTTTTTAAAGTTTTTCAACAAAAGTTTATAGTCTTTACGTTTTTTGAATTTTTAGCCAAAAAATTTTTTTTTGGAAAAAATATTTCTTTAATTAAATAAAACATAAGAAAATGTATTTAAAAAACTAGTTAGAACTTTTTTTTCTTGTTAAAATTATTCGTGATGTATTAACTTTTTTTCTATTTAAAGAAATGTTTTCAAAATATACTATAATTTTTCATAGCAACAAAATAAATGTTGTATTAAAAATATAATAGATGAATTAAATAATTAAAATAAATTATTATATACACTTAATGAAATAATTAATATTTTAGTGAAAAAAATATAATAAAAAAATTATAAAAATGAATAAAAGTAACATTTTTTTAACTTCTGTTATTATTAAATAATTTCGCATTATTTCACAAATATAAAATAATAAACTTAAGTTGTACACTGAATAAAATAAATGAACATTTCAATATAAGCGGATACTTAAAAACAAATTTCAATTTAACCTCTACACTAAAAAGGAATGAAACAGCACAGACATGTTAATTTATTCTTGAAGGTAATAAAAGTACATTGACTTAATTGAAGAAGTATATCGAAAATAATGAAATAAAATTACATTCCTCTATAAAATATAATTGTTTTAGTTTATTTCTGAAAGTGATGAATGAAATTAATGAATTATGACCATTATTTATGTTTATAAGTTTGTAGTACTTAACATAAATTCACATTGAAAAATAAAGTTTGATTTTTTAATATATATATATATATATATATAAATATATATATATATATATAAATACCAATGAATGTTAGCATTCATAGTATGGACTATGTATATATATATATATATATATATATATATATATATATATATATATATATATATATAAATATATATATATATATATATATATATATATATATAACACAAAAAGTTATAATTCCAATAATTATACTATGTATACTTTATTGCATACTTATAAAATGTTTAAACTAAATAATTATTTCTTTATAAAATGCATTAAGAAAAAAAGGTTATTACAATAAATTATTTATATATAACGATTCTCTATAATTTAGTGTTTTTCATTAAATCTGAATATCATGTTTTAGAAAAAAAGTCTCTAAACTATATAGTATGTAGAATAATGTACGAAATAACCTTCATGCGGTATTTATTTTTATTGGTTTTATGATTAATCACATTATTTGTTTTTCTTTATAACTTATAAACTACTATTTACAATCGTTAATTTTTTTTAAAAAAATTGTAAGAAATTAAACTTTATACTGGACTATAAATTGCCATTGATTAAAAAAAAGTGAATGTAATTATCATTCTTTGATTAATTCAGTATAAAAATCTAAACATAGTGTTTCATTTGAATTAGAAAATCATAAACATATACATTTGAATTAGAAAATCATAAACATATATACATATATATATATATATATATATATATATATATATATATATATATATATATATATATATATATATATATATATATATATATATATATATATATATATATATATATATATATGTTATAAATGTGGAAGCTTCAGTAGAATTTCTGGTTCATGTAATAAATATTCAAAAGATATTAAGACATTAATTACAGAAAATGAATAATTAATATATTAAGTCATATCTAAAATTATTTGTTGCTCTTTTCAGTGCAGTTATTAATTATTATATAATTGTCATAAATATAAGGTTCAAGTATAAAAGATTCATAATTTTCTATACTTTGTATTATTTTTTCAATAACGCCAAGTTTTACTTTCAAATAAATCAAATATTATAAATGAATCTAGATAATGAATTTATTCTTGTAAAATATTAAATAATCGAATTAGTTGTCGTGTACATAATTTCGATGGTCATTTAACAGACTTCCTTGATTTTATTTCCTGTTCAAATTTCTGCAAATATTTTCATGGTCAACTAGTTTATACAAATATGTAACACCTACTTCAATTATATTCACTGTTATTTTCGAAAAGTATGTAAATTGTAGTTATTTCAAATAAATAATTATGTGTTTACAATTCTTTTTTATATTAATGTAATCATATATACAGAGTTTAAAATAAATACATATATTTAAATTAATTTGTATTTTTCATTTTAATCAAAATTATGATTTCATGTTTGTTAAGGTTTTGATCAAAATTCATGTTTCCGTTCACGTTTTATTAATTATATATATATTTATTTTCATAACTAAAGATTACTTAAGTAATTCCTTGAAATTATCGAAATGGCTGTTTCATATATATATCTTAAGTAATGAATTAATTCAGTTTGAAATTTATTTAAATATAAATATATAATTATTACCAATTTTTTTAAGTATAATGTAATTTATATAATTTTTTTTCGTTATTGATTTTCAGTGGCTAAAATATAATTTAAGTTTTTTATCTTATAGTTGTTTAATATATATAAAGAGTATAGGTCATTAAAAGTATTTTAAAATTATCTCTAGTTTAATAATTACATATAAAAAAATTATTATAGTGAGTATGTCATATTTACCAGGATTATATATTTGTTTTTATTTAATTATTTTTATAATCAAAATTTTCTTTTTCATCTTTTTTTAATTGTTAAGATAAAATAAAAAAGTAATTATATCGATAAATATTTGTTTTCATATTGGTATATTGTCATTAGCTGAAAAAAGTATTATTTCTGTAATAGGGGGTAACTTATAATTTTTTGTTTGAAATAAAATGTTATTAATACTTATTAACATTTTTACTCCTTAGATTTAGAGTCTGTTTTAATATACGAAAAGTTCAGTGGTATAATTTAACTGTATATTAGAATTTATGTAAATATTTAGCAATAATATAGAAAAAATATTTAAGAAATTACTTTTTCAGTTCAGAAATTTTCATCCGTTGTTAATTTATATTTAATTATACAAATTATTTTTTATATAATTCAATTAATGATATTTATTTACTTCAATAAATAATAAATCATATATCTTACTTTTTATATATGAAACAAATAAATAAATATATATATATATATATATATATATATATATATATATATATATATCTAATCAAAAAGTCAAATCTCTAAGTTATTGCTTAATTTTGTTCAGAAATTTGAATAAGAAAAATGTCTAAAAATGTAAAATATTTATTGATAGTAACTGCATATGATTATATTGTTGCAAACTTATAATAATTTACATTACATTTTGATATATTTTCACTAAAATTTGATAGAAAAATGTAATGGAAATTTTGATGTATTATAAATCATGAATGTTATTTTATTTGCATATAGAAAATATGTAACTATGTTGTCTTTTTTTTGGAAAATTTATGTTTGGTATTGTAGATAAAAATAAATTCTAAGGTATATAAATAATATTACAAAATAATGTGCGTTTTTTTGGTGCTAACTTGATAAATTTAATTTATTCTTCTGAAATTTCAAGATTAATTTAAATATAATTTTTACATTTCACACACACATTTTGTATGTCAACAAATATTTTTTATTACACAAGTGTCATGAATTTAAACTTGTTCTGAAACTGATGTCTATTTCATACATTTTAACATAGAAATAGAGTTTTTTATATGTCATTTTTTATTATTTCGTAAAAATGTAATTGTTTTATATATATACATACATTTTTGAGTAATAAAATAATTTATATAAATTATTTGAATGTAGAAAATTTTATATAGTGGGATAAAGTAATTAGTTTTTAAGAATAAAAGTAATTACAATTAGTTTTTAATAAATGTTTATTGTTTTGAAATATACAAAATTAATCAATGGATGATTGTTTATTTTTTCGAAAACAACGACTATTAATTTTTATATTTCATAGTCACATATAAATGTTATTAAGTGTCTAACTGAAAATAAAAGTACATAACAAAAAATACATATATCCGTTTGTATGCTTAGGACCAATTTTTTACGATCTTATAATGAACTTTGTCCAAAATGTTAACGAACTTTAGTGTTGGTATTGGTATAAAAACTTGAATAAAAATAAACAGCATAAAAAATTATTAAGTGTAAAAATGTATATTAATGTTTATATATACATACATACACACACACATACATATATATATATATATATATATATATATATATATATATATGTAAATGTCTGAAAAATATTTTTAAAACTTTCAATGAATGTAAAAAATTCAAGTAGGAGTTTATGTAGTAAATATTTCATTTCGTAGATAATTTTTGATTTTTCTTTCTCTCTCTCTCTATATATATAATTTAATATATATATACATCTCTCTCTTTTTCATATATGAAAGTTTAATTGAATTATTTCTTATATGAACATTTCAGATACTAATCAAAATGTTTAAACAATAAGCAAAAAAGAGATATAATTTCAATTAAAAAAAAATAATAAGTAATTTTATAATATTTTCAAAAAACTTTTGTAATGAAAGTTTATCAATATAGGTATTTAATTATGTCACATTTCTTTTATAGTGTCTATTATATTTATTGCAAGTCATTGATTTTTTCTCAAATATTAGATAAATAATTTTAATAAAAAAAATTGTGTGCTATTGAGTAACATATTAGTGTATTGAATGGCAAATTACTAATTGTATAACAGTGTCTATGATTTTGTAATACATTGGTTACGACTTGAAAATAAAAGTTAATACATTTTTTACTATACAAAATATTTCTTCTTCTAAAAAAATAATAACGAGTTAATAATATGATTTGTAAAAATTTCAGTATACATTTATCTAAAATTAATTTTAAACAAGAAATCAAGACATATGTCAATTTAAAAACAGTGCAGATACTTAGATCAAATAAGTGTTTATAATTTTTTTAAATAATAAGATTTTTATCAATACAATCTATAAAAAAATTACCTGAAATTAAATTTAAAGTTGAAATCAGTCATGGTTAAATTAAAAATCAATGACCCATTAAAGGACAATAAGATTAAGACTTTACCAAATAAGATTAAGACTTAACTAAAGCAGTTATTAATTATCAAAATACTTATTAAGATATGCGAAGTTTGAAACACAAATTTAATTAACAGATAATAATTATAAAAAATATCAAAGTAAAACATTAGATATAATAAAATATAACAAGTCAATTTGATTAGGTGTAACAATAACTGAATCAATTAAAAAAAAATGTAATGATTTAGTGCTTTGACCATGTTATTGCTTTTTTATATCTCATTGACGTCAAAATCCATTTAAAAAAACTGAAGTCATCAAATATCTGATCTTACGAATATATTGTGTTGTTACAATAAAATTAATGTATAATTTTCTGTCTGTAAAATGCGTATTATTTGAATACATGCGTAACGTAGCTGAAAAGCTTGAATAAACATGCTTCAAGTAAAAAAAGGTTATGTGAGTCATTAAACCTATGAAGGACAACTTCGAAGGAAATTTTTGCGTTATATTTAATGCAGGTAAAAAGTTATCAAGGTTCAATATGTAAAAATTCTACAATACTTTTATTTTTATTCAGTGTCTGGCAATAGAAATTAATTGTATTTTGAGATATATATATATATATAACTTTTATTTCTAATCAGTTATAATTTACACATTGTACTAGAAGTTATTCGAATTTAAAATAGTTTACAATTTATAATTAGTATTTGAAAATTCTTAAAAAATTATAAAGTGAAAAAAAATATTAAAGTTTTTTAAAAAATAAATATTATTTTAGATTTTTTAAAAAATAGAGAGAAATTATTTTAGATTATTAAATAGAGCTTTTAAAAAATAATAATTATTTTTTTCTCTAAAAAAAAAGAAAATAAGAAAACTTTGTTTCAAAATAATTTATTACTTTTTAAAACAGTAATATTTGAAAAATTAGAAATATCTAAAAATGTAATAGTTACAAAATATGTAAAGTAAGGTTTTTAAAAATTAATTATAATTTTTTCAAAAATGAAAATAAGGAATTTTTATTTAAAAATAATTATTATTTTTGAAAATAATCATAAGAGAAAAAATTTGAATAATTGAAAATCTAATAAAGTTAAAAAAAAACCTAAGGTGATATTTTGTTAAAAATAATCATTACTTTGCTAAATAAATGAAAATAGTGAAATTTTGTTTCAAAATAAATTATTATTTTAAAAAGATTAGTATTTGAAAATTTTCAAATAACTTAAAATTTATTAAGGTTAGAAAAGATGTAAGATCAAGATTTTTTTAAAAATAATCATTATTTTTAAAAGGGAATAAAGAAGTTTTGTTCCAAAATCATTTATTGATTTGTTTTAAAAAAATATATCAGATATCTTGTAAAAAATCTAAACAAAATTTAAAATGAAAGTAATTATTTTTTACTTATTTTAGTACAGACTTTTAATCATATCAAAATATTAATTATATATTAATTTTAATTATTTAAAAGTCTTATAAATATTATTTTTTAATTTTAAAACATTTCACTAAAACTTGAATCTTTATTTAAAATTTTATAATATATAATGTTGATGTAATGAAAATCAAAAAAAATTCTTACAGAAAAAATATGAGGAGAAAACGTTTTCATCCACGTGATTGTTGCAGATCAATTATTTTACTTGAGTTTGATTAATTTTATAGATATAATTAAATTTCAATTATATATAATTAAATAAATTTATAATAAAATAACACTTACCACTTATCCTATCAACTATTGTGACGTATCTGTCTAATGCCATTCTTACGATGGCCGCCATTTTCTGAAAAAATAAATTAAATTAGAATTTTTTTTTTGAAAATTTAGATACACACACACACATATATATGTGTGTATATTTATTGTATATTAAAATTTATCATTATTTTAAAAATACTAATATACTATATTTTTTAAACGATTTATTTAAAAATAAATTGCTTCTAAAAATTTTTTTTCATTTCAAAATATTCCTAATTGTGTTTATTAATGAGATATTAAAATAATAAATTATATTTAGTTTATTAAAAATATTATAAATTGGTAAAAAATATTTCCCACAAATTAATTATTACCCCAACACTATAAAATGTTCAATAATTATTTAATGTTCATTTTGTTTGCTTATAACATTTCGATAGCAACGCCATTATCATCAGAGCATATTGTTATAAAATCTATGAACAAAATGAACAGACAGTAATTATTGTACACTTTTTTATATAGTATGGTAATATATTAAGGGTGATAATTAATTTGTGTGAAAAGGAATTTGTCAAAGTTCAAAAACAAATATTAAAAAATATATTTTATATTAATTTATCAATTCGAATTAAATGTTAATCATAGTCATATTTTTTAATTTATCAACTAAAATTAATGTTTTGTTTAGTGTTGATATGAAAGATTTATATACTAATAATTTCAGAAACTAGATGTATCAACATGACAATTAATAATATTTAAAATTGTCTTTGTTTAAAATCAGTATTGAAATTTGATAGTTTTAAATCGATTATATTCAAGGATTGCAACTGATATATATATATATATATATATATATATATATATAATATTGTAATTACATTTATAACAACTATAAAAATATAAAGTAATAAAAATATTTCATAAACTAGTGACATAATATTCATTTGAAAATTTGCCAAAATAGATTTCAAAACAAATAACAAAGTGAACAAGGACAAAAATTAATTATCTCAACATTTAAGATACTGTCTGATATTTTTTTAACGAATGAAATTATTTAAATTCATTCAAAATAAGGAAGTGTATATGCAAATTTTTTCCATTATTAAAATAAACTTTCATTGAATTTTATAAATTGTATTATTTTCTTTGATGACAATGTAAGTTGTTTACCTTGTCTATTTGAAAAAACAATAATAAATATACATATTAATATATTAATTCATAATATGTAACTAATAAATTGTTAACTGATATAACATTTATAACGTTTGAAATTTTCTAATGACTACGATAAAAAATATTATTATTTGTTTGATTGTCTATTAGTTTTGCATAATTATTTACTGAGTTTAATCAAGGAAACAGTAAAGGAAATTTTATATTTTTAAATTGATTATTTTTATCTGATATATGAATTAATTAATAAAAATATATAATACTAACAAATGAAATTTTATGATCATTTGGATTATATATGATTTTTTTTTATAGTACAATGTAATTTAATATAAATTGTTTATTACGAAATCGATTATTTGTGTAATAAATTAACGATTTTATTATATAAATGATGTATAGAATTTAAAACTTTATTTTTATTTAATGTTAATTATGTATATACATACCTTTATTTTTTTATTCATTTAAATAATTATTATTTAGTAGTCTATAAAATTTAATGAGTTATATAACAATTCTCCAGTTTTTTCTCAAATATATTGAAACAATAGAAAATAAAAGATAACATCTTAAGTGTTTCTTGGTTGACTAGTTTTTTTAATGCCTTATAAAGTTTGAAACGTTTATCACTTACACAAACACACACACACACACACATATATATATATATATATATATATATATATATATATATATATATATATATATATATATATATATGTTTATAAATAATATTGTAAAGTTTTGTCAACTAGGTTAGTGTCATAATCAGGACATAATAAAATCATTGTTTCAAAATCATATCCAAACATGTGTGCGTTTTGTAATTATAATTTTGATAATTTTTAATGATAGAAAATTTAGATTTGCACGTTATGTAAATAAGAAAAACTAAGTGAATTATTATGATAATAAATTGTGCAATTATTCTTATTTTTTGTTTGTGCAATTGAATGTTTTTTTAAAAAAATATTGATGTAATTTTAACAAGAATGAATATACATATGTTATATATTAGCAACAGCCTATTTTTACCTACTGCTGGATGAAGATATTTCATAATTTTTCATATCAATTGATTAAATAATTTTCTCATCTGTTTCTCATATAACCATGGGTCTGTTTTTGGAACTTTTTATATATCTAGGTTTCCAATCAATAATTTCTCTTGTCCATCACTAATATAATTTTTTTTTTATATAACTGACTCATTTGCATTTTTAACTTTTCACATTTACTTTAATATCCGTAAATTTTGTTTCATGTATTGTCTGGAGCAGCTGAATTATTCTAGCATTCAAGACTCGTTTCATTGACATAAGTGAGAATAAGTAAGATGCATTGCTTTAAAAAAAAAATTTAATCATAGAGAAATATCAAACTTCTTTCATTTACTGTTAATTAATTATCCCAAATATATATAATTTCGAAATTCTTCTATTTCTCAGCCTTTCAATTTGATTCTTGTTCGATTTGAAAATTTATTGAGCATAAATTTTTATTTTGTTAAGATTAATCATCAGACTATTTTTTTGACCTAATATGATTTTTCTATTTTTTTCAAGTTCATTAATACTTGTTGAGAATTAAGTGATTAAGAAATTCTCCATTTATTTATATTTCCTCAGATTTCCAGTTTAGTCTCTTAAATATTTCTTCTAACGGAAATGTAAATAGTTTTGTTGGTCACTCATTTAATAATTTTAAAATTTCCTGTTTCTTTATAATCTTGTAGGAAGGATATAGTATTTCTATAAATATTTCCTAAGAGTTTAATATATTCTTTTTTCATTTTTTAATGCATTTAGTGTAATTTGTGTCACACTATATATTGTGTATATATATATACATTTTCGAAATAAAAAATATTCAGAATTCAACACATATCATTGATAAAAAAAATGTATATAATAAAATATAAACATTTTAAATTATTTTAATAAGCAACATATTTTTGTGTTTTTAAAAAAACGAAAATTATATACATCAAAAAATTGATTGAATGATGTTTTTAGTTTCATAACAGTTCAGTATTAAAATAGTAATGATATGATATTTGAATTATTCGTTTATGTGTTATCCCAAAAAAAGAAAACAATAAATTAAAGGTCATAGAAGTTAATATTATTCCGCATTAATTGAATACATAACAGGAACTAAATTCGCTTCATCAAGTGCTCGTAAATAAAGTCTATATCATAAGTAAAATACGTGGTCATTGTGGTATTTTTTCTATTTATTTATTTCACACATTATGCATATATTTGTCAAGGTTAAAACATTGTAACAAAATATAACTAGGCACAAAAATGTAGTTTATTTATTTTCATTTATAGTAATATTATATGTAATGATAAATATGACTTTTTATTTGATAAATCTTGAGAAAAGAATAGACAGGTAGATGATTTTTTAAAACAGATAAATAAAGAAAATGTCGATGATTTCAATCAAAACATTGATGTGTTTAATGCGTTCAATCAAAATGGAATTTTTTAAAAGAAATGAAAACTAATTAACATATTAGAAAAATTAATTATTTTTAAAGAGCAAGCCTCGTTTCCACACATTTAATTTGTATAAACATTTTTTTAACATTTCCTTCAAAATCAACAAATAATTTTAATATTTCATAATATATTAATTTATATCTAAAAAAATATTTTATAAAATGCTATTAACATTAAATTTCCCAATTATATATAAAAATAGAAAAAATGACGTTATATGTATATATATGATTCTATTTTTTTTTCAGTTTTTAAATTTCTAATTTATATTCGCGGTCACATATCAATTTAATTGTGAAGTATTGACGTTTTATTACTTAATTTAACATTCACAATATATTATTAAAAAAAAACATTACGATTTCTATGGCTATGATCTATGTGAAATGAAGTTGAGAAATATTTTTTTACATGTAACATTTTTTTTTAAATACGTACGATACCAATTTCGTATATAAAAATACCATAGGTCAAAATTCTCAATTGCATAATAATATTAAACATAAAATCGAATCAATCAATACTGTTTATGATTATTATTTTTCGGTTTTAGAGTATATGCGTGACTAATTGTGGTATAGTTTTTGATTTTATCTACTTTTAATAGTATTGTAAGTGAAATGTTCTTTCGATATTAGATAAGTAATTGCTATTTGTGTTTGTTTTAATAGTAGAAGTAATAAAAATACACCTGTTTAAGTATAGTATTAGATTTGAATGAATTATTTTCGTGTTTAGTTTTTTCAGCATAATCAATTAGCATTGAAATTTTTATTAAATAAATATTTTAAAAATATTCAAAATTTAAATAATCTTATATATTATTATTAAGTGAATATTTTAACAATTATTGTAATTCCTTTCGATATAAAAAAGAATGGTGTTCCGCTACCGGCATGATGCAAAAAGTTTCCGAAGTTTTTCGAAAATTATCGAAATCATTTTTATTGTTAAACGGAAGCAAGTTTTGGGGTTGATGAAAGAAATGAATAGAGTGTATAAAATAAATATTCTAAAAATATATACAACATTTCAAAATATGATATAATAAAAGAAAATAAATACTTGAAGTTGATTATTTTATATGAGTAGATTAGAAAAAAATTATAACTGTGGGTTATAAATGTATAAAGTGATTCAAATGAGATTGAAGGATTTAACATATGTTCACTTTCTTACTATTCTTTACTATTTTTTAATCTCATTTAAACTACCCTATATATATATATATATATATATATATATATATATATATATATATATATATATATAAAACTAGAATAATATTCGAAGAGTAATTGAAAAAAATAATGAAACTAAAATTATAAACAAATATTTTGATAGGGTTTTAACTAATTTTTAAAAAAATCCCATTAGAATATTTAATAAATTTCTATTAATAATCAATGAAATTTTAAAATATTAATAGAAATATTCTTTTTTCACTTTTAAAATAATAAGAATTGAGTTTAAATAAATAAAATGTTTTTTTTTATTTCAAATATTATACAAGGTCAGTTAAACACTATATTTTATTTTATATTATTCTTTAATATAAATTAATGTACTACATTTGTTTCATTGACGTTTTTAATAAAAAAAAATTTTGATTACAAAAATATATAAGGAAATATATTTTTTAAAAAGTTAATATAACTAAATAATAGAAATATTTTCAACCAGTTTTTTTAAATTATGATTAGTGTATCTAAAAATCATCAATTTAAAATAAAATAAAAATCTTGATTCAATTATAATGTTAAAAAATATATTACAATATAAGTATCATTAGTTAATTTTTGATTTTATGCTATTTTTTCATATTAATATTTTTCATTTAATTTCGCAACTTTAAGTAGTGATTGGCGTGTTAGTTTTATTTGATAATTAGAGTTGAGAAAAAAGTATTATTTTATTACATGCCGTAATTATAGCCACTCGTGATCTCTTAATTTTTTTAAAAAATATCCGAATTTACCTATATGTGTTTCAATATAAAAAGAATAAAACAAAAATCATTATGGAAGTACATTTGTAAATAATATGAATTAATTTTCAGTTGTGTTTAATATTTGAGAATATATATTGGGTCATTCGATAAAGGGAAATACTAGTTTAACGATCGAAAAATTAGTTAAGTAGCTTCAATAAATCTATTCAATGGTCTTTTGACATCTGGAAGTGACTGGTAGAATTTTTAAATTGGGTCAGTATATTTTTTATGAATTATCTGAGCTTAATCTGAAGTAACGAATTGTTAGTTTGCATTTCTCATCTCTTCAGATTAAAAAAGAGTGATTTCTGAATAGAATTGTTACTGGTTACGAAAAAAATTATTTATAGCAATATTAAACATCGAAGATAATTGGTTAATCGCAACAAGATACCAGGGAGGGTTTTATCCAAGAAATATTATGTTGCAGGTTTGATAGGATAAGAATGGAATTATTAATAACGAATTGTTACCAGACAATCAAATCAATTCATTACAAAAATATTGTATTGTAAATAATTCAACTAAATAAAACAATTTATTAACGAAAAAATGCAAGCACTAGCCAGCAGAAAATGTATAATTTTTTATAATAACCACTTCTGATTTCACACGGCACGAGAAATGATTTAAAAATTAAGATAATTTAAATAGGAAATTATGACACATCCGTCGTCGTATTCTTTTGATCTGACACAATCAGATTTCAACTATTTCGAAATTTCCAAAACTACATTAGTAGAAAATTGTTTAATACAGAAATTAATCTTCGAAGGGTGCTCATTTATTTCTTAGTACAAAACTAAAAGAGTTTTATCGCCAGGATATTGAAAATTTAGAATTAAGATGGGAAAAAGTTATAAATAATAATTGAAAATATATTTTGGATTAAATATAAAATGTCAATTTTTCATTTTAAATTTTTTTTTAAAAAACTCCACCATTAAGGGATGACCCAATATATATATATATATATATATATATATATATATATATATATCTGTGTGTGTGTGCACAAAAATTAAATAATTATTGTTATTAAAAACATATAATTGAAATAACTAAATACTTGTATATAAATGATATAACATATATTTTTTTAATTTTTGACTTATTTTTTCATAACTATTTGAATTTTTCTAATTATTGTCCAATTAAAGATTGAAACAAATATTTGAAACTATTTAATTTTCCCTGACTACTTTATTAGAAATAGTATTATTATTGAAATATAAACAAGATGTCAATTAAAATATTGTTGAATTATTCGAGGAAGACATTTCTGAGAAGTTTGTGTTGAAAATCAATTTATTTTTAAAAATATAATTGTCAAACTGTAAATTTCATATTATATTTAAAATTTAAATAATAATTAACATGAATTAATATTCATTTTAACAGATCTATATAAAAATATTTAAATAACAGCAAAACACAAGTCCGTTAATTATAAACATACTTATGCACACTCGAAATTAATTGAATATTTTATAATATTATTTGATTTCGGTAAAAAATATCTGCACGTAACCATAACAAATATTGATAACTGATTATTAATAGATATTATAAAAATAATAACTTCTACTAATGAAATTAATTCATTAATAGGAACTTAATTTTACTTAAAATCATAATTATGTGAAAAAGAATATTTGTTTAATACTTCAAATTAAAAATTAATTTTATAAATAAACAGTAATCGATTATGTTATACGTAGAAATTCTAATATTTAATTTTAATTACATGGATTACGTGTAAAGATGTATTTGTTTAAGAGGTAGATTATAATATTTCAAAAAAATTTCTTTTATCATTTTCGTACGGTACTGAAGGTCAATAATCTTTTTTCTGTTAAAAAATATTTTTTTGTATATATATATATATATATATATATATAAATATTATACGTTTATAATTATAAAACAGTACTATGTGTGTGAGAATATTGAAAGTATTATGAAGATATTAAAAGTTGTTCTCTGTAAATTGATAATTTATGATTTAAAATATCGAAAAAATATACAAATTATTTGAAAATCTTAAAATATAATAGGAAATTTCAAAACAATAATGAATTCTAAAAGATTTTTTGAAAAAAATGTTTTTTTTCAGAAATAAATTTGAAGGCTTGTTTTTGTCTATTTTTCCATTTATATTTATAGTGTTTGTCTTTTTTTGATTTTTTATCCCATTTTTATAATTTAGTGACGGGTTTGATTTTTTAAATATTTGAATAGATGTTGAATATTCTTATAATTTTTAAGTTAAATCTTTTATTAAACTACTAACTTAGACACGATTATTAATCCTATATTATTTTAATTTAATTTCATGTACAATTCCAAATATTATAATTGAAATATGACTTAGTATTTTTTTATTACGATACTAATTGAGAGCAAATTAAAATTAAATATATAGATATTAATGAAAATAATATTTAAATTGTAAAAACAACAAATTATAGTTATTAATTTTTTAAAAGTAATTTTTGATCAAGATTTAATTTTTCAATAATTTAAATATAGAATAATAAATTGAAATATTGCTATAGAACACACTATTTTATCTATTATTAAGATCTAATATTGAATATAAACAGCTGATAACATAATTTATTCTATTTAAAGTCTTTTTTGTTATAGTTGTATTTAAAATAATTTAATTGTTTGAATAAATACTTTTTATGATTCTTCATTTTGCACTCACTGTTTTTTACTTTAATATATAGTACAGAAAATATAAATGATTCATTTGCATATAATATGCTCGAACAATATTCATAAAAAACATCAACATATGATTCACATACACACACACAGACGTCCACACACGCACACACACACACACACATATATATATATATATATATATATATATATATATATATATATATATATATATATATATATAATACAATACACACTGACCTAATTAATGAAACAGGTTTTTATTCAAATATTTGATGGTCACAAATCCGGTCTTCAATTAAAATTTCTCAGTATTCTCTACATTTTAGTGCATAAAGTAAATATATTATTGAATGAAGATGTCTTTTATTTTATCTTTCAATAATTTTATCTTACATTTCTGTTCACACAATTTATATAAACATTATTGTATAGAATAAATTGAACGTTATATAAAAAGTTATTTCATATAAAATTAAATATATATGTAAAGAAAATAAAACATCGATATTAAAAATTAATTTGCTATTATTTATTAAAATATCGTATAAAATAAAACATGAATAATTTTTGAAATATTCTATATTTATATTAAATATGAATGTAGATAATTGTTCATTAATTGGTTATATTTTCTTTAGTCATCATCATTACTAACCTCTTTCTATTCACAGATGGATAAAGACTTATTATAAAAATGTCCAATTCATATATATATATATATATATATATATATATATATATATATATATATATATATATATATATAAAACGTTTTTCAATAAGTATGTCAGAACTTTGACAGCTGGTGGCAGTCATGTTTGAATTTTTTTAAACTCAATTTGACATTTTAACTTAGTATAGCTTTGCAAATTATCATGAAACATTGAACACTTTAACAAGGCTTAAAAATTGTTAAAACCTAAATAGACTTATTGAAACAAAACTTTAATGAGTCTATTTTTTTACGAAATGGACCTATCAATTAGTCACTAATATCATGTGATCTAACTCAATGGATCATTTTCTGTGAAGTTATGTAAAGTTATTGATTTATATTGATAAACTACAAACAACAGAAGCAATAAAAATAAACATTGAAAGTATAATTCATGAAATTGGATCATAATTATGCGATATCATAATTATGTATAATTAAGCGAAGTCATGGTGGTCATATGAGTGAAATTGTGTTCCATCATTAATTCCATAGAATATGCTTAAAAATAAAAAAAAATAACTAATTTATTAAATACTTTTTGTCTTATTTACATTTAAACTTCTGAAGCGCTTATTGGAAAACCCTTTATAACTGATATTTGATGTAAATGAAAAATAACGAAAATAAAATTATTAACACATGTTTTTTCAATGCATTGACATAATGAATGAATGTATAATGAATATTGAAAATATTATAATTCTCTTAGGTTATTTTGAAATATTTTTATACATAATTGAGAATTGTCAGAAATAAATGTAGACAATTTAACATTATTACTAATCGAGGAATAAATTTTAACATAAAGAAGATTTCTCTCTCTCTCTCTCTATATATATATATATATTAAATTGTAATAAAATATTGAAATTAAAATAAATAAATGAGAAAGCATGTTTTTAATAATTGTATTTGGTTAAGGGGTTATAATTACATTGGTATTGACGAAGAAACATTCTTATAGTTTATAGTCGAAGGTAATTGTGTTAGTATTCCACTATTTCGATATGAAATAAATATTTCTTATACTTCAAATACTTTCTTGTATCGAGTCTACTTTATTTCTATATAATACAATCTCATTTAAAAGTCGATTTCTCTGCGAAACCAATATATTTTCAAATGTTAAAGTTGAGTTGTAATAAAAATAAATATTGAAATGATTAGAAAAAAAATTTTTGATGAAATAAAAAAAAAACACACGCAAAGTAATAAATTTGCCATTCGAATAATTCAATAATGGACACTGTGTGAAATTCTGTGAATGTTACTTCATATTTTTGTAAGAAATCATCTGAAGCTGGTTTAAAAACGATGGCACGTGTTTTAGTAGTAAAAAGAGAGAAGAGAAACATTAAAATTACTTAATACGTGAACGTATTCTTCAAATGTAAACTGTCGACATTGGCCTACAAAATAATCTCATATCTTGTGTGATATGACGAAAAAGTGTGTGTATGATTAATACCTCACAGTTTATTGACAGTAAAAAATTGCATAAACAAATATAACGTTCCATGTGTAAACTTTTTAGTTTGATATTTGGTCTTATATACGCTTTCTATTGTAATTTATTTATTTATAATATGAAAACTAATATATGCGTGAATGCTAAAGTCCACGTGTATAGATTTACATATTTTATGAAATTTATATTTATAGATATTGATATATTTGCGAAATTCCTATCGCTGTTCTATTTTCGTTAGAGTTTAAAATGCAAATAAAATATAATTCAATTCTAATTTATGTTTATGAAGATTTTTTCAACTTAAAATCATAAATTGTTTTAAAACACGTTTATTTTATTAATTATTGTATATTATTTATATCAATTTTATATATTTGATATAAATGTTTCTTTTATATATGTTTTCTCTTATAAATGTTCTTTTTAATAAAACTCAAATCTAGGCATCACATTTGAATGACCTTAATATAAACAATTTATCTAATTTATTATACTTTATTTTACTTAAATTTGTTTCAAATGAATCGGATCTGTTTATAAAAAATTATTAAAAAAAAATGATTTGATAAGATTTAATGACTACAAATCGTATTAAATGTTTTGTTTATATCGTTTAGGATACAAATAACATGTTTTAAATGTATTTCGCATGCAGTCTAGTCAGGTAACTTATATAACATATGACACACTTCTAGAATAGCCACACCGTTTCGCCGCAACTAAATGAAAAATGCGAATAATTCTTACGCGACATTCCCGTGGCATTGCAAAAGTACTATGTGTTTTATGGACATAAAGTACGCTTTTATTACTTTATATTAATTTTATGATCAATTAATTGAATTAAAATATTCTTAAGCTTGGTTTTTCTTTGTTTACATATTCCATACACACACACACACACACACACACACACACACATATATATATATATATATATATATATATATATTAAAAAAATGATTGTGTAAAATTCTATTATAAAATATTATATTTTTAAAAATAATTATTTATAATATTAAAAATGATTTAAAAATGTTATTTCATACAAATGAACTTTTATATTTAATAAACTGGTTGTATGACATTGATATGGTATTGAGATGATTAAGATTGAATGATATGAGATTTTTAGATTTTTTGTTACATTATTGTTTTGTTGTTGTGCTAAAATTAATTTAACATAATTGAATCACTTATTCAGACGTTATTGTGTAGTGCTCTGACGATGACGGTATGACTACCGAAATACGTATCAACTAATTAAGTAAATAATAAGTGATTATTAAATAAAGATATTAATGATAAATAATTATTTATTGGATTATTGATTTTAGTGATTTAGATAAGTATTTCAACTCTGTTAATATTTTTATTTCAATTTTTATAATCAGTTAGGAATTACTGTATTTTATCAATCTATTTAATGGATAAAAATCAGAAATATATATTAAGAAGTTAGCCAGTTTTTTTTTTAAATGACAAATAATTTCATATAAACGAATTATCACCTAATATCACAAAATATTAAATGTGTTTAATGATTAATAATTGTTTACTTTATTTATGACAAAAGTGAGTTGATATGCATTTCGATGGTAATAACATCATCGCTAGAGCTACACATATTTTTTTATGTATAATAGATTTATAACGCGACGCTCTGATGATAATTATATTGTCATCGAAATGAACCTCAGCTTATAAACAAACAAAATAATTATTGAACACTTTTTAATAGCTTGTGGTGTTGGAGTAATTATTTATTTATTTGAAAATGAATTCGTCACAGTTCCAAAATAATAACAATATTAAAAAAAATAATTTTATAATGAAAACTGATTTTAAAAGCAGATATATTTTTAAATTTTATATTTGAATTTATGTAAAAAAAATATTTTTTTTTAGAAAAAAGTTCACAAAAATTAAGACATTAAAATAATATACTTTGGTTCGTAACGAATTTATTTTTTTGCAATATAATCAATATAATAACATTACAATTTGATTATAAAAATTGTATTTTTTTAAAAAAAGCAAATTTATAATTTTTTTAAAATAGTAATTTTTAAATATTATACGCATTTTTTAATAGTGTTTTTAATAAGTTTCTTATTTAAATTATAATTATTTGAACTGATTTAAAATAATTATTTATACAGCTATTTAATACAATACCTTCAATCAATTAAAATATACAACATTTAAATTATTTAATTATGCAATTTAAATTATGTTATAATTACATGTATTTTTAATATTTTTTCTGTTTTATTGTATTATATTGAACTTTTTATTCAATTTCGATTTCAATAATCATAATTATATCTTTAAATAATCAATACTATTAAGAGCCTGAACGTTGTTGATAATCAAATATAATTTTTGCTCAATTAAATACATAATAACTGTTGTAGAATCTATATTTACAATAGAATAATAGATTTTAAAATTGACTCTAGTATTAATTTTATATATAGAAAGTTAAATTTGATAAATGTATATTTTTTTATTGAATTTAAGGTACTTATTAAATCATTTATTTCATAAGAAAAGTTACTTAATATTATATTAAAGGTTATACACATTTATTGTTAAATAAAAAATAAATATCGAGTGTAATTATCGATGCAAAACTTAAAAATCGACTTCTCCATGCGATATTAATTTTTTTGTAGAAAGTTCGTTAGTATATAATTTTGATTTTAAATAAGTAGATTGACCTAGTATTTTTTTAATGTAATTGTTTATATTTTAAATATTTAAGTAGAATATTGAGAATTAGTTTATATATATTTTTTTGCAAATAATTTAATTGTACTTATTAATAATTTATTTTGATATTATGTAGATATAAAAAGAACTATCTAAAGATTTGTATATGAAGTTATAGATGAAAATGTATAACTAGACTAAAATGAGACTGAAGGGTTTAAATATATATTTTCTTGCTTATTATTGTTTATTATGCTCTATTTTTCTACAGTAATATTTGGGTCATTCTATAGATATAAAGTTGAAAGAAAGAAAAAATCAAATTATTAAAATTATAAGGAATTTTTGAAAAGGAATAAGTTTTTGAAATTAATAGATTTATAAAATATTTGGTATAAAGAAATAAAATTATCATACTGATATTTTTAGAGAAATGCAATAAAAATCTTCTATTTGGATTTGTAATAAATTTGTTTGAAATATTTTTTTTATAAAATATGCTAATATAACGAATTTAAAAATTATTCTGTATAAATAAATGAACTCTTTGATTTAAAAATAATGAAAATATTGAGTCTAATCAAATAAATATTTTATAAAATATGTTGAAATTAGTTAGAATTTATATTTGTATGAAAAAAAATAATATTATAAGATTGCTCAAATGAGACTAAAGGAAAGTAAAGAATAGTAAATGATAGTAAGTAAATGTATGTCTAAATTTTACATTTTCATTTGAATTAACTTACATAACTATGCAGCTAAAAATGTAAACATTTTGTACTTTAATTTTGTTAAAAGTAAACACTTTTTTATTATTTACAAAGTTGATAAAACTTTTAAGCAATTAAAAAATATTTGTCAATATTATATGACAATAATTGAATTTTTATTAATATTTATATTGTATTAATTTATGTTTTAGTAAAAATTGAGTTTAGTTTTTTTAAGAAAATTCTGTAAATAAATATTTAGAATAATAAAAATTTCTATTGAAAATAATCAAAAAATAATATCTTTCTAACATTATTTCTAATAGAAAACTATATAACTGTCAGTATAATATAAGACAAGTCAATAAAATTGACATATTTAAGTATCTAATAAATTATGTTTAAGAAAATAATTTAAAATTTCATGCTGACACGATTTAAAACTTAATTAATTAACCTTCTTCTGAAAATGTTGCATTTCATTACACATAAATCAATTGATGATGATTCACTTATTGTGCATAATCAAAGAAAATATATGGCAATAAGAGTATAAAATGCATAAAAAGAAGAAAAAACGAAATTATAAAATCTGCACGTGTAGGATGTTGAAATGTAAATTTATGGGAATGTTAATTGTTTATTTATTTATAATATAATTTATATTGTGTTTCACAGTATTAAACGTACATACACATGACTAATGTAATGATTTACTTTAGTAGAGATTTTATGTTTAATTTGAAAGTTTATTAATTATTAATATATTGCAAGAATAATTGTTATTAGTAACACTTTTGAACATTTATAAGCATATGAAGATTAAAACTGTATTATAAATGGATTTATTATGTATTTATGTACTTATATATATATATATATATATATATATATATATATATATATACTTAAAACATTTTCAAAAAAGTGAGATTGAATTAAAAATAAATATGGGAAAAACTAAAATCATTTTCAGTAGATTTGCAGAGAAAAAATATATACAGTTAATGAGCGAATATTTGGAATAATTGGATGAAATAAAATAAAAATTATATGATATGATGATAATTTATGGCTAGAAATTAGATCGAGAATTAGGGTAACATGGGTGATATTTGGAAAAATGAATAATATAACGAAGAGTAAAATACTATTGAGCCCTGAAACAGAAAGCATATAAATAATGAGTATTACTTGTTTGTGTTTATGGGTCTGAATCATGAATACTGAATGCAAAAATTGAATTAAAATGTTTGATAATCCAGTAAAGCATGAAAAGGGTAATATTAGGAATTTCTAAACGTGACTAGAAAACATGTAAATAAAAGCAGGAGTAATTGATAGAACAAATAAATTCGATTAAATGGGTATGGGCAAGATATAGTAAAAGAGATGATAATATATAGACAAAAATCATTATGGAGTGGTGACCAAAGAAAAGAATACCCTATGAAGAGACACTATTAAAGACAGAGGGTTAATATTGTAAAGTATTGTGGAGGTGAGGGTTTGATGAAATTAACCTCCAACAGGAAACAGTGGAAAATGTTAAGAAAATATTTAAGAAGAGTTATTAACATTTTTTTAGACTCTAGCCATTCTGGGGACTGGTATAAGATTTTAAAATGATGATATATTATACTAAAAAATATTATTTTGTTCATTTGGTATTGCAGATTTTTTTATTTTCAAACTCTTCCATCGTTTATTCATTTTTAGTTATATTTATTTAAAAGGATTTAATGATATTCATTGATTTTATCCAGCAGTGAGCTTTTATAAGCTTTTATGATGGCGATGATATTTGTACATTTTGTGTACATTATCCTCATATTATACAAAAAATGCGATTTATATATTTTTTGTATTAAAATAATATCACTCTTATACAATATTTTCATATGTTGAACAAAAAATATACAAAAATTATATACTGTTATTATTTCATTTTATTTTCAATAAAAATAATTCAAAATTAAACATTTTTTCAAAAAAATATCAAATCTAAAATATAAATATACAAATAATTGAACTAATATATCCATTTATTAAAAAAAAAATTTTTAATCACTAATTTCTAGAGTACAAATTTGAAAAATATACTATAATTTTTTTAATTAAATTAAACATTTAAAAATACTTTCGAATTTAAAACTTTGTTGATACATGAAAAACCAAATCAGTAGTGTTATTTTGGTATATGATCTAATAGATTTTAATTTTATTATAAAATTTAAATATTTTTATGCGATATAACAGGATATAGTTGGTAGCAAATTGTGATGTAACCTATTATTTTGTAAATAAGAAAACAATTAATCAATATTTTGAAAAAAATAATTCTTATTGAGTTATTTCATGAAATAACATATTTATATTGGAAATAAATCATTAATTATTAATCTAATAATAATTACAAACTATTATCGTCATAAGGGGTTTTCCGTTATGATATTAATAAACAAAATTCAAATAAATCCAGTACTAGTTTTTGTAACTTATTTTAATTTATATTGTACTTGTCACCACACAAACAACTCTAACATTTTTAATATGAAACAGATAATAAATAATAGGTGGATATTTGTTCATTAACACGTCGCCATTAATATAAAAAAATGAATTGATTTCAAAACTATTCTTAACCTTCGCTATTTCGCTAATGATAATAATTTATTTTATCATGACATTATTTTTGCTATATTTTATTTGTATTTAATATATACTAGTCGTTTTAGCATAACCATGTTAAATATTATTTTTTTTTTTGTAAATATTATTTAAGCTGTGTTTGTATAACTGTAATGAAAGTAGTTTCAATTTCTTTGTTATCTCTTTAAATAAATTTAGCGTTAGTATGACATAAAATTATCTTAAAAAATCTAATTGTTTTCGAAACTAGTAGATTTTTAATATATTTCTGTCGAAATAAAAGTAGAGATTGGTTTAAGAATTTAAATTACTTAAATTACACTAAATTTAAATCAAAGTTTATCAAACATTTCGTGATATAAATACAATTTCAATTTAATAAAAAGAATAAATATAAACAATATATATATAAACAATACAGATTAAATATTATAAAAAATATAATAATTTGCAAAAACAACAAAAAATACTCAAAGTCATAAAATAAATTAAACCACCAATTAGTAATTATAAAAAATTAATATACTATCGAAATCTAGTATCTATTAATCTGTTTGTTAATGACACAAATTTTAATATATGTTGTTGCATGATACAATGAAAATAGTGTTTTATAAAAGATTAAAATTGGTAAAAAATAATGAAATTTTTAATATTAAAATGAAAACGATTTTTAGTTAAAATTGTATTAAAATTTATAACATGAGCTTTGAATTTTTGTGATTTTACAAAAATTATTATCACTTCAACATCATATAATATTGTAAGTGTTTAATAATTATTTATTGTTCACTTTATTTTTTTATTATTAATTGATGTGCATTTCAATGACAATGCCATCACTATCAGAGCACTTTGTTATAAAATCTTACTTATTCTTAGTTAAAATACTATTTGTTGTATATTTGTTATGAAACAGAAATATAAGGAAATTTGTTAGAATGGAATGGAAGGGAAAGCTATTGAATGGGTCGAAATAAAAATTTTAGAAGAAGCTTTTATCTAACAGTGGATAGAAAGTATTAAGTTTTATCATAAATTTGCTATCTAGAAATAACAAATTTCTAACATTTGTTTACTAGCAAATGAAAATGATAAAGATAATAAAATTACTATGATTTTTTTTACTCATATTTCATGTACTAAATATACTTCTTTTAATTTTTTTTCTAACTGTGTAAAATGTTTTTTACAACTTAGGAAGCTCTATTGTATGTGATGTATGTGAGATATATATATATATATATATATATATATATATATATATATAATAAAAAAAAATCAATTTTCGATGTCCGGTGTTCACAAAATCAGACATGGATTTTTTCGTACTTCAGCTTTTTATGAAATATGAGAACAATTAATAAAATCGTGGGGTACAATGTTGTATGGCTTGAGTTAAATAAATTAACTTAAATAGACTTAATAGTCTGTAAATAGATTTATGAGGACAATTATTGGATTTGTAACATGATTGATAATAAATGTATTTAATTAGTATTAATTAAAAACTAGTTCTAATACTATCAATAAATAATAGTTTATATTTAGATCAATATAAAAATTTCAAACTTTCTTCCGGAAATGTGTCCTTAATCTTCTCTGCGTATTTGTGGTAAAAAAGTTAACTTTGTTATATACATATTGGTACATATACACACACACACACACACACACACATATATATATATATATATATATATATATATATATATATACACTCACATTAATACACATTCACTCTCTTATTATAAAAACGAGTTACTATCTAAAGCCTCATAGAATACTTAACGATTTTTTTTAATCATTTTTAAATTGATTTTACTCATTTCGATGTTGATGCTATCATCAATTAAGCAAAGGCGTGGTAATACCTAAAATAACATTAATTTTATTGATCATATGAATATTTGATAAAGATATTCAATTAAGAACTAATTATATTTGTAAAGCAAGTACGATTCTTCTAATACCTTGAAGCAAAAACTGTTTATTTAGTTTCAAATTTATTTAAGTAATTCTTATTTAATAAGAATGAGACACGAAAGACTTTTTTTCGTCTTATGATCACAGCTGAACTAATTTGACGCGACAGTTGATTACAACGTAATCGTCAGCAGTAAAAGTAGAGAATTTATATAAAATGAATGAATAAATATTTCTCTCTCTCTCTCTCTATATATATATCTATATATAGTTATATATATATCAATGATTGAAAATATAAAATAAATAATTAAAATTGATTCCATATAAGTGTTAAAACAAAAATAAAAAAATATTATGAGTTAGAGATATATTAAAAATTCATAATTAAATGAAAGGACATGGATACACATGGAGTAATTAAATTTCAAAAAGTAAATTTTATTTTTTTAAAGGTGAAAATATTATTAGAAAAATTATTGCAGTTAATTGAAAAATGGTAATAATAATTTTTTGCAGAGCAATAAATTACCATCTTAAATATTAAAAGTAAATTTAGTATTTTTTTGAGCTAGAGACTTATTTTTATTAAAGAAATCAAAAAATAAGTATTTGTAAATAATTACATTTTGTGAATATTTAGTACCATTTCTATTTAACTAAAAATGCAAAAATTAAAATACACACAAGTTTTCACTAAATTACATCATTACTTCTTAATTGTATTGATTTTTATTTATTGTAACAGTTTGATTTTTAGTGAAATCTAATTTTATGTTGAGATATTATTTAGTTAAGAAGTGTAACTTTTTTAAATAAAAATAATTTGAAATCGATATAATTATTAATTCATTTATTTTAGTTAATACAAAATTATATAAATAAATAATAATAATTATCTCTCATACTGATTGTACTTAATAATTTGTACAAAATGTTACACACATATTTATATATATATATATATATATATATATATATATATATATATATATATATATATAAATATGTGTGTGACAAAAAAGATGTAATTTGAAAATGCAAACTTTAAAATATAATATTTAATTATTTTGTTATTTGAAAGATCATCGAATTTAAGAACAATTCAGTTAATATTTGTTTTGAAACTGTGAGGAATTTACTTTCACACGATTGAATTTTTATTCCAACACCACAAAATATTAATACGTTAATTGCCACATAAATTCTATATGTTTTATCCCGGGGGGAGGGGCACATTATAATTTTCATTTAATAAAATATTAAGTAATGTGATAAAATAACGTTATATCTTTATCAATATTATATTTATCTCACTGGTAGTCACTCGTAACTACCATAATCCTCTATATATTCGGTTACTCTTGATGAATAGTTTTTTGAAAATTTAAAAGGATAAATAGAAAACAACGAATTAAAATGAAATCGAGTGATTTTTTTGGTCTTCTTATATGGATAGATCTCGTAAAATTGCCTAGAATTAACTCATATTGGTCTACAAATAATAAGTATTCACTCATTTTCAAAAATTATAATGTCTAGAAATCGTTCTAAATTCCTTTTGCAATTTATTTACTTCATCAATAATATAAAAATATATAAAAATGATTCATATAACGATATATTGTAAAAATTACGATGGCTACCCCATTTTTGTTTGAAATATTTCAATATAGTACAACATAATATTTAAGTTTTGTTAAATATCATATAATAAAAATTATTAATTTTTGAATAACGCATTTTTTATTTTACTTATCTCAAAAAAATTTTAGTCGATGACATCATCTTTAATTATTTTCAAAAATTTAGCAATGCCGGTCACCGATGATCACCAAAATATCATTAAGAAGACAAGTTCCGGTCACGGGTGATCACTGTACCAATCAATATGTTAAAAATGTTCAATAATTACTCATTATTTTCTTTGCTTATTTAAAAGTTGATGTGCATTTCAATAGCAATTCTATTATCATTAAAGCACCATGTTATAAATTCTATCTATAAAATTTATTCAAAGTAAGCAATAAGTAATTATTAATTTTTTTTTAATATCTTGTGATGTTGGAGTGATTATTCATTTGTGTGCAATAAATCACTTAATAAAAGCAGTTAATTTATTAACAAAAAAATATATGATTATATAAGAATTAATAAATATATATATATAGATTATAAACTTTTCAACGATATTATTTACTAATATTATTTTTATACAAATTATGTTAATAATGAATTATTATTTCTATTTTTAACAAAAACCTGAATAAAAAACTAAAACTTAAATTTTTCTTCATTAGTAAAAATCTCTAATTCTTGACATTTTTCACATAAATTAATTATCACCAAAATTCCACAAGATATGATATTAAAAAGTATTCAATAATTACCTATTGTTTACTTTGTTTGTTTATAACAATAATAAGTTAATACATTTCGATGTCAATATTATGGAATCTCGACACTTTTATTGCCAATTATTATTATTTTACCTGGGTGGCACAAATTAGACTAAAGGATATAACCTTTAGTCTCGATTTATATCCTTAAACTTTATTTAAACCACTGTATATAAATTTTTAATCGATTTAGAAGGTTAATTGCTAAAAAATATATTTTATCAAAGAAAATTAATTTTTATAAGTGAATACGTGAATATTGACATTTTGATGCGATATCAATTATTCTATTCAAATATCAATACAAAAATAATTCTAAATATAATTTACACAATTTTTATTCATTAATGTATTTTTATATACTAATGAAAATATGTTAAGTGTGTACAATAGTACCATATTTGTGTTTGTAGAGATTTAATTACATAAAATAAATGTGTGTATACGTGTTTAGGTCGACGTGTTGAAAACTATTTTTAAAGTATCGACTAAAAAAGAAACGTTTAGAAACACATCAAGTATTATATAATCAGATTTAAGTTCAATGTTTAGTTCAAGTTCAGATCAAAAATCCGAAAGTTTGTATATGTTTTATAACAACGATTTATATATACTTATCCATAAATAATTGTTACAATAGTTTATATAACGATGTGTTCTTATAGTTCACTGCTAAGTAACGTTACTTTATTATTATGTTTCAAGTTCAGTGTTAAATGGTTTTGTAGATAAGACTCGACGTATTATTTACACTAATATAAATATGTATGTATTCGATCTTTTTAAATACTTTCTTTATGTATTTAAATTGTTTATTTATTGATTTATTTTTGTATTTAGTATAAACAGTAATGTTGTGAAAATTAAAGAAAATATTTTAATTGGATTGACGAAACTTAGTAACAAGAAATTTGAAGATGTTAACAACGATTGCATTATAGTATTTCTTATATTTTAAATAGATTTCATTTTACACATGATTATTGCGAATAAAAATTTAATTAAAATCATGCAATAATGTCTTAATAGAAAGTATTTATTTTATATTTAAATGGGTTTTTGTAACAATAATAATCATCTATAATATTTCACTGTGTATTTCGGTTTTGAAAATCTATTCGTTTTAAACAAGTTCGTAAAAATTATTTTCTTATATCAGGAACGTTTTAATATGTATGAACAATTTATATTTATAAATTTGATCTCTTAAATTAAAAAACTAAATATCATTCTCGATGTAATAATCGATATAATTTGCATGTAAATTATTCAAGCGTAGCTTTAACTTTTGTTATTTTTATTTGAAATATTCTTTTTTATTAGCAATCTCGGTAACCTAGTTTTATTGTACGTTCATTTAGTGTAACTGCATTTGACTTTTTTCGTTTGTATTTAATTTGAGGTTAGATTCGATTTCATTTTATAATTATAATAGTTGAAATGAAAATTTTGGGCTATTTATTTCATAACTAGTTATGTTTAGTGGTTTTGATATTATAACTATTTAATATTTTATGTCAAGTGTTTTTATGGATATTTTTTTGTATTTAAATCGTATTGATGAATATAGATTCAATTGATAGTATTTTATACTGACTCATTCATTTATTATTATTAAATTGTTTTGTATAAAAACAGAATTAATAATGTCTAATTGAATGTATATTGAATAAATAAGATTGTTAATTAGATACGGATTAAAATCTAAATAGATATTTATTATAAAAAATATAAATAAAAACTTAAAAACAAGTCAAAAACCTGACTATTATACAATATTCTTTTTTAATTTAATGTAAATATTATTCATAGTAAATATTGTAATTTTTGTAATATAACATTAGGTATTTTTTGAAAAAAAATAGTATTATTTATAATAGTTTTTATTTTACTACATAGTATATGAAAATTAATATATTCTTTATCAAAGTAATATTGTGTATTAAATTATTATTCATTCAATATTTAAAACTTATGAATAGTCTCAATTTTATTAATTACAGTTGTATATATTTCTCAAAAGATATTTCGATATAGTTTTTTTTTAAAATCATTTGAAACAAATATTCGAATATATTTTTAAAATTTAAAAAAAAAAATTAATTGTATATTTTTTTAAATAAATTATTTAATTAACATAGAATATATTTTTTTATATTTATTGAAAAAAGAAAACACAATTCAGTTATTAGAAAAAAAATATGTCGTTTAACATTTTTTTAAAAAATAATTTAATAAAAATAGAAAATATATTTTCGTATTTATTTATTATTGGAATTAAACACAATTCAATAATTGGAAAAATATTGTTTATTTTTTTATTAAATAATATATATTTTATTAACATAGAAAACAAATTTTAAAAATTAGCATTATTCATATGTACATATGTAAATGATTGAGTTTAAATTACTGAATTGTTTATGTTTAAATTTAAAATAAGTTTTATGAACAAATAATTTTTTTTTTCATTTAATGAGCAAATTAAAATTATATATTCAGATTAGTTCATTAACATGCTTATGTGTATACATTTTAAAAATATAATTATTAACCAATAAAATTTAAAATTTTTAAACATTATTTTTACTCGACGTAATGTCAAACTGCAAAAATTTAAATGTCATTTTATTATGTATATATATATATATATATATATATTTAAATAAAATTAATACATAAAAAAATTTAAATTTACATAATAGTTGTTTAAATGCGTGAACATTTTTTATTTACTTATAAATAAATGTTTTCGAAATATTAAATGATTCATTCAATGTTGAAAAGAAATTGCATGAATTATGAATTAAAATCAGCTGTTTGAAAAATGTCATAATATGTAAGATAAATTTGTATTAGTTATTTATTTGTAATAAATTAAAAATTAACATTATATATAATGCAATAAATTATGAAAAAATTTAAAAAATGTAGTTATTTATAAATTAATAATTTATTTTTTGTTTACATTCAATCAAATTGTGTGCAAGTACAATACCAATTTAAATAACTAATGTGAAAATTTGTCGTTTAAATATTTTATATTAATAATTTATAGTTTCTTTAACAACTACTTTTTTAATAAGAATTATTGATTCGAAATTTTTTTTATTTTACTTTGTTAATAATTATATTGTTACATTTTTTATTATTACAAAATTATTAACGTAATACCACTAAAAATAATCTGAAATAAAAATACTATATAAATTTAATTAAAATAAAAAAACTTACTTGTATGTTAATTTAAAAAGTTCAAACTAATTTACAAAAATCTAAATAACACTTATGAAAAATTCGTAAAGATTTAATATTGCACTATTTCCGTTTAAAAATTTCAACTATAATTTCATTTTCACTACAATTATCATTTATTTAATCACTAACACTGTTATTTAAAAGTCCATAAAATATTCTATCAATTCAACATCGATCTGTTGATTAGTCTTTGATAAATCTTCGCAAAACACACTGTTCCGTTCTTCGAAGACAAGTAATCATCAGTACCTATTCACAAGAAATGTGTAGTAGAGCAGAGACATAAACGTTTTGTACATTCTCTTTCAAACACAATCATTCAAGTCGCCTTGAGTTCATATGTTTAATTTTCGAATCCTAGAGTACGAATTAATACAAAAATACTAACGCTACTCTGTTTAATAAGAGAGGTCTACGTTCATATATAAACGTATAATGAACCGAAAATAATAAAGATAAAATATATTTAATGTGTATGTTGATGAAAGTGGGGTTTCGTATTTGTCGTTATTTAAAGTATGAATAACCTGCTTACAAGAAGCTGAGAAATCAAAGCAGAGAGATGGATATTATAACTTGCACCTTGTTCGGCAAGTTTTGCCATTTTAAATGTCTACAAGTTCAAATAAGAATTTATGTGCGACATGCAAAAAACATATTTTTGTTTGTAAAAATTTTAATGAATTGACAATTTATAATTTATTATATATTATTTAAATGTAGTAATTAATATGAAAATTTAAAATATAAATATGAAATGATAAAAAGCTTACTATATCCCAATCAATATTCAATAAGAGCTTTTTTTGAAGAAAAACAATTATTTTAATGCAGTGTAATTATTTTGTATCTAAATATATTTTATAATATAATAATAATAATCAATGCGAGACAGAAATGCATTTGGAACCTCGACATTTTCTTCTAATTTATTTTGCAAAGTTTGAAGGTTATTATTAATTTTTAAAAGGTCAGACAAAAAAAGTGACATTGAATAAATCAGTTTTACATTATTTAATCAGCAATTTATGGGAAAACACAAATTTCTAAAAATATTATCATAAATGTTTTATTATTCGTTGACTAGTTTTTATAAAATTGATACATCTTTTATTACATATTTCAATTTATTTTACAATTATTAATTATATTTTATATCTTGTTTTGTGTAATGAAATATATAACAAATTTATTTAAGAGATTAAAATTTTATTTATTTACATATTTAATATATATATATATATATATATATATATATATATATATATATATATATATATATATATATATATATATATTTAAATCAATCTAGATAATCTTAATATTACAATTTAGAAATAAAAATAATTGTAATATATTTTTTAATTTAAAAATTATTGTACATCATATCATATATATAGATCATTAAAATACATTTATATATATATAAAGTGTTTTTACATTTACAACATAATATTATTAAATATTCACATATGGTAATATTCTAAATGATTTAAATTTTAATTTACTTTTATTAATTTATTCATTAAGTAAAAGAATGCATTAATCAACAACTTAAGATTTTATTACAATGTTCAATACACATTTACTGTTTATTTATTATTGCTTATATAGAGTGTCATAAAAATTATGGGACGCGTTTGTAATTTGGAAAAAATAAACCTAATTGATAAATTATATTCAGTATTTTATAATATAAACATCTATAGATGCTATAAAAATAAAAAAAATATTAATTTTAATTATAATAGTGTAATAAAAAATGAATAAACTAAGACAATTAAAAGTAACAAATAAGTTCATAAAAATCAAAGGAAAATATAGTACTAAGAACACAATTACAACAATAAATGAAATTTTATTCCAATTAATTTTAATATTTAATGGAGGTTTCTTTTGATAACACGATTTTGTTTAATTTTATTGGCATTGATTTTAATAAGTTAGTAATATTTTGGTGGGAATAGTGATCCGTTCATTTGCTAGAATCTTTTTAATGCCTATTTTGAAATAAATTACTTATAGTAAATAATTAGTTTGTAGATTAAAATAATTATTAAACGGTTCTCTTGTTTATTATTCTATAAAATATTTTATAAATATTTTAATCACTTATGATCTGAATGTTATTTGAATTAAATAACTTTAATTTTGAATTTTTAATTATAAAATAATTGTTAAGGAAATCATTACTTAAACACAATATTCAAATATGTAAAATGATATGTTTTTTTGTGTGTCATTCATAAATAGTTCATTTTCATGTTTATTTATTATTATAAATGAAAATATACAATCGATTTACTATTAATTATAAGCAAAAAAACTCCAATATTTTCTTATTAAGAATATCGAAGGTAAAAAAATATGGTAATTACGTATGTTTATTAAGACAAGAATGTTAATGATTTACGAGTTTGTGATTTTAATTTTCCATAAAATGAAATTAAATTCTAGAGTAATAGAAAATTATATTAATAAAAATAAATATAAACAAGGAATAAATTATTTGCAAATTATCAACGTAATTTTATAATAATAAGTAACTGAATTTTCTTCAACTTTCTTAAATCAATTAAAATTCCATAATTATTGCTATATATTAATTCGAATAAACAGTATTTTCAAATATATATATATATAATTAATTTATTATTGAAAAAATCCAAATTTCAACACATTTTTCATACTTGAAAATAACTTTTTTTTAAATAACAAAACATTTAAACATTTTGTCTATTATTCAGTTATAATTAAAAGCATATATCGATAAAAAAAGTGCAAGTACACAATTCAATTCTGAAGGTTGTGTGTTGAAATTGTAAATGTGTTGGTGTACGAAAGCGTGAATATTATAGTCATTTTTTCCAGTGCGTGGCGAAATTACAAGAATCCAGTTTAATTGATGTATTAGTCAAACTGAAGAGTTTATATTTATGTATGTAATTAGTATAATTAGTGTGTAATATTAGAAATTAAAAGTGAAGTAACACGTATCAATTATACAATGCGCGCATGGACTATTTAACAAAGTGTTTGTGTATTTTTAAAGGTCGATGATTGTTTGTTGACATATATATATATATATATATATATATATATATATATATATATTAATACATATATTCAATATTTGTTATTTTTTAACGAATGCATGCCAAAATAATTTTAAGAAAAATATTCTATCACTATTTTTCTATTTAGATAAAAATTTATAAAACGTAAAAACGAATTGACATCACTTTATGTACAAATATAATGATATAAATAAATTTTCAATGAAATTTTATGAAAAGTTTTATTATTAAAATATAAAAGTTTAAAAATTATGCTTTTTATTGACTATGAAGAGTTTTAGTATCATTTGTTACAAATAATTATAATTAATTTTATTTAGCTAGTTGATTTTTGAAATTTTTAATTTTAATTTTTTTATTTAAATAACTTGTAAAATATGCAATGGAGTAATATAAAAAATAACAAGAGAATTATTTTTGTTATTTTTACACAAATAATGATTATTGATTAAAAATGAAATAAAAAAATGTTTTTCCAAAGTTTCGTCTAGATATTTTTATTTGGAAAAATATTAATTTTTGTATATTAAAATGGTTTATTTTTTTAATGAATGCCTTTACAAGTTCAAAATTAGTTAAAAAATCAATGATTTTTTAATAACATCTTTCTTGTCAAATCGTTTTAGGGATTGTCATTTTCAAACCAGGTGTACTGAAAACGGTGTATGTCATAGAATATGTTAATGACAAAAATATCACTTGACTTGAACAGAAAGTTCAGCGTGTGCTGAAATTGGTACACGTGAAATGTGTAAAAATTGTCACTAATTTTATTATTTTAAAAAGTTATTTTTATTTTTTAACTATTAGACTATTTATTTTTTGGTAGCCAGTATACTTTGGGTAATATTGACAAAAAATCTCAACTAGATGTTTTGAAACATAACGTAGGATTACTATCACTAGAAGGAAAAGAAGAAATGTAAACGAAAACAACTTAAAAATATATAAGACGAATATTAGTAAAAATAGTTTTAGATAGTTTTATACAAATAAATTATTACCTCAACAATATAATATATTGTGGTGTTGAGGTAATAATTCATTTGTGTCAAAATGTATATAGAAGATTCATTTGTACAAACTAATAAAAGAATGGAAAGAAAATGTGAAAGATATTATATATATATATATATATATATATATATATATATATATATATGTATGACTAATTAATTTTAAAAAAAGTCTGTTATTGATATCAAACTTTTTAAGTCAATAAGCAAAAAATTAAAATTGTTTTGAAAATAAAATGTATTTAATGTATAGATTTAATTGGATAAATTCAAATTATGTATAATATATAATTAATAATAAATGTATATATTTTTTAATCTGTCAATTTGCACTTATTAATGACCTTATTGTGTTATAATTGGTTGATTTTCTCATTGACTGGAATTAAAAATGATTTCAATGTCATCTATAGATAAATTTTATAGATAAATTATGTCATTTATAGATAAATTTTCATTAGTATAATTTTACAATTCAAATCTATTCCTGAGATATTGAATTTAAATTGTTAATTGACTTTAAAATCAGTCGTAGTAGCATTCAACTGAATTAATATTTCAATAAAATACATAACAAATGGTATTGATATTTACTGAAAATAAATTCCAGTAAAGGTCGACCGGATAATTGCATATGATATAGATTGATTTTTTAAAAAAAATTTAGAGGATTTGGATATTTATCTCTTTTGAAAATACACAAACGTGCAAAAATATTTGCCTTATAGGTAACAAGCAATTTATTGATATAATTCAATAAAGTCGTTAAATTAAAAAAAGTTATTTAATTGATAATAAATATAATACTCATTATAATTATTCATTATATAATATTCATTATATTTATTTTCAATTAATTTTTTTTTTATTTAACGACTTATTGAATTATATCAATAAGTTGTTTATGTTACCTATATGGCGAATACTTTTATAATCAGTGTATGTAGAATTCAAAGTCCATATTGATTAAGGTTGATATTATTATTATTAATTATAAATATAATTTGTTTTTATAAATTTTTTCTAATCATTTTAATTGTTTGTAATAAAAATGTATGTATTTTTAATAAATCGAAATTCAAATTTATCTTAAAGAAGTGATTTTTTTAAAAAAATATAAAATACTTTATCTATATCATTATTTATTATAAGTTGTTTTCATAAAGAATAATAATTATATATAACTATTTCGCTTTAATTATTAATGATTGATTCAAATTAGCGATTAATAGATTTGAATAAATTTCTACATTTAAATTATTTTGTAATTATTGAACTATGAAGTTTTTTTTATATACAATTTAAGTGTTTTGAATTATATATTACAATATTTGAAAAATGCTGTATTGACTTCTGTATGTTGGGAATAAATACAGATTCTATTTGAAAATTTAATCAGTGATAAATATATTTAAATAAATAAATATAAATATTTTATTTATTTTATAATTAATGAAATATGACGTCTTTTATATTCCAAGTAATTATTTTGAATTATTTTATATATTCATTACAATATTTCAAAAATATTATATTGACATCTGTATGTTCAAAGTAATATAGAGATTTTATTTAAAAACTATAATTTTACATTATGGAAAAATTTATAATACGAAGATTAATATTTTTTTTAGCAGTCAATTACATTATTTACGATTTACATAATAAAGTACGAAGAAATTTCAACATATTATGTCGTTGTGTCAATATAATTGTAAATATGAAATTACTTGATTACAACGTCCTTGAAGTTTCCGACAAGAGGTTGATTTCACAAATATATCTTTTTACCAGATGTCAATGAATAACACAAATTTATGTATCATAAAAACTGTATATGTATATATATATATATATATATATATATATATATATATATATATATATATATATATATATATATATATACATATATATATATACATATATGTATGTGTTTCCTTTAAATCTGTATATATGTTGTATTGCTTTCTTTAAATATAATTGTACAATTGGATTAGAAGCATTATATTTTAGGTTTATTTTGAATGCTTCAATCATCTCCTCAATTAAATGAATTAATGAGTTTTAATTAATTTAAATAAAAAACTTTGTAAAAAAATATAGAAGTGGTGAATTACGTCATAGTTAAATATGACATCAGTAATCAAATTAATACTTATATTATTTAGTAACTACTTAAAGAAATATATATATATATATACATATATATATATTTATTTATTTATTTATGTATGCATATAAGTATGTATGTATATATTATATGGAATTATTAGAAGAGATATACAAAAAAATAGCTGTAATTAGATTGGAAGATCTCTTAAGATAAATCAGACTAGAAAAATAGGTTAGACAAGGAGACAGTTTATCGCAGAAATTATTTAATGTAACCTAGAACAAGTAATGAGAAAAATTTCGAAAATAAAGGTAATAAAATAAATTGGGAATATTTGTTACATTTACCATTCACTGAGGATGTACTATTTATAAATGGAAATCCAGAAAAGTTAAAAAATAGAAGAGTTTTATTGAAAAATAAAAATGGAAGAAATTAGAATCAGGTTTGATAGATTTGTACAGAAAGAAAATACATATTCACAGAGCTGATATTTTATGAATTAAATCAGTTCGAAGGAAATAATTGTAATGAATTATGTAAAAATATCTCTAAAAATACAAAACTGGTCGTATGAGAAATTGAAAATAATAATAAAAAATATTTTAAAATGTCAATTAATTATTTTAATTTTGTTAAATGAAATTTAAAGAAAATTATTTATTTAAAATAGTTGTAAGTATATAAGAAAGATTTTTTTAAATTTTTTATATATATTTATTAACAGTTTTTATTTTGCTATTTTAAAATAGGTTATTAGTATACACTGATGCAATTTTTTATTGCAATATATGTAAGAAAGTAGCAATAATAAGGTTTAGTTTCAGGAAAGTAATAATTGCAAAAATGAAATTTGTATGACTGTTTTCCTGGGAACTCACTAAAATAAATGCCAAGAGGAAAATAGTATTCTTGATTAAAATAATTCCGGTTACACGTTTACCGAGTGTTGAAATCTCTCGCCGAAAAGTTTTATTTTACGTTATGATTTATTGAAAATAATACTGATTCACTATATTGTATCAAAATAATAACTTTTTTATTAAATAGTATTAAAATAAAGAAACATATTTTAATACATTTATTTCGTTTTTATATAATATAGATTTATTTTGATTATTTTCATTTTTATCGTTTTATTTCTAATGAATTAATTTTTTTTATATATATTTTTTTCAAATGTGTACAAATTCTGATGATAAATCATATGTATTTATTGTGTAGATAAATTTATTATTTTTTTTAATTATTTATTTTGTCTCTAATATGATTTTAAAATGTTTATATATATATATATATATATATATATATATATATAAATATAAGTTGTCCCAATAAAATATATAGACACTTTAAATCTCCTCCATTATTTCAGATCGGTTAAACCTAAAAGGACTGAAAATTAAGTTAGTTATCAGCTGTTAAAATGTGTATACATTTTTTTGTAACCCCTGTATATTATATATATATATATATATATATATATATATATATATATATATATCGAATACTTGCTTGAAATTTATTTTGAGTTCATTATCAATTTTATTTTTATTTTATTTGTTGCTTTTTAATACTAATTACTACGTATTTATATTAAAATAATGTATTAAGTATAAATTTCTAATTTTGAAATGTAAATTTATGTAAAATCGTATAGGTGCAAAATCATAAAAGGAATATTATAAATATATATATATATATATATATATATATATATATATATATATATATATATATATATATGTATACATACAAACATATTAATAACAAAAATTTACATTATCATAATTCTGCTTAAATTTGTATAAAAGTGAATAATATTGATTTTTTTATAGTAAGGCAAAGAAAAAAAAAAATTATAATATAAATTATTTTTCATACTTACAATTTCCATTTTATTATTTAATTTATTTAAAACATATTTAATATTAATTTTATTCAATTCAATAAATATTTGTTTATACTTTATGTATATTTGCTATCACTCACTGGATTGAAGTTGAAGAAAAATCAATTTATTTAATTATATAATATTTTTAACATTGTTTTCAGTCAACACTAATTGAATAAAATATTTTTTTCATCTATATTCTTAACATGGAACCTAAAATGTGATACGGTTTATTACCTTTTATGACTTAAATAATAAATGTGTTCTAGTTACTATGAAGATATGTATATTTCTAAATGATTTCTTAACGAATACTTGTAGTTTTGTTTTAAATACACAATAGTATTTTAATTAATTTATGAAGTAATAATGTAATTATTTAATTAAGTAATCCATTATGGCAATTACGACCATTTTAAAGAATATCCTCAATGTTTTTTTAATATTATAAATATTATTTATATTTCTATCTACTAAAATCGATAAAGATAAGGATATATATATATATATATATATATATCCTTATCTTTATATATATATATATATATATATATATATATATATAAATTTCTTACAAATCCTGGACAGCGTGTTGAGTACAATTACAAGTAAGTATCAATAAGTACGAATATTTCACGAGGCTTTCGTCCACTATTAGGCTGATATAAGCTGATATGATAAATGATGTTTATAATCTTGTCTATCTATTTTTAATTATAATTTTGTCTATCTATTTTTAAATAAAGATTTCCTCCATAATATTTATTTCCAGTGATTCAGAGCCTTCCTCTTCCATTCCAAACTGTTAATTTTTTTATGTCTCTCTTAATTATCAATGGGTGTTTTCTCTCGTGCCATTTTTATATTTTAAGTTTTCAATAAATAATTTTCATTATTTAATAATGTTCTATTCTAGCTATAAAATTGATTTATTTTTAATTTTAATTTTTCATTCGTTATCATTTTTCAATTTCGAGTAGAGATGGAAAATCATCAAAAATTAACTTTCGATTATAAAAATGATATTTTTTAAAAATAATTATTTTTTTCGGTGGAATATGATTAATTTCTATTAAAATAATCGATATATAGTAAAAAATATTTACTTTGAGTGGATTTTAAAATTTTCAATTTTTGAGCCTAAAAAACGACGACCTATAGTATGGAAAATTTCATAAAAAATCAACATTGTTGAAAATCGATTTTTTTATGTAAAATCGATAATCGGTTTGATGATAAAACAAATCAATGATTAAAATGATATTTAAGATCGTATAACGAATTTTATTCAACAAAAACCTTGATTAATTCACTTAATTAATGATTAATCAATAAATCACTATTCCCATTTCCTATCAATTTGTTTTAGGAAGCATTTTCAATTTTTTGATTAAAAATATTATCTCGGAATACAACTATAATTTTTAAAATAAAAATATCATATTTATTTGATTATAACTTCTTTTTTTCGAATTTTTCAATTTCGAGCAAAGAATGAAAATTATCAAAAATTAACTTTTGTTTATAAAAATCATATTTTCTAAAAATGAATACTATTTTTACCAGAAAATGATTATCTTCTACTAAAACAATCGTTTTGTAGTAAAAAATATTGACTCCTAATAAATTTAAAATTTTTCAATTTTTGAACCTAAAAAAACGATGACCTATAGTATGGAAAATTTTATGAAAAATCAACATTGTTGGAAATAAAATTTTTTCATCTAAAATTATTAATCTGCTATATGATAATACAAATCAATGATTAGAATCATATTTTCAATCATATAATCAATTTTATTTAACAAAAACTATGATTTAACCTATCAGTTAACGATTTAATCAATAAATCACTATTTTTATTTTCTACCAACTTTGCTTAGAATGAATTTTTAATTTTATGGATAAAAATATAAATTTTGAATAAAAATATACAATTTAAATCAAAATTTTATAATTATTCAATTATAGCTAATTTATTTAGAATTTTTAAATTTCAAGTAAATATAAAAAATCGTCAAAAAATTAACTTTTGCTGATAAAAATTGTATTTTCTAAAAATTAATATTGTTTTTGCCCAAAAATAATTATTTTCTACTTTATTAATCCATTGATAGTAAAAAATATTAATTCTTAATAAATTTAAAAAAAAATAATTTTTGACCTCAAAAAAACCACGACCTATAGTATGGAAAATTTCATGAAAAATTAACATCGCTGAAAATCGATTTTTTTTATCTAAAATCAATGATCAACTGTTCCATAATACAAATTATTTATTAAAATCATATTAAAGAACGTATAATTAATTTTATTTAATAAAAACACTGATTTAACTGACCATTCCCTGATTTAATCAATAAATCAATATTTTCATTTTTCATCAATTTTTCTTATAGTAAATTGTTAACTTTTTGGCTAAAAATATAAAGTTAAAATAAAATTATACCTTTTAAATTAAAACGTCATATTTATTTCCTTAAAACTTGTATTTTTTAAATCTTTAAATTACGAGCAAAGATTGAAAATTATCAAAAATTAACATTTGCTTATAAAAATAAATATTGTTTCTATCATAAAATAACTATTTTCTACTAAAATAGTGAAAAAGATTATACAATTACTAGATTAATATTATGGTCGTAACATTTATTTTAATTATAAGTATAAAATAATAAGTTAAGTACAATAATAAGTATTATAAATGAACTTAACTATTTTATTAAAATTACAAACCAAAAAAATACTTCCGTCTCTTTATTTGAATAGTTCTTAAATGTAAACAAATATTAAGAAATAATATTATAATAAATTTCTACTTAACTACCGATTGTAATATAATGTTTGTTATTGAATTAATTACATATATGCATATATGTATATATATATATATATATATATATATATATATATATATATATATAGGTGTGTGTGTATGTACACATACTTCTGCGTGTGTTTAATTCAGTAATAAGGTACAATTAATGTAAGATAGTATTATTTATTTAATAATGACAAATCTTCTGCAAATTTGATAGGTACGTTTTTATTACGTCTGGGATTTTCGATTGACGTCAGCAATATAATTATCCTTTTGTTCGAGTGCAAATTGTAGACATAGGTAAATTATTGTACCAACTTTTTATTATTATTTAATAGTACTTGAATCAATATAGATTTCTATATGTTAATAAATTTATCTTAAACATACATTATAGATTTTAAAGCTAATAAAATAATTATATATATTTGTACATGTATAATTTTTATATCTACTCGTACTACTGGATAAAGACTTCTTTTAAAATTTTCCTCTCCAACTGATCCAATGTCCATTTCTTCCAGTTCAGTTTGATAAAATTTCTTACATCTCTGCTTAATTTATCCATATGGCTTTTTATATACCTAGGCTCTCAATCAATAATTTTCCTTGTTAATCGATGGTCTTATTTTTTTACTACATATTCCAAATTCCTTACTTCTGCCATATTCGAAATTTTTTTCTAATCTAATTGTTTTTCAATTTCTAACATACATTTTTCTTACATTTTGTGTTTTCTGAAGCTAGTAAATTATTTTAACATTCAAGATCAATGTTTCATTGCCATAATTGAGAACAAATAGGATACATCGATCAAAACTTTTTCTTTTTAAACAATATCCGAATTCATAATATGTGAATTTTTCCCGAATTGGCATTATTATATGATTATTTTACTATTCACTCCATCTATAAATGTTTCTTCAGTATGAGTTATCCTAGATATACAAATTTTTCAACTTCTTTTTCTTTTTGTTTTAGTTCGATTTTTCTTTGATCTAAAAATTCATCAAATATCCTTTATCTTTTTAGGATTTATCATAAGATCGTTTTTTTCATCCACTTATTTTTTCAGGTTGATCATAGATTGTCGATAAAATAGTAAATTGGTAGCAAATCTTCTTTTCTATTATTATCTATTTTATATTTCTTTAGTCTGATAAATTATTTCAGAAAAACATACTTTTTAACTTTGTCTATTTTTTTCTATTATTTTAATTTTTGTCATTTGAAAATTATATATATATATATATATATATATATATATATATATATATATAATGTAATGATATGCATCGTCGCTTACCATGCAGGAAGAATGCGTTCGATTCTCAGTAGAAGAATCCCTCGTTTTCTAAGGTTGAGCATGAGGTTGACAAAAATATTGTCAAGAAACTACGATTAAAAAGGTTCTATTGAGTTGATATTGTTAGAGGCCCTGACTTTGCATAAGAGCTGTAGTGTGAGTTTTCTCTTATATACATATATATATATATATATATATATATATATATATACATATATAAAGATTACAAGATTTTAAAAAAATACTTCGGACATTAACTTTTCATTAAATTTCTTTAATAGGTGTTATAAAAAATAAACAACATTTTAATTTGTATTTAAAAAGATATAAAAACAAAGAAAATAAATGTTGATAGTTAATTTAATAATAATGACATAGAATGATGAATTTTTAATGTAAAAAAATTATAACTAAAAATATACGTTGTATCAATAAAAGTACAAATAATGATGCGTAAGTAATGAATAATTGTTTGTGAGAAACAATAAACCAAGGTGCAGTCAGAATAAAACCGTTGAATTTTCAAATGTATTTGAATATATTTTATACTTTCTTTTATGCTTATTGATGTCTACATATCAGATAACTGATAGGAGAAACATATAAAGCGAATACAATCTTCTATTGCCTAACAAAGTCAAACTGGTCAGTAGGTTACGGTGTCATTTTCCATTTTATCTTAAATTGTTTACTATAACAAATTAACATAATATTTTTTTGTTCAAATTCGATTTCTTTTTATTTACCCAAAGAATTTATATTTGGCCCAATTAATAAAGTTAAAAGTGTGTTTTGTAAAAGCAACAATTTATTCTAATCTGCATACTTTTCACACTCTCGAACGCACATACGCCACACAGTCACACATCTAACTGTCGCATGTAGACAACTGGCTAACGTGTTATAATCTTGACTAACTAATACGGCATGAGTTAAAATCCGGCCTTGTGGCATGGCATCTTTCATTAAGAAAGTGACTGTCTCCAGATAAAAAAAAAGAAAAAGTTAATGAGTTTCGATCTAACAGTGTTGTAAATAGTTCTATTTAAGAAATATTTTTAATTAAATAAATAAATTAATAAATTTTTAACCTTAAATTTATAGAGAGTGAATTTTTCATTTGTGTTACGTTTGAAAGTATATTGGTAACATTTTTTTTCAAATAATAGAAAAATTGAATAAAAAATTACTATTAGCAATAATAGTTTTTAGTTAATTTAATCAAAAGAATAATACTTTATATTTTTATATTACTTTTACTTTTGATTAAACGATTTTTAAATATTACAATCCATTTATGTTTTGATAAAATGTTATTATTTGATAGTTTTGGTTATAAATTATATTTTTTAAAATTATTATTAAAATTTCCCATATAAAACTTAAAATATATTTTAATGAATCAGAATTATGGTGTTTTGAATTTGATCATTTTAATGGATTTGTTAAAAATTACATTAAAAAAATATTATTAAAAAAATTCATCACATATAAAAAAAATACAAATAAGTTTAAAAATGTTGACCAAAGCTCTAATTGATTATTTGCATCAGAAAATGTCTTTTTTATTTCAAAATATATGTCCAATTATTTTAGTAAAATAAAGAGTGTTCGTGAAGAACAAACATTAATATTTTGATCAAATCATTAGATGTAAATAAACAACTTATTTAAAAATCATGAAATTTTTTTAACATTTTTATAAAATTTTCTGCTGTTTGAATGAATAATTCATTTATGTTAAAGTGAATTTAAGTAAATTCACATACATACATACATAAACATTATATATTGAAACTACCATTTTTCACACTTTTTTCTTTCTTTTAAATCAAAAAAATAAAATTAACATTCATGAAATATTACATATTTAATCAGTTTTTAGAATAGAACACATTGATATTTATTTAATTTAATTTCAATGATAGTGAAATAAAAATTAATTAAATTGCGTATTATAAAACATATTTAAATATAAAAAAAACCGGAAATAATTCAAGTCAAATGTTAGTTTCAATGATATGTTGATATTTTCACCTCTCAGTATTATTTGACAATATTAACTTTTATTTTAATTCTTTAATGATCAAATTTACTGATTGTATTATAAATTGAACCTTGAATTGTGCGTGTTTTTTTGATATTCAATTTAATTGAATCCGGAAAAATGAACCTTGGTCGACCTTAAGAGCAGTCTAACAAGAAAACGATATAGCACAAAATTTAAACAAGGTTAATATTGTTTATGTAATTATCATATATATATATATATATATATATATATATATATATATATATAAGTATATATTATTTCGTAACTAAAATTATGTACTCTTAAATACACAAATTTATTAATAATATCTCATTTTAATTTTATTGTTTTAAATTAAAATTAGATATAATTTTAATTTAAAACAATAAAATTAGAATTCTAATTTCAAGAATTCCTGTTTGAAATAATAATTTAATTTATTATTATTGTTAGGATATTACGAAATTTCTTAGTTTTTCGATTGTGTGATTTTATAATTTAGAAATTTAGTTTTCACATTTTCAGAATGATAATTAATTCATATTTGCAAAATTATACCGTGTATGTCTATTTGAACATTATAACAAGGTCATTGTTTGATTTATTTACAAGAAAGTAGTTTATAAATTTCCTGATATACTTTTAAAATAACTTTTACTAATGAATTATCTGTTATCATTTACAAATACACACACATAATATATATATATATATATATATATATATATATATATATTTTTGTATGTATGTATAATTTGAATTACAGTATTTATAAGAATTTTCATAATTAATAATTTTTTTAAAAATACAACAAAATATTTATTTATCATCATATGAGACTCTATTTATCTACTACTAAATGAAGATCTATCAAAAATTTTCTATTTCTTTTCTAATATATATATATATATATATATATATATATATATATATATATATATATATATATATATATATATTGCATTGAATACAATTTTGTATAAAATAAATATAAATAAAATATATGTAAAACCTTAGTAGGATAACCTTTTTAGAAAGATCAACGTTCTTCAATAATTATAGAATTGAGGATGATGCTGAAAAATATCTGAAAAAGAAAATTATTTTTATATATGAATAAAATTAAAATTATATCCATAAATAAAATTGAAACATGAATAATTGTAAGAAATTCAAAACCTTTTTTAATGACCTAGATGTTATTAAATATTATAGTTTATATTTCAGTTGGATTTTTCAATACATATTTACAAAATTTCTTTTGTTTGTTTTATTTAATAAGATTTTATTTTTTGAGTGTCTTTTTTAAAAAAAATAACTGGAAATTGTATTTAGTAAATAAATATAAATTTAGTTGATGGAATTCTATCGAGTTAAGTTTAAATAAAGTAAAGTAGGTTCATTCAAATTATTGCTTGCTTTTAGTGATTTTACTAAATTTTCTGCATAATAATGAATGTATTTTAAAAAATGCGTATTATTTTTCAGACGTCTAACATGATTTTTATGTTGGAAAATATTTTATCTATTTTATGCTTTCCTACTTTCTAAAAAATAAAATTAGCAAACAAATTGAAAATATGATTAGTTTATGTTACTTGTATTAAATTAGCAAATAAATTGAAAATATGATTAGTTTTTATTAATTCGCCAAAGAAAAAATATTTGTTTAAAATTTAAGAAAGTAACTGCGTTAATAAATAAGTGAAAGAATATCACTTGTATTTAAATTTATTTAAGTAGATTAAACTTTTAATGATTAATAGAGACAAGCCTAATTTGGAATGCTTTTTTTCAGAACTAAATTAGTAAGAAAGTAAAACAGTAAAAGTATTTTTTCTAATTTTAATAGAACTGCCAAACTTAGAAAGAAACCAGTTTTTGAATTTTGTTTATTTTTCGTTAGTTTATTAACAGTTATTTTATTCTAAAATATTTAAAAATAGTATTATTATATAGATACACACAGACACATACACACACACACACACACACACACATATATATATATATATATATATATATATATATATACATAAATATATATATATACATATATATATATATATATATAAGGTGACTCAAATAAGACTGAAGGGTTTAGATATAGATTTACTTGCCTCTATATTTTACTATTCTTTAGTATCCTCCAGTTTCATTTGAGACTCTCTCTCTCTCTATTTATATATATATATATATATATATATATATATATATATATATATATATATAATTTTATTTAAAATAGCAAAATTATAATACACATATTAAATAATTTTATTAATACTTCATTACTTTAGTTATATTTTTGTTACTTTTATAAAAACTTTTTTAAACAACTTAATATTTTAAAAGTTAATATTTGTGAATGTGATTGTACATAAAATGAATACTATTGAAATAAATTATTATTCAAAATATGAAATGAAAAGAAATATTTTAAAAATCTGTTCCTAATTAAATTTCTATTTTTTTAAAAAAAAATTGAAATCTTTTATAAAAATGAATTTTTTAACATTTTTTCTATATTCAATTTGACGAAAAGTATAAACACCTGAGTTAATTTACTATTACAAAAAATGGTAATATTATGACGTGAGAAGCGTTCTAAGAATTAATTTGAAAAATGGAGCAGAAAACGTCAATAGTGTTCTTAAATAATTAAAAAAATATTTTTAAATAAGTACATGTCTTCAACATTCCAGTGTTTTTTTTCTATTTGTTTGTGTTTTTACCGAATTAATCTATTTATAATTATATATATATATAACTTATAAATAAAAAATAAACAAATTTTCTTGGAATCTTTCAAATTTCGTACATAAAAAATAGTTTTTGTAAAAAATATCATACTGTTATATTTTCAGTTCAATTATAAACGTTACCAAAGTAAGTAATTATTATCATATAAATACTTTTTAATTTTTATTAATTCACAAATTTTTTTGAATTTTATTAACATTTAATAAGCTGATATTTGTTTCACGACAATATGTACTAAATATATTTCTGTACATGAACTTTGACTGCAAAATAAGTAAATATCATCATCCAACATCCACCATATTTGTCATATTTGTGACCGTGAGACTATTTTCTTTTCCTAAAAATAAAAATGGCGTTGAGAGGTATACTGTACAATGCATTAAAGTCATAAATATCACTGTGAGAAAGGTCATATTGAGGCCATCCAAAAAAAATTAATAAAATCCATCCATATGTCATTTTAGCATGCCAATCGTTGTATTAATACATAAAAAACATATTTTTTATAATATTTGGATTCTTGATAAAATATAAAAAATTTTTTTTTTTTTAAAAAATAGATTTCTTTTCCAATACACTAAATATGTTAGATTTTATGAATATCTGTACTTTTGTATCTAGAATTAATTATACGCATACGTGTATAATTTAGTTATAGAAGAATGAATATATACATACATACAATCACATACACACATACATACATACATATATATATATATATATATATATATATATAAAATTGAATGAATTTGATTATAATAAAAAAAACTAATAAAACATATCAATCAAACTAAAACCGAAAAAAATGTAAAACTATTGAATAATTAAAATTGTTATTCTCGTTCTAAGTTCTTTGCCCTCCAAATAAATACAAATATTGTTGACATGAAACTTGATCGAAATAACGGTTTAAACAAGTTCGTGGTGATATTCATTTATAAAGAATTACTTTTCTATACTTTTTTCCACCACTTTTGCTTTCAAGTTGAAGCTATTACTTTGAACCATGGTCATGTTCTTTTTCTATATATTATTTTATTTTTTATTTTTACACTTTTAATAATTTTACCGACGGCATTTATACTAGGTGTTTGTAATAAAAAAATAAATTTCACTATATAATTTTATATTACAACTCTAATGAATAAAAATATAATTATATATATATATATATATATATATATATATATATATATATATATATATATATGCATTAGTAAAGAGAGAATTTTATAGTTTTTTAAGACTATTTTTGTTTTATTTTTACATGAATGATTTGTATGATATTAAAAAGATAATTTTTAAGATTATTAAAAATTATATAATGTAATAGTGAAAATAATCTTACATATGAATTTATACATAGATGTAATATAAAATACGTTTTTTCGAATAGTCGTAATAATATTTATAGAAAGAAATAAGGTTATTTTCAGATTATGAAATTCGATTAACTTGTTTCGAAAAAGTAGTTTTAATATAAGATAATAAACTACAATTCACATATCAAATGCTGTTAGGTTTTTAATTAAGACGTAATATTGAACAAAATTCATTAGTGTACTAATGGATATATCGAAAAAAAGGTAGAAATAGAAATGAAGTTGTAAGGACTTATTAATGATTTTTATAGTAAAATAAAAATAAATTCATATTTATTTTATATAATTTAATAATTAATAATAATTAAATTTGTGTCAATCAGAATGCATTAAATTTTAATGTTTTATTACATTTTTCAATAAGTAATCACTTTTTTCACCTTGATTTTTGCATTGAAATAAATATTAATTCATAATAATTATATATAATTTAATCAAAATATCAAACGTGTATAAATCTTAAAGCATTGAAGTTTTATGCATCATTTTTTAATAAGTAATCACTTTTTTTACCTTCGCATTTTATAATAGTTGATATAATATTTAATAAACCATGTAATGAAAAATTTGGCATAGCCATCGAAATATGAATAAACAAAAAATAAATAATAAATGATTAGTAAACATTTTTATAAAATCTTATGTTGTGGGAGAATGACTATTTTTTTTTTTTGAAAAAATACTCGTAGTTTTAAACCAATTGTAATTATTAAAATTATTTTTTTCATTTCAAGTTTGAACTCTATAATCATAAACTCTCTCTCTCTCTCTCTCTCTCTCTCTCTCTATATATATATATATATATATATATATATATATATATATATACTATAGATTGGCTCTAACTAAAGAGTTTAGATATATATTTACTTACTTACTTTCCATAACTGTTTTTCAGTTTTATTATGGCCACTCTGTATATAGTAAATTAATTGTTGTGTTATAACAAGATAAAGATAATTTTTTCTTATTATTTTTCAATACTAAATTAGAATTTTTTTACCATTTTAACAAATATATACGAAACAATATATTTTATAAATAAAAATAATTAATATATCTTTATTTAAATTAATTGATCGGTTTAGACATACATTTATTTGTTTTCGATCATTTATTTTCCTTTACTATTATTGAGTTTTATTTGGGCTTCCTATATATAATTAATTATTTGTCGTGTTATAAAAAAAATGAAAATAATATTTTTCTAATTATTTTTCAATACTAAATTGGAATTATTTTTTTTTTACCATTTCAACAAATTTATATGAGAAAATATAATTTAAGGAATAAAATAATTTATGTATCTTCATTTCAATTAGGATAAAATTACCTATGTTATCAACAAATATTTTTTATAAAATCAAAAGAAATATTTGTATTGAAATATATTTTGGATTTTTTTCTGTTATATTTGAAAAAATAGTTCTTTATATAAGTGCAAACGTCAAAATATTTCAAAATGGAAAATATACAACTTAGGCCATTTTCATAATTTTCAATCTGTATGTGTAATTATTTGTTAATATATATATATATATATATATATATACATACACGATGGTCCAAATGAAAACGAAAAAAATTAAATGACAGTAAGCAAGTAAATGTATAAACTCTTTGGTGCTATTTGAATTACCCAATATTTAATATATTGTAAATTAGCAGATAATAAAAAAATTATTATATAAAAAGAAATTATTATTATATTTTATTTACAGTAAAAATTATAATTTGAAAACATGTCGAAAATATAAAATAATTCAAATAATTTTAGAAGAAAAGTAATTATATGAAGCTATTATGTGGTTACCAGCAATAAAATTCTAATATAATTTTCCGAAATTTTAGATTAATAATTATATTTACAATTTTATAAATGAAAAAATTAAATTGATAAAAATGTTTCAATAAAACTTCATAAAATAAAAATCAGTTCAATAAATGGTTAAGATATTATTTTAATAATTATAATTAGTTTTTTAATTTTTTTTTCTTTATTTATATTATTTTATTTGTATATATATATATATATATATATATATATATATATATATAAGTGTGTATTTGTGTGTGTAAATATGATATTGTTATACAATTTTCATACATTTTAAGACTTGCAAAATATGCACAAATTACTGTAGGAAACACTAGATTGCAATTGAATTGATTTTTTCACACGCGATGCACTTATTACATTCTTTGTTTCGTCAAGAAAAAAAAACATTTAATTCGTAACAGTCGCTCAATCAGCATAATTTTTGTTGGGATTACATCGAAAATAATAATTAATTTCGTGTACAAATGCAACTTTTCTTACATGTGAAAGAATGTTTAGATCTCACCGGTGTTCGTTAGTAGTCAGCTTTCGGTAAAAGTGAAAGAACTGTACAAGTTGAACAACAACCTTGACTTGGATATGAAATTCAAGTTGTGACATTTGTAGTACTATATATATATATATATATATATATATATATATATATATATATATATATGTATATAAGTAGTTGATTATATAACATTTCACTGGTCCGAACAGCATCTGATCATCATGTATTTCTTTTTCAAAGGCCGTAAAGTAGCTCTTTGTAATACTTTTATTTTGATTGTCTAACTTTCTCAATTACATTGGCTTTACACATACAGTAGATAACTATTAACGTTAACCTTGAGATTCCTAAATATTTTTTCAAACTGGTTTCGGCATAAAAGATTACTTGCAAATGATAGATATTTGATCAGTTAATCTTAAGCAATGTTTTTTGCGAAAGTTTGCCTCTCGCACTTGCCATTAAAAAGAAAAAAAATTGAAGTTAAACGATCAAGTTAGGTCAATGATATTGGAATTGAATTTGTATTGTTATATAATGTTTGATCTGTTTATATGAATCTAGTCGAGTGCTAAGTACAACATTTTATATTTTGATTATCTGTTTTTAAGTATAGCTAGTTACGTGTACATTCGTTCATAAATGATTAACACATATCAACTCGATTTAAATAAGTGGCTCGTCTAAAAATTTCGGTTTCTTAGTATTGTACTTTGAACTCAAATAACTACGTCATGTTTTAAAAGACTTTTAAATATTCTTTTTGATTGTTTATTAAGATGAACAGTATGCAATTAATTAAAGGATTTTAATGGTACTTGAACGAGAAGTAGTTATTAATATAGAAAACATTTAAAAATCAAGTATAAATAATTATACGTTTAATTTATTCAATAGACCTAATTAAAAATCATTTTATTAATAAAATATATACTAAATAATTATGGACATTGTAAACAATTAAAAAATGTATATATTTAATTTGTAATTTATTAAATATTTCAGAAGTTTTAAATAATATTTACTTATAAATATTTATTCATTTTGTTATATTATCGTATTTTCTATATTTTTTTATTAATCAACCTCTTTTTTAATTCTTCGATTACATTAGAAATTTCTAACATCATCCTCTGTATACTTTGCTAAATTGTCAAAAGTTTTTCTTTTCTTTTTGAATTCTATGTCCAAATTTCTAACTCATATTAAAAGTAGATAGTATAGATTGGTTTTAAGTGTGATAGAAAATTTCAATAAAATAAATTTAAATTTCTATCACGCTTAAAAAAACATCCACACATATTAGTTACACACTTTCTGTTTCAGCCTCAATCGTATTTTACTCTTCATTATATTATTTCTAAATTCTGCTCATGTTGTCTTAATTTTTACATTAATCTCTAGCCAAATGTCAAATCATATAGTATATTTTTTTAGGTCTTTTATTTCATGTATATATAAGTTGTATTAGGAGCGTACACTCATTATCGCTAAAAAATATCTTCGGTCAGTTAAAAAAGATACGTTGTATTTAAAAATTAAGTTATGCACTTTTGATGAAACACCCTATAATATATAATTCATTTTAAAATCGAAAAAAAATAAATGATGATAAATATATATGAAAAACTCTTATATAAAAATATAACTGTGAAAATATATATAATTTTTTTATCGTTCCAAAAACAGATATAGAAAATCGCAAATTACAATTTTGTGGTTTATTGAATGAATTATTTTCTTTTAAAAAACAGTTTTTTTATATCTTTTGAAAATATTATTTAAGGCGAAAAAATTTAAACAAATTTGAAATAATCAATGAACAATAATAATAGTGTATTTATATTTATTTGAATATTAAAAAAATATATTGAAGATAAAATAAATCGTTAAATGTGTTAATCAAAAATTCCAAAATATATTAATATCTTTTATAAAATGAATACATATTCCTAATATAGACATAAGATCAAATCAAAATTTATTATAAAAATGGTAATGTTTTATATGCAAATATGCTTTTGATGTCAATGTCATTATATTCAGAGTGAAGATAAAAAATATCTAGAGTGGGTTTGTATGTTTTAAAATAAGATACGATGTAAACATAAATTTATTTTTATTCTATATAATAAGGTTTTAATTAACAAGACAGTTATAAAAAAATTAGATATTGAAGATGAATTTGAATTCTTATATAGTAATGTGAGTACTAATTGTTTTAATAGAGTATTTATTGCATGAACTAAAAATATTGAAGAGTGTTCAGAATACTATAAATATTTCATTGAAAAATAATAATATAATAAAATAGTACGCATATAATGAATATTTAAATATTTTTATATAAAATTAACGGTCAATTTAACATTTTCAGACAAAAATTAATAAAAATAAAATTTACTTTATAAATGCAATTTAGTTATAAACTTTAATTTTGATTCTAAATATTAAAATATTTTTCTTTTGGAAACTTGTTTTATATATTTTCGTCCTTGACTAATTCCATCTATTTGTTTTTTGAAAGTGTTTGTTTTTTAATTTACAAATTATATATTTTTTATTTAATTTTTCTTATTATAAAGATAAATTCATGTATACTAATTTCAATATTTAATTGTATTATCAATATATAGGGTTTTCCAAACAACGTTTCAGAAGTTTAAATGAAAATAAAACAAAAAGTATTTAATTAATTAGTTATTTATTTTTAAACATATTCTAAGGCATTAGCGATGGAACACAATTTCATTCATATGACTACCACGACATCGCTTGACATAGTGCATTTCTTTAATTCAATTTTTAGTCACTCTTTCACATAATGTGGTCCAGTTTCATGAATTACACGTTCAGTGTTTATTTTTAATGTTTCTGTTGTTTATGGTTTATCAGCATAAACCAATGATTTCACATAAATCTACAGAAAATAATCCAATATAGTTAGATCACATGATCTAGGTGACCAATTAATGGGTCTATTTCATGAAATAATGGACACATTAAACTTTTGTTTCAATAAGTCTATTAAAGTTTTTATAATTTCTAAACGTTGTTGAAATATTAAACGTTCTATGACAATTTTTCAAATTATACGAAGTTAAAATATCAAAATGAGCTTAAAAATGAAATATGGCCTCCACTTGCTATACAAATTCTGATATTCTTATTGGAAAACCCTATATTTTAATTTTTTTCTTTACACAATACTTTCAATCAGTTTTACGTTCTTATTGATAACTAATTTTTGTTATCTTGTTTTAAAATAAATATATTTATTGGAATTTGTTTTCAGTTATTTTTAAAATAATATTTTCAATTTCTAATATTAAAAACAAGTTTGAAATTTAAACATATATATATATATATATATATATATATATATATATATATATAAAACATGAGAGAAAATTTTGTTCGATTCTCGATCGGAGATACATGGTAGGTAGAGCACTTTACTCTTAGTGAAGGTAAACTTCTTAAAGGAATAATTCGCTTGATGAACTTAATATTACCAAGTATTAACAAATGGTAACATTCGATGAGGCTTTCGCCCAACAGTAAACTGATGTAGGTTGATATGGTATATATATATATATATATATATATATATATATATATATATATATATATATAATGAAATATATGTAATAACATTTGTTATTTCTCAATATAACCTTCAAAATGTAACAAGCAATTTTTAAAGATTTATATATTGTTTATATTGAATATGCTACACCTGTATCTTAAATTTATATCAGTTGGTCAAACAAATTTTATACATATATTTTCTTATTTACAACATAATTCTTAATTTAATGAAATTGAGTATTATAGTTGTACATTTTGAATTTTTCATTGATGTTTTATTTATATATATATATATATATATATATATATATATATATATATATATATATATATATATATGACCTTTTGTGAGACCTTTGAGTAGCGTGGGAGTGTATGAGAATCGCAGTCAGTAACAAAAATGCCAAACAGAAATAATTCCTAGTGAAATTATAAAGTAGTTTAGATAGAGAAAAGTAAAATGGTAACTAAAAGATAGATAGAGACAATAGACGAAGAATTGTAACTTAAATTTGTATTTTTTAAAGAATTACAACTTCTGCCATTGAACTTGCAATCCTTAGTAGACGTTACATATATATATATATATATATATATATATATATATATATATATATATATATATATATATAAGATCCTTAATACAGATCCTTAATACAGAATCAAAATTAAAATTTGCATTGAATTTATGAAACAAATTTATACTTTCGTTGATTTTTGATTGGAAATGTTAAACTGGTCATTAATTTTGTATAAAAATATTTAAATATTTATTTTATACATAATATTTTAATATACTAATTTGTTTCAATGATATGTTTATTATATACTGAACTTCTTTAATAGTCCAATTTTGCTTAATAAATATTGCAATTAAAATAATCATTAATTATATTATTATATAAGAGTTTATATCGGTTATCAATATTTTATTTTCCTTGGAACTTTCTTTGAATAGAATGCAAATAATATCGTGTTTTAGATCATATCTTTTTGAAAACATTCATATTTAAATAAATTTTTTATATCTATACCCTGAATATAATGGCATTGACATCAAAAGGTGCATTATCATATAAAACATTACCATTTTTATAATAAATTTTGGTTTGCAGTTATTTCTATATTAGGAATATCAATTAATTTAATGAAAGATATTAATAGATTTTTTTATTGACATTTGGTGGTTCATTGAAACATTTTTTCAAATAGTCAAATAGATATAATTATTGGTTATTATTTTTTTAATTTTTTCGTTTTAAATGATGTTTTCAAGAAAAATAATACATATTTTTTTAAAAAAATATATTGACGGGCCAAATAAAAAAGAAACATCTACATACACACACAACCATATATATATATGTAGTAATTTTTTTAATATGTTAATAAGGACTTTACTATTTAGGTATATAAATTAATAAGGAACTTTAATAAAAAATATTTATATTGTTTTTTTTAGAAAGTGGGTTTAAGAAGAATAATTATATATATATATATATATATATATATATATATATATATATATATATATATATATATATAAATAATATTCAAGTGATTTTTATAATGATTCAATTTTTGTAATAAAATATTGTTTTAAAGTTTGTTCACCTCTTAACCTAGTTCTATCATATTAAAACATATATGCATGTAACAGTTGATAATAAAACTGTACAAAAATGACTGTTTTCAATATACAAAACTCTAAGGTCAACAATAACTAGCAGACAATTACCAAACAGTATTAAAAAAGTGTAAGACATATACGTACTACGAACGTAATGATTATATTCATTAGCGTCATGAGATATAATACGAAAAATATTGCTACAGAATACACGTAGTTGCAGTTTTTGTAGATTACAAAAGACGAACTCCATATATCAGTTTTGTACAAAAACATGAGAAGGACATTCGAATTATATAGTTTTGCTGTAAGTGACCTACAAAATTATAAGAATATAATGAATTTATGTATGTAATAAATATTTCTCGTTGTAAATTGATTTGTTATTTACGACATGTCAGTAATGTGAATTATTTAAATAAAAAAAAAACTATTCATTGATATTTAATTTCGTGTTAATTAAATCATTAGCAGATCAAATTAAAATTGTTTTTAATAACTTTTTATTACAAATATTTGTTTTTATTCAGTTTTTTATATATAAAATTAGTAATATTAGTGGTTCAAATAAGACTGAAAGATAGTAAAGAATAATAAATTATATTAAGCAAGTAAATGTTTGTCTAAACAGTTTACTCTCACTTGGGGCCCCTATATTTTATATAGAATTTGTTATTATACTGTGACGAAAAACGTAATAAATATGTAAAAAAAAGTTAATAGAAATATATTGAAATGTTATTTATAGTAAAAAAGTATGATTTTTATTAATAATGAAATTTTCATAAATCAATGTTACTTTGAATAATTAATGTGCTTTTTGAATAAAACCATCTTTCAATTAAAAGTTTTACACTTTCCTTCATTTTATTTCTTATTAAAATCTCTCTCTCTCTCTCTCTCTCTATATATATATATATAAATTATTATAATAATAAATATTATGCTTAATTTTTAATTAAGAATATAAAACCTTGACAGAAATGTTTTTTTTTAAATAATTTCTTTTATTTCCGATTGGTGTTCTTAGAAAAAAATATTATTATTTATATATACAAACGTATGCAATATTTTAATTATTTTGACATTACACTTCTGAATAAAACCACAAGAAAATGGAATCAATTACTTCAAAAATAATTTCTCAATACATTCGTATAAATGTTTTCAGCACATTTCTCAATGCCATTTTCTCATGGGCAAAAAAGTAGTTGGAATGTTTAATTTTTTTAATATACATTCATAAATATATATATATATATATATATATATATATATATATATATATATTTCTGTATGTGTATTTACAAATATTTATAAATTTATATTAGGTAGAGAAAGGGAGAGAAATTTTTAACAGTAATGATTGATATTTATATAAATAAATTTGATTATATCAATGGTTTACAAATGCTTACTGATTTTTTTTAGAAAAATAAAAAAAAGATATTTAATTTTTTTTAGAACCTTATTTAAGACAGAGAAAATTGAATAAATTTTAAATAAACAATAATTGGATATTTTTTTTAATTTCTTAATCTTAAATAGTTAGTAGCAGAAATTAAAAAAAATAGTTCTATAATAAATTTATATTTCTAATATTAATAAAATTAATTAACTACACAATTTTTTATTAAAGTATTAAAAATATTTCTATGTAAATAAATATTAATAAAACTCAGTAAACAAAATTAAATATTTAATATTAAAATATTATTTCAATACATAATTATCTTGTCTGATGTTCAATATGTATTTTATTTATTTTTGTAATATTAAGTAAATTGTTAGAAATAATCTATATATATATATATATATATATATATATATACTGTAAAAAAATCTCACATATATTTCATGATATTTCTTTCATCACAGCTAATAGCATAAAATATTTATAACATGAAATTATTAAAATATGTTGTAAAAAAATACTAAACAATAATATGTTATTTAAACTGTCACAACATATTTGGAAATATGGAGTTTGTACATAAATGTGTAGTATAATTTTGAATATTGATTTAAAATGAACAATATAGAATTTTTAATAATTAATTCAATTAAGCAACAAATGTTAATTATCAAGAGAAAGATATAGAAAGGCAACTTTTAAAATGGCAATATTATTTATAAAGAAAATATGTCGATTGTTCTACATTTTTCATTTATATAAATTGTATAGATTTAAAATACAAATATATATATATATATATATATATATATATATATATATATATATATAATTTACTGAGGCATAGTAATACAAATACCTGCTTTTTCATATTTTAAAAACGTATAAATAGTAAATAAAACAAATAAAAATAAACGTAAGTATATTTTTATTAAACTATATTAAAGTTTGTTTAAATTTATTACAAATTTACTTGAATTCGTTTCTAAAAAATTGAAGATTTAAAAAAAATATTGAAAGTTACTTCAAAATTAGATTCGGACACCTGGTTGTCAGTCTGATGTGCTTTTTTCTGTATACTTTGGGAAAACCCTATAAATTACATTTGTTATTTGTGCATTGTGTTAACAATTGTCAACATAAGTATTTTAAGTCATTCTATTGTAAAAATATTGACTATTAATATATAAAAGTGGGTAGAAATTAAGTAATATGTCATTCGAAATAAAAAAGCTCGTTATAAAGCTCTTTTGATACAGCCAGTCTGTATATAAAAAGGATATAAAATATTGATTGTTTAAAAACGTAGTTATATTTCTTTTCTGACAGAAAAAATTAATATAAATTAGAGAATTTATATATTTAATTTATAGAATAATTTAATTTGAAAATATTGAAAATACTTTATTTAATTAAAGTTGATTTAATTAGCATGTTTGTAAAAAGTTCAAGTTCAATATTTCTATTGTATACATTATATTTTTAAAATTATACAGTATATATATATATATATATATATATATATATATATATATATATATGCGTGTGCATACGTGTGTATGTGTACAATACATACACACAAACTGAAGATATGTATACAATCCATGAACTGACATCTGTTGTGTTTTCCTAAAAGCAAATGGTTTTACGAAGTAAACTTGTATACCAACTGAAATTGAGTTCAAATTTCCACAAACAATTTCAGATGTTCTCAGTATATTCTTCAGCGTTGTATGAGGAACATGTTCTCTGCGATCTAGTTAATTATACGTTACACATTGCTTAGTTATTAATTGATTGGAGTATTTCTTATAGTTTTAATAACATGTAAAATTAAACACACACACACACACACACACACACACACACACACATATATATATATATATATATATATATATATATATATATATATATATATATATATGATTAAAAAATTAAGAACAGTGCAAGAAACAGTACTTTATATTTGATAAATATTTTTTAAGTCAAAAATATTGAATCACTGATTTGATATATAATATTTTTATTATTATATATAAAAAATGAAATTATTTCAAGAAAATGTAAATAAGAATAATGAAATGTAAATAGAAAATGTATATAAGAATAATATTAACAAAAAGCAGAAAATAAAAATAATTAATATTTGGTGGTTGAAATTTGAAACTGAAAATGTTGATATTAGTTTTATTTAATAATTTGTTTGAATTTGAAACTGCATATTTTTCACATTTTCTTTGTTTAATAATTAATAATAATTTGTATTAGATGAAGAATTCAATATTTTTTTATTTCAAACTTTTTAGTAATCATAGAATGAGTTAGTAATAATCTCACAATTTTTATTTTATTTAATAGTAATTTTAAGTATCACATTATTTATTATATATATAGGTTGTATATATCTCCCTTATTTTTTTTTTATATATGCGAAATTCAAAAGACCAGAAGGCGGAAGGGAGATATGTGCCAACCTAATATATATATATATATATATATATATATATATATATATATATATATATATATATATATATATATATATATATAAATATATATATATATATATATATATATAAGGTATATATATATATATATATATATATATATATATATATATGTATGTATGTGTGTGTGTGTATATATGTGTGTGTGTATGTTATGTGTGCTTATATATGTTTATATATTTATTTCTTAAATTTTTTTGGTTTTTTAATCTTTGCATATAAAAAAGGTCGTCCAAATGTGACGCCTAGATTTATGTTTTATTAAAAAGAATCAAATGAAATTATACACATTTTTCCCTATATACCATCCAATAAACATGTTTCTTTTTAATAAAGCACAAATCTATGCTTTACATTTGGATGACCCTATATAATAAAAAAATGTTTTTTTTTTATTTTATTTATCGATTGTGTATATATATATATATATATATATATATATATATGTGTGTGTGTGTGTGTGTGTGTGTGTGTATAAGTATGTATATTTATATATTTAATTTAATTAATATAATTTTTACAAATATAACATAACATAATTTTTTTTTGTTATTACAATATTTTATTAATCCGTTTATTTTTTTAGTTTGAAATAAATATTTGTCAAGAACTATCTTTTGAAAAATATTTTTCAATATTTCAATGTTTAAATTAATTTCAGTACTAGAATTTTTTGTTTTAAAATATAAATTTATATCAAAACATATATTATGAAGTGTACGATCTTCAAAATTCACTGTATAATTATAGATGACCTCAGTGTACTATCTGCTAAAACATTATTCCTTGCTCAGAGATGTAGTACAAAGACCAATAAGTAGATATGACCTTTAGTCGGGTTTAAATTTTTTTAGTCTGTTATTTTTCGTTTTTTTCTGAAACATTCTCGACGGAATTTACAACTGTGAGACATGGATTCATGGTCTTATTGCTTGGTACTCAATGACATCCTGTTTTATCTGTTCTACTCAACTGACATAACCAGTTAGGATAAATTTATTGATTTTGTTCCTTTTTGGAAAATTTAAATAATATGGATTAAAATAAAAATACTAAAATAAGACAATATGAAAATCAAAAATGAGTTGTATTTTCATAAAGTTTATAATATTTGATTGCAAAAATATTTATTTTAAATAGAAATATATTTTGGTATTTAAAGAATAATTTATGGATTTTTGTTCAATAATATATATATATATATATATGAAATATTAAAAAATACCAAAATTGTTTTTTAAGTAATTAATAAATGCAAGATATTGATTAAAAATCAATACTGATTTTTTTGAATAGTTTAATTACAAGAAATCTACACATTTTTCCTATTTAATTCTCTAGTCTGATTTTGACCGAGAGATTTTCTATTCTGATTAGGATGTTGTATTTTTATACATTTTTTTCTAATAATTTCAGGTAATTTTTATTTATTCTTCACTTCTTTTGACATAAAACAATGATATAATATCAAATGAACCAAATATTTTTTCAAAATACATAAATACCAAACGTAACAATTGTTTATATTCGTTGATTTTTTTTTTAAATCTGAAAATGGTCCATTGTACTAAAATTTGATCTTACTGATTTTCTAGTATAATTTTATGATAAGAAATGTAAACATTTTCTTTATCTTATTTCTCTAGTCTGAAGAAAAAATCTTCCATTCTGATTTGAGTTGTTATATCTTTGTACATTTTTTTCTAATAATTTCAAATATTTTTAGTGATTTTTTATTCATTCAGAGATAAAAATAATGATGTAATATCAATTAAAATAAACGCTTTTTTAAAATCCACAAACACTAAAACAACATACAGCATTAAAATAAACATAATGGTTGTTTATATTCGTTATATTTTTTTAAATGTCTGAAAATAATTCATTATACTCAAATTTTATTTGAAACCTAGTTTTCAACTAGATTGTTAATAGTCCTGTTTTTTATTTTTTTTTAATATTACTTAACTGAATGCTTTGCATGATATCATGTATATAAATTGTATATCATAATAAATTATAATTTCTTGCAATAAATATATATGATAATTGGGGTTCTTTAATACCACTTCCATTAAGATTCATTACAAATAAGATACTAAAATATTTTTAACCTAAAATCTACAAATATTTAGTCTAAACGATTCTCTAATACTACTATTTAATATTGTTCAGAAAGTCATTTGAACTTTCAATTTTTTCAATAAGTTTAATCGATGTGCACGTAGTTGAAACCATATATGAAATTATTGTTATTACTGACGTTTGATTAGGTATATTATTCGACTAATTGTATATGAAAATAAATAAAAAAGAATGATTACATAAATTAGTTATTGTACAAGAATGTTCATATGAAACATTTTGCAATTTTACGAATTGATTCGCAGTATGGGGGTTATTATTAATTTCAATTCGATTTATATTTTCAATATTATTGACCTGATTATTTCAAAAGTACATATTAAATTATATTTGTATATAAGTGATTTTTATGTGAGTTGTATTTGTATCAAGATAAATTATAGATTGAAAATTTAATCATATGTAATAAATAAAATTGTAAAGAAATCAAACTAGTTTTTTTTTAAAAAAATATTATTTCAAATTGTTGGAATGGAAACAAATTATATTTTAATTTCCTACATACAATTTTTTTTAGTAAATAATATTTTCACAGTTTATGTATAAAAAATAATTCCATATTTCTCTGAGGGAATTGTTATTATTTCTTTATAGATAATGTATAAAAAATAATACATTTTACTATTACTAATCCAATAGATAATCTAGTTCCATCGCTAATTCAGACATAATTTCCTGGAATGTGATACAATATGTATCTGTATGTATTCATTTGTCTTTATTTAAAAATTATATTATTTTTAAGTAAAAAGATATTATTTATTTTTTTAAAATATGAGTCGTGCATTGGATTTGCATCCCTTAAAAAATACAAAATTGATATATTCCCATTATATATTTTTTTCAGACAAAAGTGTTTGAAATTTTAAGAGTTTATAAGATCAGTTTGAGATAGATTTGATATCTTTATATTTTAAGTCTGTGTTCCTTATTTTTAAATTAGTGTGTTTTGATTTTAAACATCCTCCCCTATACACTAATGTAATGCAAGTTTTGTAATTGTATTTTTTAAAATACTATTTTCGACAATGTAAAAGGCTTGAACAAACTCGAGGACATTAAACCATTGTTTGGTTTATTATACTCGATTTTTTTTTGAAAATTTTAGCTTAACTGTTGAGTAATTTGTATATACTAATCTAACTACAAGTGATCAATCAAGCAAATTCACTAATTTGGCACCTCACAGTTTTTAACAATAGTAGAGTGTATTTTTTATTTATAATTTGTTTGGTTTTCTGCCATTTGAAACAATATAATTTCTATCAATATTCATGTCTTGTGAAAAATTAAAATAATTAATTGTCGAATAATATATTTTCATTACAGTAAATTATTTTTTTATGTAAATATTAATTATAAAAATATATATATTATTATTTTAATTATAATATATAATGACAAAAATCAAGTATGACAAAATTAAAAATAACTTCTTCAGTGCTAAAATAATTAACATCAAGGTAAGTATTTAAACAAATAAAAGAAATATTATTCATAAGAAATCGCAATATTTCATTGTCATTTGATCAGTAAATGTTCGATTTTACCTTAATATTTATCTTCAAAAACGCATTTTTTATAAAAAAAATATATTAATCGATGATTGAATGAAAGGACGAAAAAATCTCGAAATTTGCACAAGACTATCGACAAATTATTCAGTAATTAACACATACACAAAATATCTATGCATTTCAGGTGCATTGCCTGAAGCGAAAAAGAAATGGAAATCATATTCCACAACTGAATACATTCGACGTTTACTTTTTATTTAATAAACTCGAATATATTTCGTAGTAAGAAAAAAAACATGCCAATAATTATTTTTTTTCGTAACATATTGCCCATTTTTGTTTCAACATTTCGTTGTAATTGTATTAGTATTACTAAATCTCTATGTTATTAATTCAAATGAAATTTATGTATGTGGACATTGATATTTACTTTAGAAATAATGTTAAAAAGTTTGTAACGAATGCAAATCGATGTTTATTAAATTATTAGAGTATTGTTATGGGTAAGAGTAAAGTAACTAGTTATTTGATTGGAATTGTAGTGTATAATCTAAATACAAATCTGACGAGTTTATTGATTATCGATAGTGGAATACAACTGACTTGTGCGTTGTTATATTAAATTGTCGATTTCAAAAATATGTGACTTGATCAGAAACTTTCACCTTACGTACTAATTATTATCTTCAAGGCTTCAGAAGAATTATTTTTTTCGCGCAGTTCTCCTAATTATAATCATATTTATTCTATTATAAACGAAAGCGGGTTTTTTTAAATCTCAATTTGATTTATTTTTGAGGATTTTATTCAAAGAAATTTTAAGAAACAATTAAAATAACAACTTAAAAATGATATGTCAGAGAAACACATAAATTATGAATGGAAAAATGATATCAGAAAATCAAATAAATTATAAACAGAAAATAATATTTTTTATGAGTTGAAAAATTAAAAGATAATTTAAAAAAAAAACAATTTTTTGTAAATATTTTAATTATTTAAAAATTGTATCTAAAATTCAATCAATATATTTCACATAAATGAATTATTATCTCAACACCACAATATATTAATAAGTGTTCAATAATTAAAGTTTAAATATGTAAATTCAATAATTAAAGTTTTAATAAAATATAAATAATTTTTGATCATTTATCTAGATTTATTTGTCATAAAAATTATTTATAAAATCTAATTTCCATATCTGAAAATTCTAAAAAATATATTTTTTTAATTATATTCAAGAATTAATCAAATTCTAGAATTTGATTGATTAAAAAAAAATATTTTAAAAATGGTATTCTATATAATTAATCTTTTAAGTGCCAGTGAATATTTTCAAACGTATATGCAAAATTTTAGATGATTTTAATCAAAAGTGCATGGTTAAAGAAAAAAAAATTCATTTAATGTTAATGAAGTTTTTACACAACTTTATTGACATATTAGACAACATTTTTCGTTAATAAAATCAAAAATAAGTTTGAACAGTTTTACAAAAATAAATTTAAAAGAATTTTTTTCACAAAAGATGAAAATGAAACTTTTTTTGTAAAACATTGTATTTATTATCCCTTGGAAATAATTAGACAATTTTTGTAAATCAAAACTGTAATAAGTAGATATAAATATTTTTTATAAATTTTCATATACATTTCTGCTCTTTTAGATAGAATCTAGATATTCAGATAGGTGGAATATCAGATTTTTCGATTGCATAATCGCATGCACAAATCAGTTAAACAAATATTATATACGGTAATTAGAATAAAACTGATAGAACACATAAAAATATATGTACTTAATTTTTGATGTTTTTTTTTTATAAAGAAAGTTTATTTTTTTATGAATTATATCATTTAAAAAACCAAGGAGTTATATATCACTCTTGGAACTTTTCAAAAAAGTATGGAGGCTTATATTCAAAGGGTTAAGTAAGTGTAGTTACGAGTTGAATTTCTTTTTTTTATACAACGTTTTCGATAGTAAAATCTTTTAAACTAAAAAAAATGGAAATAATATTTAAATAAAAATCGTTCTTATTATTATTATCTAATATCGAATTTATAGTCCTTAAAATGGTATTCATATTGGTATTTTATTTATAATAATGATTATAAAAAAATCAAATAATAATTTTATAATAGTTAATAAGTGCAAATATAAATTTATTTCTTAATAAAAAAAATGTATAAATGTGAAAATAAAGATTTCTCAAAAAAAGAACTACTGATATAAAATAAAAAAAAATAATTAATTTAAAAAAACAATTGGATATTTTTATTAAACTATTTTTACATAAATAAATTAAATCGGCCATTCATAATAAAAGTCACAATAAATTCTCTAAATAGCATTTTATTAGAAAAATGATTAAAATTTAGTAATTTGAAGTATTTTGAAATTTCGCTGTATTCAATATATGCTTAATTTAAGTACGAAAAAGATTTTTTTATTTATATACTCATTTTTTTCGTAGTATTATAAATATTTATAATATTGTATAATCGATTTTTCATATAATTTATTATATTGTGTTTTTGAAAGAGGTCAAGGAATTAGAAAAATGGAAAAATATTTTTATGATAATTATTATACATATTATTTTTTTAAAAAAATGTATATAAATTATTGTGAAGTTTCTTGAAGAAAAAAAAACATTTTGATAGATATTTAGTTATAGGTATATAATACAATATTTTGTATTTAAAATATTAGATATTTTTTAATATATAAATAATCAAATTCTGGAGTAACCATGATAATTAAAATACCTTTCTTAATGTTATATATATATATATATATATATATATATATATATATATATATATATATATATGATTGGTTCGATCTAGAAATGATATCATCAAAAGTGTAAAATTCACAATTAGAAAATTTAGGCTAGAGCCACTGGGCAATCAACAAAACTCAAGGTCGTACAAAACATGTCTTCAGACCTGCTTGTCCTCATTCAATGTTGCATAAAGTATGTCTTATGACACTGTATTGAAAAGAAAGCTTGAAATCTTTTGTACATTGGGAATTGATTAGTAGTAAACAACAAGAAAGTATATGTAGGTATATTCGCTAAAAGAACAGATGCTGTATGGTTTATTCTGTAATAATTTTTATAGACGTTTATTAATTGTATATAATTGATGTTTGAAATCGAAATTAATATTTCGGTATATGCGAGTGTAATTATTATTGTCAATCATACACACACTCACACACACACACACACACACACACACACATACATATATATATATATATATATATATATATATATATATATATATATATATTTATATTTTTATAGAGTAGTTCCCTTGTATCCTAAGGTAATACATTCCAAAATCTACCACAAGTACCTAAAAGCGAAAATACTAGCAAACTATATATATACATATATATATATATATATATATATATATATATATATATATATATATATATATATTTATTTTTTTTACATACATAACTTTGATAAAATGTAATTTGATAAATTATGCATAATAAGACATTAACAATATTAAATAATAATAAAATACACTATTAATTATTATACTTGCCCTCTCTCTCTATTTCCACTCTTTCTCTCTCTCTCATAGAAGATTTATTCTTGCTGTACATCTTAGCGATCTTAACATACGATTCAAAAATTATCACTTTTTCATTGTTAAAAAACACTTTACTGCTTCTCGTGAGCTTTGAAAATCTATCAGTATCAGTATTCTTTTGAGATTTGGGGTGATTATTTAGAAAAATTAAGAATTATTTTTACACTACACCTCACAGATAACTGAAATTGCGGATGCGAGGGTTTTACTATATATTTATATGTATATATATATATATATATATATATATATATATATATATATTTATATATATACTAGGGTGGTTTGATAAGTGTGGTAAATGTATTTATGTTTAATTTAATTAATTAATTGAATTAAATTTTTCAATTGAATTTTTCTTTTTTTTTACCATACTTATCAAACGACTCTCGTATATATACATTAATAAGGATTAGTAACAGCAACATTAATTCTTCCATCCATTGATGGATGAAAAATTCTCTTTAAACTTTTTATTTCCAGTAATCCCATACTTTCATCTTGTATTTTAAATCGATAAATTTTCTCATATTTCTTTCTCATCTATCCATATATCTCTTATTAAGCCTTTCAATATCTTTGAATTCACAATCAATAACTTTTTATGTCAAATATGAGTCTATTTTTTTTTTGTTTTATTGGCTCATTTCATTTTAAACTCCTCAGTTTTGCTATAATATCTGTAAGTTTTGTTTTTTTTTTCAAATCCACTCGTTTCTCTTTCTATTTATACATACTATTCCTAACATGCAGCATTCCATATTTCCTTACTGATTGCTGAATTATTCCAGGATTAAAGATCTATGTGTTAATACCATAAATATGAACAAATAGGATGCAATAATTAAAAAAATCTTTAAACATAGAATAATATTAAATTTCGTAATAGAAGAATTTCTTTTGAATTGATACCATCACATTTTTATTCTCATGTTCATTGTAATTATAATATAGGGTTTTTCAATAAGCAGTTCAAAAGTTTAAATGGAAATAAAACAAAAAGAATTTAATTAATTAGTTATTATTTTTTTTTATTTTTGAGCATATTCTATGGCATTGATGATGGAATAAAATTTCACTCATATAACTACCACGATTTTGCTTGACATAGTGCATTCGTTTAATTCAATTTTTAGTCACTCTTTCGTATAATTGTATTTGTTTCATGAATTCAAATACATGAAATCATGAAACAAATTTCATGAATTCAGTTTCATGAATTACACGTTCAATATTTATTTTTAATGATTCTGTTGCTTGTGATTTATCACCATAAACTTATGATTTAACATAACCCCACAGAAAATAATCCAATGGAGTTATATCACATGATTTTTATGGCCGATTGATGGGTCCATTTCATGAAATAATAGACTTAAACTATTGTTATAATAAGTCTATTAAAGTTTTTATAATTTTTAAGCGTTGTTAAAGTGTTAAACGTTCCATGATAATTTGGCAAACAATACTGAGTTGAAATGTCAAAATAAACTTAAAAAAAATCAAGCATGGCTGCTACCAGCTGTCAAAGTTTTATACATTTTTATTGGAAAACTCTTTATTTAATTTATGTTAATGATTTATCTTATATATATATATATATATATATAAATATATAGATCTTAATTTCCTTTCTAATTCGATTTTTATTCTCAAATAAAAATATTATTTTTTATTTAAAAAGGAATATAATTTATAATGAATAATTTCTGTTAATTAAAATTGTGGAACTGAATAAAATATTTGAAAGTTTATTAAAAAAATTGAAAGTATTATTATCAAATATTCATAATTTCATTTATATCTTTTAAGAAAATCTTCAGATAAGTTATAAGAATTTTGAAAATGATTTCTTTTAATAAAATTTAAGACATTCGAGATAATTTTTAAATATCTTTTTTATGAAATATTTCCATTATTTGGTATGAAAAAGAAATAATTTTCTGATATAATTAAAGATAACTTACAATAGACAAAAATGTATTTTCGTAACAAAATATTTTTATTATTTTTTTAGAAGCATTAGAAATTTTTGAAGTATTGTAATATAAATTTATTTTAATGTGATATATATATATATATAGATAGATAGATAGATAAATATATAAATATGTGTATATATGGAAATTTTAGAGAATAAAGTATGAAAAATTTAAATTACTATCTCACATTAATATATTTACACATGGAATAACTCATTCACCAAAAAAAATGATCTTCATCAACATATTTAACACTGTTTATTGTTCATTATAATTTGTCTATTTTTTTTTAATTATGTGTGTTGTGTGATCATCGATACTAAATTATCAACATAGTAGTTAAAACATTATTAGATTAGTTATAAATAAACTTTCACATACAATAACCTTATATAATAAATTTATTTGTATATTTTGGTACATTTTAATATACTAATTTTATAAAAAGTAGAAATATCTGTATGGCCTTATTTAGAAAGAAATATAATTTATAATTAATAATTTTAAAATAGTTTCATTAGAATATTTTTTGATCTTTAATAAGAAAATTTATCAGTTGAAAATATTTTTTATAATGTAGTAAAATATGATTTTTTATAAAATTTTCATATTTGCTAAATATTTATGAATTTATTAACTATTGTTATAAAATCTGTAGATGGTTAAACAGTTATTTGATTTATTACAATTTGTTTTGAAATTGTGGTGGATTTACTTTAACAAAAATAAATTATAAATTATCAATTAAAAATATTTTTTACAATTCACTAAAATTTGATTTCTTCTTCATTATTTTTGTCTAATATTTCATGTATTGATTAGCGAATTTTATAAATATTACAAATAAAATATGTCATTTAATTTATCATTGTTTGTTTGGAAGTTATGGCAATTCAATTTCACGTCAATTAATTGTCAATTATACAATACAAAATATTAAAAAAATGTTTAATAATAATTTATTGTTGACTTTTTAATTTATAAGTTAATGGGTATTTCGATAACAAAATCATCATCAGAGAACCATGTCATAAAATCTTATAGATAGGATTTTTTATAACACTGCTCTGATGATGATAATGTTGTGATCGAAATGCTTATCAACTTATAAAAAAAGAATTTGAACAATCAATATACATTGGATACTTTTTTAATATTTATTGGTGTTTGGGTGATAGTCCATTTAATTTATTTAATCTTTATATATATACACATGCAAAAACTGTACTTATTTGTATCATTTTTATTATTAATATAATATAGCGAAGCGTAAATAAATATGTTAATATAGATTAACTATGAAATAATATATTTCAATAGCATTAAATAATATATTAATTCTTATATATTAATAATATGTTATTTTATATTACTTTATATACTATTCTCAACATTAATAAAGTAAAGCAATAATTATTTAAAATCTTCAAGTAATTTAAATACAAGCATGTGTACATTCATACAGAAATACAAACACATACATATGCTTACATAAATATGTACATACACACACACACTTATCTATATATATATATATATATATATATATATATATATATATATATATATATGAAAAAATATGACCACAAACTGCATTAAATTTTCAAATTAATTTTTTTTTTTTATTTTTATTTATTTTCTCTGTATTTAAATATTAAAAGTATACACAATAAACATATATATATATATATATATATATATATATATATATATATATATATATATATATATATATATATATATATAATGTATGTATGTATACATATTTTATTGAAATAATTATTAGTTATAATTAACAATTACAAACAGTTTCATTAGAATATTTTTTACAAACAATACTTTTGCTTGTCATCAATTTATCTTACTTAGGTATGATTTATGGTTATTTAATTTGTCCTTGAAAATTAGTAATGTAATTTCTATATATTAAAATACAAAAATGAAAATTTTCCATGGGAAATACATTGGAAATTTTATTAAAAAATATACATAAAAACAAATTATTATATATATATATATATATATATATATATATATATATATATATATATATATTACTATCTATAGAATAATAACTTGAATATTTTATAGAATTTATTTATATATTCGAAACTACTATCTCAAGAAAATATTAATTGCAAATAAAATCTAATAAAATATTTTTTTTTATAATTTTAAGGAATCGTGTAAATTTATATAAATTGTAATAAATGAAGAATCAATAATAAATTTACTTCCTGAAATAAACGTGTATTAATTAGTGACTAGTTCCTTTAAAATAGTTCTATTTTGATTTAAATCATGCTACTATGTTGATATATTTAAAAATTTCTTTTTTAGATTTTTTTCAAAAATATTCTGTTTTTATCTTACACTTTAATATTTTAGAATGAGTGCTAGAAAATAATTTTTTTGATTAAAATAGAACTAAGAATCTAATCTTACTAATTAATAAGGTGGATATGCAAATATAGTAGTAATTTTTTTAAGAACATAGTTTTTATTTAAAAATTATGCTTGCTCTACTAATTTTTACAATAATTTTTCACAAGAAATTTATGAATAGATGCAGAATTTTAATGTTTAATCAGACTATTTGGCCGTGATTTCGATTCCTAAATAATTAATTGTACTTTATTCTCATTGAATTGTCTGTATAATTTTAACATTCAAGTATAAGAGATTCATACAACGAAGTGATTTTTGTTGTATTGAAAATTTTATTCTCTAATAACTTTTAGTGTCCAATGTTTTTTATTTTTCAAAAATACGTTTAATACTGATTTTTGTACATTAATATACAAAACTAACTATTTTACAAATACAATTCTCATCATTTTTCCTTATAATTCTATATACATTTTTAATTACAAAAATACACTTTAGTATCTCTAACTCTTACTTTATTATTTGTAATTCTATCTCATTTATATAAATAATTTTATAGATATTTACTATAAAAAAACATAATTTTTTTCATAATTAATAATTTTATCAAACATAAAACAGGCATAATAGCATATTGAAAAATTAAATAACGATTATTTCAAAAATAAAATAAGGTTAATAATGATGTATTAGTTAATTTAAAGATCACTAAATTATGTAAAAAAAGTTACTACATATTTTTTTGCATATTTTAGTAAATGTAAAATAAATAATTTATTAATGACATTGAACACAAAAAATTATCTTATTTTATATTTTTAATTATTTCTATATTTGGCATTCACAAGATTTTTTTAAAAAGTAGATATAGAACATTTATTTTTTGAATATTTATTAGGCATATAACATTATTTATTAGTTTATTGTTTGCTATATATTTTATAGCATAAATATATATATTTATTGATGTATTGACATGTAAAATTGATTATAAAATTTAGAACGTTTTAATAATTCAGTCAGGGTTTGAATTGATCATCGTTTTCTCTATAAGACCTTGTTTGTTTCTTATTTAGTACTTGTTTGTTAAAGTTTTCTATTAAAAATGGATTAAAATTATATATCAGTTGCTCCAAATGTTACTTTGTTAAATAACATAGAATTAATAGGTAATAAATAAAAATGTCACATATATTCTATTTGGGTTACTATTTCATGAATTTGATTTTTATTAATTTATTTAAATACTATATATTGATATACGTGCCAATAACTTTAATTTCGTGTTGATTTGATCAATTTTTAAATACGACATGGATTTAATTTAGTTTTATTTCTATGATTATTTAGCTTAATATTATAATATGAGAGAATAAAAATCAATATACTTACCAAAATTATCAGTCTTGACGCACTCAATCACCCTTATTTAAGCACAATTCACAAACGACCAATTGTAAGTAATGATATTAACAAAAAGTGAAATTATTCAAAAAAATAATAAATACAGTGCACTGCATGATTGGCCTCACTAACCCTCTATTCTATGCTTTAGGTATGCTATGTATACTAGAGCTACTTTCTCTATTTTTCTCCACTTTCTAGTGTCTCATTTTCGTTCGCTGTGTGGGTGAAACTTCCGTTGCATGTGAAAATTTAACCCCAACGCCGCTCAAGAAGTTTCACTTCAAAAATATAATAACATTTTTTAATCCTGCTTATTTCTTAGATATATATGTGTGAATATATATATATATATATATATTATATATAAGTTTTGAATTTTAGGAGAATTAAAATTTTACATATTTACAGTAAGAATTTGTTTTGTGAAATAGTATTTATTTTGTTATATTCAAATCGTTTTTTTGTTAGAATGAATAGATTATTTTTTTAAACAAAAATATTAAGTAATATTAACTAAAATTGAACTATTTTACTCCTTTTTCCGCGAGAGTTATTTAAATATCTTGATTTTAGATTAATTTTCTGTACGCTATCCTTGTCATCAAAATTTGAATAATAATTATTAACTTGCTACAGTCAGTCATTTATTGAAATAGAAAATGTTAACATGGTAATAAATCATTTGGTATTATGAATAATGATTATAATTATTATTGCATTTATCTTTTGCATGTGTTTAAGTTCTGTTATTCTTATTTAATTACAAAAATAATTAAATATTAAATTCATATCGAGAAATAATATTTGGTATTCTTAAATTGAACGATTGAGTAACACCAATTAAAACTAAATCAATAATTTACATCACTTTGTATTGTACTGCGGTAAATTCATTTTAACACAAATTAATTATTCGCCTTTAACATCTTTAGTACTCAATAACTTATTTACTTTACTTGCTGATATGCATTTCAATGACCATTCCATCATCGTTGCATTGCTGTATTATAAAATTTAATATTATAAATCTAAGATTTTATAATTTAGCACTCTGATGTTGTTGAATTGATAATTGATATACATAAACAAATAAAGTGAACAATTAATCATTAGTGAATATATTTATAAAAAATTATGGTATTTTGTTTGAATGATTTACTTGTATTAAAATAAAACACGTATTATAAAATCAAAGACTGACATTAAATAGAATAAAAACTTAATAGAAAAGGGTATTAATAATGTAAAATTATAACAAAATATAATTATTAAGTTTTGGTTAACAAAAAGACAAATTTTTACAACAATATTTAATTAATAAAAAAATGTGTCACAAATGACAAGATATTAAAAAATATTCAATAATTACTTATTCATACTTTATTTTCTTGTAACAATAAGTTAATATGTATTTCGACAGCAATACCATCATCGACAGAAAAAAGTGTTTTAAAATTATATACTTTTTTTATATACTCTTAATTGTTAATTCACATGAAAAATTATATAATTTCAATGATGTATTATTACAATAAGTCTTATTTTAAAAAATGTATCTCATTTTTTATTTTATTATTGAGATTTGATTGATTATATATATATATATATATATATATATATATATATATATATATATATATGCATGTATATGTAAAATATATACATATGCATTCGTCTGTGTTTATATAGTCATAAATCGTAAACAAGTGTATTTCAATTTCAGTCATAAGTGCGAAATTGTAGGTAAACGTTTATAAACATGGAGTTGTAAATGATAATCGAAACCTGTTTCATCTACACCCAGTTTTGTTATTCAAAAGTATTTTGAAATTTTTTCGAAAGAGAATTTATATTTCAACATGTCTGTTGCAGTGCTATTGAATATATTTGTTTTGTAGTATCACTTAAAATATAACTAAATACGTATATATATATATATATATATATATATATATATATATATATATATATATATATATTATGACGAAATTATAAAAAAGAATACAAGTTTATTTTAAATAAAAAAATACAGTTGTTAATAGTAATGTTTGACATTAAATATTAATAGATTCATTTTGGTAAGAGTTTCAAATATTCTTATGTGTAAATTATCAGTGCGTATTAAATGCCAATCTCGTTATATGAACTTATACATTTTAATTCGATATTAGGTATTGTGTAAATGTAAAAAAATCATACATTTTACTTGTTTTAAATAAATGAAATTACGTCGTTATATACCAATTTGATTTGCTAATTATGTACGATTTTTATTATAGTTGTACTGAGAGTATTGTTCTTATCTACAAAAATTCAATTCTTTGATCTATTCAATAGACTAATAGTGATTAATCATTAGAATGACATTCATATTTTCAACAATGTTTGATAAAATCTGAACTTGCTTGTTTTAATTGATTTTTAATTTTATTCGACATGTGTTCTTTTATATATATATATAAATATATATGTAATAAAATTTAATACAGATCGATAAAAATGGCAATGTGTTTTTGTATATTTTTTTAATATACTATTGAAAAAAATATTCATTGTACGATACATGTATATGCATAAATTTCTCCCACAATCAATAATTAAATATTTTAATAACCACCAATCATAATAGAACAATTTGTATTGTGTCCTTATGTTCATGTATTTCACCTACGTTTATTTTTTGATCTTTTTATATTTTACTTTTTATATACATATAAAACTTTATTATTTATTGTTAAATAATTTGAATATTTTTAACGAGTGTAAAAAATTTATTCGTGTTTTTTGCACGTCTAATAATAATTAACAATATACACGTTTTATAAAACTGTTTAATGTCATTTTATTAAAGAATGTAAACAAATTATAAACATATGTACTTAATTTGAATTTTCTTAAAAAAATATATTCCATTGAGGAAGTATTTTATAAAGTAATTAAATATATTTTTATGATTTACAATGAATTGATATTTTATTTAAAAATGTTTATTTTTAACCAAGAAAATTTTATATAATTTATTTTTCAAAAATTTTTATACACACATAATAAATATTATTTATTCAATAAAACTAAGCACTGTTTTTATAATCCACATAATACGAAAAATAAAAGTAGATAAATATTTATACCATATTTGTTTAGTATTGAAATAAACAACAAATAAATAGTTATTTTTTTTTGGTGCTAAAATGTGTCTGATTATCAAAAACAGATCTTTTGAAAGGAATTTTTAAATTGATGATCTTTTGAAACAAATTATTCTCTTATTTTGATAAAATATTTTACAAAAATATTTAGTAATCATTTTTTTGAAAATTTTATTTGTTTTGAGCATCGTAACCAAGCAAACATTTTCAGTGTACTGTATTATAAAATTTGTGATACATTAAAATTTTAAATTTTGTAACGTTTTGATAATTATTGAATATTTATAAAATCTTCTGGTGTTGGATTAAGTAATTAATTTGTGTTGAATATATATATATATATATATATATATATATATATATATACATATTCACACATATAAGGACTCAAATAATACTGAAGAGTTTAGACTTACATTTACTTGTTTACTTTTATTTAATATCTTTCAGTATCATTTAGACCACTTAATATGTACTATTTCCATAGTTAATGGAATATTTGAAAACTTTTTAACCTTTTTAAAAATTAAATCGATTTCTCTTAATTTTTTCAAAAATTATAAAAAAAAATCTTTTAAAATTGATATTTAAGAGAATAAAAAAGTTATAAAATGTTATATTAAATAAACAAATATTTAAGAATATGAATTGTTATTCTGGATAAAAATTCATCAAAAGTGATTTACAAGCAGATCTATAGTTTATTATAGAATCTAATTATTGTTTATAGTATTGATATTTTTTAAAATGATTTTATCCAATTTATTAGTTATTTATACAAATTTTTGTATCACCCAAATACCATCATTCGATGCAGGAAATAATATAATATCTATAATTCGTCTGTATTGTATTAATCATAAATTTATACTGAATTTATGTGTTTTAATTTAAAAAAATATATTATTTTTATACTTTTAAAATCCATCGTTTGTTACGCTTGAAATATACATATCAATTCTTTCCATCAACTTTCACATATTTATTAAACAAGTTAAAATCTGCAAATATTTGTTACTTATCTCTCACTATAAGTAGTTATATATATATATATATATATAGTAAAATAATATTTATAGTTACTATAAAGTCTGTTTTGATATTTTACATCCATACTTTGTATTTACTAACATAAAATTGTTTATAATTATATTTTATCCTTTATTACATGCCTCCTTTATGCTTATTATTTAGTCACATTTATATATTTATATAATAATTGCAAATAATGAATAATTTAATAAGCAAATAATTTGTGTAAAATTTATTAATTCAAATTTACAATTTTTAATTGCCAATTCTAATTATTTAAAAAAATTTTTCTTCAAGTATAAACAAACAATTGTTACCAGTTTTTTTCCTCCATTAAAAATTATTTATAGAACTAATGTTTTTTTACATTTTTTAACAATTCGATGTATTTGTTTAATTATGATAAAATTTCACTTATATTTCTATACATATATTTATATAAGCTGAATGCATATTCTACTACTATAAAAACAAATAATAGTAGTTTGCAATAAATCTATTAAAACTATACAAACAGCACGTTTATTTCAATATTTACATTTCAGTTTGTTTTCTTTCAAACTCATCGTACGTTATTATGAATTGTTCTAGATAATATATTATTTAATATATTTCAAAATGTCTGACATGATTATTTGCATTTTTTCTCACACGCCCAAAATTTCATTTCTTCTAATTGATCAAAAATACTCATTTGAGGTATGATGTAACGTTCAGTTTTAGTATTTTAATTTATTATTATTTTTTCACCATACTTAGGACATATCTGTGAAGTAATTTTATTCATATGGCACAGATTTTAAGTGTTTTTACTTATTGAAATGTTGACTATCATTCATAGATAAGAGAGTGTTTTTTTAATAACTTTCAAATCAAATTAATCTGATTTATAACACACACGTGTATATTATATATATATATATATATATATATATATATATATATATATATATATATATATATATATAAATACATAAATATGTGCGTGTATGTTAAATCTCTCTCTCTCTCTCTCTCTCTCTCTCTATATATATATATATATATATATATATAAAGGAAAAATAATAATTTTTTGGAATTATATACTTGATATATGGCAAAAACAAATGTTAATTAATTTCCTTGAAAGATAAAGGACGAAGATGAAGAATCATAAAAAATATTCATAAACAATTTCATGCTCTCTTGTTAGAAACACTTAATAAACTTCATGATTAATTTTATGAATATGGTAAAAATATAAGCTTGGTAGAAGCTGTTTTTTGAAGAATTTTATTCCTCTCTACCTTTAATCTTTAATTTTATTAAAACATTTTTTTTTTAAATCTTAACTTTTTTATAAAAAAATAATTCTTTTACCAACTTTGAAAACTGATATAGAGAAATATCAGTACTATTTTTTTATTTCTTAGATTAATACAAATAAATCATTCACTTTTAATATTATGAGAATTTATAAAGTAAAACTTTGACGTTGATAACATAGCCATCAAAATGCGTATCAGCGAATAAAGTAAACAAGAAATGATTATTGAATCGTTTTATAAAATTTTATATTATTTGAGGCGAGTCGTTAATTTGTGTTAATAAAATAAATAGTCTATTTCTAAGGACAAACTTCTTCATAAATCTTTTGAATTCTTTAACTAATTTCTACAATATTTAATTTTATATGAAAATAATACAAAAATAGCAACATTTATATGATAAAAAAATGATTGCAGAAATATAAATTTAAGATAAATATTTCTTTTATTTTTGTAATATTTTAGGTACTTTTTTAATTCTCTTATACATATGTGTGTTTATATTTATATTATACTCGTATATATATATATATATATATATATATATATATATATATATATATCATTATCAGTCTTTTTCTATATCTTATTGGAAAAAGACCTCTTTCCAAATTTTCCATTTTGACCAGCTCAATGTTTTTTCTTTCATATATACGTATATTCAAATGGATTTGAAGAGGAAGACATTGAATTAGTCGAAGTGGAAAATTTTGAGAGACTTTCATTCAGTAGAAGACTGAGAACAGCTGATATTGTTGATGATAATAATGACATATTCATACATACATACATATATATATATATATATATATATATGTTTATATAATATTTCTAAATTTTGGCATTTTTTAAAGAGTAATTCTTTTGAAAATTTTAAACCGTTTTTCTTACTCCATGAATTATGAAAACTTTGTGTATAAAGTATAATTATTATTTATATGAAATAAATTCGACAATGCATTTTTTAGCGGAAATTCTAATATTATAATTTTATTCCATAAATTAATAATTTATGTAATGAAAAAATATAAATTAAGTAATAAAATTTATATCTCAAAAATTATATATTAAATATTGTTTTCTTTTCTTTTTGTTTATAATTGTTTAATATTAATAAATTCAAATTGTAAATTCAAAAGAATTTACTATAAGAAAAGAAATGAAAATTATCTTTTAGTATAATCCGTCTTAATAAAATATTCAATCAGATTATAAATTCAATTAATTTTTCCATTCCTAAAGTATGACTCAATTCAAAAGTAGGTTATGGATAAAAACGTTGGTGTTTATTTAGTAAACTGAATTTATCTTCTATACAAACATGTATTCTAGTTATTAATTAAGATTTTTTTAAATATCTATTATTTGAATTTTTTAACTAACATTAATGTTGTATTAACATAATCTGTATTTCAATTACTAATACAATCTTAAAAACATGTTTTCTTATCACAGGTTGTTTTAATCATGTTTGGATTTTTGAGTTGCTTTTTCCATAAAAATATTTTTGTACTCTAGTAATTTGGTTCGTATCGTCTATAATATATATATATATATATATATATATATATATATATATATATATATATATATATATATATATATTTGGTTAATTTTAGTATAAAAATATTTATTTCAAATTCTATTTTTATTATTTCTTTTGAACTATATTTTCATTACAATATTAATTATTTTATTCGTAATATTATTTTAATTACGTCATATAAAATTCAATCAGTATATAATTAATTGTATGTTTGTATGAATTATAATTTTGGCGCACTTAAATATATATGTCAGCATAGTACCTGACTAATATTTGTCAGCATCTATAACTTATTTACGTATGTTAATATTTGTTAAATAAATATTACGTACGACATTTTGCTTCATCAAACATTTTTGTACATAATGCAAAGTTTTAAAATTTTGTACATAATAATGTATGTATTTTCCTTAAATGTTATATAAAGTAATTGCTTCCTTAAATTTGTTTTTTAAAATTTTTTATATAGAATAATACTCTTCATTACATGTGTGTATGTTCTTTTTAGTTATAAAAATATACAATAACATTTGGTCCTTTCGGTAAATAAGAATACGAGACACTTTTATATTATTTTTATTTTATAGAGTCATCGAAATTGACGCCTAGATTTGAGTTTTATTAAAAAGAAACATGTGTATAGGGTGGTTATAGAGAAACATGTATATAGTTTATTTTATTTCTTTTTAATAAAACACAAATCTAGGCGTCACATTTCGATGACCCTATATAAATCATAAAGTTTAAAATATATAACAAAATTTGTTAGGAATTCATTTTAATTGTAAAAATATTTTCCCAATTATTAGAGTTTTTGTAAAAAATATATACTTAAAATAGTTAAATATTTATACAAAATTTTAATTTGATACTTTTTGAGACAAAATATTCATAAAAATAAAATTATTAGATATTTTTATTTCTTTGTAGTTTTTATTATGTATAATTATATTATTATTTATATAAAAAATGATTTTTTTAACATGATTAAATTGTATAAAATTTTGTAGTTTTATATAATTTTTTAAGATAATATAATAATCAGATAAGTGAATTAATTCTCTGTAACACAAGATTAAATGATAATTAATTAATCTTGATATAACACTTATTTTTTATATTAAAGAAGATTTATTCAAGATAAAAAAATATTTTTACGTAACTTTTACAAAATATTTCATATTGATAAAGGTAGATGATATCAAATCAGTACTAAAGCAAATATAACTGATTTTTTTATTTAGATAATAATTCTGTTCATCAATTAATATTTTTTTTAATATCTATTATTTAAATCTTTTAACCAATATAATATTATAACACATGTTATATTTCAATTACTACTGCAGTTCGAAAATTATATTTTCTTTTCATCATGCTTTAATTTTTGATTTGTTTTTTTTAAAATTTTCCATTAAAGTATTCTAATAATTTAATACATAAATAAAGGATGGATAAAATGAAATTGAAGAATTTATACACATTTACTCGTCTGCTATTATTTATTTTTCTTTATTATCCTTCAGTTTCATTTAGGCTATGCAATATACATTATGATTCCTTAATTAAACATGAATATTGTTTCTTAATTTAATAAAAATTAATTGATTTTATAAAAATATTACAATTTATAATAATTATTTTTTATAGTAATGTCATTATATATTTTTTATTTTTATACACAAGTTGATATTTATTGTGTCAGGTTATGGTTAGAAAACAATTATATATATATATATATATATATATATATATATATATATATATACAATTTATTGAATTTAACACGTACCAATAATCAAATAATTTTGTTTAAAGGTCATTTAATAAGAATGTGTCTTGTTTACAATAAAAAAATTGATTTAAAAAAAGTGTATTACTTTCTTCCTGTTTTAAATACAAAATTACATATATATATATATATATATATATATATATATATATATATATATGAAACATTTGTGTGTGTGTGTATGTATGTATAGGAATATATTTGTTTATATTTATAGTTTTTAAAATTTTAGTAAATCAATATATAAGTTTTTGTTCAACAAATGCGAGCAAAATAGAAAGCATTAAATACAAAAATAAATAAAACAACATTACTAGTTATTTGTAACAAAACTATAATGCATTAAGCGAATTTAGTTTAGTATTCAATCTATTTTAGAATAGAACGTTTAGTTAATTTGTGTTTGTGTTTAAAAGATTTTAAATATATAAGTCATATTATTAAATACTATAATATATAATTGAACGAAATTAAAATGAAGATTCAGTTTATCAATATTATTAATGATTACGTGACTTGATGAAATTCAATGTTGACTTCAGGCGAATAAAAATTGATACATCCTATAGATGCAATATAATGTGGATGTAAGTACAATTTTAGACACGATATTCCGTTTTTTATTTTTTTTAATTGGAATTTCAATAAAAAAAATATATTTAATTAGCAAAAAAAGATGTTTTATTATAGATAATTTTCAAAGTATACACACGTGAATAAAAATCTATTGAATTGTTTCCATATAAATATATATATATATATATATATATATATATATATATATATATATATATATATATATATATACTTACTGGTAAATAAATTCTCAAAAATTTAGTTGATATAGAAAATTATATTGTGATTTAAAATACTTATTAATATCGTGTTTAAAATGTTAATCTTATTCTTCTAATTCGTGTACTTATCTATCTGTGAAATATTTTTTCTTCCAAGATTAATTAAAATCATTTTGCTTCTTAGCATGAATACTAATATTTATTTTGTTATTAACTTATGTGTCATACAAGATCAATAAATTTGATTTAATTAATGCATATTTTTTATAATGAATATCATAATTTAATTACTTCCGATTGATAATTATTTTTTAAAAAAAATATTCAATTTTATGAATTATTACTAAAGTTTTCTAAAAATGATAATACAAATATCAAACGTAATGTCAGCTAATTGAATGAGTAATTTATTATTATTGATTGTATTGATAAAATTTTGTGATATTGGAGAGAAAGATTCATTATGTAAAAATGAATTAGTATTTTGCAATAAAAATTAGTTAAACATTTAAATTATAGATAGATAGATAGTAGTTATTTGATAATTTTTGAAAAAAATAACAATTTGTAACAAATTCAAAAACCAATAAAATTATAATTTATTGGTGTGCTTAAAAATGAAACATTGCCTTAGAATAATTTAATTTTTCGATAGTTATTAACATATTATATATATATATATATATATATATATATATATATATATAATATTTGATTTTACATTAAAAATTTTACTTACACAATTATTTTCAAATATTAAATCACTAATATTGTTCTACAAATTTTCAGACATTTTATGCAAATCATTTGAAAGTAATGATTAATTATTTTGTCTCGAATAGTATTCTAGAATAAATAATGAAATATTATTTCGTTATTCTCATCAACATTTATTAGAATGAAATCATTCATTTATTCAAATTACAACACTACACTTTTATTTTTACGTATTTTCAGTTTCTAAAGTATTAATATTACATAATAGTTTTTTAAATATTCAACCAACGCCTTTTTATATAAATAATTCATTTTTTAAGAAAAACTACAGAGAATAAAGTATTATTTTTCAATAATTATTATTTTTTAGTTATATAACTAAGAAATTTTAATAACATATATTTATGCCTTTTAAAATTTTTTTTATATTTTTTTTCTAAATCATTTCAAATTTTAACTAACAATATCATTCTGTTTTTCTTTCTCACCCTCCTCTCTCTTATCATTGTCATCAGCCTTTTTCTACCCTCTATTGGATGAATGTTTCTTCTAAAATTTCCCATTTCAATCAATTTAATGCCTTGAGTCAATTCTAATGAATTTTCTTATTATAGGTAAAAACGTGGAAGATAAATGAATTGGAAAAAATATTAAAAAAATAAGAGTAGGTGTTTAAACTCTGAGGATTCTTAGCACCTTCTGCCCTTCTCTTCTTATCCTAACCATTTCCATAGCCAGGAATAGGCAGAATTTTAGAAAATGAGAATAGTGGCATTTTGTACCTGATTATAGTTTTGAGAGGTTTTGGATTTTGACTCACCGCGCTGATCTCACTTTTATATTGGTGAGTACCTTTTCATTTTGACTAGAAATATTTTTTAAGCTTCTTTGCTTTGTTAGATTTGCCAATATTCAATATTTTTTCTTAGATTCCTTTTACAACTTCTAGTCATTTTCAAGCAATGAAATAAAAATTTAGAATACTTTCTTTTATATGTATATATACAGTGAGAAAGAGAGAGAAATAATAATAGATAAATATAAAGACTAAAATAAATATGTGTATGAAAAAGAACAAAGTTTTTATTTCATCATATATTAAAAACAAATTAATAAAGTGTTCTGAAAAATATTCAACTGGAATTTGAATCATTAAAAAAATAATATTCCATTTTATATATTTTACAAAAACATAATGATTTTCTGATTAGTATTTGATGTCTTTGAATAGTAACAATAATTTTAAAAATATCAACTTTTATGTTTTATTGCTACAAGCAGTGTATTTTTAATTAAATAGAATACTACAAATATGATTAATGGATTAAAAAAAGTATAAAATAAAAATGATCTTGTATATTTTGTACATTTCAATAGTTTTAATATTATATATACCTGTTATAAATAAAATGATCTTTGTAAGAAAAATAAATATAAGATCATCAGTAGCAATACAAATCTAGGTTATTGCTAAGTACAGTGATCCACTGATCTAAATTGCAGGTCATTTGATTCATAGGTAGCAAAATTACAAAAAAAACATTGTAGAAGTATTTTAATATATTTATAAGTGCATTTATATATATATATATATATATATATATATATATATATATATATAATATATATGTATATAGACATATAAAGGATGTGAACATTTGATGTTTGCATTTATATCAGTCTTTTACGATGTAATGTGAAACGATTTATTTATGATTTAATCTCTCAATGATCAGAACTATGTATTAGGGAAGAGACGGTCTACATTTTAAAAACTTTCATCTTCACATTCAAAGGTTACGAACTCTATATAAAAACTGATTACAACAGATTTGCTAATTTCCATATAGCCTTTACAAACTTTATATCTTTTTTAATTTTATAGTATTTAGTTGAATATAGCATATATTTCTAATTATAATATATTTTTACATATGTAATATATTTTTATTAATATGACTAAATATATTATTTTCTTTTTGTTTGCACACAAATTATAAATTAATTTTTGTATTTATATTAAGATGTAAAATAATATATATATTTATTTTACATATTAGAGATTTATTATAATTTGAAGGTAAGCCCAAGAAATTAATTGGTTACATTAGTGAAAATGTTAATTTTTATTGATATTTTGCTTATCATATATCACAAAATTTTAATTATATATATATATATATATATATATATATATATATAATCACTCTCTATTCACCTACTTTTGGATGAAGGCCTATCTCCAAATTTTCCATTTTGTTCTAATCAATTAGTTTTGACCATTTTGACGAATATTCTTATATCTATCTTTCATCTATCCATGGGTCTTTTTCTGGACCTTTTTATATATTTAAAATAAATAACAAAATCCATAAATAATTTTCTATCAAATCAATAACTTCTCTTGTTTATTATTGGTTCTTTTTTCTTTAACACAAATAAATTTTAATTTCAACACCACAATGGTTATAAAGTGTTTAATAATCACTTACTGTTCACTTATTGTTTATAATTATGTCATCTGATGTGCATTTCGATGACAACACCATCATCGTCAAAGCCTTTCTGTTCAAATCTAGTTCCTCTCTTCTTGTTATATGATTTATTTCTATTTTAAACTTCTCACTTTTGTCATAAGATCTGCAACTTTTGTTTTTTTTTTATCCATTCAGTTCTTTTTCTACCTTTTTGTGCTATTCCTAACACACATCTTTCCATGATTATTTATGTTGTTTTAAACTATTAAATAGTTTAAGAATTCAAGTCACATATTTCATTACCATAGGTGAGGAAATGTAGGATACATCGATCTTTTTTTTTAAAAAAAAACAGAGAAGAATAACTGACCTTATACAAATTTCTTCTAAACTGATACCATCTCATTTTTATTCTTTTATTCACTCCATCTATTAATCTAACTTTAATATTAATAAGTTGTATTAGATTTATATACTTTTTAGCTTCTATTCCTCTTTCTTTTATTTTGATTCTTCTTTGAACTGAAAATTCATTAAAATTTTATTTTGTAAAGGTTTACCATATCAGTTTTTTTGTTAGATTGAAGATGAATAATAGATTTTTGTTAAAATGAAATATATTTATTAGAATTTGTGTAATTTTTATTTAAAAATATATTTAATATAAATATATATATATATATATATATATATACATATATAAGTATTAAAAAATAATTAAATTATTTTAAAATTAATCAAATTATCTTTAAATTATATGTGTGTGATATATTAATAAAAAGTCTGAAACGCAAAAACTAAGTCATTTTGTATGAAATTACATAAACTAAATACATCTTATCGGAAGGTTATCTGTAATTATAGATTGTTGGTAATATTTACTATAATTATTTACTTTAATTCATTTTATAACTAATCATATACAATACATTAACAAAATGTTGCAAAATTCAATTATTTGTACTGATACAAAACTGTAATTTCTTTTTTGCAAAAAAATTCATGATAATTTTTAAAAGTATATTTAAAAATTGTTATTTTATACAAAGGAACTTTTCTCATTCAAATAGTAAATTTATTAAGGTTAGATAAAATATTTTATACTATTTTTATAACCTACTAATTTACGTACCATAAATAAATCGGATATAATTATTTACTTAAAGAAGTTGTTAGAATTAAACAATAATTCAAAAAATTAATTACAGATGTACAAAAAATATTAATAAATAAATAGAACAATGTGTAAAATTAATATCGTGGTTTAACCTTAACCCAAACTATTAGACCAGAAAAGGTTGAGGATATATTTGTATTAAATGGTTGATCGAACGTTACCCACATATAAATGTTTACAGTTATGTATAATAATGTCTTTAATTATTCCCAACATTTTGTAATCATACATTAATTCCACACACACATGCATACATATATATATATATATATATATATATATATATATATACGAGGGTCGTTTGATAAATATGGTAAAAAAGTAAGAAAAACTGAAAAATTTAAATTAATTAATTAATTAAATTAAACAATAAATAAATTGACCATACTTATCAAACAATTCTCGTATATATACATATATTGGATTAGGGAAAAAGTATTTTTATATTTATTGATAGAAGATAAAGGTTTGTTTTTTGACATTACACCATTTTGTGACATATTACTGTTATATATCGTTTGTAAGGTGACATTTAAACGAAATTAAACAAAATTGGTGCATTCAGTGTAAAGTTATTAATATTAAAGATGAGTGAAAATCAACAACATTTTCGACAAATTCTACTTTTTTGTTATTAAAAAAAGAAAACGTTGCGCAAGCCCATATAAAAAATTGTAGTGTTTATGGAGAAGATATTCTAACTAAACAAACAATAAATCAATTGGTTTGTCGATTTCGAGATGGAAATTTTGAAATGAAAGATATGCCTTGTTCTAGTCGCCCTATTGTGAAAAATGTCAATGAAATCTTGCAAAAAATTAAATAAAATCAATTTGTACGCAACTTTTATATTAAATTAACAATTACTTTTAATAAAAGAATTAGTTAAATTAACATTATTAGTATGTGATACTAAAATTATTAATTTAATAGTATCATTATTTATTTTCTCTACTATTTTCATTATATTTAATATTTTAAATTATTTTATTATTTTACCTCATTTTCCTTCTACGAAAAAAATAAATTTAAAATAAATTGAAAAAATTGAAAATTAAATTAATAAATTTATCAAGAACATTTTTAATTTTTTTAATTATTTCTACAATTTTAGTAAAAAATGTCACTAAAAATAGTAAAAAATACAAGAATAATAAAAAATAGTACATGATAGTCTGTAAATGTATGTCTAAATCCTTTAGTCTCATTTAGTCCATCTACATATATATATATTAAAGAGAAATTCATTCAATTGGTAGAAGTGGAAAATTTTGGGAGAGGCCTTCATTCTGTAATAGATTGAGAGAAGCTACTACTGTTGCTGTTGCTAAAGATAATATAGAGTAATCCAAATTAAACTGGAGGACATAAAGCAGGATCAAATGTTACATCTTTAAGTCTCATTTAGACCATTCCATATATATATATATATATATATATATATATATATATATATAATAGTGATAAAAATTAAACTTATTTTTCAAAACATTTTTGTAATGACAAATACAGAAATTAAATTGATATTATTTAAAATAGTTTCTCTTTTATTTTATACAATAACGTTAAATATATATAAAAAATAAATTATATAAACTTTATCACAGTATTATATATTTTTTTAAAAATCAACTTTTGTCTACATTTCATTAGGTATTTAAAAATGTCTTTTTCAACTACTTTTTATTATCAGGATATTAAACAAACCAAAATATAATTTATATTTGAGTATTAATATTTGTTTTTCGTTTAAAAATGATTTACAGCTAAGATATTTTACTAGCAGGTCCTTTTTGTCACATTAAGTAATTCACAAGTACGGAAATATTTTACAGGAATAAATCTCTATTACATATTACTCTATTACAAACTTTAACAATCATTTTTTTATTCAATTTTATTTTAATGTCCATTTTAATGATCATTATCTTATTTTATAGTGTAATATTGTAAAAAATGATAACGAAGCCAAGAGATTCCTGTTATGAAACATTGATTTGATAAAATCTTGTTATATTGAAAATTATATTATTTATATGAAAATAAATCAGATTAAAATTAATACATGAAAGTAAATAAGATAAACAGATTATAACATTTAGAAATTTATACAAATAAAATTAAAATATGAAACTGAATTTCTTTTTTCAGTATGAAAATTATTTAATAAAAAATCCATTAATTCAAGAAAATTCGAATAATTATAAATCTATTTTTATGAATATGTGTTTATATGTATTTTCTGAACAGGAATACATCCAAATATAACTGTATGTCTCTTTATAACAACATATGTTTGTGAATAAGTGATTGCGTGTGTATATCAACTAAGTGAAATTAGCGTAAAAGTCGTGTAATAAATAATTATTAAGCAATGTTTGATAAACTCATTACCGTTTTTAGAGAAAGATTGAAATTGTTTTCTTCGAATTATCAAGTGACTCAGTTTAAAAGATGTCTATCTATTTATCTGTTTCTCTCTCTCTCTCTCTCTAATATATATATATATATATATATATATATATATATATATATATATAAATTGTAAAATATATAAAAATATGAATAATATTCTTAAAAAAATACTTACACTATCTATATTAACTCATAATAAAAATGAAATCGAAATGAGAGTGAAAATGAAATTTACCACAGTCAATTAAATAAATAGTACTATTTCTATGACCGAATTAAAATAATCTTGTAATACTAATTGTATGAATTAATTGAATTGTAGATTTTTTTATTATTAGTTTAATACACGAAACGTATTATTATATATTTAAGTGTGTTCTGCACATATTTTTATGAAATAAATTTGACAAGATCGGTGTAATATTTTCACTTTATTTGTAATAAATAATAAATATGTAAATATTACCAAATAAGATTCAGTTGAATTTAAATTTTAGGCAATCGTTAATTATTTATATTTTAATTGCTTGCAAATGTATGTTCAATATTGGTTTATATTTTTATTATTTATATTTTGTAAAATATATTCCCTTTGTTTTTTATATACTTTTAATATAATTTGAGTTCAAATAAAAAATATTTTTATAATTATTTTTATAACTATTTATTATTTTTTTAGAAAAAAGGCTACTTCATTAAATTATATTTTTTATATTTGAGATGTTAATATATTTTATGTATAAAGTTTATAATGTTCAATGAAAAGTTAAACATTTTAATTATGTCGATTAAAAAATAATGTTAATTGATTTCAAATATAAATATTTAATAATGATCATGACAACATTTAATAATTATTAGTTGTATGAAATTGTTTAACAAAATTGCATACACATTCTCAAAAGCATATATATATATATATATATATATATATATATATATATATATATGTATATATATATATATTCTTTTTTCAAAAGTTATACTAACCTATAAAAATTACTTTTTTTGATATGTATGTGTGTGTGTATAGAAAGAGAGAGAGAAAAGAGTGTGTTTTTTAGGTTGGATAGAACTTTCGATAGGGATTCAATTTAAAGTTCTATCACGCTTTAAAAAATACTTATACATATCATCAGTCTTATTCTGTTAATTTTTGTATGAACTTACGTTTCATATTGCTTAGTTATTTAATAATTGGAGTATAACTCAGTTTTTAATAGTATATAAAATTAAACACACATACACACATACACACAAACGCACTTATATATATATATATATATATATATATATATATATATATATATATATATATATATATATATATAGGCATTGTATATAATCAGTCTCTTTATATCTTCTGCTTGATAAAAGTCTCTTCCAGTCAATCCAATGTTTTTCTTTTTCAATCAATTTTAACAAATTTTCTTATATCTCTATTTTATTTATCCATAAATCTTTTTTTAGACTTTTTTGTATTTCTAAGTTCCCAATCAATAATATTATATATAGAGAGATAGAGAGAAAGAGAAAGATTTATTAAATAAATATATATTATATTAATATGAATGTTTTGTATTTATATTTTATATTAATTTGATTTATGTATATGATGAAGTTAATTAAACTCAGACCTTCGTTATAAACACACCTAAAAAATAAAATTTGAATATAATTAAATTATGTTTTTTACAAACGATATTTATTTAGAAAGAATAACTTAATGACTTTATTGAATTAATAAGACTAACTGTCAATGTATTTATATTTTGTATTGATAAAAATAATTTTCAAGTTCATATGGTAATTCCTTTAAAAAACATATTTTCAAGGTCTCTAAAATTTCTTTAATAGATTGTAATAATCATATTAGATAGATAAAAATAGATATAATTGATTTATTTATATCTAGAGAATAATAATGATAAAAAATAAAATGTTAATCATTTTTTAATAAACCGTTTAATAATAATCGTTTCTCGTTTCTAAAAAATATGTCATTTTTTACTAGATATGTAAAATATATAAAAACTTCAACACAAATAAATATCACCCCTAACACCACAAAATATTAGAAAATGTATCTTGTGGTGTTGTGGTTGAAAATTTATTTGTGTGAAAGTGAATTTGCCACAGATTCCAAATAAATAGTAGCATCAAGAGGGTAAAAATTATATTAAAAATTATCATATTGATTATAGAAAATAATGGAAATAATTTGAGTGAAAAATTGAACAAAAATTTGGTATCCTCAAATATATATATATATATATATATATATATATATATATATATATATATATATATATATATGGAAAGTTTACTTCTAATAAGTGAAGGTACTTCATGAATAAAAATGAGATCATTGTCACTTCTAATTTTATTATTATTATATATATATATATATATATATATATATATATATATATATATATAAATATGTTTGTGTGTATTGTCAGCTAAGATTGATTTGTAAAATGTCGATTTAAAATGTACATTATTAATAATTCACACATGCTGTTAGTATGAAGAAACAATTCGTTAAGGGTCAAGCCATAATACATAAACGTTTTTCGTTGATACGTGACCAACAAAAATTAAAAGTATGCTCAAGGCATTCACTACTCAATTTTTTACTCTCTAAGTTTAATTAAACTTAATTAGAAATATGCGAAATTTTGTGTAATAGTTGTGAATGTTGCTAAATTTTTAGTTTAAGAATGAAATTCGATATATCAACATATTGTTATTTAATAATACATAATTATTATTGTTGTACTATTATGAATAAAATCCACTTATTTGGAATAGTATTATTATATTTCGATTAACTTCAATGTGATTTTATTTGAATATTTTTATTTATTCTTAACTTGATCTAACCTGAAATTAAATTCCAATTTTGATAATAATCGTAAACGATTAAAATGTTTTGTAATATGTATGTTTTATTGAGTATTACATAATTAAAAAAGGTTTTTTTAAAAAAATACAGAAGTTATTTTAAAATTATATACTTTTTTTGTTCAAAAGGTCAATCTTTATTACTGAGCAATATAATTTATTTAAATAATTGAAGTTGCATGTCTATTAATTAAAATGAAATATTACTAATCTATTTCCTATAGAATATGAAATATATTTAAGTTAATTAATTTCATTATGTAATTTTTTTTATATTTTTTCTACTTTGGTATTGAATAATTATATATATTTTTATAATTAAAAAATCTCGAAATATTATTCTAAACTATAACAAAAAAAATAAAATATTATTAAATTTATTAAATATTAATGATTAATGCATGTAGTTATAATTATATTAAGTGTGAAATACATTAGTTTTATATTAATTAAATTATTTATATGATTATATTACAAGAAAAAAATATAAAATATTAAAAAAGAGCAGTAAGAATTTTTACAATTATAAATATAAATGAAAAGAAAAGTAACGTAACCATGAATGGCCAATTAATCCTCAAGCAGAACACGTAAGAGTGAAGATTATATAATTAGTGGTTATATAAGATTATATTGCGTGTTAAAAATATTTTTTTAAAATTTGTACGTGTCCAAACCCGAGGACTTGTTTAAATTTCAGTTATTATTTAATTATAAAATTTGTTTAATCGTTTAGTAAAATAAATTAAATAAGCATTGTTGTTTTGAATTTTTGTATGGATTTAATATTTTGGATCACAGTTTAATTATAAATACATTTAATTACACCTATTTTGAGTTGCATTGATCATAAAAAATTCGATATATGTTAATATATTTACACAATAAGTATCTGAAGAGAAAATATAATACATTTTATCGATACCAATTAATATAATTTATTGTCTTTTATCTGTTTCGTGTTTAAATCGTCTTTGAACCAGAATCAGTATAAAAGATTTTTTTCGAAACCTGATTATTTTTAAGGCAATTTTTTGGAATTAGTCGTTTATAAACATCATTAATAACGATTTGAAATATTTTAATGTTAATAATATGAAATTTATTATCTTAAACAGAATTTTTATAAAAAAAATAACTAATTATTTTTTTTCATGCAGTATTCTTCTATCAAAATAGAAATGACAAATAGAAATTGATATAAAAACTCTTCATTATCTTCATTTACCTGATTATTTATCCTGAGTAGAGAATACTACAGATAAATAAAATTTATATCATTTTTATATTTCTAATTCAAACATTTAAGGGTTGTAATCTCATGTGGAAGTAAATGTAGAGGTGTATGAAATCTGGTCTATTATTAAAATTTAAAAAATTAAATAAATTAAGAAATAGCTTTTTTGTTAAATTTTATGGAGTATTATACTTAATTAAGCTGAGTTACACAATAAAAAAATAGGCAGTAATTTAAGGGAAAGACAAAAATGTACAATTTTTTTTTGAACTTTTATTGTTTGTAACAAAAGTTACTTGATTGAAACTAATTTCTATATTTTTAGAAAAAAAGATCGTACACAAATGAATTAACACTCCCAGCGCTATAAAATATCCAAAGATTTTATGAAACAACGTTTTGACGATGATGACGATTTATTTCTTATGATGTTGAAGGTGATAATTTATTTATGTGAAAATAAATTCGACACAATTATAAAATAAATGGACATACGTTAAAAACTAAATTGAATAATTGTAAGAATATTTAAAAAATAATAAAATTATTTTTCATAACAGTTTTTGTGCTTAAAAAGATTTTTATTTGTTTATGTTGAAACCAGTCTTCAGATATAATATAAATTTAGGAAAAATAAAGTCTTTATTATCACAATACCAACATATATGTTTTTCTGAGAGGAACTATGACATTTATTATTTTTATAATAATTAATAGAATTTTTTATGCTAAAATAATTTTATGTAAATTCAAATCAAAAAATGTAGGGAACAGGAGTTATGATTCTTTGCAAAAATCATTAAATACAATATGAGGAAAAATATATATTGTAAAAAATTATTTGTTTGTTTTTATTAAGTAAAATTATTTTTTAAAAAATCAAAATCAATTCATTTTAATTATGCTTCTTATTAAAAAATATTTATCCATGTAAAGATAAATTTTAGCACATTATATAATTATCTCGTTTTAATTAATTTGATTAATTTCTTTTCTTAAAAATTTATAAATCAAAAAATCATATAATTGGATGTGTTAATTTTTTTTAAAATAATTCCCAGTAAATTTAAATAACAAAAATGTATGAAAGAGGAATTGTGATTTTTTGTAAAAAAAAACACAATATGGAGAAAAATATATATTTTGAAAAATTATTTGTTTGTCATTAATAGAAATATTAATGTTTTTATTAAGTAAAATTCTTTTTAAGGTATCAAAATCAATTCGTTTTAATTATGCTTTTTATTGAAAAATATTTTAATAAAAAAAATATTTAATAAATTTATCTATGTAAAGATAAATTCTAAGTCATAATTTAATTATTTTCTTTTAAATAATTTGATTAATTTATTTTCTTAAATATTTAAAAAACTAAAAATCATGTTATTAGATTTGTTAAAAAAATAGTTTCCAGTAAATTTATTTAAAAAAAAGGAAGGAATAAAAGCAGTGATTTTTGCAATAAATAGTTAATTACAGCATGGAAAAATATATTTATTGTAAAAACTATTTGTTGTATTAACTTTCAATGTCAATTAATAAACATATTAATAATTTTATTCGGTAGAATTATTTTTTAAGGATCAAAATCAATTTGGTTTAATGATGCATTTTACTAACAAAAATATTTATATGTGTTGAGATAGATTTTAGTTTATAATTTAATTATCTTGTTTTGAATAATTTGATTAATTTATTTTTTAAAATATTTATGAAACTATAAATCCTATAATTAGATGTTTCAAATTTCTCTTAGTTGTTTTTTGTTGTTAATTTAATATTTATTGGAAACAAAAATTGAATTAATTTCTTAATAATTACAATATATACTTATATATATAATGATAGCCATGGTCATCAAATAATTGAAATTATGTTTAATTCGTTGCTCAGAAATATTATTGAGAGACGTTATTAGAAGAAGACGGATTTATAAATAAAATTATACCATTCGCGAACGTATCGTATGAAAAGAAATTGTTGACGATATCGTATTATTGCAAATATAACCTTTATTATTAGAGAAAATGAAGTAGTCATTCGTAAACTCGCATACAGGTTTAAATACTGTTGACGTTTTTACTCATTTGTTATTATACAACTGTGCAATTTATAAATACGTATATCAATAGTTCTTGCACAGGTAGTTCGTGTATTCTACAAGAATGTCGGTCACAGAACTGTTACCTTGGTAGTCGTAGTCTTAAGCTCGTTGCAGAAGGCTGGTTCCAAATGGAGTCTCTATTGTTGTGAACTGTTTACTTATTTTGGATTTACTTTTCATTTCGTTTGTGACTTACACTTGATTCGGTACACATTGACGACGTTTTTTATTTTAAATTTACAGACGGTTATTGCGTTTTAACGTGTAATTTGTGTGCTTTTTACTTATTTTTTTACAATTTACATTAAACGACTATTATAAATTTTAGTTGTTAATTTTTTGTGCGGTGTTTACGTTTAGTTCGATTCTTTTAAAAGGATTTTTGGTATGTATTTTCAGTTATTTTTATATAGGTTATATTTAATAAATCTAGAAATATATGTTTATATATAAATTTTAATATTATTAAATTCATTGTTGAAAATCATATAAACGTTTTTATAAACTTTGTATTAATAATGAATCAAAACTATAATTTTAAACTACAGGTTATATATATATATATATATATATATATATATATATATATATAATTAAGGTAAAAAATATTTAAATATTGTTAAAGAAAAGCTTTCATTTTAGACATAAATTAAAGCATGTATTTATCTTCAATTTAATATATTAAAAATGTTAACTATATTTAAATTATTTACTAAAGTTGTATATATTTACATGAATTAATTATTGAATTTGATTATAATTTTATTCTTCTAAAAGATATTTGCTAAATGTTGATGTATAAAAATATTTATTACATTAATTCATAAAATATTGTTATCAAATTCTAAATATATATATTTTTCAAATATATGTTTTTTACTAAAAATAAAATGAGAAATAAAAGTAAATTAATAATAAAGTATTTTTTTTATAAATTAACTTATTCTGGTAAAAAATTCGCTTATTTTCTTTGTTTACTCCACTTAAACCTCATTCAAAAAACGAGCTTTAAATATCAGTATAATTGTGCATATTTTAAATCAGCTGTAACACATTTCAAGCTCGATTTAACATGTATATAATAAAGGTAAATTCCCATTTCTTTACTAACAGGATGTAGTGTTAGTAGTTAAGATTAAAGTATGTTATGAGTAAACTTGTTTTAATACTTTTATATGCACACACACACACATATATATCTATATACATATATATATATATATATATATATATATATATATATATATATATATTGAAAATTGTAGCGTTTAACGAAATATCATACTTAATAGGAATTTGAGATAGCAGTTATAATAATGTTTTGATTTAAAACCCACTTTAGAAGAATCGAACAGTGTATATTTGCATCAATAATATTAAAAAGATATTTGATTGAGTGAGAAAAAATATATTTAAAATACAGTATTTATTACTAAAATATGAATTTATAATAATTTTCATACAAATATTTTTTTTCATTAAAATTTAGTATATATATATATATATTTTAATATTTATACATACACACACACAAATATATATATATATATATATATATATATATATATATATATATATATATATATATAACTTTCTTATTATCAGAAAAATGTCATTTGAAATTGTATAATAAAAAATTAAAAAAGACAAATGTAATAGAATTATCAATAATAAAAAAAATGTTAATTTTTAAATAGTAATCATTATTTAATTTATATATATATATGTTAACATTTATTGCATTTATTAATTTTTTTAACACTAAAATTTTTAATATTACTTAAAAGTGTTTTTAAATAATAAATTAAATCATATTTTAACCTAAACACGTTTAATCCATTTAAGAAAAGAATAAAGTGAAGAAAGTGGTAGCATTATTTGTTGAAAAATATTTTTATTAAAATTTGTTTATACGTAAAAAATATGTTTTTAATGAATGGATTTTTAACATTTCTTTCAAAAAAATATTTTTCTCAATAAATAATGTTAGTTAATATGTTAAAATCACTTTTTTACAATAATGTTATATAATACTTTGCTTTTGGTTGAGAAATTATATATATATATATATATATATATATATATATATATATATATATATATATATATATATATATATATATATATATATATATATATATATGTATATATATTATATATAACACACATGTGTGTAAAAAGAATTTGACATTTGCAATTTCGTTTTAATTCTAAACTAGTTTGCGTATCGTTTTTAATATTCATAAATGTAATTTTTACATTATATATATATATATATATATATATATATATATATATATATATATATATATATATATATATATAAATATATGTATTAATGTTTTAGATTATTCTTTTTTATTATTTATGTCATTTTTACAGCATGTTTGTGAGTTTTGTTGATTAATAGATCTTTTGATGAATTACAAATGTGTTTTTCTGGTATTTCAATTAGTATAAATTTTTATTATCTATTTTATAGTAGTATCTATAAAAGAAAAAAATATAAATATATATATATATATATATATATATATATATATATATATATATATATATATATATATATATATTATATATATATTATAGAATGAGTTTTCATTAATAATTTAGTATATACAATATAATTATTTTGTTTAAATTTTAATTATATTTTTATTTTCTTTAGTAATGTATTAGTCTAATGGCAAATATTGGTATTTTTTTAATATTCCTCGAAATGTGTAATTAATACATTTTTTTAGTTTCTAAAAATATTACCAATTAAAAAAAAATCTTAAGAAAATGAACTATTATACCTTTTATTTATTACTTAAAATCAGTAATCATTAAAGTATATAATTGAAATTGTCACATTTTCATAAATTACTTTTAATTAAAATGTGTTTTTTCCTAAAGATGACAAAACATGTGTTTCTTAGAAACATATCGTGATGACATTGACATTTTTTCGATATTTTTATATAAAATCAAATGTTAAAAAATTAATAATACTGAAAATGTTAGGAAAAATATTTTAATTTATATTTTTTTGCGTTTTTTGTTTATCATATTGAAATGAAATGCACTTATTAATATTCAAATCGAAAATAAAATGAGCATAATGAAGTAATATTTAATTTTTATACAAACTATTATTGAATATCCAGATGGAGTTGATGAAGTTAAAATGTAATGATTTTACCAATTTTAATTTTTGATATCATTTTAAGAATTTGAATTTATAATTACAATTTTGTACATAATTCATTTCTCTCTAAACATACATAGATATATATATATATATATATATATATATATATATATATATATATATATATATATATATTTATATTTGTAATTAAATTTTTGTTTATAATTTTGAAATAATTGAAATAATAGTATATTACTATTGATAAGATAAAGATTAAATGTGAATATTTTGCTATTAGATTAGAATGAATAACTGACTTTAATAAATTATAATTTTTTTAAAGTATTAAATTACAAGGTTTTTATTTGCTTTGATAATTTAATATAGCAATATTTTTTTACTAATATTAATACGTCTAGTTACTTTTACAAGTCCAGTAACAGGGGTTTAAATTTTGGAATATTTTTTATCTAATTATATTTTAAATCTTTAACTTATTTTTAATGCCTTAATTGACAAATGAGGTAATTTAACGATTTTAAAATGAAGACTTCAAAAGCAATATACCTGTTTGAATTATTATACTATTAGTAACTGTTTTTTTTTGTATTTTAATAATTTAATTTTTAGTCTATAATCGTTTTTCCTATTGGAAAATAGAACAAAATTCTTTGATTAAAGTTCTCTAAAGCCGAATAAGAACTTTAAAAATTCAAATTTAACTTAATTGTAAGAGATTAAAGTATTTTTTTAGAAATTCAAAATTTATGTAGAACTATTTTAGATATTTATTAATTAATTTAATTATAAAATAATATGAAATAATATTTTTTACATATATATATATATATATATATATATATATATATATATATATATATATATAAACCAAATAATATTCTAAGGAAATATAATAATACACATAGAAAAATTATTTTGTACTTGAATGCTAATCATTAAAATATTATTTATATCTTTGTTTGTAAACAAAAACGTAAGATATTTATAGGAATTTATTAGTTAAAGAATGTACTCAATGCTATAATTATTTTTTCCATCTTTTCAATTTAATCGTCCTCCAGACAACTCATCTTAAAAAAATGTTAAACAAAAAATTATAGTATTTTTTACAACCATTTCTCATAGATGGAAGGAATTTATGTTTGAATATATTTTATTGTTTATTTGAGTAAAGTTAATATTCTTAACTATAATTAAATACTGGTACCTTGCAAACGAAAAATATTACATTTAATAGGCGGTCATACCAGTTTTTCTTCTCTCTTTCTTCATGTATATATATATATATATATATATATATATATTTCAATTTTTGGGAAATACGTCGATAGTATCAACTAACTCAACATAGAGATGAAATCATTGAGGAGAACAAAAAAAAGAAGGATATAAATTAGTACGTCAACAACCTAATAATCAGTTTTCGAACACATTTTTTATACATAGATACACACACATACACACGCACATATATATATATATATATATAATTCTGAAAATATTTTCCATAAAACAGAAATCCGTTGTTGAGTAAGTAAGCATATAAGATACGCTAATAACTTGAGGAATATTTATTTATAGTAAAAAATGTAAAAAATTATATAGATTTAATATAATCAAATTAAATAATTTTATAACTCTCAAATATTTTAAATATCGTATACACACAGTCTCTCTCTTTCTCTCTTACATACACACACACACACACATATATATATATATATATATATATATATATATTTATATAAAAATATACGAAGGTCGTTTGATAATTATGGTAAAAAGTAAGGAAAACTAAATTGAAAAATTTAATTAAATTAATTAATTAAATAAATTAAACAATAAATAAATTTACCATACTTATCAAACGACCCTCATATATACAAATGTGTATTACAATTTAATTCTTTAATAAAATATATTTATTTAGCATAAATTTATTTTACAAAATAAAAAAGTCATATATTTCGAATATTTTTAAATTACAGTAATGTACATTATTAAACATTTAATAATAAATATATAATGATAAAAATTTTGATAAAAAACTGTATTAAAAAAAAACATTTTTCTCATTTTATTATCTAAAATTGATATATTTTTCAATTAAAACTAATTATTCAATAAATGTGAAAACATGAATTCATACTTTTATTATTGACTTCTTAGTTTAACAAGTCAACAATCTTTTTTCGTCTGAACGATATTATTTTATGACAGTAAAGACTTTCTAAAAATGTCATTTTTTTGCGGAAATATAAATATTTGTTCATTGATCATTACATCAAATTCATACAAGTTCATAATATTTTAGAACATAAATATACAGATTTTGAGTATATTGACGTCGAATATTAAACCTTAAAATAATTTAAACTGATTTTAATTGAAAGTTGATTCATATACTGCACTTTTATTGTTACCGATATTAAACCGCAAGGCCGATTGAAAAAATCTGACGTAAAAAAATAAGAAAAAAATTGTTGTAGTAGAAAGTGTAAGTAAACCTGAATAAATGTTTTCATTGACTACAATCTTGGAATATTTATTCATTATATCTTTTTATATTTGTTTATATTCTGATATCATAATTGTTATTATAAAAAAATGTTTTTTATGGAATATATATATTCTTTATATATATAATGTGTGTGTCTTATGTGATTTACTTTAGATTATATATGTACTGTAATTGTACAGTTATATATTATAAATAAAATGAGTTTTGTATAAATTATTTTTGTAATTAACATTTTCTTTAAATGTGATTTTAATATATTCTAGAATCTAAAATGAATAGAATAATATACAAAATTATAACTGAAAAAAAATTTGTACATACCTAAATTTAAATAATTGAATATAAATAAGTCAAATAAAAAAATTGATATTTAAAACTATATACTTTGCTTTCAAGAAATACACTTTTTTCAAATATTAAAATTCTATTGATGACCTTACACAATTATCGAAAGCACTTGAAATTATTTTTACATATATATACTACGTATATTGTGCAAATATTATTTTTTTTTGATTACTTAAAATTATTAGGGCATAACTTTAAAATATATTTGAATATTCATTTTTTTCTATTATAATATCATAATTATTTTTACTATTTTATGTAATAAACTGTAATATATATATATATATATATATATATATATTCGTTAAAAATAATTTTCTTTTTTCATTGATAGCATTGAATGGAAACTGTTTTTTCATTGAATTTTTTGAATTATAGATTCAAATATTGTAATTTTATAAATAATGTTTTACCTCCACCTTTGGGTTGATGTGAAAATTTCATTTCAAAAACTTTCCTGATGTTTTCCGAAAATTATCGAAATAAAAATTATATGAAAAATAAAATTAACAAAAAAATATAGATTTTCAAGTAGGTTTTTGGACATAGTAAAATTTAATAGTATTTCTATTATATATATATTATTAATAAATGTCGTCTACACAAAATCATTAACCTAGTTTTTTAAACGTTTAATTTTTCATAACATATCTATTTTGTTAAATAAAAGCAAATTCAGGGGGCAGAGAATGAAATGAGTAAGGGACGAAATTCCCTGGTATAAACATTAAATTATTATTTGATATTTTTCTAAAATCTTGTAATGTTTAAGTGAATGATTTATTTATTAAAAATAATATAATTATTAATAATATCATTTAAAAAAAATATTTTAATATCATTTCATAATATGATATCTTAAATTTGTGGTATATTTTACTGAAATAATAAAATAGCATAAATTATAGTAATTTTATTGTTTTCAAATTAAATTAATTTAAAATTTATATAGTAAAAATAATCGAATTTTGATCTATTGTTCAAAAATAAATTTATTTAAATCAAATCAGTTAATTCTCAAAACTACATTTATATAATATAAAAAATCTTGCCTTAAAAAATACAGAAGTCGTACACACTGATCGTGTAGAGTTCATTTCTTACTGAACTTTTCAAACGTTCTAAAGTTTATCGACTTGCTAAATCATCAGAATATTCATTACAAATATTTGAATTTCAAAAAAAACACATGATATTTTATTATAAACTGGTTATAAGATCTAATCATATTAGATTATGGTAGGTTTGGATAATTTCAATATTGGTCAATGACACCGACCGACGTAAACTAAACAATTATGACTTAATAAAAATTAGAGTTTCGGATGAATAACAGTGATAAAAAAATTATTTTTCTTCTCTTTAATCATTTCACTTGTGAGAGGCAAGACAGTGTAAAAGTAAGATATTTCTCTGAGTTGATTTCATCCAAACCGGTTTGTTGCCAATACGAGGTGCATTATGTAGGCTCCATACGCAAAAGAATTTCTTTCAATGTGCAATAAAAATATTTTTTACGTTTTCTTTATCAAAAAAATGAAAGTAACAGTTATACGTCCTAAAATAACATCAATATATATATATATATATATATATATATATATATATATATATAATTATATTGTTAATACTTAAGAAGTTAAAAGATAATATGACTAAAAGATTAATTTATTATAATTAATTAATTAACTAAACTATACCATATCAAGTATTTATTT
>CP092087.1:6580000-6630000 GCA_029203775.1 Neoneuromus ignobilis | reverse complement strand
CAACTAGTATCTTTAAGATTTTACAATATTTCTATAACATTAACCTAATTGAATTCGAATTACAAAACTTACAGATATATAAAATTATTTATACACACTCACATTCAGACAACGTGCATTATTACATAAATATAAGATTTTATTTAAATAATCAGCATATTTCAATAAAAGTTATCGATTGAAATGATCGAATAAAATTAAAATCAGCGCGTGTTTTAAGAAACGTGCGTCTGACTTATTTTCTACTTGAATGTATTTAATATGTCGTCCACTTTCATTTTTAACAAATCAAAATATAAAAAATAATTATATCACTGCAGCTATACTTAAGGTATTGTTCGTCAACCTTGCAATATGAAGTTTCACTAATGCAGTCAACTGTAATGACCTGATGTTTACTTTTACCTGTTTAATGGAAATGTCATTGATATATGTAAGTGAATAATTGTTTTCTCTACACATGCTTACATTTCCACTACTTTTTATGAGTATTTCATAACTTTTTTACTTTATATATATATATATATATATATATATATATGTGCGTGTACACATGTATACATATTACATATATATATTAAAATCTTTATCTATTTGTACAATTTAATAGAGATTGCATTATTTTGAATGAAATAAATGTACATTTTTATGTAAAGAAATTGAATAGTAAATTTTATTTTTATAGATTTAATATACACTGTCAATCACAGTTATTATATGTGAATGATTGTATGTTGTAACGTTTGATGTGTTATTTGAAGTTTTTTTATTTTCAATATTATTTCATATATATATATATATATATATATATATATATATATATATATATATATATATATATATATATATATATATATATATATATATATATATATATATATATATATATATATATATATGTATAAAAATAAAATATAATTAATAAGGTATATCAGTGTTAAAAAAATTGTGTATTAGTGAAATTGTACACAAATTCAATGAATGTAATGAAATTTCTATAGATGTAAAAGTATTTTTATGTGCAAAATAATAAAGACAGTCAATAAAAATTATATATACGTACATAAAGATATAGCAGAAATTGTGAAATGTTTGTTTCTTTATTAAAATTATTAATTTGTATTTCTTTAAATAAAAAATTTAAAAAAAATGATCTATTCACTTATTTAATATATTTATAGAAATATATTTGTTTTTAATATTACAAATATTTTCTATATTAGTTTATTACCGAAAATCATTTTCTACATTCTAATATTTTTTCTTAATTCTTCATTTTTGTTTATATAGTGTGAGACTGAAAGATAGTAAATGATAATAAGCAAGGAAAAGTATGTCTAAATTCGAGGATCGTTTGATAAGTATGGTAAATTTATTTATTGTTTAATTTAATTAATTTTTTCAATTTAGTTTTTTTTACTTTTTTACCATACTTATCAAACGACTCTCGTATTTCAGTCTCATTTAAACTATCAACCTATATACGAGTATGTATAGGATCATCCAAATGTGATGCCCAGATTTGTGTTTTATCAAAAAAAGATGTGTATAGAGTGGTGTGTAGAGAAACATGTGTATAGTTTATTTTATTTCTTTTTAATAAAACACAAATCTAGGCGTCACATTTGGATGACCCTATATATTTATTGAAATTGCGTTTTGTTGAAGTCTATAAATGCGATTTGAATAGCACCTAGCTACCACCTCCTAATACGCTCAAATATTAAAAAAACAAAAACGTAAACGGAGCTTAATTCAAAATACCAAAAGTTGATGAAAAAAATTAGTTACTGCAGGCAATATAATATAGAAAAATATATGTTGAGAATAATGTTGAAAATATATTAAGAACAATTTTTAAAAACAAGAAGAAAAATGAATAAATTCGAAATCATGCATAATTTATGATATAATTTAAAATGGTAATTTTTTTAAAATAATATTCGTCTGGTTATATAGCCAGAGAAAATTATCAGTTAATAATAAAATTATTGATTTGAAATGTAAAAATGTGTAAAGAACCTTTAAAAGACTTATGATTAAATAGGATAGAGATGTGAGAAAATTTGTTAATATGAAATAGAAGGAAAAGGCGTTTGTGAAAAATTTTCGAAGAGGCCTTTATACAGTAATGGATAGTGAGGATTCTGCTCATATAATCTTTATTAAATAAAGACACCAAGATTTCATATTATAAAAAGTAATTCAAATGTTCTATATTATAAAAAAATTATATAAAAACTACAAATTTCAATTATATTAATTGAACTTAAAACATTATTTTACTTAAAAAATATGTGTTTATTTAGAAAATAATGGAATCGTAATTGAAATGCGTATTAGCAACTAAGAGTGAGTAATAATTAATTTTGAACACTTCAATTAAAATTATATTAAGGTAATGTGTTTTCTGTAAAACGTGAATTAACCATAATACAGTACCAACATATTATATGATAAAAAGTGTAATATTAAAAAATAAGTATTAATATTAAAAAATATTCCATGAAATCAATTATCTAAATCATAATAATTATAAATATGTATATATATATATATATATATATATATATATATATATATATATATATATATATATATTAAAAATGATATATACAATGGTTATTTTTCTAATAAGAAAGATAATTAATATTTATTTTGATTCAAAATTGATTTATTCTCTTAACTTATTTTATTTAAAAGAATAATTTGGGTATAGGAAAATAAAAATAATTCTATGCACGAATGATTCTTCTAAAGAATAAATAATATTTTTTTTACTATTTTCTAATTTAATTTACATAAAATATTTATTATTAATTATTGATAATAAAGAAATAAATTTTTATTTCTTCTGTATTTTATAATAATTTAGAATTATATAAAAATACAAAATAAATTTACAAGTGTTTTTTTTAATTTTTTTACTTAAATTTTTTGTTATTTTTTCAAATTGATAATTTTATATACCCTTCCTGAGCTATATAAACAATTTTCTTTGTGTTCGTTAAATAATAATTTTATTCTAAAATTAATGAGGTTTTGATACATTGAACATATAAATATTATTAATATCAATAAAATATTACTTCAGTTAATTTTATATATAATAATTTGTTAATTTGTATAAAATAAAATAATGTGTCTACTTAGAAAAAATGTAGGTTATAAAAGTTTTTATTGATACAAAAATATTATGTAAAAAAATATTTTATTCGGGGATAAAAATCTGATTTTATTAAACAAATTTATGTAATTTGTTTAGTTTGTTAATATGAATTTTTAACATCTGTACTTTTTATTTTCTTTCTAATTCATTTGGTTGTATTTTTATCTCTACTTGTTGTTTCTAACAATACTTTTCCATACTTCTTTGTGCTGCCTAGAAAAACAATTATTTTAATATTCAAGACCCTTATTTCACTCAAGACCCTTATTAAATGAAAACAAGTTGGCTACATTGATCAAAGAATTTTCTTTTTAATGAAAAAAATATTTTGAAATATAAATTTCAATATATTTTATTTATCAGAAAAATAATGCTTATTTTTTATAATTCAAAATATTTTTTTTCATTAAAAAAAAAGTTTTACTATACATCCTATATATTCTTAATTATGGAAATAAATAATAGGTCTTGAATACCAGAATAATTCTGAACAAGTATGGAAGGATGATGTTAGAAATAACACATAGAGATAGAAAGACAATCGAGTGGATTATATTTTTCTCAGAAAAATTAAGACATATTTCAAAATATTTTCTTATTAAATAACTAATAAAACTGACCTTCTTATATTATTTTGAAATATGTATAATTATAGATGTTTTAAATATCATCATTTTACAAAAGTCATTAACTTTATAAAAAAATATTTTTATTTTACATTGAATTTCGTTGCAATCAGATAATTCAATATTGATTTATTTATCAAAAAATTTCGTTTTGATTGAACTTTACTTAATCAAAAAAAGAACATTGAAAATATGTTTACAAAATTGACATTTTAATTATATACAATATAATAATTGTATTTAAAAAAACAAAAAAGTTCAATATTATAAATAAATTCACAATAGCCTTTATACTTCCTCAATCGTTGTCCTTTATATTTTCCAATTTTTTACTTTCAAAATCTATAAATTTTGCATGTTTACAATCTTAATTGAAACCGTTATTTTATGATTTTTTTAAAAGAAATATTTTTGTGGGATCAACACCCATATTCGTTGAATCAACCTTCAAATATTAAATAAACTGATATTTAATTCCTTAAATTGATATTTATAAACAGTTATTAAATGAAAAGTAAGTTTTTATTTTACTTAATTTATTTTTATGATTATTAAACAATGTCATAAATTTTTCGTTAATTTTTGAAAGTTTTTTTATTATATTACTACATAGACAGTTGTATATTTGATATTCAATCAATTTATTTATAAGAAAAAATATCAACATATATCTATGAAAAACTACACATCACTCCTTGTACGAAAATATTTGAAGAAATTTAAATTTCTCTTAGATTTTGAATTAAAATTATTTCCTTGTTACTTCTAAGCAAATTGAGATTTTAATTACAAATGCCTAAACTAATTTAAAAATCAAGATAAATTGTAAGCTACTTAGTTCATTAATTATACCTAATATTATTGTTATCCAAATAACAATTATATAAAAATTACCACATAAAATATTTATTAAATTTGATTCCATATTTAAAATCATTAAATATACTTATTTGTTTTTTTACTACAATAATTTTGCAATTTGTTTTCTCTGCGAAATGAAAACCGCACGCACTTTTGTCTATTTGTTGTATTACCATTTATCTAATACGACAACTTAAGATAACTTACAAAACGAGTTATACGATTTTCTCTTACTTAATTATCATATTACGTGAATTTTTCGAAATATATATTCTATTTTCGAGAAATACGTTTATTGTGCTTGAATCGTACCTTGAATAAACATCACATTTTTTTATTTAAATAAATATATTTCGAGATAATTTTCTTTATGACTAAACATTTTATGACCTAAATAATTCTTTAGCAATTATTATCTGTATAATAAATTGAGTTCATTTTATCATTTATTAAAGTGCGTTCACATTTGCAAATTATTATTTCAAGTACTGTATATTCTATTTTTATGTTAGAAATTGTTTATTTTTCACTTTTGATTTGCTCATATGAATATTAATATTTATTCTATGAAATTCTGAATTAATTTAATTTCTTTAGCATTTGTATAAATATTTTCTTTAAAAAAATGATAATATTTAAAGCAAATATTTGTTATAAAATAAAAGTAAATAATAATGCTTTTTAAATAAGTAATCCAAAAATTAATTTAATTAAAATTGTAAATTTTTATAAGTGATTAAAATACTAACATTTATTATGAATATTTTGTCAATTTTCAATAGTTTTTTGATATGAAAAGATATTTGAATTTGATAATAACACACTAATACTACAGCTATAAAGGGTGTTAATTTTTAAAAATCTATTCATTATTTATACTTAGTACAATAAATTTTTTTATTAATATTAAACTTTTATCAACTTTTAAAAATTAATTTAAGTAGAAAATTAAAAAAATGAGTACCGAAATCTTGTTCTTATAAAAATTCTAAATTTTTATTTTTGACCTTTAAAAATTTATAACTTTTATTCAATTATTATTTTATTTCATTATTTAAAATTAATCATACTGAGATTTTTTAATATTGTAATCATTTTTTTCAATCATATGGTTGTTAAAGAAATTTGTAATCTTTGTAAATTTTAAAATTATAAAATGTATGAGATTTAATTGCTATCTAATTTTTAATTATTGAGTGGTAAATTCACTTTAACAAAAATAAATCACAGTTTTATTCTTCTTTCATCTGATATATGTATGTATATATATATATATATATATATATATATATATATATATATATATATATATATATCTATATATATATATATATAATGGCGGATTTAATAAAATATTTAAAAAGTAGATATTTATTTTACATCATTGAATTACGTATGTTTATTACAAATGTATATCCGTATATTAAAATAATTGATTTTATTAATAAATTTATTTTTCAATAGTTTAAAGCAATTTCATATATTCACTCATAATTAAAACGTTCATTAATATTTATAGAATGTTGTCAAAAATATATTTAACTAGATGAAATTCCAGGATCTTCTGACTAAATATATAATTAATAAGAGAATATTTCATGCGATTGAATTTTTTTCAGAATTTGGTGATGAAATAAATTTCTGCAAGTCATTTTATGTATTAGTTGATTTTAAAAATATTTTAATTAATTGCTATATACACATATCTGTTTAAAATTTGCGATCATCTTAATTATTTTAATCAGAGATATTTATTTTAAACGCATTTTTATTAAGTCATTCAAATTATGTAAATATTTTATTAGCATTGTTCTTTTCATTTTCACATTAACTTAAGCAAAGGATCTTTTTAAAAATCACGTCATTCTTGTAAATAACGTTTAAATCAACACTAAAAATATTTATAATTTGTAATATAAAGTTTTTATTTTAAATGGTACTTTTTCAATAATGTTTCATTTGCAATAAATATATAAATGATGAATCGTATTAATTTTATGCAACATTAGATTTTTTGTTGAATGAACATTACAAAATTTTATTACATACATATATATATATATATATATATATTTAATTCATTGAAATTATAAAATAATTTAATTTAATTGTAATTACATTCTATCAAAGTCCGTTATTAAGATATGAAAAATCTATAAAAGTAATTTAACGAATAACGATCTTAAGAGAATGGCTTTTGCTTATATTACTAGGTAATAAATAATACTCAAGGCTTCATTTTTCAAACAAAATTATTTCTTCTAAAATAAAATTACTGCAATAACTATTTGTGATTTTTCAAATTTAATTATTTACTTTTAAAAATAATCGTGAAAGACTGATGTTTAAATTAGAAAATAATAACGATTATAAATAAAACTGTAATCGATTTTAATTTTTATAATTAAAAATGATATCAAAAACCAATTTTTTAATTTAAATATATATATACTTGTTTACTAAACACTTTAACCGTTTTATTCTAATATCACATAAAATATTTAATATTAATATTATACAAACCCACTCACATACCTATAAAAAGTATGTTGAAAATATCAAAACTTATATTTTACTTCCTGAATTTTTTTAATTTCATTTTAATACTATGTCATGCAAAATGACATCTTTATAATAATATTTATTTTTACATAAATCAATTTTTTCATCTCGAATTTAAAATAACAGTTGTTGAGTACTTAACTAGACATTACCATATTTTATTGTATCTCTTAAGAGTGCATAAATAAATATTAACATTTAATAAATGTATAAAATATATTTATTTTAATGTAATTAATTTTATATATTTTTTTAAATCCTTTTGAATTATTAAAACTTTAAAATGCTAATTGGCATTACTCAAAACAAATTTTCAAATACAATTAATATTGCATTTTTTTCTTCAATTCTGTAAAGATTCCAAATGTTTCTTATTAACTCAGTGTCTTAAAATATTTTAAAACACTTTTTTCTTTCTTTATATATATTTAATTCAAAAATATATATTATCAAATTCACAAGATTTCTAATGGCCAAATGATTAAGGTGGATATATTACTGGTTTCTTTTACACACCTCAAGCTATATGTGACACTGTTTTCAACAAGTAGTCCAATGGTTGTAATAGCATCAATATGAGTAATAATTTTTGTCTGCTAAGCGATTTAAGAATTTTATATGTTAATGACTTTTATACCGAATTCTTTCCTGAAAACTTTTTTCAATTCTCGAATGTATATAAATCGGGACATAAAACGATACGTTTTTTGTGTTTTTTACAATTTTTTAAGACGATTATTATGAATACGGTTTATTTCTATAATTAGAAATGATACAAAAATGTCATGAATAGAATTTAAAACGTTTTTTTAATGGATTAACTTCAATATTATTATTTTTTGTTTTAAAATAAAATATTTACATTTAATGAAATCTTAATTATGATAAAAAATGTAAAAACAGTTAGAATGTGCAGTTTTTTAGTTTAAAGTTAAATTTCTTGATACATAACTTAGATTTGTTTAAATTTGGGGGTGAAACCTATATTAAATAATTTTTTGTTAATAATAATGCGGAATTTATTTTTTTGGCGCAAAACATACACGTTTATAATTTAATACATTTCTATAAATATTTATTCTTACAAAAAAATTTCAAAAGTAATAACATAAAATTTTATTCAAATATTTAATAACTCTATTATTCGCTTTTTCTCTTATACAATTCTTGATTTTTTTTCTTTATTATATAAAAAAACCTTAATAAAATGAAATTTAATTTTATTATATTATATTATATGTATGTATATATATATATATATATATATATATATATATATATATATATATATATATATTGGATTGTAGTCTTAAAAGTTCGATGTGATGTTACTCAATAAACTGTTAATTAGATAATTGATTTTAACGTAATGAAAACTAGCTTTATTCAAATATCAGAAAATTTTGTTAAATAAAATTAATATTACAATTTTTTTCCTCATCAAGGGTTACAAATGTTACTTAATAATTCAGTACTACAAAAAAATTTAAAATATTTATTTGTATGCATATATACATATATATATATATATATATATATATATATATATATATATATATGTGTGTGTGTGTGTGTGTGTTTGTTTCATCTAACTGATCTCAATTTGATTATTACTACTCGTAGAATAATTTGTTGTAAGAGTCGAATTTAGAGGTTAAAAAAGCTGTAAAATAAAAATTGCATAATGAAAAAATGTTATGAAATTTGTGACCTGAATTGTATTAAAATAGAATATTATTTTAAATGGGTTTATAGTTTAATTACATATATAGAATTTTCTTAAAAATAATTACAAAATCAAACATAAAACGTGTATAATATAATGCAACAGTAATTAAAAAAATAAATCTATCTAACTCGTGATTTTATGATCGTAATATCTTTTAAAATCGTTCGAATTGTGAAATGGAATTTTACAAAAACAAATAAAATATATTGTACTGAAAACAACACACATAGAGCCTTATTTTTATGATGTCATTTATAGTATAATTTTGTATAGTAAAACGTTGATCAATTCGACCTCTGATATGAAAAGTAGTTGACCATCTTTCTAAACAATCTTGAACAAAATTTCGTTGAAATAATATGAAAGATGTTTCAATAACATCCATTCACCAATTTAATAATTTAACAGTTATAATGTTTTGTGGAGTAAATGTCAGTTTTTTTATATTTTTATTAAAAATATAGTAAATTACTAATATATACATAGGGTTACCTCTTCTACCAAGAATTACATTTCGTAATAACAAATTAATAATACATTTTTATTTATTCACATTGGTAAATATCACAATTAATAAAATATTTATTGTAACCGAATAACAGATCATTCAGGTACTGTTCTTTATACTGTATGGTTGTATTTTACTGGTTTTCTTCTTCGAAGTAATTATTCATAAATTTTAATTTACATTCTTTTTTATTTTTAAGTGTTGTGAAAAGAATTTTTATATTTTTTTCATACTGTATTTTGAAACAATAAGTAAGTTTTTTTTTATTTTTAACCGATTTATTTATTAGTGTTTTACTAAGAATAAAATTTAAGTCTCGTTTTTTATATTTTTTTAGCAGAATAATTTTATTTTTAAAACAAATAGAAATAATAATAGTGAATATTTAATTTAATTAAAAAATAAGAAAATATTTTAAAATTAAAAAAATATTTTATACTGACTTCAGTATATAAATAAATAATAATTTTATATAATATTATGTGCATATATATATTTAAAACTATAAATTAAAATAATTAATATTATTAAACGAATTATCAATTATCTATTCGTTTTATTTTTTTATTTAAGAGGGTAATTTGTTTACCTACAGCATATTTACTTAATGATTTTCATTTATAATTTTTGAATAATTTTCTGAAGGCAATTTTATCAAATTAAAATATATTATACATAACTACTTAATTAATTACTACTACTCACATAAATGAATTATCGCCTCTCACTTTATATACTATAATATGCTAGTTCTTTATTACAATAAAAAGTATTTATAAAATATAATTTCAATTACTAACTTCGATTTTTAATAAAATTAATTGATTTTTTTATAAATAAATAATTTCACACAAATGAATTATCACCCCAATATTAAGGGATATTAAATGTTTAATCATTACTTATTGCAATTTTTGATTATTTGTAACGATAAATGCTAATACGAATTTCAATGAGGATACCATCATCAAAGCATTGAGTTATAAAATCCATTATTTTCTAAAATCTCAGTTTTTATGATACCACGATCTGATGATGATTGAATTTTTATCGAAATATATATTAGCTTACTGTTATTATAATTAAATAAAATGTTCAACAAATAATTATTAATCATTTTTCAATTAAATAATTTTTAAAGCATTGTTTTTATATTTCCAATTAATAGTGACTTAAATAATATACAATAAAGTAAATTAATTTCATAAATAAAAATCGAATAATATGTATTCAAAAAATATTATTTATTTTACAAAAAGCTACAAAAAAATGTCACAATCTAGATTAAGTATTTAAAATTATAATATCGTCAATTTATTGTAGTAAAAATATATAAAATACAATTTAAACAAAAAAAATATCATTTGGTTATTTATCAAATAGCTACATAACAATTTTTAAACATTTTTTGTCTAATTCTAGGTTAAGTATCAAATTTCAATAATTATATAGGGTCATCCAAATGTGACGCCTAGATTTATGTTTTATTAAAAAGAAAAAATAAACTATAAACATGTTTCCCTATATACCACCCTATACATATATTTATTTTTAATAAAACACAAATCTAGGCGTCACATTTGGATGATTCTATATATTAATTAATTTTATTAAGAAAATGGAATATTTTATTAAGAAATCTACAATTTTTTTTTAATTCAACAAACAATATGAACTGAAATAAATTTTATAAAATTCGCTATCATTAATAACTGAAAATATTCATATAAATATTGTTATTATGTTTAAATGTCAATAACGTTATTATTAATACTTATTTTCAAAGGTATTTTATTACAATTAAACTGGTACAACTTTTATGTCATTAATGTGAGTTTGTTGTCATTAATAATAGTTACAAAAAATAAATGACTCATATTTTTAAAAATATACATATACGTAAAAAGTTGTATTTACATATATATAATAATTCTTTTGTAAAGAATTTTCAATGAAAAAAATGTTATTAATTATATTTATGTATATATAAACATATATTCTTACATATGATGATGATGATCATCATTATAAAAGCCTATATTAATCCACTGTTGGACGAAAGTCTTATCGAATATCATTAGATCTCCTAAAATACATACATGCATTTATATATATATATATATATATATATATAAACAAAAATTATTTACTAAATTAGTTTACAATAATGTCAAGACAATAAATTATTAAAAAAACTTTTGAACAAGTTTTTTTTAATAAAATATCTGCATTAAAATATTTCATGTGTTGATAAAAAAATAAAATAAAACAATAAAAATAATGTTTACTAATCTTGCAGAACACCTTCTTCAAAACAGGTTTTAAAAAAATTAAATTTATTAAAGACTATTGAAGGACTTGGGGAAAAACGTTATAAGATAGATTAGTTTAAAAATTGTTTTTTTGTTATAAAAATAGCTTCAATATTAGTCAATTTCTCATTACTTTTTGATAGATATCGGCAATAATCTTTATTGAAAAGAAATGATTTTATTTGTATTTAAAAACTATTCATAAAATTAAATAAAGATGTAAATTAAAAAATGTGTCTCATAAAATTATTTCAGAAGAATAAATGAAAAAAGTTGCATAAGTTGATAAAAAATCGAAATCTAAAAAAGTAACTCGGTCTATAAAAATGTATAATAAAACCGAGAAGGATAAATTTCCATATAATTATAAAATTTAAAAAAGAATTATTCGTAAAATCGAATAAAAATATAAAATAAGAAATATTTTTCATAGAATCTAACCAAAATATACATCAAAATATTCATTAAATGTTTTTTGATTTTATGTATTGAAAGTTTATGAAATATTTGTTCTTATATATTTTAATAGAATTTGCTGAAATATTTTTCACAATTTCATTCTTTGAATAAAATTTGTGAAATATTTCTTCTGTAATATACTTTTTTAAACTTCTTTAAATATATTTTTAATTGCATACTTTTTCAAATTTTATGAAATATTTATTCTTACATATTTTAAGGGATTTTTTTAATATTTTAATGATTTTTTAAACAAATTTTAGAAAAAAAATTCTGTATATTTTTTCAAACTTGTTAAAATGTATTTTTCAATTAATAAAATATTTATTCTTAATTATTTTAATAAAATTTAGTGAAAAATTTTTATGATTTTTTTTTAATAAATTTTGCGAGATATTTTTTCTATATTACATTTTTTTAGATTTGTTGACACTTATTTCTATGTTCGAGTAATATTTTTTGATTTAATATATCTTCTTTAACATATTAGTTCCATGCGCATGTGTTTAATTGATTTTTTTAAAAAAATATTATTTTTAGAATTGCAAAAGATTGAAAAAATTTGAGGTCATTAACCACTGCCAGAATTTATGCGATTTATTTTAAAAAAAATTGGGTTAATTGTTGAGTAAACTGTATATGTTAATATAATTGTCAGTAATCTGAAAAACTCACTAATCCTATTCCACACAGGTGCCAATTATGTCGAATTTATGATGACCCACTGTAATTGTAATTCACTAGATAAAATGTTTTTAAATATTTAGAAAAACCTAATGACATTCGATAAAGCTTTTGCCCAAACGTAGACTAATATAGGCTTTTATGATAATATTGACATAAATGTAGATTTTAAATATTATCATAAATTATTAAAAAAAAACATTCATTAAATCTTAAAAATAATATCATTTATTAGATATTTTTTATTGCTATAATTATTTTGCCACTGACAACAATTCATGTTTATATTTATGTATGTAAAAATAGTTTATCATTTTTAAAAAAATAATTTTTATAAAACATTTTTTTAAAATAAATTTGTTTGTAAATTTGATCATAAAGAAATATATATTTGTAATATGATATAGGGCCATCCAAATATGACGCCTAGATTTGTGTTTTATGGAAAAGAAATTATACACGTTTCTTTTTAATAAAACATGAATCTAGGCATCACATTTGGATGACCTCATACAATAAAAATTAATATGTGCTGGTTTTAATTTGATTAATATGTTTGAAGAATTTTTATATGATTATTAAATTTAAATAGTAACTTATTGTTCACTTTATTTGCCTAAAAACACATGTAAATTTCGATGACAATGTCATCAGCATCAATGTTGTATTATAAAATGAATAACTGTTCAAATGAATGGTGTTATTGCGATGATGATTCACTTGTGTTAAAATAAATTTTGATACAGTATCAAAACAAATAATAAATATTTGTTGTTAAAAATTATTTTATATTTAAAATATTTTTAATTTACACATAAAATTATTTTCTGCATAGTTTTTAACAACTACTCATATCAATTTCGCATTAATTAATTATTTAATATATTACAAAAAATTCTTTTACTTTAAAGGAACTAAACGAAATATTCAATTACTGGTAGAATCAAATCTATCCGGAAATAAAAATAATTATTTGAAAAAATGTACGATTAGCTTACTTCTTCTGACGAAAGTTTGTCATTTTGTCAATTAAAAATAATTGTTTATTTTATAACGGAATTTATTTTCTTGAAGTTTATTATCGGTTCGTTGATTTCCGATGTAGTAATTTCCAATAATAATAACAATTATTTAAATTACGCTCATTCAATTCGTTAATTTAATTATGTACATGTAATTATTAAAGTGTTAAACATATTGTGCTCAATTGTATAATATTAGAAAATATAGAAATGTTTTGTAATATTATCATATATCAACAGATAATTTTATCACATATAAATTCTTTTAAATTTTAGAATTTATATATATATATATACATAAAATTTGTAATTTAAATTTATTTAAAAGAATTATTTTTCTCTAGTACTCGTTGATTAGTTCGATTTTCTTACTATTATTTTTGAAAGCCTGATTTTAATCTTTTTTTTATTTCCTTAATGCTCTCAAAAAAGATTTCTAATAAAATAAATAACAGGCAGTGATAATTGATGTAAATTAAATTTGTATTATAACTAATTATAACTTTTGATAAATATTATTGAGAATTCTTAGATTTATAACGCGGTGTTCTGTTGATGATGCCATTGTCATCTAAATGTGCATCAGCTTACTTTTATAAACAAATAAAGTGAACAGTAAATAATTATTGAACATTTTTTAATATCTTGTGATTTTGGGGTAGTAAATTATTTATGTAACAATAATTTTATCACAGTTCTAAACAAATAGTAACAAGTTGCTTCTCAACCAAATGATCTACACAAGCATCGTAAAATTATTTGTTGTTTTGGAACTGTGGCTGATTTACTTTATACAAATGAATTTTAACCCCAACACCACAAGAGTTCAAAGTGTTCAATAATCACTTATTGTTTACTTATTATTTATAATTATATAGTCTATAATTATATCGGTTGAGGCATTTCGATGGGGACGCCATCATCGTCAGAGCCTTTCTCTACGATGATGATGGCGTCGCTATCGAAATGCATTGCCCGATATAATTAAAGACTATATAATTATAAATAATAAGTGATTATTGAACACTTTAAACTATTGTGATTTTGGGGTTAAAATTCATTTGTGTAAAATAACCTAGATTTTATAACGCGACACTCTGATGACGATGACATTGTAATCGAAATGTATATCAGATTACTTTTGTTATAAACAAACAAAAAGTGAATAATAAATAATTATTGAATATTTTTTGTGAGTATTGTTTGTGAGAAATTTCTCATTCATTATATTTTCTGGAAAAAAATAATTAATTTGATTAAAAATCAATATTACTCATTTATTTCACATTTTATGACCATTTTTTGTGATAATAAAGAATTAAAATATTTTAGCTTACAAAATTAAAAATAAAACAAGTATTTTAATTCGATTTTAACTGAATTGTGAAATATAATGAATCATTATATTGAAAAGCTAATCTGGTAAATCATTTTTAATTAAAGAAGGACTCATGTTAACAAAAATCTCTTAATTGGTTTTGGTCATATTTATAAAATTCTTAATTAACATATTTATAAAAACATACACTCATATATATATATATATATATATATATATATATATATATATATATATATATCTTATCGAACAGATAACTAGTTAAAACCGCTTTATATACAATGAATTATTTAAAACGCAATATATTTTTTTTAATGTACTTTCGACGCATTTTTCATCAGATATTTCTATAATTTTTTAATCATTTTGCTGAATGATTTAAATTTTTGATAAGTTTTATACTTGTTATGTTTCTGAAAAATTATTTTTTTATTACCAAGGAGATCCGCCCCCTACTCAATTTTCTTGTCGACCCGTATTTGCTTCTGTTAAAAAATGCAAATAAATTATGAAAAATGAAACATTTTGAAAACTTTGTTAATGTTTCTGTGTAAACGATGATTAATATATTATAGTTTAATGATCTGATGAGTATTCAAATCTAATACCAATATAATTAAAAAAATTTTGTTCCGAAAATGTGTATGAATATCTATCTTTTTTATTTTTTATTAATTTTAATATTTCATCAAATCATTACTTCAGATATTCTCAGAAAACTTTGTGAAAGTTCGAAAACAAAATTTTTATAGATAGAAAACCGTTATTTTTTAATAGAAAGAAAATAACTTATAAAAACAAAATTGATTAAATTCATTATTTTTATTAATTTTTAAATATACAAATGAACAAAAAAATATTTATGTTTTGAATATTTAAAATAGTTGATAATTTCATATTTTTAAACAACTTAAAACTATTTTTTCAGAAAAAAAAATTTAGTTTCATATTGTATTTTGATTATAAAATTATTTAATATATTTTGGCACTGTAATAAATTAACTTTCATACAAATAAAATATCACCTCAAAATATTGAAAAATCATCAATTATTATTTATTGTTTACTTTTTTTGTCTACATGTGCATTTCGATAGCAATGCCATCATTAACGTCAGAGTAATGAGATGTAAAATCTAGGAGATTTTATGATGCTTCTAAATTTAATAATACAGCAGTCTGATAATGAAAGCATTACCATCGAAATCTGCACCAGCTTTTAAATAAAGAAAATGAACAATAAATAATTATTAATTACTTTATATAATCCATTTCGTATATTCATATAAATTTATATTTCAATTATATATATTCTGGGATGACTGTGTCAGTATTAAATTGTATATAACCGATTATTAATATAATTTCTTGTAAAAAGGAACTTTAGTATAATATTTTTTAATTTTTATTGTTTATTATAATAATTTTATCACTTTAATTTTATTATATATTAAAAAATTATTATTACTCAATAGTTTTTTTAAAAAAAGACTCATAGATTTTATAAAGAAAAATTTGAAAAAGTTATTGATGTATTGTAAAGAAATTTATTTTAATATATATATTTCATAATCTTTTAATATATTTTTAAACAATGTATTGATAGATGTATATCCCTAGTGTACGTAATAAATTCAATTTAATAATAATTATTGTAGAATTTTATAATACAAGCTAAGATTTTATAACACAATCTCCGACAATAATGGCACTGTCATCGAAATGCACATTAGTTTATTGTCAATATAAACAAACAACGTGAATAATAAATAATTATTGAATACTTTCTAATATCTTATAGTGTTGATATGATAGTTCATTTGTGTGAAACTGGAATTTGATATTAAAAAAATCTTTTCGCTAATTAATAAAGGAAATATAACAAATTATTTTATTAAATTACCATGATTGTAAATGTGTAAAGAATGAATTTATACACATCAATCTTAATTATAGATTATTGATACGTTATTTTTTAAAAATAGAGAAACCAAGGTTGTCAAGTCATATTTCTTGTAAAAAAAATAGTATAAATTAGTTTTTAATAATTCTTAACATTGTAAATATTCAAGGATATCATTTCTCTACAGAGAGTTCAAACAAGAAAGTTTATTGGCATTTTATAAAAATTAAATCATATTTGAATTCATGTCCTTTATTAATATTCCAATTATATTTAATTTATTATCAAGTATTGTTTTATAATTTCATTTTTATAACATTGAATATGCTGATATTTTTTTAAAAAAATATTATTTACATAAAAATGTACTATATTATAAAATTAATATCTTCTTTCAATAAAAATAATTACAACAAATAATATTTTTTTTAAAACAGATATTCAAAATTATATATATATATATATATTTAAAAAATATTTTTCTCTGTCTAGTTTCGAAAATAAATCATAATTATGTTACTTTAAATACTTTATACTTTTTATTGATGAAATGAGACTTTTTATAATCGCTTGTTTCAAAACCATTTATTTTATAAATCATATCTAATTCAATTATTAATTTATAATAGACTGTATTTATCCCTGATCTTGACCGTTTCTTTCTACATAATTGTATTAGAGACCTTAACATTCTATTCTCTATTTCTATTTATATACGTTTGTATATATATTTATAATTTCTTTACTATAAACTCAATTATACATTGTTCTTATTTTAAATGCTTCATTCAAATTCTCATAAATATCTATTCAAAGTGAACAAATAATTTTTCATGATTTTTTTTAATCAATCGTATAATCATTATAAATAGACAATAGATAATATAAATCTATTTTGAATACTTAATTTATCTACATACTATTTATCTTACTCTTCTTTATAAACATGTTTTTTAAAGAAAACAATAGATATTTTATTAATTCAATGGTCAATATTGACATACAACTTTATTACTTCACTTTCCAATTAATATTTTTCGATAGAATAAATCGATTTTTCTATTTATTCGATTATAGTGATTGTTTTCATAACATTTTAATTGTGTCCTTAAGGTCATTTACTTCTTATACATTTTAATGACTGGTATTTTAATAAAGAGCTATCCTTAGGCATAACAAGTATACGTGGAGATTCACAGGTATAAATATATATTAATTATAAATTTTAATGAAAATAATTTTCAATAGTTCATATTTTATATAAATATTTTCAAAGACGAAGTCATAAAATTTTACATAAGATCATTAGTAGGGAAATTAAGGTGTAATTAAGTTTACTTAAGTTTTTGAAATTTTAATATTAATCTATTTTTCAATATGCGCATATATTTAGGAGTCTATATATCTTAATTATATATATATATATATATATATATATATATATATATATATATATATATATATATATATATATAAATAAATAGAAAGAAAGAAAGAGAAAGAGATTTATAATTTGTCATTTTTCAATTCGTAGTTTTTCTTTTCGTTTTCAATTTTTATAAATTTTTCTTTTTTAATTTTTGTATATAATTTGTTTTTTTTTTTTTGGATTAATTATATATATATATATATATATATATATATATATATATATATGAAATTTACATTAATTTAAAATAGCTTTTTTTTACCATTTTTATTACAAAAAAAATTATTTATATTATAAATATTTTATAACATTTCGAAAATAATTTTGTTTAGAATATTTTTTGTCAAATTTCAAAATTTGTCATTATAAACATTATTTCTTGTTATTGTTTAAAAAATTTCTGATTTATATTAGCTTAAGTAAAAAAATACAAGTAACTATTTTTTGGATATTAAAATTTTAAATTATTTTCAGAAATGAATTCTAAAACTGTAAAATTCATTTTTAATTAAAGTTTAAAATTTCCAACCTATTGTTAAACAGCTTAATTTATTACTTTTCTGTAAGATAAGTTAAAATTATAATTGGTAATATGGAAAATTCAGTATTAAAATATTAATTTATTCCAATTTATTAGAAATTATTTAAGTTTGTTATTTTTTTCAAACAACTAATTTTATTTTTTTAATAAAAATATCATTCACTTATAATAAACTTATAAAAATAATTACAAATCAGTATCGCCTTTAATTTATTATCGCAAATAAATTAATTTTTATCAAAATATTTACTATTATTTATCTATACCACTGTTTGCATAATTTTCTATATAAAAATTTTAGAAAACACGCATGAATATTAGAACTAATATTAAATTGAAAAAATAGTAATTTTTGAATTTATTGTCTTACTTAATTTAAATTTAAAATAATATAATAAAAAAAGAGATAATCCAAAAAAATATTACAGACAAAGACAAAAATCGAAAGCTATAATAAGAGTTAGACAGAATAGGTAACAAATGTTATTTTAATACCAAAAATAGTTTAAAATATTTTTTTTAAAAAAATATTTCAACTTATACGAAATTATTTTTTTAATATAAAACATTATTTTTCACGTATAAATAACATTTCTGTATAGAACAGATGAGAAATATAGAAAAACGTTTCCACCTGAGTCCTTTTTTTATGTAGTTTATCTTGATTTAACAACTTGTCAAAATATATATTATTTACAGTTATATTCAAAAGTATTAACGACGTTTACATTTTCTTTCCAAGTGAGGTTCTTGATCACGTTTAGTCAATGTCAACCTGTTCATCACATTCATGAACAAGCTGACATTGAACAAACATGACCGAAAACAACAAGGGGTAATTAATAAAAATGTAAACAAATAGAAACGCAATAAAATTCAATTCATTTTATATTCATGTTTTATTTTACTTACGCGTAGAACATAAATATTTATTAATGTATAATTAATGAAACGCCGAAAATTAATAAAGGAAATTATGAAAATTATATAAATTTAAAAACATTTTACTAAATGTTTCATCAATTTATGTCAAATTATAATGATTTCGGAAATAAACCATTTTCAGTAAATTCGCTGTTTTCAATGAAAAACTAATAAAATTATATTTGAAAAATATGATAAATTTTAAATTATCTAGTTGTGAAATATATACTTAATTACTATGATATTAATTATGTATTAAAAAAATTAAAAATGTTTCGAAATAGATTTTGCGTTGAAATTAAATTTCAAAAGAAAAATATACGACCTTTAAGTTATAAATTTCTTTTATTACTTTGTAATGATATTTTTTTAACAAAATATATATAAATGTTTAAAAATTATTATTCAGTATATCATAAATATTGATTTTTAAAATATTTTAGCAATATTTAAATATATATTTGAAATTAATATTTTTAAAGTTATCTCAGTTGAAAATAATGATTATTTTATAACTTTATTGTTTATTTGACAAAATAAGAGATACAAAAATAAATAATAAATAGCTACAAGAATAAATTTAAAGAAATTATTTCTTAAATAAATAAAATTATTTATAAAAGATAATTAATTTATTTATAAGAGCTCTATCTTTAAAATTGTTTTACATATTTAAATTTTATGTTCTCTCTCTCTATCTCCCTTCCTTTATATATATTTATATATATATATATAATCTTTTTAAATCTTATTTGTGTATTAATGTTTTATTTTTATATTAATAATACATATCTCTAAACAAAGTGACAATTTTTATTTCAAATTTATTTAAATAAAAAGTATTTTCTGTTAAGAAGTATAAAAGATTTTCGATTATAAAATAAATAAAATAGTTTATTTTAACAGGAAATTATCATCTAAAATCTCTCTCTCTCTCTCTCTATATATATATATATATATATATATATATATATATATATATATATATAATACGAAATTAAGGAAATTATATATTTTTGTAATTAATAAAACCTGATTTTTTAATTTGATTTGTGTATTAACGTTTTATTTCTATATTAATAATAAATATCTGTTTAAAATTTAATAATTTGTCCAATAAAATCTCAAATTAGTTAAATAAGAATTCTTTTTTAAAAAGAGATATAAAAGATTTTCAAGTTATCTAGTAAAGAAAATATAATGAAATTATTGATTTTAACAGGAAATTATTTGAAAAATAATTTGTCAACATCTTCGAATAATATTTTTTTTAAAAAAAAACATTGCTTTAATAATTTGTATAATGAACACATTTCTTTATATACATTTTTTAACATAAATAGTTTTTTAAAAAAATTAATATAAATCATTCTAATTAAATTGTTATTTAAAACACATAAACATATTATCATTTGAGTTTTAAAAAATATATTTTTAAAACTAATATATATTTTTTTTAGAATGTATGAATGAATATTTTCTCATTCATAAATATTCCATTTTATATCAATGACTTTAAAAATCAATAACAATGTATGAAAAAAATATAAATAATTAGTTCTGAATAGTTATTATAATATTATGTCTACAAAAACATTTTAAAAGACTACATTAATAAAACCACACATTTGAAACTTTTTGTCAACTACTTCATTATATAATTTATAAAAAATTCAAATCGTACTCGCAGGTTTAAGCAAATTTAATAAATTGCCAAAAAAATAATCATTAAATAACGTCAAAATTTTTTTCTTTTAATAAAATTGATTATAATATCGTTTTGGCTTGGTTTAGTAATCTTATTGGCCACTTTATTCTGTACCATTACCCTACTTAACATATTACTTTCTAAGTATTTATTAATATTTAATTACTTTAAGGTATATTTCAGTAATTTATAGTCTATAAATTTAATTTTATAAAAAAAATATTTATTTCATCAGAACTAATTATGTTTGTTTATATTTTTGTCAAGCTATTTATAATTTATTACATGAACTTCATTTTAAATGCATGTTTTGTACTTGGTAATTATTAATATTTTCATTTTTTTTATATAGAAAAATGTAATACTATAACAATAATTATTATTAAATTTAATTATATATGTAATTTATTCACTACATAATATATCCTAATTTATTAAGTTATATAATTATTTAAACATAAAAAACATGTACATTTAAATAATTCATTCTGAACAAAAAAAAGTATTATTAATAAAAACATACCATTGTATAAAACTTATTTATTTACAGATCAGTCTATGTAATATTTCTTTAATAAAAAAAGTAATGTAAAAGTTTATAAAATAAAAAAGTCCTTGAATTTGATAAATAAATTTCATTAAATGAACAAACAGTTTCAGGGTTTAAATTATTATAAATAGACTAGTATGAATCATAGAATCCGGAACAAGCTATAATTTGTGTATGTTATTAAATATACGGAATTTCTTTAAAAAGTTCATATAGCTATGTGTTTGTATGTACAAAAATATATATAACACTTAATGGAAATAATTTTGTATTAACTGTTATGTTGATAATTAAAATTCTTTTTTTAAAAACATATCCTTACTATTTAAGTAACATTTAAAAATACTAAAAATAATACACATACACGCATGCACATATATATATATATATTACACAAAATTATGCAAATTACATATTTTTTAATAAATAAAACTTATTCCTTTTTTTGATTTGTAATTTAACGTTTTTTTCTAGATTAAAAAATATCTGTACACAAGTTTGTCAGTATTTGCCTTAGATTTATTTAAATAACATTTATTTTCTATAATTACGTATAGAAGATGTTCAAGTTATCAAATAAATAAAATTCTTCAATTCAACAGAAAATAATCATCTAAAATATTTCTCCCTCTCTCTCTCTCTCTCTCTCTCTCTCTATATATATATATATATATATATATATATATATATATATATACAAGTATTATCGATATGTTTTACTAAAATATAAAATAATTAACTATTAACATGTTTAAACTTGTCTATAAACTGAATTATGAATTTCTTAGAGAATAATAATGTATACAAATTTAATTTTTTAGAAATTTTGATGCAAATAATACAACAAATTATTATAATAGACACATTTAAAAAAGGTTTTTTTTTGGATATTTATTAAACAAATTTGTTTTCTATTAGTAAATTATAAGAAAAAAATAATCTATATTTTTTATATTTTCAATTTTAACCTATAAGAGAGTTTGCTTCTGTGGGTAGTTTGGAATTCAGTTCATCAAATATCGTTATAACTGTTATACTAGTTTCCGAAACTTACTCCCAATGCTTTGTACTAGTTATTTCAAACTAAAAGGCAATTTATTTATTTGTGCTACAAAAGTCATCACCTTAGGGTAAACAATTCTGTCTGCTGTTGCAAAAATACAGCCTTAATATATATTTTTAACAAATAATAAAAATATTTTGATAAGTTCAGTAAGAAGCTTCATATTGACTAAATTTTTAAATATTATAAATTCTTGCACTTCAATTGGGTACAAAAGAAAAGATTAGTTTTCGGATCTAATGATTCAAATGTTCATGTATTTATTAAGATATATATATATATATATATATATATAAGTTAAAATCTTATTTAGTATTCATTTAGTGTTTATTTTATATTCTTGTTGATTCTATCCTTGAAAACCGGAGTACTATATTTTGTCTTTTATAACTGATTTATGTTAAATAATTTACAGGTAAATTCTCTTAAAATTACGATTTAAAAAACTAGCTATTTAAACAATAACATATACAGTTATTTCAAAGAAAATAAAAGTAAAAAAAAGTATAGTAAACTCATTAGATACGCTTTAAATTAAATTTGGACTTTGTTCCTGTTGATTTTTGTTATTGTTTGATCTTCTTCCTGTTTAATATCCGGTTTTAATCTTGTTCATGAGACAATTGTCCTTTAACAAATATTTATTTTAAGACTCGTGTGAACAAAAACAAGGTATGGATATTTTAATTTTATAATTTTATTAAATTTGATCAATGTTATATTGAGAATTATTTTTGATGAAAATTCTATTAAGAGTATTCATTAAATAATAATTCATTAACAATTTTAACTGTACAATATGTAGAAATATACAAATGTGATATCTAGATTTGTGTATTATTAAAAAGAAACATGTGTTAGGACGGTGTATAGGGAAACATGTGTATAGTTTCTTTTGAATAAAACACAAATCTAGGCCTCATATTTTGATGATCCCATATAATTAAGTACAAGACGTTTTTATTTGATAGATAGGCACTATAATTTTAATGTTTCTATTTTTATAAAAAAAAACATTACACTTGGTATAAGCCCGATTATAACTTTGTTTATAAAATATTTTGTATTTTTTTGATTAGAGATAAATTTATAGTAAATGGAAATATATATTCTGTCTTTCTCTGATATATATATATATATATATATATATATATATATTTGATTGAGAAACGTAGATATATAAGAACCTGAAAAGTATCCATGAATACATAAAACAGAGATATAAGAAAATTCGTTGAAATGGAATGAAAGAGAAAAATATTAGATCGGTCGAAATGGAATATTTGCGAAAAAAACATTCATCCATCAGTGAATATAAAGAAGCTAATGATAATGAATATATATATATATATATATATATATATATATATATATAATTTAAATTATGGAAGCATAAAAGTCATATTTCACTTTAATCTTATTTATTTAGTACGGAATTTTATATATCATTCTTTTTACTTTATTGAAATTCAGTAAACGTTTATATAATAGAATTAATATGTGCTAAAATTGATATTACTTTTTGCATTTACGTATAAGTGTTTTGAACAATATAAACATTAGTGTGAAAATGTGTAAACTTTACACGACGTTTATTTACTCATAATATCATTAAGAACCAGTTTTTTAGACGAAGATGAAACTAAGGATTAAAAAAGTATTACTCATTCACATTCTACATAAATAAATAGAAAGATATAAAATATACTACATATAAAAAGTAATCTTTTTTACGAAAAAATAAATGATAAAGTAGATGAGGTTGCACGTGTTTGTAACTTCTTTGAAACTAGATTGTATACTTAATTCTTAAAAAATAGTAAAACTTATGAACATTCACTAGTACTAAGCATTGAATATATAAATTATTGTGTGTGTGTGCATATATATATATATATATATATATATATATATATATATATATATGAATATATGTATGTAAAATTCATAAATCATAAAAAATCAAGTATATTAATAATTTAAATATCACCAACAAAATTAATTTTAAGCTTCATGAAACAAACATGAATATTGAATATACATATGAGTTTATGAATAGTTGATTATTTATGAACATTTGTTGGATATTTAATTTGTGTACACAAAATAGTTGAGAAAAATATTTTACAAATTACACATGAGGTTTTTTTACGATAAATACAGAATTTAAACATCATTATTGGTATTCCTAATATACCAGTTTGAAACAATGAAGGTAAGAGTGAATTTGTTACATAAACATTACTAGAATGACTTGTACTTTTCATTGTTTTTATTATTAAGAGTTTTTATTTGAAATTTATTGGTGTTCACAATTTATTTATTTGAATTCTTGTAATTATATATATATATATATATATATATATATATATATAGAGAGAGAGAGAGAGAGAGAGAGAGAAAGTCGTCCAAATGTGATGCCTAGATTTGTATTTTATTAAAAAGAAGCTATGCACTGCCCTATACACATCTTTATTTTTGATAAAACACAAATCTAGGCGTTACATTTGGATGATCTTTTATATATAAAGTACACAATTATTTTACTTCTAAATACATTAAAATAAATTTAAAATTTTGTATTGTTATTTAAGTAACATAGTTTTATAGTTAAGTTATATTAATTAATTTCAAATATATATAAACAATAATATTATCAATATTTAAAAAATTAAAAATAATTTTTGTTCAAAGGAGGAGAATATTTTAATCGTTATTTTAAAATACTATTTAGCTTTTAATTTTATCATTTATTCCACTAATGTATTTTTCTATACAAAGTGACTATCTATTGTATCCAATTCACTCCTCAATAAGAATCATCACATTTTAATAATATTATTAAAACGTTTAATAATCACTTGTTCATTATTTGTTCTGAATAGATTCAATAATTTCACCTTATTATAAAAAAGTGGTTTAATTATTAAATCCGGTGCAATTATCGAATACTTTGCAGTTCAGATTATAAATCTTGTTTTAATTTACAAGATATATTGTACAAATAATGCTGATGTTTTGTATTAACCTTTATTATACCACTCTGTCGAGACCTTTATTTCGATGAGACCTTAGAGTCTCTCTTAAAGTGATACCATATTAAAATAATCAATTAACTACCTGAAGATGATACATGATGTCGAAACCGGTTGTAGTAAGATATCAATCTTATAGATTGACTTAAATGTGTTAACAAAAGAATTATTGTAATTGTGAAGATATTTAAAGAAAATATTCTAACGTGCTATTTATTTGTCTTTTGAATTTATGTTCATATGCTTTACTTTATTTAATATTTTTGCTTAAAGAATTTCATTTTTTTAAATGAAATATTTTATATTATATAAATTTGTTATAAGATATTATGAATTGACACAATAAAATATTTTTTTTCAAATTACTTTTTAAAAGAGTATATTATTTTTTCTGATAATTAATTACATAATATATTAATAAATTCCTTGAATAAAACAATGTTTTAAATTATTTTTCTTTGATACATATTCAAAATTTGATAGCTAAAATATTTTATTATAAAATATTCTTCTATCATATTTCAGTCAAAATGTAATTTTTAATTGGTCAGATATTAAATTGAAAATTAAGGACACTTGGGCATCATTTAAAAAAATTAAGTATAAAATATCATTGATCTGAATCATAAATCATATAACCAATATATACTACCCCCTTATACTTATGGGTCTGAAATTTGAATACTGACTGCAAAATTAAAAAAAAATCTTTAATTTAGCAAAGTATGAAAAGAATAATGTTAGGGATTTTTAAACTTGCTTAGAAAAATTGTAAATAGATACGAAAATAGACAAGGGTAATATAACATAATAAATAAAATCAATTAAATGTGTATGATCAGGTCATATAGTACGATAAGAAAACAGTAGATGGTTAAAAATCATTATGGAGTGACAAATAAGAGACAAAAAGAGATCCATAAAAAGATAAAAAAATGAAATTATAAAATAGAGAGGAGATAAATGTTAAATTAGATTAGTCACAGACAAGTTTAATGGAAGAACTTGGAAAAATATTTAATAGGTCCTAATGATATTCGGCAAGGCTTTTCCTCAACAGGATATATATATATATATATATATATATATATATATATATATATATATATATATATATAAGAAAAAATATTAATTATTGCATTAATATTTTTATACGGTTTTTTTACTCTTGACTAAAAGCAAAATATTTTGCTTTTAATTAAGGAAATTAAAAATTACAATATAAATATACACCACTGTAATTTAAGACTATAAAATAATTTTTATATTTGTATTTATTAGATTTTTTTAAATATTTAAAATATAAATTACCGAATTAATAATGGTTTATTTTTTTATTGTAATAAAAACAAATTAATTAAAATCTATTTTGATTTTTAAAATAAAAACGTTTATATGAAAAATTATTATATTAGAATTAAAAATGTATATGAAAAATATTTTTATAGAGCTTATATTTGTGCTATATTAAGAAAATAAATTTTCATAATCTCTTAGTGTAAATATTTTTTATATAAAGAAAGATTAATGTAATTAAAATATTTATTTGTAAACACAAATTTATAATTATTTTTTTTTTCAGATTTCTGCACCAGGACATTTTTATACCAACCAGCAAAATGTCGCTATATAATAATACAATAACTCAATACTACGATTTAATTTTTACTGAATTTTCAGGTAAATGAATATACTTTATTATTATAGCAAATAATTTACTATGTTTTAATTTGGAATTCATATTATGTAAATTTCATCAGTAATATTCTTTCAGATTATTTTTACTTAAATAAAAAAATGTTTATGAGAGTAAATAATTTTAAATTATATAAAACTAAATCATTTATCAAAATAATATTTAGTGATTCATAAAAACATAATTATTCATTTTAAAATAATTGTATGTATTTTAATTCTACAATAAATTTTTAATTAAGTAAATTTAGTTATACAATAATGAATTATTCGTGTTGTTTACTTTTTGAGATTTGTAATTAAAAACACAAATGTGAAGTATTTATATATATTTATATATATATATATATATATATATATATTTATATATATATATATATATATATATATTGCTTCCGCAAATCTTGATAATAAATATTTGTAATTAAAATAATATTTTGAAATATTGATTATTAAAATATTCAAAGTATCTATTAGAATTATAATTAAACATGAATATTTAAAAACAATATAGCTTTTCTATATACAAAATGTATAAAAAAAACAATTAATTTTATCTCTAATTTTAAACATAAATTTTAATTTTATTCCAAAAATACTAAAATATTAAGAAACAATTGTCTAGAAACAAGGAAATGGAAAAATTAAGTAACTATGAAAATACATTAAGTGTTTTATTACTGTCGAAAGATAATTTCTTTTGTATACATAATTAATACTGTTTTATTAGATATTTATTTTATAGTATAATTAAGAAAAAATATCGAATTTTTTAATTATAATTTACAATGATGTAATTTTTAAAATTAAATCATATTTTGTCAGTCTATTTTATGTACTTAAAATTGTTATAAAAATAATTTAATTGTATATGCAATTAAATATCTTCTATATCTTGTTCTTATTGTTTTTAGTAAATAAAAAGAATTCTCAATATTTGTACCTAATTGTGCAATTTTCCATTATTGGAAATTATTTAAACAATGATACATTTTTATGAGAACATTTTTAAATTTATTCACAGATCCTAGAACGAATGACTGGTTTCTAATTACGTCACCAATGCCAGGATTGACAATAATGGGTGCATATTTGTATTTCGTTTTATCTTGGGGCCCACGGTATATGCAACATCGAAAAGCATACAGTCTTAAAAATACGCTCTTAGTTTACAATTTTATACAAGTTCTTGTTAGTATCTATTTATTTCATGAGGTATGTATCTTTATTTATTTCAGATACTTTATTTAGTTAATTATTTAAAAATATATAATTAAATTAAAAAATAAACAAATTGTTGATAAAAATATTATTTGTCCAAAAAAAAAATATAATGTTTATATAACTGTAACAAATATTATTTTATAAACTTGATTATTTCTAAAATTATTACTCATTTAAAATCATACATTATACAAAGTACTTATTTTAAGTAAAATTAATCGAGAAATTTTTTACTTAATTGCAATAGTGACCTTTTACACTTATATTTCGTGAAATATTCACATTATTATTTTAGAAAGTAGTAGTCGATTATTGAATTTTTTACTATACTTATACTATTTGCTTTTTGCAAAAAAAATGGATGTATTATTTAATATTTTTGTATGCAATACATATTTTAGTTACACTTTAAATTAGCACTTTCGATGGTATAAACTCAAATATAAATATACAGAAAATAAATTTAAAAATCAAAAGTTATTGACTAACATTTTTTTAGATTTTAAATTATTATTTTCTTGTTTCGAAATGAACTCTTTCTTAATTTTATATGCATTAAATAATATTTCACAAGATATTTATATTATTTCAAAAAATATTTCATAATTACATTAACCAGTCTGTTAACCTTTTTTATATTGACTTTTAAATTGTCATTAAAATGATTACTAACTTAATAATTCTTTCTTAACAAATAAATAATTTAATGATTTTCTGGATAAAAACTATGAAATTTCAATTTTAATTCTTTATATTAACACTTTAATTATTTTAATACATTATAAATATTACATTTTGAAATCTTGTTTATAAATAAATAAAATACAATAAATTAATACTTTCAACATATTATAGTGCAATTATGTCAAATTTTAATTGTCTTTTATTACAAGTAAAATTTAAATTTTTTTCCAATGTGACATTTCACTTTTAAAGTAATGTATATTCTATGAAGTAAGATATTTTAGTGAATGATGTAAATGGTTTTACTAACTATATTAATTTTTATTAATTAATGAATTATTAATCCTTTTAAAAATGTTTTTATAAACATTTAAAAATAATAATTTAAATCATAAAATGCAATAGTGATTTTTGTAATAAAAATTACTGGGTAAATATATTTCAATATTTTTTTATTAAATTTATTATATTTATTTTTTAAATTATTATATATAAATTTTGTCTTTAAAATTTTTACATTTGATTTTTTTGTCTAATTCAATAAATGAATGAATACAATTATTAAAATATTTTTTTAATAATAACTGTAATTATTTGAACATTCTTGACAACTTATTACTTAATTATTCTAAAAAACTTATTACATGTTTAGTCATAACATTACTAAACATGTAATAAGTATGTAATGTTGTATATTAACGAAAAATACACTGATTTGTTTAACAATGTAACAAGATTCGATTATTATTCAGCGTTATAGATAAGTTCACTTTTAGAAATGAATATACTTCAAGCATTATACAATTTTATTTATCAAAATATCCAACAATTGTTTGCTATTCAGCTTTATTCTTTTAGCATTTAAATGACGATACTAATTTTTAGAATACAAACAAAATTACTCTTTAAATATTTTACAGCCAGCAATATTTTATTAAAAAGTGATTGCTCTGAATATGAAAATATTTGAAATTTTGAATCGTTTATAAAATCATAAATATTAAATATATTAGAATTTATTATGTGTTCATCTAAAATGAAGTTATTTGTAAAATCAAGCTTTAGATCTATTCATTGATATATTTGAAAAATAATCAAATAAGATATTTTTCTATTCTTGAGAAGACTTTTAATTAAGATTAGTCACTTAAACGTTAATTCGTTTAAATCATTACGACTAAAAAATGAAGATTAAAAAAAGAATGTATTCTATTTTTAATAAACATTCAAAAACCTGGAATTAATTTTAATTTTTAATTTTATAATTATTATTTTTTTATATCTGCTCACAGAAAACGACTAAGAGAGAAAATAATTACTATTTGTTTTGGAATTGTGGCGAATTTACTTCCATACAAATGAATTATTACTCCCAACATAAGAAAATATTAAATAGTGTTTAATAATTATTTATAAGTAATTATTGAACATTTTTTTTAATATCTTGCAGTGTTAGGGATGATAATTTATTTATTTTTTTTTGTGTAAAAGAAATAATAGTTTTGTTCCAATAAGAATTTTTCTCATTGAATTACTTTGTGTTTAGAAAGTATATTATTATTATAAATTAGAATTAATATATTGGATTTAAAAACATATATTATTTTTTGTAAATTAATTTGTTAATCATAAAATTCAAAATTTTAGTGTATTATCAGTTAAGCTATTTAGCTTATTTATTTTATAACATTTTATGTATACGTACTCTAAATAATAACTATTTTTTAATTTTTTGTAAATTGTTTAATTTTTCAAATAATTTCAAGGACATTAAACAGATTGTTTAATTCACATTCCTTTTTTTAAAAAAAAATTTACAAATATTTTCTTGAATATTTAGAAGTATTATTGTGTTAAATTTCGTTAAATCAATAATAAAGTTATTAAAATGTATATAAAGTAAAATTTATATTTAAATTTCAGTAAAATTATTATTATAAACTGTTTTCCTATTCTACTAGACGTTATTGTTGGTTGATTTAGAAATTCCAAATTTAATAAAGTGTTTTGATTATTTTATGCAACTTCACTTGCTATTAGAAACTTAGAAGTCTACATTAAACTTGTATAGAAACTAATGTTGATTTTCAATTATAATATTTTCACTATAAAAATATTTTGAAATAAAAAATGGTTTTCACTATTGTGAAAAAATGAATTAGTTAACTCAACATAAGATTTTTTTTAAATATTTTATAATCACTTATTGTACATTTTATTTATTGATATGGATAGATGTGTCATTATCATTGACAGTTGCATTAAAAAATCTTGTATAATGGAATTCTATAAGAATGACATTATGGCCATCGAAATACTAATAAGTGAATAAAGTGAATTATAAGTAATTATTGAATACTTTTATAAAATTCTATGATGTTCGCATAAATTAATCATTTATGTTGAAATAATTTATTATTTTACCATAATAAAGTAACAATCAGTTTTTTAATTTATTTAATTTGTAAATAAATTAATTATAATATATATATATATATATATATATATATATATATATATATAGTTATCACACTAATTATCGTGCCTACTATTATATTTATTTGAAACTTGTCAATTAAATTGAAAAATATTTCAGCGCAATTTTCATAACATTCAATATTTATAGATTATTTTAATAATTGCTATGAAATTTTCGTCTCACTGAAAATATTTTATGTAATTATTAATACTGAAATAAATGTTTAAGGGCCTATTTGGAGGATGGCTGTACGATTATAGTTGGAGATGTGAACCTGTAGATTTTTCTAACTCTCCAAAAGCAATGAGAGTAAGTTTGGTATTCCTTTATAGTTTTAAACATTTTCTTCATAAAATAAAAAAATTATGTTTTCTAAACATAAATTAAAATTAATATCATTCATATATGTTTTTTATCTTTTTTGGATAATGAAGTATTTTCAATGACAATCTATTTTACCTTTAAATCGATACCAAAAAAATTATCATTTCGAATTTAATTATATTTACTTTTGTAATTAGGTAATATATATTTTTATGCCATAAAATTATTTAAATTTTATTTAACTGACTTTTAAAAAATGTTAGAACTGTATAGCATATTTCTATTTAATTATAAGATGACATTGTAATGCTTATACAAATGTAGAATATTTTATTCAATTTTTAAACTAAATGTTAATTGAAACAATAAAATTTCATAAAATGAATTTCATAAGAATATAAATATTGTATTATTATGATTATTTTCATTTCGTTTGATAATCAATAAGCGATTACTAAACAGAAAGTGTAATTAAATTAAAAAAATGTGACGTTTTCTAATACATAACAAATAATATTTATGGAATGTTCTTTCGATATTTTATAATGAAATTGATTTTTTTAAATGAAAACAGTGTTTGCATTAATGTTTAAAAATCAATATTTAGATTATTTTTAAAACATATTTCAAAAAATAATTCGTTAATATTTTAAAAAGATGCATATTTTTTTAAAATATAAAATTCTAATTCTTAACTACTTTACATATGTTTTTAGAAAAATCTACGATGCCAATGATTGAAGATTTTAAAATAATTATTTGCAAAAATGAGGATCATTCATTGATATTTATTATTATGAAAATAAAAATTTAATATTTAATTATATTTTTAGGTAGCACGTGGCGTCTACGTTTATTTCTTGGCAAAGATATCCGAATTATTGGATACTGTTTTCTTTGTATTAAGAAAAAAGGATAGACAAATCACTTTCTTGCATATGTATCATCATACAGTCATGCCAATGATCAGTTGGGGCGCTACTAAGTACTACCCAGGTGGACATGGAACCCTGATCGGAGTTATTAATTCCTTCGTCCATATTATTATGTACAGTTATTATTTATTAGCAGCAATGGGACCACAACTACAAAAGTATTTGTGGTGGAAAAAACATATTACCACATTGCAAATGGTAAGATTTTTATTTATTGTTCATTCACAAATATTTTTTAATATTATTTTTTCGTTCCTATCATTAGCATAAATTCATTTAGAATTTTAATTATAACAAAAATAGTTTATTCTTCAGATAGTGGCAATTTAAAACTCATTTTATTATTCTTGACGATGCAATTATTATTTCGTTTGATTTTTTTATTGAATCGAAAAAAATATTTTTATTTAATAGCATACAGTTTTCTAAAGAATAAATAATTCAGGCCTTTGAAATTAATTTGATCCTTTTTTAACATTTTTTTAATTCAATTTTAATGAAAACTTTTTTACTATCAAATCATGATTGTTATAAGAATAATTTAGTACATCATAAACAGTCAAGATGATGTCCATCACCAAAGCTATTTACAGGAATACTAGACAAAGTATTTAAGAACTAAACTATGAATCTAAAGGAATAAAAATTAAGGACAAGATATTAATTTATCCACGATTTATTGATAATATTTTTTTGAACAAGTCTTGATGAAGTATTGGATAAAACACTTTAAAAAAAGTTTTATGACAAATCATAGTAGTACAAAAGTATGTATAATGAATTTATAGATCAGAGGATTAAAAGGAAGAGAAATAAAATAAGTTAAAAACAAGATGTACTTATAATAATTCATTAACATCAATTGAACACAGATTAAGTGAATAAAATAAGAACAATAAGATTGTGTAAATTCGAGAAAAAAACTCTTATGAGATCAAATATCTCTCTAAATTTTAAAAAATCCTATTATCATTTATGGTAGTAAAATATCTATCTTAAATTCCAAAATAATTTAGCATCTCCAAATAACACAAAGAATCGTGGAAAGATGAATGTTAGGAATAACATGTAAAGACGAAAAGAAAAACTAGTAGATTCGATAAGAACAAAATTAAAGGATGTTATAAAAAAACTTAAATTTTAAAATGGAAATAGGTTGGTTATATGTCAAGAAGAGATCATCATCGATGGATAAGAGAAATTATTGATTGAAAATTCAGAGATATAAAAAAGACTTGTGATCAGATGTATCAGAGGCATGAGAACAATGATAAAAGACATTGAATAAATGGAAATTTTGACAGAGACCTTCATCCAGCAGTGGATAGAAAGAGGCTGTTGCTACTACTAGTGATATATATATATATATATATATATATATATATATATATATATATATATATGTGTGTGTGTGTGTGTGTGTGTATGTGTTTGTGTAAATTTATTGAATATTTATTTACAAATTTTATATAAAAATATTCCATGTTTTAGTCTTGTCTACTGTTTCCTTTATTTAGAAATGCCATTTAATTATTATTAAAATACTTCAGCATCATCAAATCAAAATATTTACAAATAAAACATTTAATATTTGAGATAAGACATAATTTGAAAAATTTAAAACATTTTATTTTCTAATATTCAACAATCAATTTTGAATTTTTCAGTTACAATTTTGTATGGCGTTCCTCCACTCGGCTCAGTTACTGTATGAAGATTGTGGTTACCCAAGATGGTCAATGTGCTTCACTTTACCAAACGCTATTTTCTTCTATTACCTCTTCGCGAACTTCTATAAAAATTCATACAATAAATCTGATACATCATCGAAAAAAGAAATTAAGAATGGCAATGCGCATATTTTGGACGAAAACCGTAATGGTGTTGTACCGAAGAAAGATCACGACAAAGATGCGGACGGTGCAAATGGTAAATTGAAAACGACGTGAAATCCGGACAGATTTTTAAAGAGACATCGAACTGTTTTCTTTTGTATAAAGATTGCCATTATATAAGAGATAGTTATAAATTAATTTTTAAGTTTGTACAGTTGGTGTATATTTTATAATAATATACGATTTTTTAATAATAATCTTTATTAAATAAATGTTATAAATATATTGATGATAATACGACGATCTATGTAAGATTGATTTTCTTTCTAAAAAAGATATTTCGAATTTTACGAACACTATCCTCAAATATACAACTTAATTGTGAAATGAATTCAAATATAGATTATATATTTACATTTTGCAAAACCTGCAAACTGAACCAAAGTCAAAGTAACATGCTTTTTTCCTTCAAAGATTCTATAGAGTATTTGTTATTCTTTAAAATAGTATATTTTTTACTTATCGTAGTATAATTAAATTAGTTAATATTTTTTCTATAAAAATGTTACTTATGCGTAACTGTTTTATTCTCAATAAAGAATTGCTCAAAAGATATTGATTTTTTTTTCAATGTTGTTTTAACAATTCTAATTTGATTTGTACATATTTATTATGGAATAAAACTTTTAAATTATAAATGTTTACGTTCTTTAATCGATTTGTTTATTACCTTAAAAGTGATATTTTCGTATTAATATTTTTTTAATACCAAATCGACTATTTTTGGTCATAAATTATTTCCAAGGAAACATTTTATCTAATCCACCTTGAGTACTAAGCCTGTAGTTATCTTTTTTTAATTATTACATCATTAAATCGATATTTATATATATATATATATATATATATATATATATATATATATATATATATATATATAAAGTAATTTTATTCTATGAAAAAGAATACTAAAAATAAATTCAAGATTGATTTTAACAATTCCTTATTAATAATTTGAATTTTGTATCCAGTTAATTAATAAATACATTATTATGTTTTATTTCAGTTTAAAGAACTTCTATTTAATTAAAATTATTTTTTTATAATATAGATGTGTTATTATATTATTTTTAAATCCAAAAACGTTAATTTTTAAGATAAATCTTTATGGATAATAATATCAGTTCATATAACAATTCACGAATTTATAAAGTCCACCATGAATTTTATTCTGATAACTTATAAATAATAGAGTTTAAAAACGTCTTAAAATATTCATAATATTTTTTATTCAGTACACAAATAGTCAGTTTCTTATTAAAAATGAAACATCTCCTTATTTTTAAACAAGCCTATATTTTAACTGAAAATTATTTTACTACTGATTTAATATTTTATTAAAAACTTGGAAAATAATATAGTATATCGAGTATAATTATAATTAATTGATTTAATTAAAATTTATATATATATATATATATAAATATGTATTTTCGAATCTTAATATACAATTCAGGATTAAGGATTCTCTCAAAATATCCGATTTTTAGCAATCCAATGTCTTTTTCATCCATTTCACACAAAAAGATATCCTCATGTCTCTATTCCATTTATCTATTGCATCTTTTTTGGGATTTTTGTATTTTTAGTTTCTAAACCAATAATTTTATTTTTATATTACTTGTGCCCTTTCTTGCTATATGTCGATTTTTTTTAATTTTAAACTTTTTATTCTGGTTATAACGTCTTTAACATTTGAGTTATGTCGAATTTATTTATTTATTTTTATTTTTTATATATTATTCCTTTTATATATATATATATATATATATATATATATATATATATATATATATATATATACACACACGAGGGTCGTTTGATAAGTATGATAAAAAATTAAGAAAAACTAAATTAAATTAATTAATTAAATAAATTAAACAATAATTAAATTTACCATACTTATCAAACGAACCTAGTATACCAACCGGTGGTGTAATGGCATCACCGGTTGTCCTGCGGGAGAAGTACATTCGATCCCCGATCGGAAATAAAGGGCAAACGAGGCTTTTTAACCTTAAGAAGGCAACCTGTTTAAGGGAATAAATCCTGAATAAAAATCCTCATCAATCCTCCTAGAAAGTGTGTAAATATGATCAATTATCAGTGAATTGTAATATTGATTAATGCTTTCACCCAGCAACGGGCTGATAAATGTTTATAATAATTAAAACTAATATATAAATTTTATATATAATCGATGATAAATTCTCAAGGTGAAATATTTTATTTAATATTAATTAACATTTTTTTTAATTAAGGTATTACTTTATTTATAATATTATTTTAATACGACATCTATTGTTGGAATTTTAGTTTAAACAAACTAGTTTTATGAAGTAGAATCAACAGATGGCCAACATTCTAAATTCTTATATGAAAGTATCGTTTGGTGTGTGTCTCCGACTGGGTAGCATAATAAACATGCATCACCGCTTGTTATGCGGGAGATTGCATTCGATTTCCAGTTGAAGAATCCCTCACTTTTCGAGTATTGAGAATGAGGTTGTGACCTCATCTTGTAAAAAAAAACTGTCGAAAAATTTTAATAAGAATGGTTCTATTGAGCTGAAATTGTCAGAAAGACCATGGCTCTATAAAAAAGCTTTAGTGCTAGAAATAAGAAAAAAAAGATATATATATATATATATATATATATATATATATATATATATATAAATCTTTTTTACTTCAGTAAAATTATATGTTATTAAGGTCATTAAATTTTCATCTATTATTTTTAAAACATATCTCAGAAATTATAAAAAATTAGTATTCGTAATTTTTTCTCATTTGGTAAAAATTTTATTACTTAAATTAAAGGTAAAATAGGGTGTAATAATTATTTTGAAATTAATGAACTAATTTTGACGAAAAGAAAAAAATCAAAAGTATATAAAAGCAAATTTAATCATATTTAATATTTTTTCTTAAATAATTATATATAGTGTTTGTGTGTGAAAGAGAGAGAGAAGAGAATTGGAAAGGGAAACATTAACTAAATAAATATATATTTAAATTACAATTATCAATAAAAATATGTAATATTATAAAAATTATATTCAATTTTCTATCAACAATTATAATTAATAAGAAAAGATATTTAGAAATTATTTTGAATCTTATATTAATACTCCACATAGAATCTAATAATATATACTAATTTTTTTGCATAATCTAAATTATAGAAATAATTAGATTTATTTCTTTTCTGGTCGAAATAATCTAAACGATTTTTTTTAATTTTAAAATTCATATTATTAACAAATCCTACTTACACATTACAAATTCAACATAAAAATTATTAGGATGAGGATATGAAGTGTTGCCTAATCTATTTTATTAATTGAACGTTTCTCTAATAATTATCACCTTTTTGGCAATTTCCAGATATTATTATCGAATAATATAAAAAAATCTGGAGTCATGTTAATTTAGAAAAAATGTTAATAAATTGACTTCAATTGAAAATATTTGACATTTTGAAAAACAAACTAATTTATTTTGTCATTTATTTGGATCAAATGATGAAAAATAATAAAACATAATATGTTTCATTTTATTAAATGTTTTTTTTAAATCAATACTCAGTTACTTAATACAATATTACAGATTGATAATAAATTAAAAAAAATATATTTTAATTTAAAAAATAATTAAAATTATTTATTAAAAGAGTAATACAAAAAAATTCTTAGTATTTTACAAAACAATTGTATTTTAATTAAAATGTGACCTTTTTTGTAACTTAATTAGAAAGATATTTTTCAGCTTGACTTAATTATAAAACAATCATAAAAACATCGATATGGTATATATAAGAATGAATATGTGTGTAAATAGAACAATGTGGTAAAAATTATATGTAACAGTTAATTGTGTAAACTCACGCAAAAGAAATTTGTCATATATTATAACTGTGTCTTTTTTTCAAATCAGTTACTAAATAACCACAAGTCATACAATGATTCAAGGTATCTTGGTCCTCTACACGCTCTATTTATTAAAAGATGCTATTGTTCATTAATAATACATCGATTTAAGGTATTGATAAAGATTTCAATTGAACTTGATAATGCTGATATAAATCTATTCTATATTAAATTGCAATGACATTTCATCGTTAACTTTAATTACTTTCATGATTTTTTTTAATCTCTTAATATAATCACGAATGTATGTAGGTATAATATATATATATATATATATATATATATATATATATATATATATTTGTCTTAATATTTACAGTTTACATATCTCCATATTAAAATACATTTTTAATTTCTAATTTTAAAATTAAATTTGTTTATAAAAATATAATTATTTATTTGTATAGTGTATTATTAGAAAACAATATTTAATTTATTAATTAAATAAAAAATATATAAGTATTAAATAAAAATAAGATGATGAATTTTAATTATAGTTTGGAAAAACTATGCTAATTTTTAAAAATAAATAGGTTTTTTTATATAATAATATTGAATTAAATTTTGACATGAATAAAATACAATTTTTTAACATTTCTCTAAATATCCGACCAATATTATTTGATTCATAAATAAGGAAATAAATTTTAAAGAAAATAATTTTAGAGCAAAAAATAAATTAATATTTTTAAATGCAACTATTTAAAACTTATTTGTAATTTCAAATAAATGTCTGTATTATTTTATGAATATTTACAATTAAAAATTACTAATTTCTTTATAAATATTATTTTAATATTGAAAAGTATTATATAAAATCAAAGTATTTTTTTGTCTCAGATATTAAAGTTGTTTATTATTAACAACTAAATTGAATGGACATTTTTATTTCATTTTTAAATATGAAAATTAGTTAACAGAAATTATATTTATATATTTTTTCATATATAATTCTAAACGTATTTATTTCCACGGAAAATAAAATACACATTTGAATATATATCAACATTATATAAATTATTTAGAAGAAAATATTAATTAAAACTTGTTTTGAAACCTTGGCAACTTTATTTTTACAATAATAAATTCTCACCTCCAACATCACTGGTTATTAAAAATTGTTCAATAATTTCCTGTAACAAGTTATTGAATACTTTTTAATACCTTATGGAGTTAGAGGTGATAATTTATTTGTGAGAAAACGAAATATCTCTTATTTGATAAAATATGAAACAGATATGATTTGATAATGTATACATTCTGGACTGATAATTAATTCAGTATTGAATATCCTAAATTAATTTATTATAATAAAAATATTGTTATACAATTAAATTAAAAACTTAGATTGGAATAAATATAATTTTCGATTCAAATCTAAAAATTCATAGATTTTTAAAAAATGACAAATAAATATATATATATATATATATATGTGTGTGTGTGTGTGTGTGTGTGTGTAAAAAATAATGAAAACATTGAAAGACTAAACAAATTTCTTTATTCATTTAGATTAATCTTATCATTAGCTTTAATACGATGTATATCTTTTTTGAATAATTTTTAATAAAATATCATACTATTTTATAATATAAAACTTTTTTAATCATTTGAAAAGATGATTAAGAAAATTACTAATAATTTTTTAAAAAGTTCATCACATTGATTCGATTATATTTAAATTTAACGATTGTTGAATTTTAAATTTTTAATCATGCTCTTTAACTCAAGTTTAAACATTTTATAATTAATCTAAAAATATAGTGTCATTGTTCAGAAATAAGGCCTTGACATTGATATATACATGATTATATAAAATACCTAGTCATTGTTAATAATTTGATCATTTAGACCGAATATAGGATCAATCAAAAATAAGTGAAGATACTGCTACTTAAATCATAACAGAACCGTTTTTGTGTTTGACTGTAGGAACCAAACAATTAGGATTTAGAGTTTTTTTTATGAATTAATTAAAATATAAAATTTGTCCAATTAGTACTAAATATCTAATTTTAATGATACTTACAAATATTTTTCATATTTTAATATAACATTAATAATAGATTTACGGTTACAATCTATTTTAATATAAGGGAGTATTTTTATCATTTATATATTCCATCATAATTTTGAATACAATATCTCCGAATACAAAAAAATGATAAAAAAACTATTATCATAAACGAACGAAATTATATGAATATATTTTTATTAGAAAATTGATTAATGTTTTCATTATTTTCTGTAAACACTAAATACTTACTTCAAATATTTATGCTATTAAATTTTTAATCTATACACGAATATGGAAAATAAGCGCATTTAATAATAAATCATGGAATGTTCATTATAAAGTAGGTTATTTTCAATTTTAAATTCAAGTTCAAGAATATGACTTCAGTGTTATTCTAATTCAAACATTTTAATTAACTTAAATTAACATTCAATATATAAATGAGGTAAATTGTATAATTTTAATTCTCTATTACTGAAAACGATTTATTCTCCAACATTTTTTATTTATTATTTATGATTAATCAAAAAAATATATATTTTTCACAAAAATTGTTCATATTAATGGTATTATAAAATTAAGTCGATGATAATAAACTTTTATTTAGTTGCATTACGTTTTGAATTTATAAATTGAAATTTATCCTACTTATTGACAAATTCACTCGGACGATGATATCTAAAATTCAAATCAGATGTGGAGTAAATTGAAAAATGTCCAAGTCAACAACCTTTTCAAATATTGTCTTCCATCATTACATGCATATTCATGTAATGAACTTTGTATATTTGTGAATTAAGTTGTGTAATGATTGCAAAAAAATAAGGCTATATATATATATATATATATATATATATATATATATATATATATATGATTCAAATACAGAAATAAGTACAATGCCTGATACATTTTCTCTAACCGAAATATTGCATAAAATTAGAAATGTACTTATTGCTATTACTATGTAACATTATTTATCCTATGTTAGAACAAAAATGTTTATTATTTTTTCTCATATGAATTATAAATTTATATTTCTATATCGAATTATTTGTTCAGAAAATTATTTATAAACATGGTAAAAAAAATTTATGATTTTTAAGAATTCTTTTATTTTTCAAAGATTTTTATAAAATTTATATAATTATTTCATTAATTTAGGGATTGAATTTGACAACGATAAAATAAAGTAAATTTTATTATTACAATTAAAAAAATATTAAAATATTTTGATTGATAATATTCTTTCTGAGATTCTAAGTGCTATTTAATACACAAATAAATCAATACATATATTTATTATAGCTATTTTAAGTATCTTCTAAATTATTTATTTTAAAAATAAAATACCATGAAAAAAATAAGAGGTTACACAAAAATGACAAATTATGACTTTAGAATTTATTTGAATAAATATCATATTTATGTAAAAAATATTCATATTTTTTAAAAAAAGAAAGCTATACACGACTGTTTAAAAGGATTAATAAAATTATAAGCGTTTTACTTAGTTAAGTCATGACATTTTACCGACTCCTGGTATATTTATATATGTATTACTGGAAATAACTTATTTAATAGAACAATATCAGTATCGAAATACTTACTAACCAATCAACATAAATTTAATAAATTACAATGAATAATTCAGTTTAATTCATACATATATTTATTTTTTCTCACCGTATATTAAACAGTTCATTCAATACTGTGTTCTTCAAAGCAATAGTCAACATATTTGTACATTTTTTTTAATCTAAAGTTTTTTCAACGATCGTTTTAAGTATCTTGTGGATAAATTTGTTACAAAATGGCATTAATTTTGAAACGACTTTTTAATGTTTATCATTATGTTAATGAAGAAATTGCAGGTAACTATTTTCTTCAAGAAAATACAAGTTTAATTATAATATGTATAAGAGAAAAATAATATTCTTGAATGCAATAATTTATGGTATATAGTTGAATCAATCACTTTGCAGATTACAGTTTTCAATTTTAAATATGTACAAATGATAGATTATATAATTGATTTATAAATCGTCCTCCTAATAAATCATATTTAATAATTTTTCTATTTAATTTCTATAAAATAATTGTAATTTTAAATGAATTTGAAAACCAATTATGTTGTTAATATAGTAAGTCTTTCGTATATTTTATAAATTATTATATAATATTCTTTGTATAACTTATATTCAGTTTCTTGATTATGAAATAAGAAACAATTAATTAATTATATAAAATGTGTTTCAGTTAATTTAAAATAGCATATTTATAATTAATTAATTTTTAAGATTTCAATTATTTTAAATATTAGAATCAGTTACTTAATTTGTCATTTTTGTCGTTACAAAAACCTGTTCATTAAAATTTACATTAAAAAATAATTTATTTTTTAATAAAATTATTCAATTAGGTTTAATACATATTTTGAATAAATTGTTAAATAATTATTCTTAATATAAATAAATGGAAATTAGTATTAAATTATTTATATAATAATCAATTAGTTACAACTTGCTAATATCATATGAATATATATATATATATATATATATATATATATATATATATATATATATATATATAGTAATACAATTAAAAGTTATTTTGTCTCAAAATTAATACAAAGATCTATTTGAAAATCTGCCCAAAAGGTCTGCTTAAAAATCTATTTTTTTTCAATTTTTTGTTAATTTTAATATTTCATAAAATTCGTATTTCAATAATTCTCGGAAAAATTCAGAAACAACATTTTCACATCAATTCAGAAACGGGGGTGGAATATCATTTTTTCAAATAGATGTAATATATATATATATATATATATATATATATATATTTAATTAATAAATCAACTAATTGTAATTTAATAAAATAATATTTCGTAGGTTATAACAATTCCTCTTTCAATATAATATTAAAATTGAATATCCTTTTTTATTGATAAATAAATCCTAAGCAATAAAATTATATTTTTTCAAAAGTTTTCAATATGGACATAAAAAACTTTTTTTTAAAAAATAAATAAAATATGTCATGAACAAATTTATAAATAAGCAAATATGTCTCCTTGAATTAATTCTTTAAAAAAATAAAAATATAAAATTAATCAATTGATATTTAATTAATATTTTTCTATTTATTAGAATAAATATTGATTAAAATTACTTATATAATAAATTATTGCTACTTGAATTGTGTTATAATTTCAGATCCTCGTACAAATAAATGGTTCCTTATTGGAAATCCATGGCCAGGATTGTTTTTACTTGGCTCATATTTATATTTTGTATTCAATTTAGGACCACGGTTAATGGAAAACAGAAAACCGTTCAAATTAGACAAAGTGCTTATAGTATATAACATTTTTCAAATATTAGTATCAGTTTATATAGTTTATATGGTAAGATCTGTCATAATTCTATTGTTTTAACAGTTAATAATAATTTAAAAAAACTAATGATATCATATTATTTTATAAATTTATTAAAATACATTACCACAAAATTTTAAATTAATTTATAATTATAATATAATGAAATTGTATATATAAAACAATCTGTTTTAACAACTCACAGTACTTTTTTAATTTTTAGTTTTTTAGTTGTTTTTTTTATTTTCATTAACACGTGTTGCTTATAAACAATAAACATTGGATTAATGTACACAATAAATTTTATTACTTGACATTTTATTTTACCTTGTACTCTAGGAAGAATTTTTTTTAATTTTGTTTATTGACATTTTTTTCAATATTAAATACAACGTTTTTTTGTTTATATAAATATAGTAATTAATAATAAATCATTTTTCACTAATTATATTTTCAAATTAAAAACCTTAACACTTTTTATATCTAATAAAAATTTAAACAAATATAAGTTTTTAAAATAAAGCTTATTTAACATATAATTATGTGTAGTTGATTTACAAAATAAGATAATTTATTTTTTTCGAACTCGAATTAAATCGTTGTTAGTCTTTTGAATAAAAATATTTTTTATCAGAGATAATTTTTGTCAAGTCATTCATACATACATTGATTTAGAAAATTAGATTTTTTAAATCAATAAAACAGATTTATATAAAAAAATAATATTGAAATGTTTTCATGTGCTGTATTTTAAAAATATATATTTGCATTTTGAAAAATTATAACTATATAATTGTATTTAAACTATAATTAATTTTCATATTTATTCCAGCCTAGTAGAAAATAAATGAATATATAAAATATATAGGTGAAATAGCTATAATTAATAATGTTAAATTTATTAATCTGAACTATTATGAATTTAAGTATTGAAAATACTTGTATAATTTAATAAAATTCTTTTTTATTTCAAGATTTTATACTTGATAATATCATATATTAAAATTATACTAAAAATTCATTATCTAATTATGTTTCTTCGATTGAATTTTCCTATGAATAGTACTACATAAAGTTAATTGTTTCCAGAGTAGTATTTACACTTTATTCAAATACAATATATTTTGTGAACCTGTCGACTATTCCGATACACCTGAAGCATTACTTATCGCATCCGTAGCTTATCTATACTTCATAATCAAAATAATTGACCTTTTGGATACAGTAAGTGACTTGCGACTTCTTTTTACTCTTTCAAATAATATTTATTCATACAATATATGCAAATAGTAAATATAATTGAAATAGAATTCCAGCTCATTACATGTACATATTTATTGAAAAATAAAACGTATTTGAAAGTCATTCTATTATAAACACGTACACATGCTATTTGAATTAGTCATATTTTTTCAAATATTAAAATTAATAATACTTCTTAATTATTATAAGACAGTAACTAAACATCGATATTCAATTACCTAATTATTAACTTTCTATTTTTAGAAATGTATTATTTATTTATTTTAATTTTAAAATATGTACATTTTCATTTATTGGTTATTACATGCTTTATTTTTTCAATTTACAAATTTCAAGTATATTATTATTACATGAAATGTAATATAAACTATGTACAATAATATCGTAATGTAAAATTTACTTAGTTTAACAATAAATATTTAACAATATTTTAACAATAAATATGTACAAAATTATAAAACCTTTATATGTTAATTTAATCGATGCATATATTTTTTTATAGTTCTTTGTTTGATAATAACATAGTGGATAAATTTATTCCAATACATTTTATGTACATTTGTTTATTAAAATTTTATATATGTATATATATATATATATATATATATATATATATAAACTTATATCACCCAACAATTAAGCAAAATCCTCATAAAATATCACTAGGTTGCTTAAATATTTTCCCTAGATTCTTCTAATATTTCCTATTTATGCTTAATATCATCCAACCCTATCCCACACATTTTTTACAGTATTATCTCTCTATCTTTGATAGAGTCTTTCTTAAGTTTCTTTCTGTATTTTTATCACCATTCAATAATGATTTCTATCTATTGTCTTCTCTTTTTACTATTTGTTCTTCCCATGACATCTCATCGATTTTACTCATTCTTTTATATTAATTAGAAATGAAAATCAAATAAATCAATTATCTAAAATCTCTCTCTTCATAAATAATTTTTAAATAAATTACATCATTTTTATACATTAATTTTCTTTAATTATTTTCGTTATAATTTTTCTATCCACATATTGTTTATTAATTTTTTTATAATTTTACAGGTATTTTTCGTATTAAGAAAGAAAAATAAACAAGTGACCTTCCTCCACGTTTACCATCACACTGGTATGGTAATGTTAGGATGGGGTGGTACTAAATATTTGGCAGGTGGACAAAGTGTATTCATAGGAACTATTAATTCATTCGTGCATGTGGTTATGTATACATATTATCTATTAACTTCGTGGGATTCGCAATACAAGAAGAGTGTTTGGTGGAAAAAACATATAACTCAATTACAAATAGTAAATATTTTATTCTATTTCTTCTGCTTACTTTTTAGTGCTCAAATTATTTTTTTATTAAAAATCTCCTTGATATATTGTTTATACACTTGCCATTAATAATTAACAATTAGATAAATACTAAATTATAGCAAACTTTTTTAATAACTCAAAACGTTTTTAATTAAAAAAAATACTTTTCTTTATATTAAGAGAAATTTTGGAATTAATTTAATGTTCAAAAAATACTGACAATGTTCAAATGATTTTCCTCTTTTTTTCAAATATTTTCTCAAAGAGGAATGTGAGTAAATAAATCAATAAAAATCTTTAAAAAAATTTTAACTTGCAATATCGATTTATTTATTGAATGTCAATATTGATATTTGTTTAGTTTTTCTAACACTTTTGAGAAAAGTATAGTACAGATACCACATTATCTAATATTTGATTTTATTTTATGGCATTACTGGAATTTACGTAACCAATCTTCACACTTATTGAAATTTTAATAGCTTTGTAGATACAAATACATGCATCTTGCACTTATTAGTTTATCATAAAAGTTTTTAATGAATTTACTTTTTAGTATCTATTTATTTAGGATATGAATTAACATATGTAAATTACCATGTGAACATTATTATGTTTTATAAGTAAACATAATAAATTTTTTGTATATAAATATTTTATTACTCTTTCTCAGAATAATTTTGTTTCATACGAGAAAAATACGTTCAAAATAATATTTTAGTCAAAAAATATTACAAATATTTTCATAAATTATGAATAACACACTCATACATTAAATAACATTATATAAATATATACATAATGTTTGATTAAGATTGCCAGTCTGGTGGGAAAATGTCCAAATTTAAATATTTTTTATTAATTACATTTTACTACTTTCAATCCGAGTTTTAACTGAGGAAATAGTGTTTTAAAAATATTAGAACGATGGTCATTTCAAATTCGAACACTTCTATAAAATATTGAACTTTCATCAATTTATTTTTTTGTTACTTTTTAATTTTATTTTCAATGAATAATCATTTCTGCCATATAAAGAAGAAGTTATTCTTTGATTAAAATCGTTCCAAATTGAATATTCTATAAAAGTTTTAAATATGCAAATTACAATCATGAATCTCCGTCTATTTTTAAAGTTCATTCTCTCAAACTATTCTAGGAATTACCTTTCATAAAATGTCTAGTAAAAAACGAGCAGCTTTTTTCAAATTTAACGATTTTATTACTAAATGTAGATTCAATGTAACTTCACAGTACTTAGCTTATTATTTTACAAAAATTAATTATAGATTTTTTAACTAATGTACTACATCCCTTTATATTATATATATAATGTATATTTTTGTGTTGTTTTTTTTAAATATTTTAAATATTATCATCCAATATTGAATATTATTGTAATGCGATCTTAAGATATTTATAGCAATCTGATATTAATTTTTGTACTCATTTAATTAGTTTAATTTTTTATTAACACAATGAGTAAATAAATCCGTTTCTAGTTAACTTAGTTCTAAATTAATATATTATATTTCATCTGATTAATAATTCTGTCTATATTCAATTATAAGAAAAAAATATTAAATTTTGACACGATTTCCTTGTAAATAATTTAGATATATTTGTTTTTGTAATTCGAATTTTTTAATCCAATTTTAAGTGAAATAACTAATTTTCAATTGCTCTTCTTTCCTTTTGCTTGATTTATCGAAAATGGAAATTTTGTCATTTAACAAATATTTACCTTGTTTTCTAAATATTTTTTTTGATTCTTTGTTTATTTCTCTAAAGATAATAAACTCTGGAAAAGTTTCAAAAAACTTGGGTAAACTCATTTTTCCTGATTTTAGAATCCACTCAATTCCGCGATTATAATTTTATTTAGAAACATATTTATAAATGCTTGAGTTCATCGAATAGTCAGATATTACCAGAACGAAGATATTTTAATTTATTTCTAATTGGATAATAAGAAATTTTATTAAATATTTCTGGAAATTTAAAAAATAAAAAGATATAAATTTTCAATTAAAAATATATTACTCATTTTCAAAAAAATAATTAAAATGTCTTCGTTAAAGAACCAATTCTGATTATAAACAACAATTACAATACTTTAACCATTTTTTATTTATAAATTTATATATAACCAATTCGTTTGAATTTTAAGTATAAATTCAAAATAGGGTATTAAATATTAGTATATATTTAATTTAATAATATGTCTACAATTTAATTTTATGACCTTTCGTATTTTTTTAATTTTAGTTTCGAACATAATTCATATATTTCATTATTTCCTGATATTTGTCATCATAATTACATATTATATGATTAAATTTTTTAGGTTCAGTTTATTTTATTGATATGGCATAATAGCCAACTACTTTGGGTCGAACCTTGTGGATATCCAGCATGGACTGCTGCTGT
>CP092087.1:6557500-6575000 GCA_029203775.1 Neoneuromus ignobilis | reverse complement strand
ATATAAAGTCAAGTTTCTATCATTGTTCACTAAAAATAATTGCTGATAGCTACTATACAATTAATTTTTAATCTTAATTTGATGATGTAATGTAAATAAATATTTTTTTAGATTTTTTGAATTTTAAAGAAGGAACGAAAATCATTCAAAATTGATTTTCGACTACAAAAATCGTATTTCTTAAAAATAAATGTAATTTTTGCTGAAAGACGATTATTTTTGACTTACTTAATCGATTTTTTATAAAAAAGAACGACTTTTAGTGATTTTTAAAATTTTCAATTTTTTGCCTCAAAAAAACCACGACCTATAGTATGGAAAATTTCATGAAAAATCGAAATTTTCAGAAACCAATTTTTTTTCTTTAAAATCAAAGGTCGGTCATAAAATGTGATAAATCAATGATTAAAATCTCATTTTCGAACGTAGGACGAATTTTATTTAGAAAAAACCTAAATTATGCTCATTCGTTGCCATATTTGTCTCAATCGGATGAAAATTAATAACTTCCATTTGAGAGCACTAATATAGAATTAAGTTTCTATTTTTGTTCACTAAAAATACTTTCTATAGTCTATACGATTAATTTTCAATTGAAATTTGATGATGTGGTGGAAATAAATATTTTTTTCGATTTTTTCATTTCAAAGAAAAAACTAAAATGATCAAAAATCTTTTTTAGTTCAAAAAATTGTATTTCTTAATAGTAAATGTTATTTTTTCCAGAAAACGATTATTTTCTACTAATATAATCGCGTTTTAATAAAAAATATCCACTTGTAGAGATTTTTGAAATTTTCAATTTTTGCCCCAAAAAAACCACGACCTATAGTATGGAAAATTTCATAAAAAATCAACATTTCCGAAAATTGTTTTTTTTCACATCAACGCAAAGGCGGGGGTGAAGTATCATTGTTTTTTAAATAAAAAGATAAATATTTAGATTCATAGATAATTAATTATTAAAAAAATGTTAAAATCTATAAAAAACTAAGTACTATAAAGCTAGTATATTACCACTGTACTGTGTAAAAAATGCCAAAAATGATGTTAAATTTCATCCCAAAAATTAAATCTACCTTTGCATTATTTTATATTTTAGACCAAACATTTTTTTTCTGTTTTGTTAGCTAGTACTACTATTGTACGAGACAGTTGAGAGTCACAAGTCACCACCATATTACCTAATGTAAAATTCTTGACTAATAAAGTATACTGATGAGTGATATAATCATTTGTACTATACAGTAAGCGCTTAATGTTAGGTAACCGTAACCACCTTTAGAAACGAAAGAGATTTAAATGGAAAAATCGCAATTAATTATGTATAGAAAAAGAAAATAAAAATTACAATTATTTTTAAAAAAAATTCTAAGAATAGTATATATAAACAACATATATAAAAGTTAAAAAATATGTATTGAAAGAGCACAATATATAATCATATAGAAAATAATTATACACACACACACAGCATATATATATATATATATATATATATATATATATATATATATAATTATATGAATATATTATACTCTTTCAATATATATATATATATATATATATATATATATATATATATATATATATATATATATATATATATATATATATATATATATATAATATTAAAATTGACTTCTTTTGAAAAAATATCATAATATATTAAATTTATTCGTAGTATAATATTTATTCCAAAAAATAAAATATGCATAACATATAAAAAAATTAGAAGAATTCATATAAAATATATAAGTAACATTTAATTTATAAATAAAATGTTAATTTAAAAAAACAACATAGTAATTAATTTTATTTTTATAATTTCATACATGAATTTATAGATAAAACCTGGAAAATAAAGAAAAAAACATAAAAATAAATTTATTTATTCATTTGAAAAAATACTAATAAAACTTTTTGTTAAAATGTATAAATTAAAAAGGAAAACACAAATATCAATTTATTTATTTAAAAACAAAAAAAAAATAAAGTTTATAGTTGAGACCTGCAAATTCAATAAAAAAAACATACAAATTAGTTAATTCATTTATTTAAATCATACAGATAAAACTTTTCATTTAAACCTATAAATAAAAAAAAACAAATATAGAAATCAATTTCATTTATTCGAAAATATACAAAATAAACTAAAATTAAAACCTGCAAGTTAAGAAAAATAATAACGAACGTTGTCACTTTGAATATTTTTATTATACAATTTACTATGCTATTTAATATTCTCTAAAGATGTATTCATTAACAATCGTTTTATTCCTCTTCGAGCTGCGACTTTATTTTTTTGATATACTTCATTTTAATAAAATACAAACAACAATATCTTGGTGAAAAATGGTATCTTATTATTTAAAATAAGATGAACCAGTCATTTTTAAACCATTTGTAAATAACTATTCATTATGCAATATATATATATATATATAATTTACTAAGCTATTTAATATTCTCTAATAATGTATTCATAAACAATAGTTTTATTCCTCTTCAAACTATGACTTTATTTCTTCATTATACTTCATTTTATGATATATTAATAATATATCATAGTGTAAAATTCTTTGTGATAAATGGTATCTTATTAATCAAAATAAAATGAACTAGTTATTTTATATATCTTTTACCTATATATTAAAATATCTGTAGTATCTATTTATATTATATATATATATATATATATATATATATATATATATATATATATATAAAATGTATATATAAAGAATTACATATTTTATAATTTAACCTATTCATTAAAAATATTAATTCAGTAAAATTGTTATTAATTAATATTTATGTACCTCATTCGTTTAGATAGCATACGACTGAAAACCGTGACATAGAATATACTAAAGATTTACTCGTCTTCTATGAATAACAATCTTGCCTGTACGTATCTTCATCGACTTTCACTGCTTTTCCATTAAACAGTAAATATAATCAAGCTGTACTTACAACTATTGACAAATTTCATTAGCATTTTGACGATTGTTATTTAATGTGGTCGAATGTTTTTTTCGGTAATATGGGTTTTTAGGTCAACAAGTTCGTTTATCTAAATATAATTTACACTGTTTTTCGAAGTTCAAGTTCATGATAGAGGAAGTAAATAGTAATAATAACAAGAATATAGTAATAACGATAGTACATATGTGTAATACAAATGTAGTTTAAAAAATAGGTGAAAAATTATCTTTATATTTTAATTAATAGTTGTGGATATCAGCTGATTTCAAGGTCTACCTATAACATAATAAATCTATCTTCCTATTAATATCTCAGTATCAATTATATGTTTAGAAATTGTCAAATAATTTAAAGGTAATATTAAAATAAATTGTATTTGAAAAAAGTAGGACATATTTAAGAAAATATTCAATTACAATTTATGTGTTCTTTTTAGTTTAATTAAAATATTTTTGTCTTGTTGTTAATGTTAGAAATTAAATTAAAATTGAAATTGAAATCAATATACAAGTGTACTGTTTAATGTAGATAAGTTTTCAAAAACTTTCTGTATATATATATATATATACAAATCTCATTTAAAAAATAAATGAAAAATAATCTTTATATCTTAATTGATAGCTGTGGATATCAGCTGATTTCAAGGTTTACCTATAACAAAATAAATCTGTCTTCCTATTGATATCTCAGTATTATTTATCTATTTGGAAATTTTCAAACAATTAAAGGTTAATATTAAACTAAATTGCATTTGAAATAAATAGGATATGTCTAAGAAAATATTTGATAACAATTTATATAGAATATATTAATGACAAGACTATAAATAAGTGCACTGTTTAGTAGATAAGTTCTCAATATATATATATATATATATATATATATATATATATATATATATATACTCATAAATATATAGGTAATATATTTACACATAAATAAATGTCATATTTTTTAAATTCATTAAAAAAATCTGTTCAAATACACTTAAATATGTAATGCAATCTTTATTATACTTGATACAGCCATTAAAGAGTGTATTGAATGTAATTTATTTTTTCTATCATTAATATTTTTGTAAAAATAGGAAATTTACATTATTATAATTTTAATATTCAAAAATAAAATTTGAGTAATTTTTCAGAAATTAAATTCAATTTAAATCTAAAATTCACATTGAAATGTTGTTCATGTTAAATTCAGTATTGTATATATTCAATAACTTTATTCAGTAATAGGCCCTTTTATAATATTTAATTTATTAATAACTATAATAGAAAAAAAGTTATAACATAAAGCATAAATTAGAAACAATTTTGTTACTTAATATATATTTTATTAAATAAATATTAAAGCTTATGTAATGAAATATATATTAATTAATTAATAAATTTTCTATTTCAGATTTATTCTTAAAAGTATTTTTTAAGGTTTTCCTACCTGCATAATACAATATAAATTGTTATGTATATTTTTAATATACATTTTGATGACTTTATTATTTCATTCATTTTTAATATTTTTTTCTATAAATAATTAATATCTATTTATTATCTCATTTTTTTCCATATATTTTTATACAGAAGAGCAAAACAGAAATTAATTAAGATAATAAAATTATGAATGTGGATGGAAATGATGAAAATATAGATAGTATTAATTGATGCAAGGAAAAAGTTAATATTAGTTAACTTAAGAAGAAGAAAATAATTTGCTAAATATCTGTAAATATTCCAAAAATTTTAAAAATAAATGAAGATAAGAATTGAGGAAAAAAATTCTTTCTATCTGTATATATATATATATATATATATATATATATATATATATATATATATGCATATGCTATGTATACACATTATGTATTAAACTATAATTAACTACTAAACATTTCTCTTTCATTTAATGTATATTGAAATAAATTTTAATTGTTTAAAAATTCCAAATTGTATATATTAAACTTAAAATATTTTAAACGATCGTAAAATGAAAGTTATTAATGATGTTCACATGATTAAACCATCTAATTCTATTTCTACTTTTGTTATTTAAATTTATTTCATGCAATTTAAAATTATTAATTGATGTCTTTAGAAAGAAATTGATATGTTTAGTAATAAGACTATTTAAAGTCAAAAAATTTTAGGATATAATGAAAAAAGTTAAATTTAAAATCGATTATGAAATAACTGGTAATTATCATTTAAATTAATTAAAGATTTTAAATTAAAATGGATAAAAATTTAAATGTATATTTTTTAACAAAACTCTCACTATGTTAACTTCACATATGTGGAATTGGGAATAAATGAATATATAATTGTATTTAATCACCAATAACTTTTATTTCATAGATTATATAAATTTATAAGAAATATTTATATTTATTAATGAATTTTTTAAAAATATTTATTAAAAAATCTATGTTTTTAATAAAAGTAATATTAATAACTTAAGGATTATTTAGTAAATTAGCTACATATTTTTTTTAATATTTTATGACTTTCTTCATTTATATATATATATATATATATATATATATATATATATATATATATACTCTTATATAAGTTCTTTAAAAACATACTTCAACTAGAAATTACAAAAATTAAAGTCATGTTCCTTTCTATCTGAATGTTTATTTTGAATAAATTGATTTTAATTTTATTTTTATTGTATCAATTAAATGTATAATTATAATTTCATTATTATCTTTTCTTACTTAATCAGTAATGTATTTTTTATTGATACATTACTGATTTTTTGAAATAAATTATTAGTTTTATTTTTTTAAAATTAATTGTTTAATTAATAATTAATTTATAACACTTTTTAATATAGTTTTTCTTAAATTGTACTATTTCCGTTTTTTTAATAATTATAAAGTATAATCTTATAAAATGTATAAACAGAGAAATATTAATAAAAAAATGTTAAAGGTCTTTAATATAAATATTCTACGTTTGTATTATTTAGTATTTATGGCCTCAGAAATTTAAATTGTTCTTTTCAAAACTGATTAAAAATTGTATTGAATATTTGATACTTCTAGGAAGTAATATATCTTTCTCTTTTCTATATTTGACGTAATTTTTATCGTGACGTCAATGTAAATTATTTCCTTTTAAAATTCTAAAATATAATTATATATTAAAAATATACAATATTCGAAAATAATTATAACTGTTTCATTCAATTTGTCATTTTAACGATTTATTATACATTTAGGTTTGCGCAGTATTCAATTTATTAATTTATTTTTTTTAATTTCATTTCTTCTTAATAATATGTACTTTTTTCATTTATACAAGGAATAATATGTACTTTTTTACATTTATACTTTTTTTTCATTTATCAAACCATTAACATAACTTTGGTTTGAATTTGAATTCCGTGAATAATTTATGTTGGTGATTTGCAATAAATTATTTTTTATTTGCAATATCATCATTATAAATATTTATATTAAAAAAAGTGTTACTTCGAAATTATAAGTACATTAGAAATTTGACTACAGTTCCATTTATGGAAATTTGAATATTATAATATATTTCATACAAAAAAAAATATTTTTCTTGCTAATAATTTTTGATATCATATATATATATATATATATATATATATATATATATATATATATATATATTTAAAATATGTAAAATATATTTGTTTCGTTTACAATCAAAAAGTTTTGATAAAAAATATTTCTCTTTACTTAATATTTTCCAACTTACTAACACCATTAAATTTTATAAAAGTATTCAATAATGAATTATTTATTTGATTTTATTCTAATAAATATTTCGAAAACTATCATTTTCTATGAACATTCTGAAAATAATAATACATTTATCGAAATTTGCACTAACAAAAAATGGACAATAATTGATCAATAAACATTGATACACAATTTCGTTAATTAAATAGATTTTTTTCAAAAAACAAGCGATATTACAAAATATTTTAGATTTCCAAATTAAGTTTATCAGCATAAACCAATGATATCATATAACTTCTCAGAAAATAATCCAATGGAGTTAGATTACATGATTTTGTTGGTCAATTGATGGATGAATTTTGTGAAATAATGGACTAATTAAATTTTTATGTCTATAAGTCTATTGAAGTTTTTACAACTTCTAAGCATTGTTGTTAAATATTCCATGAAAATTTGGCAAACTATACTAAATTAAAATGTCAAAATGAAAAAATTCAAACATAGCTGCCATCAGCTGTCTAAGTTCTGACATTCTTATTGGAAAACCCTGTGTACATATATGCATTGAAGAAAAAAATTAATTCTTTAATAATTAATGCATCATTGAAGTGGAATATTTATTGCTGTATTTATTTATGGCTAAAATAATAATAATAAAATTTCTAAAACATTTTATAAATAATAGTAATACATATAATATTAGTTATTCTTTTTCTACTAAAACCATGAAATGCGGAAGAGTTGATTTTAGATTATTCATAATTTTATTACAATAACTTATTCTGGAAGAAAGAAATAAAATTCACTATTTATTTTGTATCAGTCTTTCATTACCAATACGTATATTGTCTTCAAACGAGTATAATAATGAATATTTGAGATAATGTTGATTTATTTTATTATTACTTTGAAGCAATGTAAGTACTTTATAATTTTAGTTTGTATGACACGACAGTAGGTAAGAGGAAATAAGCTGACACAAATATCTGATATGGAATTTAACACTTACATCGTTTCAGTGGCGGAGTTTCTATTATAACATTACTTCGAAATAAAGTCTAATAATATTGATTTAAAAAACGTATATATTATATTAAAAAATAGTCTTGTTCACCTTATGTCACACAATTTAATATTTAAATGTATTTTTAAATTTTTTATTGCCATCACTCACTCCAAATGACTCTCGAAATATGCATCAGAGAATAAAGTAAATTAGCCACAATACTGAAACAAATTTGTTTTATAACTATCCAATGACCAATTTAGTTAATTTGTAAAGTTTATTTTCTATTTCATTTATAATATTTAATATTATTTTGATATTTTTTTAAACACCTTGAATATAAATTCTTGAAATATTTCTTAGTAATAGTATATTTTTATAATTCGTACTATAGGTACATATCATATGCTACAAAACCATTGCGTTTTCAGCTAAAAATAATTGTATTTTATATTTAAAAAAAATAATAATTTTTGTAACATTACAAATTTCATATCCATTTAAAAAACATATATATATATATATATATATATATATATATATATATATATATATATATATATATATATATAAAAGAATATAACCTTCAGCAAAAACAGCAAAACTTGTTCCTTCCCTTAAGTTGAACTTCTATAAATCTATTTTTTTGCAAGTCGAACTTTTTTATATTACTACAGTATTTTGTACAAAATGTTTATCAAAAAATTATTTCTAGTGATATTCCTAATTTCGACAAAAAAATATTTACTTAATTCTCATTTTAAATTAAATTAAAAAAATACCTAATACCTATTATTTTTGTGTATGTACTCAATTTTTTTTTGAACAATATAAAACTCCATAACTTTATTTTTCTATATTTTAAGTAAATATCGTTAACAAAAATTCAACTCAAGGAAGTTCACCTGTAATGAAATTAAATCAAATTCATTTATCTATCATGGATTTTTTAAAAAAAGAATATAATGTTGACAATCTAATAAAATGTGATATATATATATATATATATATATATATATATATATATATATATGTATGTATATATGGTGGCTCAAATAACACTAAAAGATAATAAAGAATAGTAAATTATAGTAAAGAAGTAAATCTATATCTAAACCATTCAGTTTCATTTAGGCCTTCTTATATAAGAATATTTTATTGACATTTTAATTTTGAATATTTTTCATTTATTTATTACTCAACGATTTTACTAATATATTTTATTTTGAACGCTATATTTTTGTTAAAAATGAAAAATCAATTACATTGTTAATATTGATTTTTATCAAGGGAATGTATACTAATACAATTTCTGGCTGTAAACTAATTTATGGTATTTATAAAAATTCGTAATGAAAAAGTATTCAAATTTATTAATCATATTAAATGATCTAAATTAATATAATTTATCTAATTAAAGAGATACTATAGCCTAATAAATATCAAGTAGATAATTTTTTCTCCAAACAACAAATATATTATATATATATATATATATATATATATATATATATATATATATATATGTGTGTATGTATATATTTGTATCTGTATATAAAAATTCAGTAATATAAAATATTTAACATAATTAAATTCGGTTTTTCTGATAAATTGTAATTATATTCAAATTTGAAAAATGTTTTCAAATTGTTTTTAAATAAATAGGTATCAAACAATAATTATCTTCATACATTTAACAATGAATGAATTGCAAATTTATATTTTTTTTAATTTTAATAAATATTATTTATAAATAAATATATAATACACTGTCGTATTACGATTATTAAATTCTTTATTTTGCAATTGATGTATTCTTTAATATATGTTTTATTATTAAATGAATAGTTATTTATTCCATATAGAGAATTTTAAAAGGAAACAATTTTTTTAAAAAACATTCATTAAAATAATCACAGACAGTTAATTTTTACATTACTTTAGAAACGGATGTATTCTTATTGGATAAAATGTGAATTGAAGTCATTATATCCTTTCTTTGTATGTATATTATTTCAAGAATTATTTATATAATAGTATATCTATAATACAATTATATATATATTGGCACTGTTTAACACCAAAAATTACTGATAATAAATCAGCACAATAAATAGTGACCTTGAACTTTTTATTTTTTTCATTGACAAAAATTTGCTGTCATTCGAAAAGAACGTTAAAATTGCATGTAGTTAATTTCTCTTCTTCATGAAATACAAACCGGTATTTTTATGTGACAGATGTCAGTAATATAAATCTTTTTCACAATCGAATTCACAATAGATTATTGCACTAAACATTTTATTATTACTAATAAAATATATTAAATAGTTTACTAATTTATTGTAATTATATTTTTATGAGAAACTTATGTATAAGCATATACATGTACTTGTATTGAAACTAAAAATGTAACCTTCAATAACGATTACATTCATCATTCTCATTTCAACTACCTATATATTATATATTTAATTATATTTGACTTAAACTTGAACTTTTTTATATCAAGATTTTTATCATATTTCTTATATATAATTTGAATAATTGAAGAGAATTCTACTTAATTAATAAAACTATACAGAAGCGTATAATTCCCTTTCTATATAAGTATAAAAATGTTTTAAATTTATTATTTTATGTATACATATAGTTTAATATTTTTTTCAAAGAAAATGTTTTTATTAATTCATTTTTTTTTAATAATATATTGAATGAATATATATATATATATATATATATATATATATATATATATCACAATAATCATTTTTTCGGAAATTAATGATATAGAAAGATATATAAAAGAAAGATATTTCTATCTAAAAAAACCCGAAATTGATTTATTTAAAATAATCGAATTAGAAGAAGTTTTTTATAACCGGAAATATTTTTTGTTTCGATTATATATTATATGTCCCTAATTTCAACGACCGTCTGTTCATAAACACAATTAATTTGCATATATAAATTATTACCGGTGCACTGAAACTCTTTTTTTAAAAAAAACTGCTACTGACACTATTACAGTATTCTAAATTAATTGAGATTTTTTTAACATTAAAGTATACATTAATTATTTTGAAATTAAAAATCACCAGCAAATTAAATTTTAATTATCTGCAATCTATACCAAGTTATATGTATCACTATAATTATTGGAGATAAACATCATTATTTTAATGAAGTATTTTAAAGAAGTTACTTTGTACTTTAATCAAATCGATGTTTAATATTTTTATTTATAGTATTATTAATTTTAATTTTGACAGTCATGTAATATGAAATAATTTTATGTTCATATGGGTTTATATATATGTATATATATATATATATATATATATATATATATATATATATATATAATAGCAAAACAATGAGTATCCATTATTAATCATATTTACTATTTTTGTACCACTTTCATAAAATAATATTATATAATCATTAAATATTTTTTCATTCCAGTATAAAATATACTGTATTTTTAACTTAAATTTGTTTGTATATGCAAACATATATACATACATAATATATATATATATATATATATATATATATATATATATATATATATACATATGGTTTTATAACTAAAATGTGTGCATCTAGCTCAGATATGTATAACGAAGGAAATAAACATATGTTATATGGTTTAATTTCTGTTTACAGTTATTCGTTTAAACAGATATTTAGTTAAAAATAAACATAGTTAAATTTTGGTAATAGCTAATGTTTGTTCATTTAATATTTTTTAATTAAAAAGATTGAAAAATCTCTTTGTTCACAAATTTTAATTAATAAAATTTAAATACTATTTTAAAAAGAAATGTTACTAATTTTTTAAATTCAAACATTTCGTCAGACCGTACAAAATATTATGGAAAATAATTTTAAAAAAATATGTACAATGAAAATAAAAAGACTAAATACAAATTAGTTATATTAAAAAAACTGACATAGTTTATAATACAAATGCATGTTCAACAAAATGCACATCAATGAATAAAGTGAATAAGTGATTATTGAATAATTTTATAAAAACCTTTTGTGGTTAGTGATTGATTTGTGTTAAAAGAAATGTAATGTTTGTTTAAATTCAAGAAACTATATTACTAATGTTATAAATAATATATCTATTTGTTATTATGATTAAAATTTTAATTCTTTTAAATGATGTCCATGTATTTATGTTATTTTTTACATATAAAAGTGATTTTGTATAAATGTAAATTATTTTTATCAATTTAATTAATTATTATTTATTGTTAATTATTTAATTTATATATGTATATAATTAATGTCGTAAATTTAAAAAATGTTGTAAATTTAAAAAATTGTAATTAATATGACGTTATGTTAAGAATAAAGTAATTAAATATTTAAAATAAAGATTATATAAATATATATGAAATATATATTTATTTAAATTCAATGAATGAAATAATATTTTAATATTAACTAATACAAAAAAATCAATATATCATTCTATTTTCTATAAATTCAATGAAGAGTTATTCATAATAATGAAGTTACAAAAAAAGTTTATTTTATACAATTTAATTTATTATTATCAAATAATTTATGGGTTATATAGAAAATTCGTAACGTAAATATATATATATTGTATATATATTTGAATACGAAAAATAAGAATATTTTTTATTCTTCCAAATTGATCTAATTTTTTTCTTTACCTGAACTATTTATTTAGGCTTATCATTATTCTTTTTTGTAAATTTATATAAATTTAACTGTATTACTTTATATTTTTTACAATTGTTTAATTAAGTACAAGATTTCATTCGCTTTTCAAATTAATACAGTGTGTATTTTTATGTAAAAATTTTTTTAGATTTTTAGATGAAAATTTGGCATAAAAATATCTTAGATCTTAATAAAATACTTTTATAATATTTGCCAATAATCACTTTTTGTTGACTTTTTTGTAAGTACAGATAGTAATTTTCTTTCATGATTCTTTATGCAAGTTCATGCAATAATAAATAACGAAAAAATTGAATAAAAAAATATTTACTAAATAATTGCTCAAATTTTTTTGTAGTAAGGAATAATTATTTGTATAAAAATAAATTAATTAAAGCAAGCAAAAAATACTCCTATATCTGATATTGATACACCAATCTTTGAAAATATTTTAATTAAAATAAAAAAAATATACTTATTTTGTAACCGTGGCAAATTTACTTTCATACAAATGAATTATCATCCTAATACCACAAGATATTGAAAAAATGTTCAGTAATTACTTATGGTTCAGTTTCTTTATTAATAAGCTGATGTGTATTTCGATGCCAATGTCATCATCGTCAGGGAGTTGTTATAAAATATAAATTATAATATTTTAAAACACAGTGTTTTCATAATGTCATTGCCTTCGAAATACGCATCAGCTTATAAAAAAATCAATAAGTAATTATAAAACATTTTAATGCCTTATGGTGTTGGGGTGATAATTCTTTTATGTGGAATGATATTAAATGACCAAAAATGTAACTTTTTGATAAATAACAATATTACTTGTGTAACTGCGGGATGTAACATTTAGTCTCGGCTTAAATCCTTTAGTCTCATTAGGACCCATTTTTATAGTATTTCCAGTCTTATAGTATTATCATATAAAATTATTAAATTATTTTTCATACAATCATACTATATTATATATATATATTTTGTAATTTTAAATTTTTTTCATTTACAATTTTTAATTTTTTCTCGGAATTCAAGTATTACATTTGCAATTTGTATTTTTTTAAAAAAGATTTAAAATTTTTTATTTTCTTTCTGGTGTAAATAAAGTAAACATTTCAATAACATCATTTTATCAAATATATATATATATATATATATATATATATATATATATATATATATTGGAGGAGGAAGAGGGAGGGAAGGAGAGAGCTGACAACAGCAAAGCAAATAGCTTTGTTTCCAATAATGATAAAAGCTTCAATTTTAATTTTTTTTGAGTTTACTTTCAAAGATCTTCATTTAACATTTCTAGTCATAATATAAGTTGTTCTTAGTATCTTTTTATTACCAGATTGAGTCTTTTTGCCTGATTCATTCGCCTCATCTATTTTGATATTTTACCTTTAACTATATTTTCCGATACTCAGTCCATACTTTCAATTTTATACTCGTTATTTGCAAATCATTTCTTCAAAAATATGAATTTCCATCATGCCATTTTCGTTACTTTCGTTTGTCTCTCCTCTACGCCTCTGAGTGCACATCTCGACGTAGTGTTGTTCATGATGGTACCTACAATGAAGACAATTGCCTTAACCCACCGGCATTAACATTAGTCAAGGCAACAGAGACGGACAGTGATTGGAAAGTGTCCTAAAGATAATATCTGTGCGTATCAATAATTTCATTCAAATTTACAGTTAGTCGGGAATAAGAAAACTGGCACAACGCAGGTGAGTGGTTAGTAGTGGTTAGTCAACACATGTTAGTGCATGTGCATGTCTGTAATTACTGTTTGACTAAATGAAGTGGTGTTTATTTATTTGAATGTTGACATTAAATCAAATAAGGTCTGTATTAAATCATATTAATTTTATTTCACTTACATTTATTATTTTCTTTAATAAATTCCTTTATTTGTTTTATACATATTTCAAAAATTTAAATGTCATAATAGTCAAACAACTTTTATTTTTTTCAAATCATGACAATAACTTCTAATCAAAAAACGATCATCAAAATTGTCACAAAAAATTATAAAATACCATATATTAATTATTACTAAAAAATCATGAAAATAAATTTCAGTTCCTTAAAAAAATCATTGAAACTTATTTTATTTTGAAATTTAAAATATTTTTTTCATTTTTCTAAAATATTTAATAAATTAATTAAATATTTTGGACAAATGAGTAATTACTTCATAAATTATTATTATATTATTTACCTTTATTGTAATAATAAATTTAATAAAAGCTTTAAAACTTATTGCTATTATATTATATATTGCTGTTCATATTTAAAATTTAAAAATATATTTTAAAACCAAAATTATATTTTTTTTAAATAAACATGTTTAATTATAAAACATATCTTATATTTTATCAATAAAAAATAATTTTTTTTTAGTATTTTTAAAAAATTTTAAAAAAATAAATTTTTAACTTTTTATAAAATCATATATTTTAATTAGTATTACTTTATATCATTCAATTTAATAATTAGTTTCAGTTTTAATAAAAAAATCTCAGTATAAATAAATTTTCTACAATGTAATAATTATATATATATATATATAATTATTCAAAAATGTAGTTAAATAATTCTTTCAATTAAGCAAAAATATACTGTTCTTATTATTTAAATTTATATTAAAAAAATCTAATTGAAGATGATATTAAAATTCGTATAAATAAATTTATCTTCTTTGAAAAAAATTATAGTAAACTGTTTAAAGTCTTCTATAAATTTTTTGTGATTATTGAAAAATTATTAACATAATACTGATATATTTATTTTTTATTTATTTCTCTATAGTTAATTTTTAATTTATTTATTTTTAATACTGTTTTAGCATAAATAAAAATAAATAAATTTAAATAAAAATTTACTATATAGCAAACATTCAATTATATTATTCTGTTTAAAATTAATTCAATAAATTTATTATTTTAAACAACTTTTTGCAGTATTCAGAGTTATGTTTTTAAAGCAAAAGAAAGATTTGATTATCATTTTAAATGCCAGTTAAATAATTGGATACTTTTCTAATAAAATTGAAATAAGAATTTTTTCGCTTTTCACACATACATATATATATATATATATATATATTATTTCATATTAATATAATTAAATTATATTAATATTTAATAAGTTTTATGTATTTTAATAAAAAGTATGACACAATACAAACTATATTTTTTGATTAATATACACTACTGCTTGTATGTAATCTTTCCAACAATTTAAAAAAAAATCTCTTTAATTTATCTATTTTTTAAAAAATAATAAAATAATATATAATCCAAGATGTAGCCTTTTTATTTTTTCTTGAATTAATAATTTATATAATTTTTGTAATATCAATACAAAACAATCGATTGGCCCATTGAAAATTATTCCAGGAAATTCATTTCTCATCATAAGTTACAACTTCAATATACACTAAAAGAAAAATATTCACTTGCAATCAATGTGTCTTATGTTCCTTGAAAAATTAATGACAGGCATTTTTATACGATTTTTCCATTTTCTGAACAGATTTCAGCTACAAAAAAGCTATTGGATGTCATTAATTAATTTTTGTTTGATACCTTAAAAAATATATTACATTAAAATATTTTTTTTGATTTTTTTATTATAATTTATAAAAACATTTAATTGTTGAATGAAAATGTAAAGTTTATAATTTAAAAAATGATTCTGAATATATTTGCAATTTTGTTTTCAATATATTTTAATTTATATTAGGTTGGCAAATATCTCCCTTCCGCCTTCTGGTCTTTTGAATTTCGCAGCTATGTATAAAAAAAAGAAAAAAAAAAGCGGAAGGGAGATACTTGCCAACCTAATATGTTTGAATATGTAAAGAAAATATATATTGAAATAATATAAATATTTAAATTTAATAAATGAAAATATGAGTATAATTAAAATAATTTCAAATATTGTGAAGTTTACGTATAAAATCTTAAAATATATCATAATATTATAAAATTCATTACATTTTCACTAAAATATAATAAATTTAAGCTATAAAAATATTTGACAGATAATTAACTTTCGCAAATAAAAATTAAATATGTTATGTAATTATTATTTATTAAATAAAATGAAAAAAAAATGTTAAACTATTTTTAATTGAATATTCTTTTTCTTCATATAGAATTCATTTAATCAAATTCGAATTACTAAGTTATAAATTATATTCTGTTTACTAAAATAGCATAAATCATTAAAGTAAAAGTCATAAAATATTTTATTTACTCAATTTTAAATATTCTTTTTTGAAGAAAGAGAAATTTTAAGTTTGTCCTACAGACACAAATTAATATTTAAATGATTAAATAAATATCGAATTCATTTGTAGCGAATTTTATTTTAAACAGGTTTGACCACTGATTAAAAAATAATTTTAATCAATTTAATATTTATTTTTTGAGATCGAATATCTCAAGTCATCTATAAAACGAATAAAATATTAAAAAAAATATTATAAATAACTGCAATATATGTTATGCATAAATAAATGTGATTATTTCATAAACTTCGATCAAAATCTAATCAAGTTTTTTACATTAAGAATTACGTTATAAAGAATAGTACTTTTTTTAAAAATACACACTTTTTATAAGTTGTTTATTTATTTACACTTGAATTAATGAGTTATCAAATAAATACTATAATTTATTTAACACTGTTTTAAAATATTCTTGAGAGTGAAAATTAAATATTAGTTTTGTTGTTATTTACTTAGTACTTTGTTAATTTACTTTGGAGTAAGTAAATCAATAATTTCAACATTTAGTGATAAAATATCAAACAACAATTATAAAATGAAGATTTCATAATATTTTTATTTTGGAAAATGATAGCATAATCATTAATATTGATATTGATGAAGAAAATGAACAATAATTTTAATTAACTACTTTAATATAATTTTGTGATATTAAGATTAATGATTCATTTATTTAAATAGTATTACTTTAATTTACTGTTCTTTTATAATAAAAATTGATTTCAAATCCCTAAATAATTATATTATATTTTATTTGTTGTTTTGAAACTGT
>CP092087.1:6315000-6552500 GCA_029203775.1 Neoneuromus ignobilis | reverse complement strand
CATTTTAATATTGTAAAATTAAAGTTATTATAATCATTTAAGTTACTTTTATATATTTTTATGTCAATTATAGAAACATTTATATATTTTATTTTAAACATTGAACTAATTGTAGTAATTGTAATGCCTGTAATTTTTCATAATTACATTATAGTCGTTTTTAATGACAATAATTATTTTTATATATAAGTTTTTGACAATTGAACTCTTAAACATTTATATCTAGAAATTCATAAAATATCGAAATATTAATTTTATACAATTTGTAATAATTTTTCAAATTATTAAAAATAATTTGTGAAGAAAAAATGATAGATTAGAATATTTAAAAAATATTTTTTTAAAAAGTGTTAATTAATGTTTTGAAGAAATATCAGAAAATCACAACCGAATATAATTATTCAATATTCCTTTTTGTATCGCCTACAAAAAAACTAATAGAGAATATAATAATTTCTATTAATAGTAAATAAAGTTGATTTAACACTAACCTAGAAATTAGAATTCGTCTATTCCTTACAGGCATATGATTACACTTTTTTTAGTAAAATTGAGTTCACGTCTGGTAAGTTTCCGATAAATTTATTTCAAATTATTCTAAAAACATATTTTTTTCCTCATTTTAACATCTTAAATTTGCAAAAATCTAATATATGAATAGAATTGCGAATGTTTAGAAATTGAACTTTCTCAATGACTCAAGTATCAAGTTCAAATAACAAATGTCTGAAAGTATTGAATAATTTATTTATATCTGGAAGGTATTTTATTTTCTTAGATATTTATATACTATTTATGTAAATTATTGATTTTATTACTTTTTTACAAATATAAAAAAATGATCAGTTATAAAAAAACTTTATTATGAATTTATTTTTAATCAGTTTTTTATGCAAAGTAAAATATATAATTGATAGTTAATGTCATACCTAATTGAATTTTAATATATGTTAGTTGTTTCGGTTAAAGTACATAAATTAGCAATATTCAACACGACAACTAACTAAATTTTGCATACAACTTATAAAAATTTCTAAGCTATATGAATTAAGAAAATGTGTAATAAATTATTTAAACGATTAATCATACTTGAAATGAGAATGTATATTTATACAATTCGCTTAAAATTAAGTTTGGCCAATTTAAATTCTTCATCTGAAAAAACAGGTTTCCCATAACCGAGATTTTGATAACTTTTACTAGTTTGTATATTAGCACAAAGCCTACATTTTCATTTATGAATGTGTACAAACGTAGGTGTAATAATAAAATTAAATAGTTTTTGTTCCGTCTCTATGTAAATATATTTGATGTGATGTGTAAATATATAAAGTCCTACTTTTATATCTAACAGTGTTTGATGTTACTGACATGCAAAAAGTTCAATTCACACAAACGTACAGAAAAACAATGGATTTAAGTACAGCTTCGTAAGATACAAACATTTCCATTGTTTCAAATTGTATATATAATATTTTTTATTGAATAACGCTTACGTTTCATTTAATATTTTAAATGACTTACACTTTTTTAGTACGTATATTTGTCAATGTATACTAATATATATCCGAGTATATAAATATTATAAATACATTATAATACATACGTATATAATGTAATTATTTATACTATATTTTATACCACATAATGGATTGTTATGTTTAACATAAACCTAAGTCATGATTGAAAAATTTATGAAAAAATCAAAATTTAACATAAAAATTAACAGCCAAGTAATTATTAATTTTGTACTTACTGAATTATAGACTATAAGTAACATTTTTATGTCTAAAATGTTTAAATTTTAATTTTAATTTACTAATAATATTAAATAATCAAGAAAGTTCCATCGTTTTTAAAATTAAAAGAAGAACGTTTGAATTTTTTTTACACAAAATAAATTTATTCGTCACAATCAGAGCCAGATATAAATAAAAAAAGGCCCTAGACTATTTTACTTGTGAAGCCCCTGACACTATGTAACAAATATTTATGATAATTTCAAAAATATTATAAAATTTTATCTCTTAGATTTTGATGTTTATTGTTTAGCTTACAAAGCCTATAGGTAAATCTGGTACTAATCACAATATTCATTTTCATATTAAACTATCCTTTCCCAACAAGAAGATAATTTATAAATTTTTATTATTTTGAAATTCTTTTATCTATCATCAAGATTATTAAATCATTTGTTGCAATGTTACATTCGACTGATTTGCAAGAAATTATATTGACACACATACAGATTAACAATGTATTTAATTATAACTTTGTCACATAAGTGCAAATTCGTCATTTTGTTTTATTTTTTATATATCATATAAAGCTGACATTTGATATTTAAGTGAACTGAAATTTTTCACTAAATATATGTATGTAGTGGAAAAAATGTCTCAGGTATTTAAAACTAACAACAAAAAATTCCAGTTTTTACAGTTAATTAAAAACATTTATGAAACTTTACAAAAATGTTTTTTAAATATCTATGTAAATATTTATTCTTAAAAATGTGTTTAATCGTAATCTATTTTAATTCAAAATATCAATTTTATGTCTAAATATATTTTAATTAATAAAAGTAATAAAAAATAAAATAAAACTATGATAAACAAAATAAAATATACAATAAAAATATATTTATATATAATTATAATCAGATTTTTCATATAATTTATTAATAATTTTTAGATCATAAATAAAAACATATGTTCAATAAATGGCATTTTTAATACTAAATTTTTAACTATAAAATATTATAATATTTTTAACACATTAATTCTCGTTTATCTTCATTTGACTTTTTAACATATGTTTTGAATTAACCACCAGATGACAACGATATAAAAATAACAGTTTAATAATAACATATTTTCAATTGATTCCATTTCTAACAAATGCCAATAAATGAAATTTAATTACATAAAACTACATATATATATATATATATATACACTATCGATAAATTGGGTTAGTTATTATTTTAAACAAACAATATTATATTTAATTTTTAAATGCTCTACTTCTAAAAGCAACTTTTACATGTCTTCTACACATGTTAATTATTACTTCTGTTTGTTATTGCTATTAATAAGTATTTTTGACTGAGTTCATCTAATTAATTTTTTTTTTGTAAATCCAACAAAAATAATATATGTATATATATAGTGATTATTATATTTTTTTTTTATAATTCGAACAAAAATAATATATAATGTTGTTATTTTCAATGAACAATTAATTTTTAATATATTATAAATAAAAAGTATTTGATATAAAACATATAATTCTTGAAATATGTTTGTTAATATTATACTTGATTAAGTATCGCATTTCGCTTAATAGTGACAAATACAAGACATTCCAGAAAGGTGACTAACCTTTAAAAAAAGCTAAATTTTACAAAACACAAATGTTAATGTGTTTTTTAAAGAACTAGGAAATGTATAAAAACATAATATTTTATTATTTTTGAATATTCTTAAGTTCACGCAAGAAATTTACTTTAAACTGTGATTTAATGAAAGACTAAGTCAACGGAAATCAATTACACTCAGTATATACATATATATATATATATATATATATATATATATATATATATATATATATATATATACAGAATCCTTATTAATTTTATTTTATAATAATATTACCTAACTTATTATAATTCTAAAACATTTTTTTATATTTTTTGTTTATTATATATTTAATAATAAGTAAATATAAATTTTAATGTGTATATAAATCTTATTTATATTTTTCACAAATAAATACTATATATTTTTCTAAAAATTTTATTACACAAATAATTAATATTATTAATTATTATTTAATACAATATTTTTATTTATTTCTAAAAGTTTCTTTTTGGTTTTTATAATATTATAATTTTTTTTTCTTTTCAGATAAAAATGTCGAGTCTTATGCACTTAATGGTAGAAAATTACAATGAATTACTTGAAAGTAAAAAAGGTTTGTTCATTATTAGTTTATATGTACATAACACACAAACATAGCGAGAAAGAATGAGAGATATATAGATATATAATGATCATACATTTATTTTCATGTTTATTTACAGATCCACAAGTAGACTCATGGATGTTCATGAATTCGCCTGTTCCTTTATTAACTATTCTAGCTTGTTATTTATATTTCGTTTTAAAATTGGGTCCACAATATATGTCAAAAAGAAAACCATTTGAAATTCAGAACCTCCTAATCGCTTATAATGGCTATCAAGTATTGTTTAGTATATGGTTATGTCAACAAGCGTGGAAAGTTAACGCATTTACTTATTTATTCAAATATGGATGTTCGCAGCAAGAAAAAGATACAGAATTTTCTACTGCAGTAAGTAAAATCATGTAATCTATAAATTTTAAATTGTCTAATAAACCAAATACTCGCATAACATACATGATATAAAACTGTTATTTAAATTAAGACGATTTAAAAAAAATACTAGATTCTTATAAACTATTTTAGTTTATAATATTGTATTATTTGAGATATCTATTAATTTTTATAAAAAAAGATTTTTGTCTGTGCTAAGATTTTATTTAAATATTTAAGTATGTTATTTTATACCTAAAATAAATCGATTTTTTTAAAAAAGATATTTAATTGATTTATTTTTTAAATAATTAAAAATAATTTATGTTCAATTTGTTTTCAATGAAGAACTTGTGAATAATAAAATCATAATTAATACTAATTAATATTTTACTTTAGATATTTATTAAAATTATATTGAAATTAAAAAACAGGAAATGATGAATGTGTTTTCATTTTGATTTGCTTCGCATTTTAAAATATTCCAATTCGACATTTAATGTTAATACATTGATTTGAAAAATATGAAGATAAAAAATGTTATGAAAGATTTTCTTAATATATATATTTATAAAACTCATATGAAATAAAATAATTATTAAAAAACGTTAAAATTATTTTTTAATCAGCTACTCAAAGTATTTTTTTAAATTTTTCACAGGTTATTTTATGTATGTATAAGTTTAAATTGTAATAATTATCTTTATTTTATATATTACGTTTATAATATTTAAAATAATGTAAATTTTTATAATCTTACTGTTTTTATTTTCGTATTTTATTAAAAAAAAATTAGGAACTACTATCAAAATAATATATATATATATATATTAGCAAAATGTTATTAACCTCATAAATATTTATAGTTAATAACAAATATCAATTGCGATGTTATTAAAACTATTACCGATCACTATCTACAATACAATTAAAATCAGCTTGAAGACAAAATTTATATAAAATAGGTTAGTTATCTGCCGTATTATACCATGACATTAATTAAAAAACAAGATACTGAAGTACCTCAAACAATTTATATAACGAATGACTAAATCAAAAAAAGAAAGAAAGAAAGAAAGTTACGTTCGTCAAGGTCAATTACTCTTTAATTTCGTGCGTTTTATTTTTTATTTGTATCCATTGCAGCTGAGTCGAGGTGCATGGTGGTATTTCTTTTCGAAGATCGTGGAGTTACTCGATACAGTGTTCTTTGTACTACGTAAGAAACAAAACCAGGTCACGTTCTTACACGTGTACCATCATACAATCACTGCACTATTTTCATGGGGCTATTTGAAATTTTTACCCGGAGAACAAGGTGTCGTCATCGGTTTCCTTAATTCGTTTGTACATATTGTCATGTACTTTTATTATATGCTCGCCGCTATGGGCCCGAAATATCAGAAGTATCTCTGGTGGAAGAAATATATGACATGGATACAATTGGTAGGTTCCAATTTCAATTTTTTTTGTTATAATTGTTTAATCAATCTGTGTTATTATTTCTTATATTTATATATAATAGAAAACCAAAAAAATTCTTCCGCTCTTGAAATTAAAATAAGAAGGCTTGTATTTTTTATTTAAAATATTTTCAACAATTTTTGAAATTATGATACAAATAAAAATGACAAAATGGTAAATCAAGAAAGTTTTGTCATTTTTATTTGTATCATAATTTCAAAAATTGTTGAAAATATTTTAAATATATATATATATAAATTTTAAATAAAATACTCTCATATTTCTCTAACATATTTTACCCTACATTTTCTGTCTTATTTCATATTACTTTTTGTCATATTAAAGTTATTAACGAGCATTAAAAAGGGAGATAAATTAAATATTTAATTTCTAACATTATTTTTAATGATTTAAAATGAAGGTAATTATTCTATATAAACATTGTACTTAACTTAATTAAAAGTAATTATTATATATTAATGTTGTATTATACGCAAATAATTCATTGTCAAGTCAGAAAGGCTATATTTTTCTACTCATATAGAAATACAATATCGTTAAACTTGCGATAAACAATCAAACAATATGTTACAATAACATGTATAGTGATAAAAAATTAAATGAATTTAAGTAATTGAGTTTTTTTAAATACATAATTATTAGACTCGGCATTAAATAATCAAACAATACTTTTTAACAAGTTTAATAATAAAACATGAATTAATTTAAATTGAGTAATTAAGATATTTTTTTTAATTTGAAAAGGACAAAAACATAAAAAACGTAATAAAAATATAGAGTTAAATATTTGTATGCGATAATGAAAATAACACTACGTACTAAATTATTTTTTAATGAAAAAATATTGATTTGTGTCCATAAATATAAATTAATTGTTAATAATTAATCATTAAATATCAAATAATCTACATAGAAACTTTGAAAATTTTCTTAGACATTAAATATGGATGAGCAAAAATTAAATAAATAATATTAAACATATAAAAAACGAAATAAATTCTTTTATAAAAAATAAATGTTCTAAATATAAAAATTTTCATATAGGAATAAAAACAAATACTTTAACATTAAGTAATAAATTATTTTTTTGAAGAAAAAATAATGGTTTGTATTTATTAATATAAATTAATAATTAACAATTAATATCTCAATATTTAATAATCTATGGATGAAGATTTTTAAGCACAGAAATATACATTAGTAATAAAAATTAAATAAATAATTATTGAACGCATAAACAACAAAATGAATCTCTTTATAAAAAAATAAGTGTTTTGAATACAAAAATTGGCTTATAGAAAGAAAACATTTTTTTAATTACACTAATAAATATAATTTACTTTTTTGTCACAAATTTTTCAATATATATATATATATATTTAAAAAAATAATATAATTAAATTTCTATTGATTTTTTTCTAAAAAAAAATTTCAATAAAAATATCATTATCTTTTTTTAGATATTTTAAAATGTTTATTTTCAAAAATAGTAAAATTCAAAAATACTCACCTAAATTTATAAATTATTTATTCACATACTATCTTTTTCAAAAGTCATGAATCAAACTTCAAAATTCAAATTTCTTGATTAAGACTTATTAATAGAAGTCTTTTTGTTATAATTTTTACTGGTAAACATGAAAAAAACATAATAAATATATTAAATAATGATTATACATAACGTTCAAGATATACAAAAAATACATATAATATATATATATATATATATATATATATATATATATATATATATTGCATAAGTAAAAATACATGATATATATATATTAAGTATTTAATAATGTGACTTATTAAATACTTAATTTAAAAATAAAATTTAAAATGAACTAGCATAAATCTATTATCAGGTTTTAGTTTGGTTATTTTTAAAAATGTAATATATAATATAAAGTGTCTTAAATATGACTGAAGGGTTTAAACATATATTTACTTGCTTACTATAATTTATTATTTTTTACAATCTTTTAGTTTCATTTAGGCCACCCTATATTATTACCTTTAAATTAAAAAGTATTTCCATTAATTACTATTTTCATTATAAATAAAAACTTTTTACAATTTAATTTAATTTACATAATCACAACAAATTCATATTAAAAAAATATTTATTATTAAGATAAATATTGGATCACCCATAAGTAATGCAGTATTTTCATTTTGGTCAAAATAAATGATATAATCAATATTACAATTAACCCATACAATGGTTCATAGGTATCTAAAAACGATTGATAACGTTTCTAAGCTGAGTCAGTGCTTTCCTTATGAATTATCGGAGCTTAATCTGAAGCAATGAACAGACATCTGCACTTATCATCCTTGTAAATTGGAAAAGGAACCATTTCTGAATTGAATTGTTACTGGTAGTGAAAAATGGAATATTTATAACAATATTAAACGTCGAAAACAAACTCCATAATCGAATGGACAACTATGATAGAAGAAATGGACAACTATGAAGAAAAACTATGCTATCGGTTTGTTGTAATGTGAATAAAATGATCAATTATGAGTTACTACCAGACAATTAATCAATCAATCACGAAAGCATTGTATTATGAATAACTAGATTGATTAAACAATCTAACTACGAAGAAAGTCAACAATAGTTAACAGAAAATACATAATTTTTCATCGTAACAACACTTGACATTACTGATATGAGAAGAGCTCAAAAATTTAATGTAATTTGAAAAGGAAATTATAAAATATTTATTCTCTACATCTAGCATCATTCGATTATCATCTTTTCCGAAATCTTCAAAATCAAATTAGTGGAAGACAGATTAATACATAGATTTATATTTGAATGTAGCTAAGTTTATTCTTTAGCACAAAACTAAAAGATTTTCATTGCCAGAATATTGAAAATTCAAGATTGAGATAAGAAGTTGTGAATAATAATGGAAAATTTATTTTGGATTAAAATTAAATGTCAATTTTTTTTAGTTAAAACTTTCTTTAAAAAGCTGCATTATTTTTGGAATGACCAAATACAATTAATAATTTATCATTTTATTTTAAAAATAAATGAGGTTTGAATTTTTATTTTTACAAACTTTAAATTTTTTTCAATAATAAATCAGTCTAACTATAAATAAATATCCACTAACATTTATTATGATGGTCATGTATTTTATAATTATTTTTCTAAAAAAAGAGTAATTAAGTAAAATTCTTTAAAAAATATATAATTAAAATATTATTTAATTACATAATTAAATTAAAAACGTTTTGAAATTCAAATTTCTACTAAAAAATTACTTCTTATCTTAATCAGTTACTTCTTATTTCATTTCTTTTCCATTTTTGTAAAAAACTAACAAGATTAAAAAATAGATAGAATCCTAATTAAATATTTCTCTTTTCAGACGCAGTTCATGATTATGTTAGTTTATCTAGTTTCAATTATCGTAATGGACTGTCAAGTTCCAAAGGCTCTGTCATTCTTTTTCGTAGTAAATGTAATTATATTTTTATATTTATTCAGTGATTTTTATCGTAAAGCTTATAAAAAATCAACCGATGATGAAATTCGACGCAAAGTACTAGAATCTAAGGCTGTTAACAGTCTTATTGAAAATAGTAAATGTATGAAAATTCAATGAAGGAAATGTAAAATAATTTATGTGTATTTACTGAAATATTCATTGTTGTACCAAATATAAAGAGGACGGTATAAATAATTTTAAAAATATTGTAATAAAAGAAAAATATCAACAAATTTATGTGACGATAATTACATGTAGTAAATTAACTAGTTTTAATTTTTTTACAATTACATTACCAAACATAATTCGTAAAAAACGTATTTAATATAATTTCTATAGACATATTTTCAAAAGAAAATTGGTTTATTTTATTGAAAAATCGATTTAATTATTTGTAATATTATAAATAATTTATTTGTAGTTAAACTTATTAGAAAGAAATAAAAATGTTTTTAAGTGTAAAAAATAGGCCAGTTTTTCTTTTTGATATTTTTTATTTATTTTTGTTCCGTTTTTTAATTTATTATTTTAATGTTATATTTATTTTTTAATAAAATATAAAAGTATATTTTTTGATATTTATTTCTTTTACAATAAATGCATCCGATTATTAATTTTATTTAAGAAATTTCGTTTTATAAAAAAAAAACAACAATATTAAAAATAAAATTCAAATTTATTTCCTGTTTAGTTTTAAAAATAAGCATATCGCCTTATATACAAAACAATTATTTATATCAATTTTGTAAAAAATATTCCATTTGTTTCTTTTTTAAGGTTCTGTTTTGAAAATCATTAAAATTATTTTCAGACACATGTTTTATAGTTGCATTTTTTTTTTGAACTGTTTTCAACAGTGAAAAAGGTTGAATAAACTTGAGATCATTTGTATATTACCTAAGTTTATTATACAGAATTTCTTTTTGAAATTTTTGAAATCACTTTTGGGAAAATTGTGTGTTAATCAAACTACTGATGAGTTAACAAATTCACTAATCTGTCACCCAACAAATCCCAAAAATACCAGATTAGTGATGGTCGACTGTAGTAAATTTTAAAGGAAGTTACCTTTATGAATTATTTTTAAAAGTAAATAACAAATATCACTATTTTTTAAAAACTTGATAAAATTATTAATATCTTGTAAGTATACAGCATTCATATTGATAATTTGAATAAATTAATAAAAAAATCCTTGAAACTGAATTGAAAAATGTAAGATTGTATATGACACAATAATACGATAAAAATGTTAACTAATCAATATGTTGAAACATTATTCAATTAATAATAAGTAAATAATTCTTAAAAATATATCATTTATGATAAAAATAAAAACTTACCTATGATCTTTCTGATAAAGTAACTTGATAATTTGTGATAAATGAAATGTTATATCTAATTCCAATGAATGATCGTGATTGAAATATCTCTATTGATGAATTTGATGAAGTTATTTCGATAATGTGATGAAATCTGTTTCTTCTACTTAATTTTCCTTTTGCAATGAATTATCTAAAAAAGTTATGAATTTAATTAAATGAGAAATGAAATTATTTATCAATGAAAAATGAATATATTTATCAATGATAAAATAGTGTGTAATTTTATTAAAATTATCTTATATCACTTAATCTATGTCAACAGTATTTAAAAAAATATTGTAAATTAGAAGTCTGGAAGTAGTTTTCGATACATAAAATTCAAAAAAGTACTTTCATATTAAATATATTTTTCCAAAGCAAAATATCAATATAAAAAATAAATTTATTTTTTTCTAAATTATTAAAAATATGAAAATATTTTTTTTATACACATACCCATTTTAGTCCATATAATAATTCAAATTATTTTTTTTAAAATAATACAAAATCAGATTTATATTCCTTTTTATTTATTTTCCAAATATTTTGTAATATTTTTGAGCTGTTTATTCATAATATATTTTTAGAATTCCTTTATAAATTATATTCAAATGAAGAACTAATTTGTTCACTCGTTTTTACCCATTCTATGTATTGATTGTTCTATTTTACCAATTGTATATTGTAATTCTTTGGAAAACTGTAATTTTTAACAACATACAACTGGTTTACTAATGATTATTAAAAAATAATAATCATCACGAAGTATTAATAACTTAAATCAGTATTAGTTAATTTTTCTCATTTCACAAACTAAAATAAATAAAACATATAGTGTATATACACTAATTCTTAAATTCATATTCAATATATAAATAAAAGAAATATAAAATTTCAGTCGATATTTTTTATTTACAAAAATATTTTCCAACAAACTACCAATATTGAAGTAATATTATTTTCACACAAATATTTTATCACCTCATGGAATGATAATTCATTTGTGTGAAAGTAAATTGGCCAGATGTTAAAACAAATAAAAAATAATAAAATCATATTTACCAATTTTTGTACATGTAATCAACTTTTTAACAAACCATTCTTTCACTGATGATTTAATAAGATAGTATATTTTTACATAAAATTAACATTTAAACTATGTACAAAAGAGCAGAAAAAATATTTAATTAAAAAATAACTATAATTATTATATAAAGTAGAAAAGTATATATACATATAAGTATTACTTATGTACAAAATATGAATTAAGTAAAATACAAAACCCTTTGACTATATTTAACATGCTCTAAAAATAAATGAAGCATGAATAACCCAGAATGTAAATGAAATGAAATCACAATTAAAAAATATTAACATGCATTTCGTTGATCGATAGTTAATGAATAAATGATCGACAAATACAACTAAATACCATAATTTTGTATACAATTAAAATAATTTTTATTGGTGACATATTTACATATAAAAACGTGTTTACAGGCTTAGTTCTACATATACATTTTACAAACCAATTTCTAATTGCACTTAAATACAAAAGCACAATAAAAAATAACCTACTTTATATACATAAATGTTACAATCGTTGATGAGTTAACAGCCTTATAAAAACAATTAAATCAATAACACTTTGGAGTAAGCTCTTCGTATTAACTACCTACCAATGTCTCCAAAACTACATCTACTAAAAAAATATTTGAAATTCTTGGATTATATAATAAATAATGGAATGTCCATATGATTCTGATTGAAAAATTTGTTGTCGGTGTATGAAATATAAAATGCTAATTTATAAATTTAAATCAGTTTTAATTTCTTCATTTTTCAACAAATATAATTTAAATGAAAATTGTCTAAAATGTATATTCTTTGTATACAATTCTTGATAATTTGCATATAATACATCAGATAAATAATAACATAACGAAGAGAATAATAAATGAACAACTAATGTAGTTATTAAAAAAATGCAAGGTATTCTGTGAATTTATTTAAAAAAAATTCAAGTTGTAAATTTGATTTATTGTATTGTATTTTACTGATATCGTATGAGCATAAATCTTTTTTATTATTAAAAATTTAATCATTTAAAACAAAAGTTTAAAAAATTAGTTAAACCTATTTTTAAGAAAAATCTTAAATATATGTTATTGCTGTTTTTTATATTTAGTATAAAACCAAATTTCGAATTTAAATAGCAATCATAACTATTTATATTTTTTGTATGGTACTTTGGTATTAATCTTTGAATTTTCATTTTTTTCAAACACAATTGGTGATTTACTTTAAAGGGATTTATTATTTTAAAGGAATAAGTAAAAAAATTTTAAAAATATATCAGTATTTTTAATATTCCTCATAACAAAAAATAATTTTTATTTAGTGGCTGATTTTTTTCAATTTAATATTTGTATTTAAGGATAATTTTTAAAGCAATATATGTATCAGATGGAATATTAAGAATTTTTCCTGTACAAAATTATTAATAATCCTATTAAGCATTTTAAATTAATCTTAAGTACGCTATAATAAATTTAAAAATTAACACAATTCGGTTTATATCAATTGTCAACTTAATCAGGTAAGCTTTTTATATCAACCTTTAATAAAAAAGAAATCAGGAATTTCAAACGAAAAAAGTATATCAAAATGTACAACCATAATATTTTAACAGTTTTTTTTTTGACTAGCATATTCAATAACAAATTTATTATTATTGAACTTTTTTATCTGAGTTTTCTTTAATAGCTTGCATTTCTTTAATCGCTTGCAATTCTTTATTCGCTTGTAATTCTTTATTCGCTTGTAATTCTTTATTCGCTTTCATTTCTTTTCTATACGTTCTAATGTAAAAAGCTCCAAATAAATATAAGAACACAAGAGCCTGGAGACCTAGGAGGAAGGCAATAGGTTTAGGATAGTTGCAGTCCGTGAATAAAACTTGCGTAGAATGGAAGAAAATAATACAGAATTGAATCTGAAATGAAATAAAATAAAAATAAACGGATCAAGTAAAATAAAATCAACTTAAAATTAAAAAAAATAAAAAGTGGGAAAAATGAAATCAATAGATGGATTGTTTTTTCGGGGACATAGTGTATTATAGTTTCTAGAAAAATAGTGATTAATTTATAAAAGAAATAATATAGATTCAAATAAACATTGAAATAACCAATTTGTATTTCTAATTCATTCTATCATTTTTTTAATATATTAAAATATAATGTATTATTATTGACTTATAAAAAATATATATATAAAACTATAATTTATTTATAATTGAAAATAAAACTTGCTTCTATTTTTTTACATAAAATTAAATATAAAAACTTTTTCATTATTTGTATCAAATTTTTCTGCACTTTTATATATTTCAATAAAATTAAATAATATATAGTTGTAATATCATCAGATTTTATTTATAATTATATCTAATAAAATAACAATAATTTGTAATTTTGTAATACTATATTTACATATATGAAATTTTAATTCTAATAAATTATTAAAAATATTTAAATTTCAAAACATATTAATTACATAATAAAGCACAAGTTTTTCATCAATTCATATATATTATAATCTGAAATTTTTCAAAGATCAATCTTCCATTATAAATAAATATTTATTGCAAAAAGACCAATTGTAAGAACTTTTATATTAAATATTTAATAAATATGAATTATTACTTAGTTAATACATAATTGCTTCAAAAGATAAAATATGAAAATTAAAATCAGAGAAATTAAATTTCTGTATAAATATCTTGAAATTAACTTACCATTTGCATTTTTGTGAGATATCGTTTCCACCATAAATATTTTTGATATTGTGGACCTAATCCGGCGACCAAATAATAAGAATACATAATGATGTGAATAAATGAATTAATTACACCTAATAAAGTACCATGCCCACCTAAAATTGACATATTAGTAAATAATTTTTTTTTTTGAAAAAAGTTCATTTACGTTAATAAGTTTTTTTTTATTTTTTTTGAATAAAAAATCACTTAATACTAATTTGAGATTTGTTTACATCTATATATATATATATATATATATATATATATATATTTATATATATATATAATATAAGATGGCTCAAATAAGACTGAAGAATAGGAAATGTTAGTAAAGAAATAAATATATATCTGAACTCTTTAGTCTCATTTGGACAACCATATACATGTTGTTTACTTCAATAACATAGAACTGATTATGTTATTAATATTCATAAATATTTAAATTCAACAATTATTTATTTATTCTAGTTAATAACATTGAAATAATCATTGAATATATACATTGATTATTTCAATTCTAATTTTTTTATATTTATATTTTCAAACTTGCCTACATTTCCATACAAATACACACACACACACACACACACACACACACATATATATATATATATATATATATATATATATATATATATATGATTAGATTTATGTACATTCTTATACAAATATAAATAAAATGAATAAAATTTTACCAGGTAAAAATTTAACACCAATCCAACCACAAACAGGCATCATTGTGTGATGATAGAGATGTAAAAATGATACTTGATTCATTTTCTTTCGTAAGACGAAGAAAACCTTAAACATGGATCAAAATTAATAAACCAAATAAATTTCCAGACATATATATTTAATACAAATAAATTACTTACTCAATTATCTCTACCATTGTTACAAATATGTTCAATAGTCACTTATTACATTAAATATATTTTCTGATGCACATTTCGATGTTCATGTCATCATTGTAACAATACTGTTTTATAAAATATAAATTTTAACAATCCAGATTTTAAAAAGTAACTCTTTGTTAATAATGAAATGACCATCAAAATGCACATCAGCAAATAAAATGAACAGTAAACGTTTATTGAGCATTTTTATAAAATGTTATGGTATTGAGATAAATCATTTGTGTTAAAGTGGATTTGCTAGAGTACAAAAATATATATTCATTTAAAAAAATATAAAATTTATTAATTGTTTAAGAAAATTTTAATTTATGGTTTCAAATTAAAATCACAATTTTTTTTTATTCAGAAATCGTGACATTTGTTTTCAATTTCTTTTCAAATTTTAAGATTTAACAAGTGTTGTTAGATTAATTTGTATTAAAAATAATACTGAAATTATTTAACACAAGTGTATAATAAATCATACACTTAAAAATAAATATCAATTAAAAGTGTCAATATAATAATTTTATTTCTATATACTTTACCGTATCAAGTAATTCAGATAATTTACAGAAAAAGTACCACCATACACCAGCAGCCATCTAAAAAATTACAAATAAATAAAATTATTCATTTACAAATAAATCTAAAGAGTGTAATTTTTTCTGAAACATTTTTAAATAACTTTCTCTTCATAATTAACTTATATATATATATATATAGAGAGAGAGAGAGAGAGAGAGAATTGCACTATTAAAAAAAATAATTAATATATATTATTAATTTTTAATTAAAAAAAGAATTAATTTCTTGGCTAATATTTTTAGATGATTTTTTTTAATGGTAGGAAACCTAATATATATATATATATATATATATATATATATATATATATATATATATATATATATATATTGAAAAATTAATAAACTTTGATTTATAAACAAGTATTAGAATTTTTTATATTCATATAAATAATTTTCATTTTTATAACAACCTGAATATATAAATGTTCATTCTTAGAAATAAAATAAATAAATGACGAATCTTGATGTTATTGAAAATAAACTGCTAATTATTTTCGATTCAGTTAATTATACACTGATCGCATGTATTGAAATTTTCCTTTTCTATATAATTATATATATATATATATATATATATATATATATATATATATATATATACATAATATATATATATATATATATATATATATACTCTTTATATGAAATAAATATGTTTCAATCGTTTAATCTTTTTCCGAATATAAATTTATATACTTAATACCTTAAATAAAAATAAAATTGAAAGTAACTTACTCTCCTTGCAGTTGGACTGTCTGAATAATCTACTGGTTGGCATTTGAAACTGTATTCATACAACCAGCCACCCATTAAACCCTGAAAATATTATTTCAATATATATGTATATACATATATATATATATATATATATATATATATATATATATATTATATCTATATGATAATGGATGTAAATTATTATATTTACCTCATACACTAAAAATATGCTCATAAATACTTGTATTGCATTGTAAAGTAATAATATTTCTTTTAACTGATAAGGTTTTCTGTCTTTCATGTATTTTGGTCCAGCTGATATACAGAAATATAAATAACTAACAAGAATTGTGATGACCGGTGCAGGTGAACTAATGAGAAGCCAATTTGCGGTCCTGGCATCTATAAAAAATATTAAATTATTATTGTCAATAAAAAATATCTATATATAATAACAATACTGATACAGAAATAATATTTTATTAATTAAATATAAATAAGAAAATTTGTTTTAAACAAAATTAAAAAAAGAATTAATAAATAAAAAGTAATAAACATATGTATGTATGAATATATATAATTACAATAATGATTTTAAATTTAAATTCACTATAATCAGTCATTTCATATGATTGAATAGAGAAAAGTCATTTTATATGCTTCTATTTTTATTTTAAAAAAATAAAATGTGTAAGAATATTTTTAGTATTCAAAAATATTTTCTTTTGTTAGATAAATTAATTTATAACCATATGATATTACCTGTTGTCGTTTAATAAGATTTAAAAGCAAATAAAAATCTAAGAAAAATGTCATTGATTTTCAAGATAAGGAAATAATTTAAATTTCTAAATGTTGACATGCTTATTAACAAACTATATTTACTATATATGTAGTGATTATATATCTAGATTTAGATTTATAGCTGAATCAATACCTATATCAATCTGTCTACATAGGTTCATCCAAATGTGACGATTATATTTGTGTTTTATTAAAAAGAAACAGAAGAAACTATACATATATTTCCTTATACACCACCCTATACACATGTTTCTTTTAAATAAAACACAAATCTAAGAGTCACATTCGAATGATTCTCTCTCTCCCTCTCTCTCTCTCTCTCTCTCTCTCTCTATATATATATATATATATATATATATATATATATATATATATATATATATATATATATATATATATATGTATATATAATTTATATACGTTTTAACTCATTTATTGAATGGAGGAAGAACAACTTCCTTAAATGAATGCACTGAATAATATTGCAAGGTTATTAAACAAAGAATATAAAATAGAGAATCGATGGAAATAGTTAAAAAAACAGTATTTTCTGTTTATAGAAATGTGAAAAAATAAATTTTTTTATAAGAAAAATTAATTAATAAAAGAAATAATAGTAATTATGAAATCATATTTAATCTTATATTTTATATAAATATATATATATTTATATGTATATATATATATATAATGTAACCAGTGGCGTACTAGCATGTATCAATGCCTATTTTTCAAAAGATTGCGTTCGATTCTCGACAAAGAGTATCTGAAAATGGTGGTTGAATATAGAACTAACAATTTCATCTAGTAAAAAATATAACTGTCATGGAATTTTGATAAAACAAGTCCTATTGTGCTAGTATTATCAAAGCTTTATAAGGGTTTCAATGTTAAGACAGATTATGATATATATATATATATATATATATATATATATAATGTTTTCATTCTAATAAATTTTACATTATTTTACTTCAAACAGTACAAAAATCAAATACTCATAAAACATTTAATAAATATTGTTATTTTTTCTACTACTAACAGTTTTATAAAATGATTATCAAAAATTCTTACAAAAAAATAATCAATTGTAAAATAATTCTAAATAACACTGTATGTAAAAAATAAATTCCAATTTCAGAATAATTCAATTTAAAAGGATTTCGTATTTTAATCTATGTGCTCTTAATCTAAAATATATTACTGAAGGATTTAAATATTTTTTTAATTTGGTAACAATATAAACCGTCTATAATTTATTTAACAATAACATATTTAACAGCAACTTATTTTTAATAACTTATTTCACAAAAAACTATGTTTACTATTAAGTAATTTCATGTTTTTTAAAAATTATGAATATTTTCAAAATTAATGTTTTGAAATTTATTATTAAATTGTATGTTTTTAATTAACTATAATTAATTATATGATTCAAAGTATTTAATATCTTTAATTAATTTATCTAGTTTTAGAAGAGGTCTTTATCTAGTAGAAAGATGCTGATAAATATTATATATATATATATATATATATATATATATATATATATATATATATATATATATATATGTATATTAGGGTGTGAGGTTTTTAATCGAGATAATGGCAGTTTGCCTATGGGAGTAAACCTTGAATAAAAATAATCACCAATCATATATATATATATATATATATATATATATATATATATATATATATATATATATATATATATATATATATATATGTATTCATAATAAATACAGTTTATTAATTATTTCAAACGAGATTAGAAAAATGACATTAGAAAGTGCATATCGAATTACAATGATTGATATTCAAGATTGCATGTGTAAAGATAGAAACGCAGGCGTGTTTGAAGTATCTGAAAACTTGCAACGGTTGTATGAAAAGGAACATAACACGGAACCAGCTCAATATCATTAAAATAAATAAATACGATGCATAACCTTGATGATGTAAACGCCAATGCATATGACAAAATGTTGTATACAAGAAATATATTACGTCGAACTTCACCGTTTGTGATAATCTACGTTACATAACGTATTCTATTTTAAGTATACATTTGACCTGAGGCATATGCAAACAGTCGTGTGAAACTGTGGGTGCATGGTTGACCGGATTACTGGATGTTTTGAGAACGCAATTGTGAGTAAATTTATTTTCTATTGATGCATGCTTAGTGAATGTAAAATGCAGTTTATCATGTTTAGAAAATATATTAAGTAATATTTCAATATTTTTTATACGCGTATAAATACAATACGTAAATACTCAATGTCCTCGTTTCTAAAGGTTATAGGTTCTATTATCAAAAAGTCAACTAATCGTTTTTTCTGTAGAAAATACACACGCGTTGAATCTAACAAAATATGATAATATAGCAGTCGATGCAACAATTAAATTGTAATAGTTAATTGCTAGTTTTTTTTTATATCATACAGTTATGAAAAATGTTGACTGAATTATATTGAATTGACAAATAAGTAACTGCGTTTTTTTAAAGTAAATGAAAGATTTTTTAACGGAATGAACTAATTTTATTTAATAATGTACTAACTATTCTATTCCACTATCTTTTGCAGCCTTTCAAGCATTTTTCCATGCTTAAAAGACATTTTGCTTTTCTTGGGTGAAATACTGATTCAAGTACGATTTTATAGCCTGATCTAAAGTGAAATTTTTATTCTTTTAAAGATTTTTGCAAGAATGGAATAAACTTATTTTCCAACCCTATATATATATATATATATATATATATATATATATATATATATATATATATATATATATATATATATATAGCGAATAAATGAATTAATATATAAATACCATTCGTTCGAATAATCTAATATTAACCACATATTTTGATTTATGTTTAATCTAAAATAGTTTTAATATGTAGGAAAAAATGAAAATAATTGCATATTTATATTTTATTAACAGATATTGACAAAAAAGTAATAGCCTTTCTTTATTAACAATATATTTATAATTTCTGTAGTGGAATTTTCATTTATATATATATATATATATGTAAAGAAAAAATATTTTAAGTAAAAGTAAAATGCCTTATATCTTCTCTAGGAAAATAATTATTTAATCTATCTTAAATAAATCATTTACACATGTTAAATATTTTATAATATGGAACATAATGGCCATACTAAATTACGTAACTTTCTTTATTCAAATATTAACTAGCCTGATAAGTATTTTGAAGTTATTAAAAAAAATATTTAGTTGATAATTCGACCTTATCTTTTCGTATTATATAAAGTTTAATTAAATTCGTGTGCTATAGAAACTAGAAATCACAATTTCATCTCTTATATATTTGTTGTCTCTTGCACATTTTATTTGACGTAATATAATAATTAAAAATGCATAACATAATTAAAAAATAATGTACGTTAAAAATAAATATTTGAATTCTCTAAACATAATAATTTTTTCTTAGATGAGTATTGTTTATAATAATAATAAAATCCTTGCCTTTAGTAAATCATTGAGCAATTATAATTTTATTTGAAATAAAAATATCGTCTCATTTGAATAATTATGAATTATATAAGGTCATCCAAATGTGACGATTAAATTTATGTTTTATTAAAAAGAAACATGTGTGTAGTTTCTTTTTAATAAAACACAAATCTAGGCGTCATATTTGGATGACTCTACACATTTAAAAAAAATGATTAAAATACATATTTTAATTTTTTTTCAAATTTTCAGTTTTATTAAAAATAGAATATTTAATAAAACTGACTATTTACTAACACTGACTATTTACTAATATATTAAAGAATCTTTACTCAAATATTTTTTATTTTCTTTCAGTTTACATATATGATCATTATTATTTATATTTTTGTGTATGTATGTTTGTATATATATATATATATATATATATATATATATATATATAATCTTTCTGTTTCGTATAGAGTCATCCAAATGTGACGCCTAAATTTATGTTTTATTAAAAAGAAACTACACACATGTTTTTTTTAATAAAACACAAATCTAGGCGTTACATTTGGATGATCCTGTATTTGTATACAATTCTTCATTCTGAATATAAGAATATGTAGTTATTATTCATATGAAATCCTAAGATTTTGATGATAATTTTATTATTTGATCTACTTTAAATAAAATTACAATTTAATCAGATTCTTGTTATTTAAACTCTATTTATTAAAATTGCAAAAAAATCACTTTATTTCATGAAATTTAAAATAAAGAAAAATTGATTTTCGTTACTTTCGGCTATAATTATATTTTAATCATTTTATGTGTTTTATTTTTATTTTATTTTTTATAATTTTTTAAACATTCACATTTATAAATAAATCTTACAAAAATTCAACCTACAAAAATATTTTCTCATATCTCATTTTAATAGACAATTAAATGAATACTCCAACGATTGAATACATTCTTTTTATATTTTCAGCAAATAGAAAAAATATACCACGTAATTAAAACCAATCATGCAGTTTTGACGTGACACCTTTAAAGATATTGAATTATTAGTTTTGTGTCTTAGGTCAGATTTAAGTTCAAGATGGTTATATATGCCATATTTTTAATCTTGACGGTACATTCTATATAATTTTATTCAAAACTCAATTTATATTTGTTTTATTTTTGTAGTTTGTTCATTGTAACGGTTTCATTCGAACTGATATGTCTGTTGCATACGGATGCAGCATTTTTATATATAGATATATCACGCTTTGTTTAGTCAACTATTCTCAAATAAAAAATATGTCTACCTACATGTATATATATACACACATATATATATATATATATATATATATATATATTTATTTATATACATACACAGGTGAGTGTATATATATATAAAGATATTATAAAGATATTTTTTTAGGTTTGATAGAACTTTCAATAGGGATTCAATTTAAAGTTCTATCACGCTTAAAAAACATACATACATATATATATATATATATATAATATATATATATATATATATATATATATATATATATATATATACATATATATATATATATAATATATATATATATATATACATATACATACACATATACATATGTATATAATACACAACACATTTGCATAAATGAAACCTGTGACAAAGAAGAAAGAATCCTTTTATTTTATTTAATTAGTAAAAAAACATTAAACTATTGACGTCACTAAAACATAAATTATAATAAACTCATATTGCAAAAATTTGTTAAATTTTTCCATGAAATTTGAACATTCTTTTGAAAACTTCATCGTAATTAATTTCAATATAAAATTAAACTAATATGCCTCCGAAAAATCTACCTTTATTTAATTATGATATTTCCTAGAATCACAGATTTTAAAATTTAATATTGTAAAGTTCAATTATATTATTCAAATTATTTTATATAAAAGTAATTTGAATTTTTTAATAAAATATTATATATCTAAAATTAAATGTCTCTTTTATAATTTGTTCATTACACCAATAATATAAATATACTCGTATATTATTAGATAAAAAATTAAAATTATAACAAAACTAATTGTTAAAAAAAAATAATTTTTATATAATTAAAAAAATATTTATAATTATATAAATATATAATTATAAATATTAAAACATTTATATATATATAAAATGATTAATTTATATAAATTAGTAAATTTTAAATATTTATAAAATGATTAATTTATAACTAAAATTAATCATTTTATAATTTTCTTTTAATTTTTTTTCTTACTATTTTTTATAAAAATCGGAAACAAATGTTTGTAATAATAAATTGTTCAAATTTGACAATTATCTTCTTATAATTTTTTAAAAATACTAGTCTCGTCAATTTTGATTTTTATCAAATTGCATAATCTTAATAATTTTTTTATATTTAAAAATTAATTATAGGAAATTAATATAGATTATTTATTAATTACTCATTTTTTTGTTAATAATAGTATGAAATTTATGTTCATATGTATATATATATATATATATATATATATATATATATATATATAAAGAGAAAGACAAAGACAAAGAGAGAGAATATATAAATACTACTTATTTAAATTACGCAGTACTTAACAAATAATTGAAATAGTATCAACTAACAATATTTTTTATACTTCAAAGCGGTTTACTTGAAAGTATCATCAATGTCAAGAACAGTTATATCTATTTACATGATTTTTAAAATTATTATTTAAAAAAAAATGCTCGACTACTTCTAATAGAACCTAAATGTGTTCTAATTTAAAAATAAATGAACAGCACTCATTTATTCGTAGTAAATTCATTAGCTAAATAAATCTGTTTGTTTATGTCAAAAGTGATGTCTGTAGGCTTCTTGAAACATTTTTTAAGTGCATTAGTGTCTTGAGATAAAATCATATACCATTTCAGTCAGATGCATCTGGTGAAAACTGTTTTACTGTTATTCTTAATCTAACAAACGTGCTTGAAATTTATCAAACGATACATAAAGAGAGTTAATATTTTTTTCATGACATCTTGACATATATGAATTTCTATGCCAAACAAATATTTTTCAATGAAGGTCAATTTGAAATTTGTTCTAAATTTAATTAGTTACTTAAAAATGATAAATTGTATATATATATATAAAACATAGAGCCTTTACAAAAAACACAAAATTTTGACTCAGTTTCTTTTAATTTAGTTTTTGTAATAATTCATTTTAAGATTTATTATCGGCCATTATCATTTATGATCTAAGAAGAAGACTATTAAATACATGTCTAAATTCACTGTTTATCTAATAAAAGATGTCTTTATTTGCTAGCATGCATAATTTTCAAAGCTCTAATATTTATAATTTACTGTAATTTCATTTTTATTGCCTTTTTCCAAAAAAATAAATTGACATTATATGTCAAGTATGTGAGTTAAACATCTAAATTTTTAATTTTAGATAAAATGGAATAAATATCAGTGTTACTTAATATCGTTGTATTATTAATATTATTGAATACTGGGAAAACCCATCTAATTTATTTTAGTAATATAACGCTAAAAAATTCTTAACTTTTATTTTTTTTTTAAATATTTTATTGGCTTTTATGAAAATTACGAAATATTTTTCAGCTATTTTCACTAATAAATTCAAATTGATTTAAATATATGAATTTAACATACGCAAAATAATAAGTAAAAATTTAAATATCATCATTTTTTGTTGATAATATATTTTCCTGACAAGGTTTAATATTTGACATTCACCAAAAATTAACATTCACGTAAACAAATAATCTTTATAAGGCATTGAATATAAAACTGGATTTTGTACAAAAAAAGTAAAATAAAACTAGATTCAGCATCATATATATATATATATATATATATATATATATATATATATATATATATATATATATATATATATAAATATGTGTGTGTGAATAGATTTTCATAATCTAAACTAAATTAACAATTCTGCATAATTTATTTCTGAATATCTTATGATTATTATCTAAATGTTAATTTATACAATAATAGAAAATTTTTTTATACACTTGACCATCACAAATCGGACAACTTTGAGACCTGTGGGTTGCATATTACTGATTTTACCTGATAGTGTTGGTAGTTAAATTGGTACATACAGTTTACACAACAGTAAATTCAGAATTTTCGAAAATAAATTGCATGTCATAAACTCAAATAATGACCTAATGACTTCAAGTTTGTTCATCTTTTTGTATTACCGAAAATAATATTTTAAAAAATGCATTTATATAATATCATAGTAGGAGAAGATTTATTAAATCAAAACAGTACTCTAACATAGAAATATGAAATTCAAAATCAAACACATGCAGATATTTAGTCTATATTAAACTTCACAAACTATTAAAATTTTAAACAGTTCTGCCTGAAAAGAAATATGTAATGGTAGTTTTGTGAATTTCTTTTTAAAGCTAAAAATCTAATATACAAGCTATATTATAAAAAAAGCAATAAATAAAATATATTTATTTTAAAGTAATAAAATTCTAAGATAGATACAAACAAATACATACCAATAAAAAGTTATATAGACAAAAATTTATTAAATAAAAAAGACTTCTTTATATGTGCTAGTATATATTAAAGTACAAATAGTTTTATTAAAAATAATCGTTAATCGTATAATTTAGCAAAAAAAAATCCAATTTTTGAGTATAAAATAACTACTTTTTTATTAATAATTGTTTAAAAAAATAGAAAAAACATCTACATAAATAATATTTATTGAGGATAATCATTTTATATTACACGATATTATTCAATCTCTGAAATGAATGCAATTATAATGAATAAATTTTTTTTCTTGGGTTTAAAAATTAAATAAATAAAATAAAAATCTTTTTATAAACTAAAAAATTAGATAATTGCGTATACAATATCCAAATGGTATTTTTTTTTACAAAACTATTCACTTGCGGCATCAATTTTTTTTGTAAAATGATATATAATTATTTGTTTTTATTTATTAAACTTTATTTTTATTAACATTTTCTTATTATAAAAAGATGTTATTATCCAAAATATATATATGTATGTATGTATATATATATATATATATATATATATATATAAAAGAATCATTTAACTGAAGAAAAAATTTTGTAAACATAATGAGTTATTGTTGATTGTTAGCTAATACGTCATTCAAACTCCATGCAATCATTTCTTAGACTTATAATATTTTAATAGAATTTATAATTATTATAAAATAAAATATTGAGGTACAGAAGGATGATTATTATTCAAAATTAAATTAAATACACTAATAAACCAATTATGAAACTATTAATTAACCCTTTTTGTGAATTACATCAAAAAATTATTCTCTTAAAAGGTAGGAAAAAAATATAATTTTGTATACAGAAATCGAATAATACTAGAAAATTATTTAACAAAAATTAGAAATTTTAAATAACTCAATAAATTTGAGAAAACAAGCTGATTTTTTTAAAAAAAATCGCTAATTTGGATATTAAAATAATCAACAACACAGTATTAAGTATAGGATAATCCAAATGAGACTAAATGATAGTAAAGAAGTAAATAAAGGTGTCTAAACCTTTAAGTCTTATTTAGACTTCCTTTTACAAAATTATTATCCTATTTTAAATTCTAGTTATTTAATACAATCAATCAATATGAGTTTGAATAGTTATCTATTTTTATACAAAATTAGTAAGTTCATATTTTGTTACATACAATAAGAAAAATATAAAATCTATTCGTAAACAAAAATGTTCATAAAATCTTTTAAAAAATTGAAAAAAATGATTTCAATTATTTAAATTACATATGTTTAATATTATTTATTAATAAATTGATTTTTATTTAATTACTGACTTGTATTTATATTTAATTTAATTGATATATCTTTAATTCAATACTAATGAAATAAAAATAATGAAATAGTTTCTTTCATACTAATTCAAACCAATTACATCTAATTTTTAATTTTAAAAAAATTGACATGTCTCAAACAAAAAGCATAGTACGCAAGTAATAGATTAGTTTTATTTAAAATATCATGTTATATATTTTAATTGAAATATATTTTAGTTCAATTTATAAAGATATTTAAATTACAAGTTAATTTAAATTAACTTAATTTATAAAGTATTTACTTTTTTATACTTTTAAAGTATAAAATCAAATGATTGCTTTTTTATAATATTATTATATATTTTAATTTCAAAACAAGTAAAAACTACACACCTGTGTGTGTGTATATATATATATATATATATATATATATATATATATATATATATAAACATATAGGAAAGAGAGTGTGAGAGAAATAAAATAATTCTACAATAAAATTTATTAGCCTACATTTGAAATAATAGTCACAATAATATTATATTAAAAATAAATTAGTAAATATTATATGTAATATACGAGGGTCGTTTGATAAGTATGATAAAAAGTAAGAAAAACTAAATTGAAAAAATTAATCAATTAAATTAAATAATAATTAAATTTACTATACTTATCAAACGACTCTCGTAATACACTATGCAAGCTTGATTATGCACGATTATATAATATATATGTACACACATACATATTCACACACGTGTATATTTCAAAATATAATCTTGACCGTCACATTCAAATTTAAAAAAAACGCTTTCTATTATCACTGACCTTAATTAGTGAACTCGTGCGTAAAATTTATGTTTCAATAATTTAATATCAAAATTATTTTATGTCAAAAAGATTTCTCAATTCGGTCTATAATATTGAAAATGCTTAAATTATTGTATTTATATATATATATATATATATATATATATATATATATATATATATATATATATATACTTCTTGATTTTTATATTTTATATGACATTGATAAAAATCTGCATAAAAAAATATCATAATAAAATTCATTACTTTTACACATTCATTACAATGAATATATTTATATAATTCTAAAATTCTAGTTAATATATTAATAAATTATATTAGTAATTACGTATTCTTTTCTTAATTATTTCTAAGATCAATAATGACTATAATATTTTTTTCTAAATATCTGTTGCAATTTTGTATACTTTAATATTTTTTTTCAAAACCTAGAAGTCTGATTTGCATTAACAAATTTTATTTGTTATTATATAAAAAAATATATATCTATGAAATACTAAAAACTGTATCTTTTTTATGAGTACAAATAATTCCTTTTATTTTTGTTCAATCTAATATTAATTTTAGAAAATAAATGTAATTGTATTTTAAAAATGTTTATTATTTAGAATTATATGTATGTATGTATATATATATATATATATATATATATATATATATATATATATATATATCTGTGTGTGTTTTAAAACATGATAAAACTTTAAATTAAATCCCTATCGAAAATTCTATCTAACCAAAAAAAAAAACTATATATATACATACAGTGTTTTTTTAGATTAGATAGAACTTTCGATAGGGATTCAATTAAAAGTTCTATCACGCTTAAAAAGACATCTATATATACACATATGCAAATAGATATGTATGTTTAATTTGTAATTATTAACTAGTCATTACCATCAACATTAGCCTCTTTCTATTCACTACTATTGAAGACCTCTTCCAAAACTTTTCACTTATAGCCATATAAATCTTTTCTCTTCTATTTCACATTGATGTACATATATTCTTATATTTCTATCCCATCTAACCATGGGTCTCTTCTTAAGCTTTTTTATATTTCTAAATTCCCAATTAATAACAAACTAATATATATATAATTATACTTTTTCTCATAATCACGTCTGTAATATTAGATGTCGTAATTTAGTGACAAAATCGTTGGTAATAATACCTATTAGACAAAAACTTTCTTGATTTCATTATTAAATTTAATTGGTAATTAGAAAGCAATTTGAATAATCTTTGAACGATATTAGCTACCAATATTGAATATAAAATGTAATTTCTAAACAAAATTTTATAACACTAAAGTATAATAATCTGTCAATAGGATTATTTTTGTGCTAATTTTAAATCCTAAATATTTAGATTTATTTGTTGGTCATTATCAATTTATTAAATAAGTCTATTTTGAATATTTTATTAGTTATAAATTTTTATAAATTATTTATCACAAATAAATTACTCATACAAACACTAGGAAATAGCGTTCAATAATAATTTAATTACTTTATTCGTTGGTGTAAATTTCTATTATCATACCATTATCACCAGAGTAAATCAAGAATAGTAAGAATAAAAAATCTATACTATTCTTGATTGTATGTTATTTACAGGCCTATTTGTTTTTATTTATCTTAATTCAATCTAATCTTAATTATCTTTATTCATCGGCGAATAAAATGAGCTATAAGTGATTATTAAACATTTAGAAAATTGTATAATATTGATATAAGTTATCGGTTATGTTAAGATGAATTTTTCATAATACAAAAATTAATAGTAAGGAGAAAAAAAAATATACTTCTAAACTTAATGACATAGTTAGTACATTGTTAATTTTAATCTTTAGATGTAATAGAAAAAATAATTAAATAATATTTAATATTACTCACCGCTTTTTGTATCTATCATATATCGATAGTAATCCATTAAATATGATAATCCAGACATGATGTGAAATTAATATATACGGTGTCACTTAATAGAATCTGAAAGAAAACATTGAATTATTAAAATAATTTTTACTTTTTTATAAATACTCTATATACTTTTATACACACACACATACATGCACACACAAATTGACTAATCTATATATAATATAAATTTATTTTTTCATTTAGATACATTTTTAGAAGTCTGATAATTTTTTTAAAAAAAAGCTTCAAAAGATTTACAAATAATTAAAAAAAAATTTTTAAAAATTATATTTAAATCTTCTAGTTTTAATTTCAAAATAGAAATATAAAATACTGTCTAAAAATCTATGTAATAATTGGAAACATGTTAAAAAAAATCGATTAAAAAATTAAATAACCTGTTAAGATAATGAGAATGAATATTTTGGACAACATAATATTAAAATATTTACTATACGTGACTTTACTTTGTATAACGCAACATCATTTCAGATATAATCAAGATTAAATTATGCGTTTGTCTGATAAAATTTGAAATTTCACATAAATATTGTTATCAATTAGTTCGATCCGATTTCATCACTCGAACAAACAAAATACCGGTTTTCTTACGCACTAAGTTTAAGATTTTAAAATGCATTTTAATCTAATACTTTTTAAAAGATATATTAGATACACTTTTTAATACTTCTAACTGTACATTTTTGAAATCAGTCTCCAGTTCACTGATTAATATAAGAATAATTTAGAATCGATGTCACTCATTTGAATTACATTCGTAATATCTATTTGCAATTGAATCTTTGTTTACATTAAAAGTGGAATATGCAAATCTCGTTTACAGATGCATAACTAAGTATCGTAAATGCATAATTTACAGTTAATATTTATGTTTTCATTGAGAAAAATACCGTTCAAATGATTTATAATTATTATTTACTTATCTGTATTATCTAATTAAATATTAATATGGTGAATATATTAATGTTTACACATAATTTTTTTTAGTAACATTTAGTGCTAGTAATAAAAACAGTGCAGATCAATTATTAAAACTGTGTTCAACCACAGACATTCGTTCTATATTCGGTAACATTATTATTAGAAAGCTGTTTTTTACCAAAACTATAAGAATGAATTTCCTGTGACTGTGTGTAATTTATTAACGAATTTGTGAATGTTATGAAATTTTATACTCTTAATTTACATCTTATTTCAAATGTCTAATATAATTAATTTTTTATATGCTTTGTTCATATATATACCCTTTATAAATTACTGATAAATATTGAAATTTTATTTCTGTTCTGAAATATTTTGTGTGATTTTAGTTACAAAGAAAAAAGACATTCATATTTATGAAAAAAATTACAATTATAAAATAATATTTTTTAATGAAAATATTCATCCTAGTACAACAATATGATTTTTTAAAAAAAATCCTTTTTTTTATTTTTTTTACACATTTTTGTTTCTAAAAGAAATATACACAGTTTTGACTATAACATTTATTTCTAAATACAAATTAACTTGTATCAAAAAATAAACAAGAAGAAAATATAAATTAATTCCTTGTAGATAGAATGGATTAAATATTAAAAAATAGATAAAATTTCTGTTACAAAAAAAAATTAATGAAAATAATTATCCCAATACAAAAATGTTTTTTTAAAAGTTTATTCATTATTATTGATTTTTTTATTTTTCAAATAAAATATATAAAATTAATATTTCAAAAATCACCATCGGCATATATAAATGTTTAAATAAATACTTAATGAATAAAATATTTATTTTCATTATTACTACATATTATAAAATTATTTTTTAATGTCTATTCACACTTTCTTTCATTTCATATGATTTTACATAAACAATTTTAACGTTTTGTTTACTAAAAGTGATATTCAGTTATGAATATTAAAACTGGTATTATAAAAGCAAATTAAATAAATTATTATTTTTAATACTTTCAAAGAAAAATTATTTTATTAATTTTTTCAAATAATTTTCATCCTAGAAAACAAATTACGTGAAGTATTTCCAAAAAATTAAAAAAAAATCTAATTATTTTTTTTACTTACTCCAGTTATAAATAACTTCTTTATAGAAAATAAATATTATTTGTGATTGTAATATTTAGAATTTTAAAATATTACTATGGGGATATTTATATGGCTTTGAAAATATATAGATGGTTCAAATAAGGCTGAAAATTTTAGATATACATTCATTTACTATCATTTACTATTCTTTGATATTCTTTAATATCATTTAGACCATTTGGATATTAAAAAAATAATAAAAATAAATGTAAAATTCAAAAAGTTGAGCAGTTTTTTTGTTCAAATGTAATTTTATTAAAGAAATTATATTTTATTAAAAAATTATTTCAGTATCATAAAAATAATATTTTTTTGTTAATATTTTTTCAAAAAAACTAAAATAAAATATTCATTAAAATGATAGAGTATTTTTTACTTTACAGTCTATATATATATATATATATATATATATATATATATATATATATATATATAAACCCGTAATATAAATATTGTTCAATCCTCTTAAGTAAGTCCTCATATTCAAATGATTTAAATACCAAAACAATTTCTCAGAAATCATCTTAATCTAAAACAAAAATGTTTGTGACGTACATTTCTTCTGACCTTTAATATTAATTCATATATGCAATATTAGTGTTTAATTATTATAAATACTCATTTTTCTCCAAAATATACTTAAATATTTCCTGTCTATTGAAAAAAAAAAATTGATAAAGTGAAGGTAGCAATTAAACTTTTAACAATGTATGATATTATAATACACAAATATGCATATTAATTTAAAGTCAATATAAATTTACTATATTTTATAAACGGTATAATTGTTATTAAATATTTATTATATGTATTAATTTAATTGTATTTAAACTTTATGACACATTAATAATATATTAAACATTGACATGAATTTACAGTGTATTATTCATAATAAAATGCATTATAAAAATTACTACAATCTTTGACCTTTTAAAGAAGGTTAGATTTTTCGGGGTTCTAAAAAATTATGTTAGTAAATAATCCCATTTTATCGCTTTTTTGATGTTTTAATAGTTTTAAAGTACTATTTTTTCTTTGATTATTTCCACAGATAAATTACTCTTCTTAAAAAAATATTTCAATGAATTAGATTTTTTAAATAAAGGATGTAGAAAAATAAGAGTTATTATTCCAATTCCACAAGATACTAAGTGTTAAATAATTATTTGTTTATAACAACCATAAATTAGTAAGTATTTCGATGGCATACCATCATTGTCAGAGAATTTTTATAAAATCTAGAATAAATCTAGAAATTCAAGATGAATCTAATAATTCATTTGTGTGAAAGTAAATCCGTCACAGTTTCAAATAAAAAGAAAATAAGAGTTTACAAGTATTGTTTGAATAAAATAGAAATTCGTTTTTGATTAAAAATTATAAAAAAAATATTTTTGTTGTGATTGGAAATCATTTTTGTAAATTTATTATTTGGATATGTAACATGTAATTAAATATTTTTTTTTTAAAAAAAAACATCAAATCAAATCACACTAGTACTTTTTAATATATTTAAATTGTGTGGTAGGAAAATATTATTTAATTTATTACACATATTATTTCTTGATCTTTTTAATCTTGTTTACATCTAAATGAATTATTCAAACAGTACCAGTCTTTAAATAAATAAAACAAATAAAACATAAAATTTACATCAATTTGATTTATGGATACTTTTCTACTTGAACAACTTTTTGTAAAGTAATCTAATTTTGAAATTCCCAACACTAAATAAGACAAATTCACTTTTTTCTCTTTGAGTCTTTTATTTCTTAAACGAATATAAATTATTTATTTACAAATAAAACCATATTTAATTTACAAAATCTAGAAGCACAATATTCTTTAATTTATAAAACATTTAACCAATTTTGTAATTTTTGAAATGTATTTTATTTATAACTCAATTAAAAAATCAATTTCATTTTTTAAAGCATGTAAATTTTTTAAATCTCTTTTACTAATCAGAATTTGTAAATATCAATTAAGTACATGTAAAGTAAAAAAATAAATATTAACTTTCTTTTACAATATTGATAATTCAAATGCTGTTTAAAATATTCAAATAATAATAAAAAATCCAATATGAAGAAAATACGTGATACATGGAACGTAAAACTACTTAATATTTAATTTAAATAAAAATTGCTTGTACTATTATTTTTTTATTGAAAATGAAATCATTGTTTGTCTAAGCAAACTTTTTATTTAGTGATGATTTATTAAACATAGATAGATCTTTTTACATGACAAAATCGTTAATTTACTGAAATAAATTATGAATTGAAAACAGGTACCGCGTTTTTAAAAAAAATCTTTTATTTTATGGCTTTATACTTGTTTCAAGGACTAAATACGATTTATTTGTTGTTTTGAAACTGTGGATGATTCACTTTATGAAAATGAATTTCAACTCCAACTCCACAATAGTTTAGTGTTCAATAATCACTTATTGTTCACTTATTATTTATAATTATATCGGCTAATACATTTCGATGGCGATGCCATCATCATCAGAACCTTTCTGTTAAAATTATAAATGAACAATAAGTGATTATTGAACACTTTCAACTAATGTGGTGTTGGGGTCAAAATTCATTTCTGTAAATAAGATTTATTAAATTTAAGTATCAATAAAAATATCAAATAAAATTTTACCGGTTGTTAAATATTCTAAACATTATTTATTATTTTTCTTTAAAAAATATATTCAGTTTATTCAAGATTTTAAATTTTAACAATTTTATTAAAATTAATCTTTAATATTTTCATTATTATTAATTTTTAAATACCGTTTATTTAAATTATTTTATCATTTATAAAATAAACTGTTTAAAAATATTATAATACCATTTTGATTATTGAAAAATATTTTTTAATATTTCTTATGAATTTTATTATTAAATTATTGAAAAATATAAACTTTATGTGTAGTATATAATTTTTATTTATGGTTCATTTCTTCATTCTTTGCCAGCTGTATTTATGTATTATTAAATATTTATTAGACATACACGCACAAAATTACACACACACATATTTATAATTATATTTATAAAAAAAATATTTTTGATGTTCCATGAGTTGAATAAAATTCTAAAAAAGTTATTCTGAACATTTATTTGTGGTAAATAATTTGTTAGTTATTTTATCAATGTCTTTATTAATTAAAATATATTTTTATGTATGTATGTATGTATGTATGTATGTATGTATGTATATATATATATATATATATATATATATATATATATATATATATATATCTCCCTTCCGCCTTCTGGTCTTTTGAATTTCGCGGCTATGTACAAAAAAAAAAAAAAAAGCGGAAGGGAGATACTTGCCAACCTAATATAATAAAAAAGGATATCTTAAAATTTTACCAAATATTTTTAAAATGTTATCTTATAATAATTTAGCATTAATGATTTTCCCTATTCTTAAAAATGTCGTATCAACAGAAATATTCGCAGTAAATTCAAGGATATGTATAAATCGTAATAAATTTTATTTTCTCGACATCTTTATATATTTTATTTGGTTGAAACCAGTTTTTAAAATCTTTTACGTTTTATTTATTTTTCTTGTAACATTTTTAACATTTTTCCATAAATATAAAACTAGTAAAAAATTACTAATTATAAATGTAAAAATACTGGTTTTAAATAAGAAAAATATACTTTTAAAGATTTTTGTGGTTATATTATTTAAATAAATTAGTTGTCAATCAATAAGTTATATGTTCTTGTTAACTTATTTTGATATATATATATATATATATATATATATATATATATATATATATATATATATATATATGTTTATATTATTTTTTGTTTTAAATATCAACCATATAAAATGTGTCTACATAATTTTAAATTAAAAATGAAATAAGAAATTTATGTTCTTTAAATGTAGTAGCAGAATCAAAAAAACACTGTATTAAATTTGTATTTATTTTTATTCTTGAAGACAGTTATTAAATTTGTTTTTATTATTTCATACACTTCGATTATAAACATGTAAATAAATCAAATTGTTAATCCTTTTATTAGTTTTTTAATTAACTAATAAATAAATATAAAATTGTTAAAAATTTCCCTTTCATTCATTTTCTATCTTCGTAAATACAATTTAACCTCTTCACCATTTTAAACAATATTATTTCATATATTTTATTTTTTAAACAAAAATTAAAAAATGATTTTTCATATATTTTAAAGTGTTAGTTATTTTAAATATTTATATATATATATATATATATATATATATATATATATATATATATATAATTAATATAAATTTTCTCAAATAAATAATTACACTATAAAAAATACATTAATTAGAAAAAAATTATAATCAACTGAATTTATTTTCAATAAATAGAAAAAACGTAACATTATACGTTCTCAGAATTTCGCTTTCAGTAATATAGTATTTAAAGTATAAAATGGCTTATCCATAAAAACAGTATCTTGGACATCAATAGGACATCGCACTCTCAAACAATCAAATATTGAAATACCTCAAGAATTATAAGTGACGAGGAAGGTCACTAGGCTTTGATAATAAAAAATAGATGTTTTATTATCATCTACAACATTCTATAGAATTCGCTACAGTTTTTTTAAACTTCCTAGATTTATAAAGCTAATAAAAACAAAATAAACTAAAGGAAATTATGCGTGTGTGTGTGTGTCTGTGTTTATTGTATGTATGTATATATCACAAATATTTAATAATCAAATAATGAATAAATACTAAATAATGAAGAACTGATCCATAACTAAAATTATATACAACATATAAAAAATATTCAATTCAATTAATATAGAGTGGCCCAAATAGGACTAAAAGATAGTGAATGATAGTAAGGAAGTAAATGTATGTCTATAAACCTTTCAGTTTCATTTGGTTTTCCATGGATTTTAGTAAATTAAAACTATATATAGACAAAAAAATAACCGTTATTTTCTTAAACTTGCTTAAACATATTCATAAACCATAAAAAATATATTTAAGTTTTTTTCATGGATAAATTAATAAACAATATTGATAAGTCATCAAAAAATAAATAAATAAAATTCATTGACTGGAATCTATATAGAATCTTGTTTACTCTATTTTTTTAAAAAAAATATTCAATCAATTTTAATCAGATGTTAATATGTAAATAAATATTTGATTATTATGTTAATAAAATAATTTCGTATTTTTGAATTAAAATTTCAATAAATAATAATTTCAGTAAGTAATTATGATTTACAGCTCATATCACATTTTATTAATAAATAAAATAACTTTCCAGAAATAAAAAGAAAAAATTCCATAGATGATTTTTTGTTCAACAATGTTGAAAAAAAGTATTCGAAAAAGAATAAGATTTGACTGATAAAAATCTTGTTTATTGTACTTATTGAGTTTATTCAACCAATTTTAATCAGATAATGTCATATAGAATGGTTTAAATGAGCCTAAAAGATATTAAAGGATAATAAATAATAATAAGCAAGAAAATTTGTGTCTAAACTCTTTAGTATTATTTTACTCACCCTATATTAATCCATAATTGATTGTGTCAAAAAAAAAATAATTTCATATTAGAAAATTAAAAATTCAGTAAATAATTAAAATAGTTTTTATAATACAGATATATTTACAGCCTTTATCATGTTTTATTATCAAATAGAATGATCTTTAAAAAAATTGTTTTATTGGAAAAAAATATTTTTTTAAAAAGAAACTGATGTTTGAATTTTGTAATTTTAAGCGAAAAAAATATAAAATTGAATTTAAAAATATAAATATTTTTTTATTGTAATATAAATTTACATTTCATATCATATTTAATTAATAAATAAAATAACCTTCAAGAAATAAATAATCAAATATTTTGTAATATTGATTTTTTTTAAGAAAAAACGCTTATGTATCATTTTTTTATTTTTAATTAAAAAAATTAAAATTGAATTTAGAAATATAAATAAAATTCTATTTTAATTACGATATAGATTTATATCAAATATCACATTTTATTCATCAATAAAATAACCTTTAAGAAATATAAATCGTTGATAAGAAATTAAATTGTTGATACAGAAAAAATATTTTTTTAAAAAAATCGGCCTGTGTTTCAATTCTTTGATTTTAATTGAAAGAAATTACAAATTTAAACTTACAAATATAAATAAAATTCGAATTATTTTTTTAAAGAAACTTTCAAGTTTAATTCTAATAAAAACTTTAAAACTATTTACATTGTATTAATATGTAAATAATAAAAAAATCTTGTAGAACACAAAAAGTACATACAATAATAAAATCTAAAAATTGATTAATTATAAATAAACCTGTTTCATCGATAAAAACGTTTGAAAATATAAGATGAGTGAAAAGTATTTGTAAATATATTAATTAGTGATAGTCAATAACTTTTTTTAGTACTTAAATATTTTTTTTTCATATTTTATTAACACACGATTTCATATTTCAAGTGTATAAATATTAATAGTACAGTTTTTATAATTAAATGTTTTTTTTTAAATAATATAAATACGTACAATGAAAAGTTTCGTTAAATTTTTCAATTTGTTCACTTTCTATTTAAAATGTTATAAAATTAACTACACACAATCTCTTTCTTCAAATATTTTTTTAAACAAAAAAAAATACAAGTACACTCAAATTGATTACCTCAAGTATCCTAAAAAACTTGTCACATCACTTTCTTCACTTAATCCGTAATGAATATTTTTATAAAATTTATTTCACGTTCGTATAAATAATTCAAAAAAAAATATTTTTTAAGAAATATATATTTCAATATTAAAAAAAATATTTATAGATATCTAAACTAGACACTCGTCGAAGACGAAATATTTTCCGAGACTGTAACGTTCGTTGTTTCGATATTAACTGAAATCCGGTTTGTTTGCGATTTGTGAATGATATTTTTTAGTAAGATATCTTCACTAGGTGGGTTTGAATTTCTTTCAAATATAGAAGGTTATTATGATTGGTTTTTAAAATACTTTAGATACACTTGTTCGTCGAAATCAACATTTCTATCATATGATGAAAATCATTTTACGCAATTATTTTTAGCTTGATTAAATATTTCATAATTGAATTAATGCATATATAAATATATATATATATATATATATATATATATATATATATATTATAAATGTATAAATTTAGAGTCAATACTCATTCACCGCTTTGGGCATAGATTTTTTTAGACATATATGTGTTTATAAACAAGCAGCTATAATGACAACACTTTTTTTTGAGTTGAATTAATATGTTTGTCCCCATTTCACCATCTCGTTCAATTGAATATAATGGGTGTGTCAAATCTATTTTCAAAATTCATTTATTGCTTGAAATTATTTGATAATACGTCTGCACAAACTTAGAAATCAAATGTGAAATTGAACAATTATCATATATAATTGGTATGAATGAATTGTTGAAATCGCACGCACGTTGATTTTTGTAATTTGAATGTGCGTGTGGATTGAAATTATATGATATTTTTTTGATTCATATTAAATTAATACATTATTAAATAAATATATATATTAAACTTTAGAGTTGTTTAAAAAGTACATAAATATGTGAGCATTAATACTTTTTTCTAGATAAATGATATAATACATATAATGAGTCAATAATTTTAGTTTTCTTTTTTTGACAAATTAATATATTATAATTACATACTTGTTTTTTTAAGAAAAAATAATAATTCATATAATATTAATTAGTACTATTTATTTTATATTCAACAATAAGTTCGTAATAAATTTTGAATATTCATTCATTTTTAAAATTTTATTTTAATTAAAAACTTAAATCAGTCGATTTTAGTAAATTTTATTTTATTATATTAGTTTTTTATATATGTGGATACATGACTTAATATATATAATAAGTTAATACTTTATAATATTTTTTGTTAATAAAGTAAAATATAATTTTATTTTATTTTTTTTTTAAAAAAAAACAAATTTTTAAAAAAATATTAATGAGTACTGTTGATTTTATATCCATCCAAAAATTCATATTTGATTTTGATTATTCTTTCAATACTGAAATATTATTATATTTAAAAACTTGAACTAGATAACTTAGTAATTTTGATTGTATTAACATTCACACTTTTTATATATGTGAATAAATGGCTTAATATATGTAAATATAATTAGTCATTACTTTGAAATATTTCTCTTTTTTGAAAAAGTAAAAAAATTATAATTACCTATTTTTTAAGAAAAAATAAGTCCAATATTACTAAGTACTATTGTATTTATTTCATGTCTAACTAATAAGTTCATATGTAATTTTAAATTTTTATTCACTACTAAAATATGATTGTAATTGAAAATATAAAAATCAGTCTACTTCAGTAATTATGATTGAATATTTTTTTAAAAATGATATTATTTTTTTATAAAAAAAACTTCTACTAATAAGAGTATTTATTAAAAAAAATTCAACCAATTCAATTTCAGATACCTTTTTTACTAATATGTATGTTTTATATTTATACAATAAATTTGGATTTAATTTTGAATATTAATTTATTACTGAAATATAATTGTAATTAAAAATATAAAAATTAATCGACTTAAGTAATTTCAATTCAATATTTTCAGAAAATGATATTTTTACAAAAAACATCTAATACAAATATTTTAAAAAATTATTTAAACAGTTCAATTGTTGATAACTCTTTTACTAATATAATTATATATATATATATATATATATATATATATATATATATATATATATATTGACAATCATACTGTAAATTCCTACAATAAATTTTAATAAATTATGAAATGTTATTTTCATCAAAAATGTAAAATTAAGTCACCTTAATTATTTTTAATTGAATTCTTTATAATATGGTATATTATTTTTACCAAAAAAAAACATTTCCACTAATAAGAGAATTTTAAAAAGTTATATAACCATATACTGATCACCTTTTACTAATGTACATGTCTATTTCGTCAGACATATATTCTTATTCAGAACATTTTACAATCTATAAAAAAATTATACTGTTTAATTCTTAAAATGTTATGTCTATTGGATATATAGATATATATATATATATATATATATATATATACACTCGTAAATTTTGTGAAAATATGAACAATAAATGACTATTAATTTTATAAATTTTATAATATCTTTCTATTTATAGGAGTAAAGGGTTTATTTTATATATGTGACCCTAATGAGACTGAAAAGTTTATACATAAGTACATTTACTTGTTTACTATCATTTATTATTCTTAACTATCGTTCAGTCTCATCTCACTCTATATTATATTAAAAAAAATAAGAAATAAATTTTAAAATACAAATATATACATATATAGAAAAAATTTAAAAAATTCTGATAAGTTTCAGATTTATTTATTCATTTATTTATTTATACACATTTATAAAACCCAGTTACACATATTTAGCACACTTTTCAGCTTTTTGTTGCTTATAAAAAAATATATTCTTCTCAACTGATACTCAAAACATATATTTAACATGAAATTCTTTCTTTATTTTCAAGTTAAAATAGAAAAAGAATATATTTTTCTTTAATAGTAATTAAATATTTATTTTGAAATGTTATAGTCGTTAATGTCTTATAAATAAATAAATAAATAAAATCAACAAAGTGTACAGACGTTGGAAAAAAATCATTGAGTTTCTAAAAAATTAAGAATTTTAATTTTATAGTACTTTTAAACAAGTTGAATTTTTAATTAAGATAATGAAATATTTTTAGAAACTTGAATCTATGGCTTATTTTATTTTTACAATTTTATTCTATCTTGAAAAACATGTTCGAAAAATAAAATAAACTGATATTTTACAGTAAACTTGTTATTTTAAATTATGCATATGTATATATATATATATATATATATATATATATATATATATATAATTTATTACTTTATTTTAATTGGAATTATTGGTACTTAAAAACATTATTTCAATAAAAATAAAAAAATATTTTTTGTGTAAATGACGAGGTATCTTTTTTATCAAATTTTATATTTCAATAAAAAATAGACACTGAAGAAATTAATTTTATTATTAAAAATTGATAATTGGAAAAAATCAATAGATATTTTAATAAAATGTGTAAATTGGAACAAATTATTAGTAATTTTTATTTATAAAATTTTCAATTTCATTACATATATATTTATATATATATATAAATTTCAATTAAGCCAATTTTATTTTTAACTCCTCTTATACTAACGATTGCATTAATGCCACACAAATACCTGATCATAATATTATTTACAATAAACTTGTGAATTTTTTTAAAAAAATATTATCAGAAAGATAAAACTTCTTTATAAATAACTATACTTAAAACCATATTGATAAAGATTTAAAATATTTTAAATATCTGACGAAAAATTTTTGACGCTCATTAGTCAAAATCTGACCTTAATTTAACAAGTGAAAACGATAAAAATTATATAGAAACTACATTCACTAATTTCAGTTACGACATATTTCGTCAATAGACAAAATTATTATCCAGGTAAACTACTAATCATTAATGATCTCCTTCGAAAGTATGTGGTTTTTTTAATGTCCTTGAGAAAAGAAATTCTTTTGATTAAAATACAAACACAATAACCAAAATAATGTTCAATAGTAAAATTAGTCATTATTTCAATTTGTAGAAATCTAAAATGATTATAGAAAAAACCTGTTTATTTGTATTCTTCAAAAATGTAAATTTATATCAGTTTATTAACTTTTAGAATGTTTGATCTTTTATAATAAATTTCCTTCTTAAATTTCTTAGAACTAAAAATGTCATAAAAATAATAAACCTGACTTCATACCATAACAATTCGACCTTCCAATAAAAAAGAAATTATCAAACCTTTCATTGAATAATTCTAAATTGTTATCTTTTTAAAAGCTACTTTGAATATCATTAATAATAATAATAAATAAATAAATAGGTGTAAAAACTTGCATACAAGGTCAACTACATTAAAAAAATCTTAGTAAATCTTTTAAATGTTCATATTTCACGCCCTCTTATAATTTTACAAATCAATCAAATGCAACTAATGACTAGTTGAATATAAATAACTGATTTAACAACGAATATCTAATTTTAATAAATTAATGAAAACTATTTAACAATCAATAATGGACTTTGTTTGTACTTTTATTCATCTATTTTCATGTTGTAATGTTTCTTAGAAAAGCATATTTAAAACTTGCATCACTGCAAAATCACATTAGCATAATTCCATCTAAAAACTTCCTGATTGTCATCCTAAAATATAATTTTTATTTATTACTTTCATTGAAGGATATGGTGATAAATAGTATTTGGTATTTTTAACGACACACCTGAATAACGCATGGCATTGAATCACTTTTTCCTCTTTTATTTATTTGTTTCGCACTTTTCAATTGAATATTGTTATATATGCAAATTTATAATACATATATACATACATAATGTCTATATACACATGTACATATATATATATATATATATATATATATATATATATATATATATATAATAAATAAATTATTTAGTATTAAATATATTTTTCAGTAAAAATTTAAATTATATAATACTCTAATTGTGTTTTTACTCATATTGCTATATTAAAATAAATATAAAAATTGCATTTTTTAAATATGGCAAAATATATTCACTGCATTTTTTAAAAAAATATTTTTTTAAATATCGTGGATTTAAATTCTGTCTTATTCTGTGTTTTAATTGATTTCTTTATTTAATAATGAATAATTCTCAAATATTTGTAAAAGTGTAATTAACTGGCAAAGTATGATAAATATTTTTAATAAAAAATAATTTAGTATTGGAAATGAGACTTTTTTAAATTTTTATTTATGAAATGTACAAAGGAGTAATGTCATCAAAAACATAATGCTATTTCTATTAATTAATGTATACTATTTCTATATGGGTTTTTATCCATTTCTTCAAAGTTTCATAATATTTTTGTTTCACTTTTTTCAAAATGAATGTTTGATCAATTTTACTAAATAATTTCACATAAATGAATTATAAACCCCAACACTGCAACATATTATAAAATGTTCAATAATCACTTAATGTTCACTTTATTATTTAACAAAAATAGACTAATACACATTTCGGTGCCAATCTCATCATCAGAATATTTAAATAATCATCATAACTCTCTTCAAAATTTAATTTGGTAAAATTAAAAAAAATGAAAATAAATTCAGAATTTATTATTTGGCAAAATTAAAATTATTTTTAAAAAAGAGTTGATTTTATTTGTACAAAAAAATATACACACAATTTCATTTCATATATATTAAATCTTTTTTAGAAATTTAGAAAAACGAATTTTTTTTATTTTCAATTTTTGAGTAAATTCAAAACCCCTAAAAATGAAATAATATAGACTTAAATTTTTGTGATATTTTGTATAGACTTGTCTAAATTTTATTGAACTTCAATATTATTCATAGTCATTTTTATATCTGAGGTCATATTTCTTGAATGATTTTTTAAATCAATATTGTGTGCTGTTTAAAATTTCTTAGTAATATTGCGAATTACCTCGCAATAATTTATCCATTATTGATTCGTATATCACTTTATATAATTTTTTCCTCATTCACTGTTTACTTAAATTTATTTTAATCAACGTTGAATATATATATATATATATATATAAATATAAATCTCTTTCTATCCACTATTGGATAAAATCCTCTCTTCTAAACTTTCCACTTTTATAACTCGATGCTTATTTCTTATATTCCATAGCAAGGAATGTCTTTTATGTTTCTTCCATCTATCCATAAACGTCTTGTTTATTTGATCTCTGAGTTCGTAATCAATAAATTCCGTTGTCCTTTGGTACTCTTCTCTTCTTACAATACTATTCCATTTTCATCTATTTCCATTTTAAACGTATATATTATGATCATCCCATTTTATTCTTCTATTTACTTTATATATAAATGTATCTTCTGTGTCAATGATCCTAAAAAAACACAGTTTCTGAAATTTTATATTTCTAATTTATTTAATTCCATTTTTCTTTAATCTATAAATTCATTACTTTGATTTTGTTATAATAGATTATTAAACGAATAATTGACTTGTTATATCTAATTCTTCTATTAATTTTTTTAATTCATCTAGATTTGTTGGAAAAATAACGTCATCAGCAAATTGTGGGTGAATAAATATTTTTCTGTTTACTTTTATTTTTTCATATCTCTAGTTTAATATCTTAAACACTTTTTAGTGTCAATAAAAATAGCTTTGGTATTATTACATCGCCCTCTCATTCATTTCATGATTTTAATCTTTACTGTTTCGTGGTATACTTTTATGGAGAATGTAGAATTTCTATAAATATTTCAAGTTCAACATGTTTTAATTTCTTAATTTTTCAAATCCATTCTAAATCGTTTATATATTAATTCTCTCTCTCTCTCGCTCTCTCTTTATATATATATATATATATATATATATATATATATATATATATTTAAAAAATTGTAAGAAATCAAACATTTTAATCAATTTTTTAAATTTAAATTTTGAATAAAATAATTTATTATTAAAAAATATTGAATTAATTAGAATTTTTAATTCAAATAATATTTATTATATCTTTCATTAATATTATTAATAATGAATATTAATTTATTTCAACGTTTAATTACGCAAGTAAGTGAACAGTATTTTCAGAATATTCGAAACAGTGCTATAATTAATAAATACATATAATTAATTTTATGTATAAATTTAATATTCAGTGTGAATTGTAAGTTCACCTTACATTTATATATATATATATATATATATATATATATATATATATATATATTGTAACTTTTATTTTTAAAAATTTAAAATGTAAATTGTTTAAAAAATCTATATAATAATTTTAATGAATTAATTAATTTAAACTGATAAAATCACTTTTCAACACTATAAAATTTTATAAATTCAGTAATTACTTATTGTTTACTTTTTTTGCTAACATAAAATGCAGATATCATAAAGTCTACATTTTACAATAAAACTCTCTAAAAATAGTAGTATGAACATCTAAAAACACATCAAGAAAAAAAAATTAAACGCTTTTAAAAATTTTACAATCTTCGAAATTAATTCGTGTTTAAATGATTTCACCATATCGTTAAACCCAATTACAACAATTTATTTAAATTCTATAATATTTATAAATTAGTATAAATTATTTACCAAATAAGATATTAGATCGAACTATTGTATATAAAATAAATTCATACCAAACTGTCATCGTTTAAAGTACACTACAAATAATTTATAACGAATAGAGTTCATAATTTTTTATACAGTGGAGGTCATCGATTGATCACGACGTTTCGAATTACATAGACAAGTTTTATAGTATAAAGGATGCTACATATATACAAGAATAATATTTGAAAATATTATCAGGAAATAGCTCATCAATGCATTTGAAAAGATCAACCAAATTGTATTTATATTTCTTGCCGCACTAACATGACTTATTATGTTAGTAGGCGGTCAGCTGCTCCTGCTGTGTGCCGGAACTATCAAAAAAAAGTAACTGTTAAATTTCAGTATAGAATTATTTCTTACGAGAAAAGGTCCTGACATGGCCACAAGGGAACTTTGATGAGATTGGCAATTCACAAAGACTAATTGAGTAAAATATTTTTTTTATGTGTCAGTCACAATCAATATACTTGTGAACAAATTCATCATTAAACATAAGCGTATAATAGTTTACATGTATATTAGCTAATATTAGTACTGTTTTTCGATCCCATGATCTTAAAAAGTATATTTTTTTTAGTACTGTATATAAACAATACGCATGTATATATTTGATATATATATATATATATATATATATATATATATTTACATACATATATGTATATATGAACTCAATTCAAGAACTATTAATAATTAAATTTTAATTAATTGTGTCAATATATAAGGTTTTTTAAAAAGAATGTCAAAACTTTGATAGCTGGTGGAAACCATGTTTGAAATTTTTTTTAACTTCAATTTGTCATTTAGCAAATTATTATGAAATGTTTCACACTTCAACAACGTTTAAAATTTTTAAAAACTTCAATAGACTTTTTAAAACAAAAATTTAATAAGTCCATTATTTCACAAAATGGACCCATCAATTGACCGCCAAAATTATGTGATATAACTCTATTGGATTATTTTATGTGAAGTTATGTGAAAAAATTGGTTTATGCTGATAAATCACAAATAACAGAAGCATTAAAAATAAACATTAAACGTGTTATTCGTGAAATTGAACTGCAATTATATGAAAGAGTGACTAAAAATTGGACTAAACGAATGCTCTATGTCAAGTGAACTCGTGGTTGTCATTTGAGTGAAATTGTGTTTAATCATTGATTCCTAGAAAATGCTTAAAAATAAAATAAATAAATAACTGATTAATTAAATACTTTTTATTTTATTTCCATTTAAATTCTAAAACGCATATTGAAAACCTTTATTTTATATACTACTCATTATATGAACAAAAAACTAGTTTGTCAATAAATTAAATTTAAAAAAATATTACTATTTATATCATAATTATTAATACATTTCAAAATTTTTACATAAACTCAAATATATTTTTTCATGAAATCATTTGTATATTTATTTTATACTTACAACCATGTGTTATGTTTAAAATTCAAAACAGTCATTATAAAATCATTGTTTTTGTTTAATAAAATATAGAAATATTTCTACATAATTTTGTTCATTATTTATTTAGTAATGTAAATAATTTGCTTTTACACAAATTAACTACTCAATCACCATAACATTTTACAAACGTGATCAAAAATCACTTTTTGTTCAATTTATTCGTTGATCTGCATTTCGATAACTATGTGCTATTATCGTTAGAATGTTATATTATAAAATCATTTTACACAAATTAATTATCACCCACTAACACCACAAGATACTATAGTATTTAATAGTCACTTATTGTTCATTTTATTGTTTAAAACAACAATAGACTAATGCATATTTCAATGGAGATGACATCATCGTCATTGTATGGTATTATATATTTTTTTATAAAAAAACTATAGAATAATTTCATGATATAGTCTTACAATATTTATATTCATTTGCTTGTCGTGTAATTTAAAAAAATATTTTTATAAATTATCATTGTATAATACATTATATTAAAAAAATAAATTATTAAGTTCTTATGAATATTTGAACCGATTTGATATTTAGACCTCATTAAAAATTTAATATTAATTTGGAAATACTATATCAATTATAAATTTTTCAATTACTTAATTATCATCTTAACCCTTTTAGCATTATGCGTCGATATAGCTTGTCTATTGTGTTTTAAAAATTTCACAAGTAAATAGTAAATATAAGTCTAAACCCCTTAATCTCATTCAAGTCATGCTACAGTTTTATGTATAAATGTTATTCTTTTTATTATTAATTTAATATTTATTATAGTAAAAAAATGTCTTCATAGAAATATAAAATAACTATTTATATATTTTAATGAGCTAATCTATATTTTGAAAACATGATTTTCGAAAAAAATTAATTAATTGCAAATTTAATTAAAGATCTATTGTTAAAATTATATTACATTACTATGAATTAAACTCATGTTTATTTGTAATAAAATTTATAAAATAACCATAACATTTTATACAAATTTAATATTGATAATAAAATAAGATTGTCTTTCATTAAATAAATAATATATTAATTATCAACATCATATTTTCTTAATTTAATTCTTTGAAAGAGTTTAAAACTAATCCAGTATCTTTAAATATTAAAAAATATATATAAACAAATAATTTTTTTAACAGCATAATAAAACATTAATAACCTGTTATTTTAATATAGTGTTAAATAAAATATTTAAGAGTGTAGATTGTTGTAAAATAAAAGAGGGTTTTGAAATTGCAAGTATGTTAAGGCCTAAACTATTTCTAAGTAGTTCATGGTTTGAATTTAGATTAAACGGTTTAAGCAATTAAAATATGTACGCATTTTTTCATTTGTAGACTTGTGAATGCAAAACAAAACATTTCATGCTAAATTAATTAAAAAACTAATTATTTTTTTGCTAATTGATGTCCATATATGATTTATGGATATAGTCATAAAATAACTTATTACAAATTTTTTTTTAGATATATATATATATATATTGTTTTACTTATAAAAAAATATTTGTAGGACAAAATGTTTCTTTTTATTATTACATGTTTATTATCATTTCATTGTCAATTTTAATTAATAATTTGTATTTAAACGTTTAAATATTTAAAGTAATTTCTTTTCTAAAAAAAATGAAATATATTTCACATAAATTATCAACCTTACAATATTAAAATGCATACAAACAAACTGGTTAATTTTTGTACCTTCTCATAACTGTCACATTAAAAAAATCTATTGGAATATTTTTTACTTCAACAACCATAACATCGTTGATTATATACGCATTCTAAAAATGCATTGATAATCATGTGAAAAAATAAATAACTATTTAAACGACCTTACTTAAGTAGTAAACACACCGAGAGATCGTTGATGCACTATAATTTTTGTATGTGCTCCAGGCTATTGGAAACTAACCAATTATAAAATCTCTTAAATACAGGTGTGAATAAAATTCTCAAATAATCATAATGAAATTATAAAACGATAAGTGTGTAACAGGCTCAATATTTTGATTTTAATATATAATTTATGAATATCAATTGTTGTAATTAAAATGTACGTTGTGTGTAGTAAAATAATGAAGTTTATTCATAAACGTATCATGTTTTTAATTTATAACGTTTATAATAGATTTCAATGTTCAAGTATTATTTTAGGTATCTTTTTTATTTATACAGTTATACAACTACTAGTTAAAATAATTAATTTCAGTAGTAAATTATCAGTCGTTTTCAATCATCATTTTAAAGATCTTGCAACAAATTTTGTGTAACAAGCTTATCTTAGTGTATTTGTGTGTGTGTATTAATTTATATATATATATATATATATATATATATATATATATATATATATAAATTTATTTTTTACAGTTATACTGAGGTTTTCTTTTTTATTTATATTTCCAACGTCCTCAATTGTTAAATACAATAAGTAAATATGCATTAATTTATTTGTTGAAATTTAATTATTAAATAAAATATGTAAATATTCATTTTTAAAGTGTAAAAAATCATATTAACACAATTAAATCTTTCACTTTAACAAAATAAGATTTTATAGTGTTCAAAATTTATAATTTATTCGTTTTATTTGCTAATGTAGATTTATATAATCATAAAATTATTATCAGCCATTACATTTTTTCTATATTAATTAAACTCAAAGTGAAATTCAGTGAAATGTATCTTTTTTTTATATATCCAATTGTTAACAATAGGGTTACAAAGAATTTAATTTTTTATAAAAAAAATATTTGAATTAATATATCTTTTATATCTTCATCTAAATATTTCAATATAATTATTTTAATATTTTATAGAAAGTTGACAAGTTGAAATACCATTTTTTTTTGAAACCACATATTTCTAAATAATAAATATTTCAAATAATTAAATATATTCAATTATATATATATTAATTAAATTTATATATATATATATATATATATATATATATATATATATATATATAATTCTTAATGAATTGAAATCACGAATTCCTCTAGATAGTAAAAAATACATTAATGTTTCAATATTTAAAATTTGATAACATTAAAATAATTCTATTTTTATAGAATATATATTTATTGAAAAAATAATCTCAATAATCTTATAATATGATTTTTTCTATATAATTAGAAAGTAAATATTACTTTTTTGTTTAAATGTAAAAAAAAACATATATGTAATATAATTAAAAGTATTACTTTTATATTATCTATGTTTGTTTCAATTTTATATTTTCAAAAGTAATTAAATGTTTTCTAAAAGAATTATTTTCTAATGTGTTTATATATATATATATATATATATATATATATATATATATATATATATATATATACACTCATAGAACTTAATAAATAAATATTATTTGTTAATCTTTTTATTATACATATATATTATATTACGTAATTTTATCAAACGTTTTAATTTTCAATTTATATCCTAAAACATTTTTTTAAATGAAAGGAAATTCTATAATTTTTAACTTTGTGTAGAAAATACTATTAAAACAATACTTTAATGATACAAAATTAATGAAAAGTGGTTTATTTAATAATTTCATTAAAATTCAATCCAATACTATGAGCAAATTTTAAAGAAGTTATTTTATAACTAAAAATTTATATAAAGCTTAAAAACTAAATAATGTATGTTAATATATTTATAATATATTAAAATAATTTTATAATGAGTTTGAATTTTCAATTTCTATCCAAAAAATTTTTATTATTAAAAATGAAGGACAATTTTAGAATTTTTATCTTTGTGTAAAACAAACTATTGAAATAGTACTTAAAAATTAAATTAATAAAAACTGATTTATTTATTGTTCATTAAAATTCAATCCAATACTATATATAGCTAATTTAAATGAAATTGAAGGGTTTAGACATATATTGACTTTCTTACTATCATTTACTACTTTTTTTATTATCTTTCCGTCACATTTGAGCTACCCTATATATGTTTTTTTAGTGATTTTTAGATAAATATTCAATTATACACAAAAAAACACTCATACATATATATATATATATATATATATATATATATAAATTTATTTTTATATATATATACACTATTTATACCATATAAAAATTGAAAATTCTGTTTTAAACAATAAACCTTAATTTTTCATTTTCAACAAAATCATTATTATTTGAAATATGTTTTTCAAATTAATTTTGTTCCTCATTAAGAACACGCCATTAGTTTCTTTGCATGTAAAAATAAAAAAAATACGAAATTATAAACTTATTAGAAATTATTTATAATAATTTCTATAGAAAAAAATTCCTTATGATGTACCTAATAAAAAAAATCTTCCAATTATTTATGATGTATATAAGACAAAAAAGTAATTAATAAAGATAAAAAAAATAAAATACGATAATAGAAAAGAGTTGTTCATACAACTAATACTCTTTTTTAATAAAGAAATCCAATATATACGCGCCTGATATTTAATGATCATTCCGATAGTGTCCATCGTATAAAGTACTTAAAAATACCTTACACAAAGTTATAAATAAAAAATGGTCCTCACTAGACATCATGAGTCATGTATTTTAAAATTATCTGACAACAATAATGTATGACTATAACAAATTACATGTAAAAGATAAATGATCTTAATGCGAATGTGGCCCAAACATAGCACTTTAAAAGTAGTACAATGATTTTGATTTTGCATTACGAGGAATGTGTGTTTTATAGATATATGGAATGAAGTACATGTGTTTTGCTTTATTTGAATATCGATTCGATGTAAGACGATGAAATTTGTTACATAGTTTTTGTAAGTTTGTTACGAAGATTCATGTCATATAATTTCAATAAAAAATATATAAAAAAATCACCAAAATAATAATTAGCTAAACTGATCTTTTTTGAAAAATTATAAAAAAAATTCCTGGAAAAAAATAATATTAATTATATTACATTTTCTCCATATAGACTAGATTAATTTAGAATTTTTAATTTATTAACTCATGTATTTCTTATATTTTTACAATTTCTATATGAATTATAACAACGCTTCATATTTTTTCATACATTTTTAATATTTATATATATATATATATATATACACACATACATACACCCGTCCCTCAATTTACGCGGAGTATTCGTTCCAAGTGGATTTGTTTCACGCGAATGAAAATCGCGTAAATTGAGTCTGTAAGTACAATAGAAAAAATATTGGAAATAAAAGCTAGTAAAGTTGTAGAAACACATATTTATCTCACATAGCTTAACAAAAAAATAATGACGTTTTAGAAAAGAAAAGTAGATAAATTTTATTCAGTGTCACTATCGCTACTGTAATTGAAAACAATCAACCTTTTATATATTTATATCGTGCTTTTATACGTTCAAATAAGAATTTGCATCACTCTGATATATAATAAAATCCATGAAAAATTATATAAAATGAAATCTATCTGACCGCATATAAAAAGTGCCGCGTAAATAAATACTGCGTAAAAAAGTCCCGTGTAAATTGAGGGACGGGTGTATATATATATATATATATATATATATATATATATATATATATAATTTTTTTAGAATATTAAAGCCGATTTTTTACTTTAAGATATAAAAACTAAATTACTATGAAGTCATCATTAGAAAAAAATAAATGCTCTATGAATAAAGAAATAGAAGTAACTCCTATGATTAGACTTCCTGAAACCTTGAAATAAATTACTATGTTGCATTTTTCTGATCAATTATTTTAATAAGCATTTTCAAAAAAGAATTTAAAAAAATATTCATTTTTTATTTTGTATATATGTATGTATTTATCCATTATCATTTTTATTTTCAATTATATCCTCCAATTTAATTGAATTTGAAAATTTTGTTGAAAAATATTTTTATTTTGTTTATGGATAATTACATTGAATGCTTAATAAATATATATATATATATATATATATATATATATATAAACAGAAATTTAAAAAATGTATACACAAGTACATGATATATAATTCCAAATTTGTATATATTTTTGGGACATTTGTATATCGCGGCCAAAATGGGACTGAAGGGTTTAGATAGATATCCATTTACTTTCTTACTATCATTTATTAAGCTTCAGTCCCTATTGAACCACCTATATATACTTGTATGTATGAATGAATACATAAATAGATAAATCAATTAAATAGATAATATTGTTTGAATTAGCATTATAATTTATATATTAATCAATTGAATATGAAATAATTTTATAAAAAAAGCGATTCGAATGCCAAATTAAAAAGATTTTAATTTTTCTTTTTTTCAATAAAAGAAATCATTATTTATATAGGATCGAAAAAGAAATTTAAAAATTTAATTAACATTGTATATATATATGTATATATAATTTACTAACTTATAATTTCATGTCAAGTAGAATTAAAAATCATTTAAATATGTATTGTAGTATAACAGTATTTAATTTGTAAAATTAAAAAAATATCCGTTAATTTGCATACTATTTATTTCTTAATAACTTTTAATTAACAAAAAAATATAATTACTTCACTAATTAGTAAAATGTAAACTGTTTAGAAATTATAATTCTAATCATTCACATTTACATTTTCAAATTCTTTAATGATAGAAACTTATCTGAAACATAATGCGTAGGCATTATTGTATGTAATACATATATTTATAAATTATGTACCTATAATAACCTAGAAACATATTGTGATAATTCTCATAGATACGCTAAAAATTATTATATACTTATTTATGCTATCGATTCATACTCAAAAATATGTACCGAATTTTTGTTACATGTTTTAGATACGATTATAAAAGTACTGTTACATTTGAAAACAAATCTTGAAAATTGAACAGTGCAATATTTCCGTTTTGATTAATTAAGAAAGTAGCGTGAATATCTGTCGCTATGTCCCCAATATCAAAAATAGATGCACGTGTAACGACTTTGAAAAAATACTTGTAGTGAAGTTGTAAACATTTATCATCGTATATTTATTAATGTATGTATGTAATAATATAATTATAACCTAAATAAATGCCTACGTAAAGAATATACTTTTCTAAACTGTTGTTTCTTGATATATATATATATATATATATTTTCATATGAAAAAAATCAAAAAATAATTTTATTTTAAATGACCTTATGTGAAATATTATTTACATTTCTTAAATTGTGTTTAAATATTCACAACATGCGTTTAATTTGTTAACAAACTCAAAAAATAAAATTTATTGACAGATTTAAAACCACTTAATAATTTTCAAGTATAAATTTCCTTTACAAATAAAATTACAATAAACTTAAGTACACTGCTTATTAAACATTTATTTAATTGAAATATACGTTTTAAAAACACAATGCATGTTTTTAAAACGCGGGTTATTAAAAAAAGACAGTGTAGATGATTGAAACATTAAGTGTAATTTTATGGCTCGTTTAATAAAGGTATACAATTAATTTAACATTTTAAGTAGATAATTAATCATAACTCAATGAAGATTAATTATTACAGAAAATAATAAACGTTCTGTTTTAATTAAGTTCTTGAACCGGATTTTTTTATTTTAAATATCAAGGAAACAATAAAATGTTCACTTCCGAAAATAATATTTTTTTAAAATATTAAATAGAATTTTATTACAAAAATAATTTTAACATTTTTACAAAATCTAAACACAAAAATTTCGTAATAAATTATTTTCTTACTTTTTTCAATGACATTTAGATAATGTTTGTTACTCGAATATATATATATATATATATGTACAGAGTGGCCCAAAAAGACTGAAAATTTAGTATTTACATATAACATTCTTCACTTTTATTTGGGTCATCCTATATATATATATATATATATATATATATATATATATATATATATATATAAACACATATATGTACTAAATTTTTTATAATATAAAACCTTAGGGTCAGTCTTATAAGCTGTGTTCATTTTTTAATAGTAGATAATACTCTTCTAAAACTGGTCTTGTCAGAATAAATAACCATAAGATTTTAATCAATAAAAATTTAATACAATGCACGAGTGACCTATAGGTCTTAATCGAAAAAGAGTTTTGAGCAACATTTGTACAATAGAATCTAACAGTTTTTGTTATATATATATATATATATATAAACAAACCATTCCTATACAGTATCAATATGTAGGTGGTTAAAATGAGACTGAAGAATAGTAAATGATAAATAAAGAAGTAAATATATGTCTAAACCCTTCGGCCTCATTCTGCCACCTTACATATTTGTAGATTTTTTTTCAACAATATTTAATTAAAAATTGTCATATTGAAAATAAAGCTGAATTTTTAAACTATACAGATTATTTCCCTCCATTTTTTAGACTTACTGAATTGTAATTGAACGATGAAGCAATTAACTTTAATTGAAACTTTTTTTTAGATACCAATTTATGATTTATAAATAAATTACTATTTAATGCTCTTTTCAGTTTCTAATTCATTCCAGTTATTTCTATTTTTTTAAAAAAAAATATTTTTTAGTAGCCAATAAATATCTGAAATGAAACACAAACAATATTTTCTGTATATAAATAATTCCAAAATAGAATAATATTAAAAACGAAATGTTTCAATTTATTCAATTTACTGAACTATAAATCAATTATTGATATTATTAATTTTTAATTTAAAAAAATAATCAATGAATATATCAAAAAATATACATATATATATATAATATATATATATATATATACATATAACTGAATCATTTATCAAACAAGAATTATATTTAAATCATTAATAATTTTTTGATATTTTTTTACGTTCTAAATCCATATTCATACCTCAATTGCATTATTAATTTTTTGAAGAAATTCGATTACTATCATCACCACAAACATTCTCTGACCCCAAATGTTTTTATTACAAATATCATTCTATTATTTATAAATAAAATTAAATATGATTTACTCGATTTGTCATCTATTTATTCAATCAACTATTATACTTTTGCAAGCGTTACTATTCGTATTAACCAAATTGCGGTTTAATTTAATAGTAACACAAAATAATATACACAAATTGATTGATGTAATATGTATATATATATATATATATATATATATATATATATATTAAAACTGAATTAAAAAATCTATTGTAATTTGACCCAAAAACCTAAAAAATATTACATATAGACAATTAAATTTCCATTTCTTCAGTAGTAATTTCGATTTTTATAGCAAATATTTGATTATAGGATATATTAGTTAAATACCATAAAATTATGCATTTAAAAAGCTACTAAATTCCATAAACTTTTCCTTAATGATTGAGTTTACGTTAATTATTACTTTCAATCTTAAAATGATCCTCAGGCTGCGTAAATCGTGATTTATGAAAAATTCGCAAGAATATTAATTATAAATTTAAATTCTTACAACATCGTCCGTAGAATATATTTAAGTTGTTAAAGGTTCAATACGTTTTTCTTTTAATAACATAAATATGCGTATACGTAGAAATTATACATAAAAATAGTAATAAACTTTTATAAGTAATTAGAATTGATTACGATACACAGTCAGGAAAGTCTGAAAACTTTTCAACAATAAATATTTATTTAATATTATTTCCTTTCTTTTTTAATGAATTTTAAACATTCAGATTATTTAAATATTTAAAAAAAATAATATATAGTACTGATCGTCTTTAAAAATAATTTAAGAAATTCACTTTCTCAATCAATATAGATTTTAATCAGTAATTGATGTCATAACTATTATTTATTATTGTAAATAAATTATTTTTTCGGTTGTCAAGTAAATAGAATTCAAAACATTTATCAAGGATTTAAATTCTTTCTTTAAACACTTAAAATTATTTTACAAATAAATCAGAAATTAACATTTGAAAAAGACTATAAAAATCAATTAAATAGATACATTAACTTTTTAATATGTTATTAACAAATTTAATCTATGCATATTAAACAAAGGACCTTGATAAATTATTTAAGATATGCACTTATGTAAATAAATCAAAAACTTGCAAAAAAATGTATACAACTGCAATTCTTATAACAAAAAAGAATGTATTAAAATAGTTACTTAAGTCTGTTAGTGTATTATGTTTGTTAACAAGTTTTTTTTCATATTTAGTTTCACTACTATCAATTTTCATCGGGTGATTAATCTTCAAAAAACATTGTATATTAGCAATTTAAGTTTTTTTTATTATATATATATATATATATATATATATATATATATATATATATATATAGCGATATGTGTGTATGTAAATTTTATTTTCATTCTCAGAATTTTTTATTCAATAATTATATGATTAAAAAGTTTTTATATTACTGATTCTATTTTAATTTTTTTCCATACATTCACAATAAAAAAGAATTAATTTTTGGCAGTAAATGTAAATACACACGTGCATATTAATATATATATATATATATATATATATATATATATATATTTGTGTGTGTGTGTTTACGTTTACTGTCACAAATTAATTTTAACACCAATGTGCCCACCATAAAACAAAATATTTAGTAAGTTTTTTGATTTAATTAACCAATTTTGTATATATTTCTACTTGTATCGAAAAAAGCATATGGAAATTTCAAATTTACAGCCAAAAATAAATAAATCATTTAAAAATTTAGCATTGAATATAAATTAAAAAAAAAATATCAAAATTCTGGAAATTATTTCAGAACAGTTCATTCAATTAGCTATGTTGTTAATTAACAATTTTTGATTTTCTTCGAAATCTTAATACATTGATCCAATATCTTTATGTTATTTTTAGCTACCAATTTTTTCACATCAAACAAATTTGATTTTTTAAACTTCATTTCTTATTGTATTATATATAAAAGGTAATTTAGAAATTGACCGTTGTAATATTGACAAATGTAATCTACAATACAATTAAAAAAGTAAAACTTATAAGGAGACAAAATGTAAAAAATCATATAAAAGCCATTTATTAAAATTTTTATCTTAATTCTCTCAAATAATACACATATTCATATCTAAGTACTTCAAAAATAACATAATTTGTATTTTCCTTTATATTTATAATTATATTTTTGAAGAATTTTACTCATAATACTGAATTTATATATTTTTCATTTAATTAAATATAATGAAAGTATGATAATAGGCGATAAACTATTGATATTCGAGTATTATGTAAAAATAATAAAAAATATTTTTTTCCAAATTTTTGAATTATGGTTTACATTTCTAAAAGATTCAAAGAAATTTTTTTTTCGCGAAAATGAATTATCAAGCACCACAAAATACTTGACTAAGAGTTTTAACAAAACATAGATTAAAATATTAGAAAAAAGTTCAAATATCTTGTGATATTGTATGAAAGTGAATTGGGTACAGTTTCAAAACAAATAATATATCAATTAATTTAATATTGTAGAAAATTCACCCTAATATAAAAAATCACTCTCTTCACCACATCAACATTCCATGAAAATGTGTTAATAAATGATTATTACATTTTTATAAAATGTTTTTAAAAAATCTTGTATAATTTGAATGAATGATAAATCTGTATTGAATTAAAATTTAATCTATCAATCAATTGCTCAATTTTAATAATTAGGTTAACTTTTACCTGTCTATGTTTTTATTATGAATTTAATTTTACAACAGATGGTTAGAAAACGTTTCTTTATCTATAATTGTTTAACATAAATTAAAAAATAATATTTGTAATAAAACTTAACAAACACTCGACATCTGAGGTCACATATAAAAAATGTTGCTTTTAAAATACAATAAAAACTTAATAATTAATTTTTTTAATTAATATACATATATTTTCCTAACGATTTTGTTATTCGGTAAAAGTGCTTAAAAAGTATTATTGAACACTTTTATAAAATCTTATGGACTTTGAACGAATGATTAATCTGTATTAAATTAAAATTAATTTTTTCAATCAATTGCTCAATTTTAATAATTAAGTTGCCTTTTACCTGTGAACATTTTCTATTATGATTTAAATATTACAACAGTTGTTTAGAAGAACGTTTCTTTATCAATAATTATTTAACACAGATAAAAAAATAATATTTGCAATAAATCTTAGCAAACACTCGACATCTAAGGTCATATATGAAAATTGTTGTCTTTAAAATACAATAAAATTTTAATAATTAAAATTTTCAATTAATACGCATATTTATTTTTCTAACGATATTATCTTGGTTATAATTATTATAATAACAATTTCACTAAAGTATCTATTGAAATTGCTTAATTATGTACATATCAGTTAAAAATTATAACATTTTATTTTGAAAAAAAAAACAGTTTATATCAATATGAACTAATTAATTTTATGAGAATAAATTTCTCAACAAAAAATAAATTAATATTTATTCATACATGCCACAAGTAAATATTAAATGTATATGTTAACTGAAAAGGGCCTTCGCATATTTATCACATTTATGTTAAAAATTACAAAATATTTTCTGTGTAACAGTAAGTGAAAGCGAACTTACTGTTTACATTAGTTTTGATTGACTGTTAGTGCATTATGATACCTCTTGCAAACACATTCGTGACATTAATTTATGTTTTATTTGACCTGTTTTACATATTTGTTCATTGAAACATTAAACACAATAACAGAAATATAAAAACATTCAAGCATATGATTTGAACTTCTAATATTCATACACTTGAATGACTTTTATTTTCATCGCTGTTTACATGAAATTATTGAATCTATTAAACGCTAAGCAAATAATTCGGTAGTATTTATACGGAATGATTAGTTCGTCGAACTCTTTTAAATGTCTTTTACAATAATTCACCTCTGAATAATTAAACATCGCTGATTTGAATTATTTGAAAATGATTCCATGTTAAATGTATTAAATGGCATTGAAGTATTACGTAATTATCTGAAGTGTATAAATAATAAATTTACTGTTAAATAAATTATGAATGTTCTTCATACAAGAATTATAAATTATGTTTACACACAATGACAAATTTATACAAAAAATAGTTAATAAGCGGAGTTCTGTTATAGAAAATCGATTTAATTCTTTTATTTTTAAATATTGGTATCAATTTTAAAGGCGAATATACAGTTAACACTTAAATTTGTTAAATTTTTCAAACCTCTTATTCACATAACGATATTGCAGTTATTTAAATACTCAACTGTATGATTTTTTATAATAAAATAAAATATATTAAATGGCAAATGTGTAATTTGTATTGACTTTACTATTTAAACGTATAATATTATTTTTTTTAATAAAACTATTTAATTTATTTGTATACAGAAATGTTTAATAGATTTTGATTTAATCAAAAAATCGTATTGAAAAAAAAAATATTATAATTGTAAATAATCTTGAAAATATTGTTAAAAAATATACCTTTTATATTTTATCAAAGTGATTTTATAAATTTTCTATTATTTGATTTATCATAAATATTTTTCAAGTGATATTTTAAAAATTAATATATTAAAACCTTTTTGAAAAATTATTAAAAGTGACGTATAAATAAATATATTTTCGATAAATCATTAAATATATTTTTAATAAAATTATAAATATTTATAATTTTAAAAATTAAAAAAAATCTTTTTGTATTACAATTTAATGCACAGGTCAGAGAATTTGCATTGTTTTCTTTTATCCATTGAACTTTCTATGTTCATATAATTACTTGAACTATGTAAATAGTTTGTAAAACCATTAATATGAAATATAATTAATATTCTTTTATAAAATGGCTCAAATGAGACTAAAAGATAATAAATGATATTAAAAAAGAAAATGTATATCTAAACCCTTCAATTTCATTTAAACCACCTATATGTAAAAAAAACATAAATTTAATTTTATTTTAAAAAAATATATTTGCATCAAAAAAAGTACTTGTTTAAAGGATTTCCATTCAGTAAATTGTGTTTGTTTCTTTAATGAATATTTAATTACTGTTATTTTACATTTTTGAATTTCAAAATTAATTTTTAATTATTGTATTATACTTTTATAAATGTTCAATAATATGATAAAATTGTGTCATTAATTATATTTCCAAAAAAATTGTAATTAAAAAAAAACAAGCAGGTTTAATTTTTTAATATAAAACTATTTTAATAGGACAAAATAAAAACCATATTTCATATAGTTAATTTTTTTACTATTTTTTTAACATAACTGCATACATTTTAGGATTTTGGGCTTATCCAGATTTTTATTTCTATTTGTTTTTGCTCAAAATTAGTAATGAAAATAAAATAAATATGGTAAGAACTAACTATAAAAAATTAAAATTCAGTATCTTTTAAACAGTAATAAGTTTTTTAATAAAATTACTATATTATAAATAAATATTAGAAGCAATAATTAATCAAGAATAAAATAACTAGATTTCATATAGCATATTTTTTTGATTTTTAACATAACAGCATATATTATTCTTAGCATCTTAAAATATCCAAATTTTCCAATTTTCAGATCCACTAATTGATAAATATGATTTATATTTGATATCATTTTATACAAAATTAGTAATAAAAATATAACAAATTTGGTAACAAACAACTATAGTACTTATAAAAATTATTATCTTTTAAATTGTAATAAATTTTTCATAAAGATACTACAATATAATTAAATATTACAAATAATTAATCAAAAAAATAAATAAATATTGGAACGAAGAAAAATATTTCAATAACATTTTTAAACCACAATTAAATAAATATTGTTTATATATTTTTTTAAATACTTATAATTTAATTTATTTCAAAATATAAATCAATCTGTGTAGTTGGAAAAGTCAGTATTAAATTTTAAATACATCTCCAATTAAAAAAAGAAAAAATCCACAAAAATATACAATCGACCATCACTAATCCGGTAATTAGGTTTTACAGACATAATTTCCACAAGTGCATTTTTGTCTTTATTTAATGCATCCTCAACTAGTGATCGATTATTTATTCTTTATTTTCTTTTTTATTACACATATGCAGTGAATATCTGTATGTATTTTTCTGTACCGAAGAATTCTATCACTTTTAAATAAAGAAATAATTTACATTTTTTACAACTTTGTTCATATATTGTATTCTTCGTACCCCTCGTTCAGAAAAAACTAAATTGACCTACTGCCACTGTATATTTCTTTTCAATTAAAAGTATTTGAAATTTTAACAGTTTATGAGGTCTGTTTGACACTGATTGAATATCTGCATATGTATGTTACGTTTTTGTATTTCTTATTTCTATACTAAAGTAGCGAGTTATGATTCTATACATCCTATATACTATCATGCACATGTTTTATAACTGCATTTTTTACAATATGATTTTCGATATTGCAAAACGCCGTACAAACTCAAGGTCATTGGGCCATTACCTAAGTTCATTAAACACGATTTATTTTTATTTTAGAAATTTTGATTTTACTATTTGATAACTTCTATGTGCTAATTTAATCACCAGCGATCCGACAAACCCACTAATCTGATATCTTACAGATTTCAACGATACTGGATTTGTGATATCGACTGTATTAACTTTTTTGTATTATTTATATAATAAATTATCTTGCATATTGGCTAACATCATTGCAATAAATAAATTTGTAAGGGAAACCCATATTCTACAAAATTAGTATCTGACACAACAACAAAACTTACAAATGATTCTTTATTCTATTTTAAAAAAATTGTATGTGTGAAACCATTTACTTTCCTATTGTTTTTTATTACACGTAAGCTTTAATTGAAGTCATATCCTATTCATTGCGTTTATTAATTATATGTGTCTAATTATTTTCTCAAAAATTGCAAATTATGAGAATTATACATTTTTTAATCTGATATAATAAAATGATTTCGAAGTAGTATCTTGCAAAATAAAGGATTTGATGGACTGTTGCACAGTGAGTAAACAAACATAAATATTATAACACATTAGTCATCTTTTGTACAATTAACTTTAGTTCTCTTCAATATCTAGTTTTATATAACTATCAACTGTGAGAAAATAAAAAATATTTTATTTAAAACGTAGTTTCGAAAAGAATATAAGTTGAAAAAAAATTTCAAGGTACCTTGAAATTTATGCGACTCATCATTATTCTATTATCTGAAACATATTTAAAAACAAGTTTTCGGCCTATCTTTCAAGTTCATTATTGTATACTTGAAAATAAATATTTATAAATATATTCACATAAAAACATAAATATAAAAAAAACGGATACATATAAAATATCTCAATCTTAATATCTGATAGAAAAAATAAATATCAAATAAACTGAATGATCATAAATGTCAATTCTACATATGGTGATTTTAAGATCTATTAAGAAAAAAAAATCATTTAACAATATCAAGTTCAATAAAAATACCTATTAAATTTTTCTTCTCAAAATATATCGAATTTTTTTAGTCAAGTTTTAATATTCTTATTAAAATTGTGTGTATATTTGTATATATATATACACTGTACTAAATAAATTTAAATCCATATTAAACTAAACAAGATATTAAATGATTTAAAATATCTTTTAATTAATGTCATTTATATATTTTTTTAAAGAATACCTAAATGTTATATAACGGAAATAAAAAAATGTTCAAATTGATCCTTAAAGAACACGTTTACCTTCAATATATATATATTCACATGAAATTATATTTTAAATAAATATGTGTACTTTAAAATTAAAATAAATATTCATGTATCTATGTAAAAAAAATAATTTTGAATAAATAAATGTTAATGAAGTTCAATTTTAATAACTAACTTTAATTACTTTGTAAATTCAATTATCTTATTAATTACTATACTAGCATTTGAAGTAATTTCGATTATGTAAAAATAGATTTTACCTTTTAGTACTTAATAAAAATTTACAATAAATAGGAAGTAAACAAACACACCTATTTTTAGTATCTAACATTGTATGAAATTTATTATTAATATAATTTATTGGCAAACATTTTTATAAAGTCATTTTAATTCATGAATATATATAATTTATTGTCAATATTATTAATAAGTAATATTTTTTATAATAGAATTTAAAATTGATAAAGAAATATAATAATAATAACTGCAAGTTACTTAAAATTGAATTTGATTAAATATGGAAATGTGCATAAAAATCAATAAGTTATTATACTATCATACAAAAATTTATAAATCATCAATATAAGAATTAAATGTTACATCACTTGGCTATTTAATAATTTTATATTTAATTATTTTGTTATTTAAGGAAAATATTTGCTGATATATAATTATTGATATATTCGGATCTGAAAATTCACAAAGTATACTTGTAAACAATTTTCCACGTATTTATAAAATATCAAAATAACAATTATAGTTAATTGATATTATTTACAATAAAACACAAATGTATTCAAAGAATAAACACTATAAAATTTTATTTGTTAAATTCAATTAAATTAATTATATAGTGACTGCTGTGAATAATTGTTATATCAAATATAATATTTACCATTTTATAAATTACATTTTCATTGCTATTTTATTTTATCTTTCTTATTGAAATGCATTTAGCCTATAAATATTAATTAATTGATCTTAATGACATGTTTTTATTTACGTAGCTGAAACTCTTTTAGTTTGTAAACAATTTTTTTTCGAATAAAAAGATAATTTAATGTCATCTTATTAATAAATCATTTTTTAAATTAATACGAGTAGAATATGCATATTTAACTCTAGAATAATAATAACAAATATAGATTTGATTATATGATATTAAAAATCTACAGTTAAAGATCTAATAAAAAAAACGCATTTGCAGTTAATTTTTAAATTTAATATTTTTATTTGATCTATATATATATATATATATATATATATATAATATACGTATATAGATCCATATGTATATATGGAGAGAGAAGAGAAAGAGAAAAAGATATAAATATCGCATAAACAAGACAAATAGATGAAAAAAATGATACTTTTTCTGGAAAAACATTTTAGCTTTAAGACTGTATTTGAGATCATAAAAAATAGATCTTTTATTTTAAAAGTCAACCATTTCTTATTTTTCTCTATGTAATTTATCAATATTTTTATACAATTATTAGTATTTATAAACATTTAATTTATACTGAAAATAATTTCTAATTTTTGAATATAAAAATGTTCACACTTTAATTATAATTGAAAATATGTTAATGACTATTATTTTTCTTTTGAAACTATGGCAAATTCACTTTAACACAAATTAATGATCATCCCCAACATCTTAATATGTTATAAAATATGCAATAATCATTTATTGTTCACTTTGTTGTTTAAAAATAAAAATAGACTAATGCGCATTTCGATAGTGATGCTATCATCATCAGAGTCTCTTTTTATTATAAATCTTTTTGTTACAAAATTTATTTATTTATTTTATATTAAAGATATTATTTCTAACTTTTTTGAAGTAGCAATAAGTAGATTATTCATATATAGTAATTTCTATTAAATTACAATATATGAATAATTTTATTCTATTTTTTCATTAGAGGTCGTATTTATTAAAAAATCATTTTCAAAACACTTGTTCAATGAAATAATAAAGTTAATATTATAACTTATTTCAATTAACATTGTTCTTATTACTATATAATTTATGAAAATCTTTTGCACCTACGTACATACACCCACACTCTCAATAAATATTTATATATATATAAATTTAATAAAAATAAATATGTTTAGAATAAAATTAATTTCTACTTTCCTGAAATATAAAAATACGCAAATACTGACATTGAAAACTGAACATTAAAAGGTTATTGCTCTATATAATCCATATATACTCTATATTTCCTACAACATAACACGGAATATGAATATTAGTACTTCAATTTGTCCTCCTGAAATGAACAAGTTTGCCTTCAATGTAATGCACGTTCACAAATAAAATTTATACTAATATTATATGAATAAATCGTGACATGCTTGTCAGATTAAAATATCAATATTTATTATTACTCTTCTGATGGACATTTTTTTCACATGCAAATTAAACAAATAACCACACAATACACACACACACACACACACACACACATATATATATATATATATATATATATATATATATATATATATATATATATAGGGTGGTTTAAATGTAACTGAAGAGTTTAAACATATTTACTTGCTTACTATTATTTACTATCCTTCAGTCTCATTTGGACCACTTATATATACTTAGATAGATAGGTATGAATATAAATATACTATAATCTTTCCACATATTAATTTAAGAAGTTATATTAATAAAACTTTGAATTAATTTTTAATAAACAAATTTAGTTACACAGCTGTTTATTATTTTAGTTGGAAAAAAAATTAAATTGTTAAAATTCAAGATATGTATCAATAGATAATATATTACTAGTTTATTGAAGATTTCTAAAAAATATCTTTACTAAAATATTTTAAAATAGATTATTTAATAAAAAACATTCATTATATAAAATTATTAATAATTTAATAACTTTCTAAATATTAAAGAAAAACAATATTTTAACTAGTATTTATCTATAATATATTTTTAATCATAACAAATTCCATACAAAAATAAATATATTACTAACATTCATTGTCGACAGATACAAATTTAGATATACATAAATTTCATTTAAAGGGCGTGAACAAAATATTTATATCTAAACTCAAACACGCAAACATCAAACATATTTCAGTCACCTTTTTAGGATTATTCATTACTATTAGATGCTAATAAAATCTTACGCCCACACTGAAACGATTTATTATCGAATCTTACTACTACAATTTCACGACATTTTCTAAAATCTATTAATTGAATTTTACTACAGAATTCTAATTGAATGGATACAAATTCAAAAATAAACCTTGAATAAAACGAGAGTCTAATAACCTTTAAAACATATCAATTTATTATAGAAAATTACAAGTTGTTTTTTATACACTTTCTTATATAGAATATTTTAAATTTTGCGAATGTCAAGAATTAATAGTAGATAATCTTTTATAGTCATTACTGAATTTTATATTTTTTTATGCATATTCATATCTTAATAAGGTAATAAAATGTGTATATATATATATATATATATATATATATATATATATATATATATATATATATATATAATTTAATACATTTTCCGAACATTTCTTCCTTATTGTAAATATTATATAATAATTATCAAAAAACTGGTATTTAAGAATATAATCATAATTTACGTATTCATGATTCTTATCTGCGTCATCAAATCCAATGAAAGGTCATATAATTTTTTTTATTTTATGAAGTACCCATATAAAATATAGTGAAAATTCAAGTGATGATATCAAAACCTACCGAACTTATCAAATATTTTCTTAGTTGTTCAATAGATTTAAATGTAAATAAAAAGTACATTTATATTACTGAACATGAATTAATAGAAAAAAATACGTTAATATTATTTTTACATATTACATTTTGATATATCCGTTATGTACAATTAATGTACTGCAAACGAAAATAAATGTACTTTTCTAAAATTATCTGTGTTATCTACTTTCAACAAGTACTTTACTAGTACTTTATTTTTTTAGTACTTTCTATTTATAAAATAAAATCAAAATAATAATTTTTATAAATAAAATTTTACTAAATCAAATATTTAAAAAGTGTCTAAAATAAAAAAGACAATTTAAAAAATATTGAATTAAGTGTGTGTGTATATATATATAATATGATCATCGAAATGTGACCCCTAAATTTGTATTTTATTAAAAAAAAACATATATATAAGGTGGTGTATAGGGAAACATGTATATTGTTTCTTTTTAATAAAACACAAATCTAGGCGTTACATTTGGATGACTCTATATATTGATATACATACGAGTATATATGTATGTATATGTATTTTGTATGTATGTAATTATATATATATATATATATATATATATATATATATATATATATATATATGTATATATATATATATATATATATATATAGATGTATAATAAAAGTGAGTAATAATTTAAGAAATAGGTTAGTCATAGAACAAATAAAGACGACAATAGAAATATTTAATTAGAAACCTACAAATATAAAAAGGACAAAAAAAAGATCCTTTTTTTCCCTACATATATTAGGTTGTCAAATATCTCCCTTCCGCCTTTTTATCTTTTGAATTTCGCGGCTATGTACAAAAAAAAAAAAAAAAAAAGTGGAAGGGAGATACTTGCCAACCTAATATATTTACATACATAATTTTATAGAAAGTTTTTTTATATTACATACTTTCCAGTCATTTATTTTTAAAAGTAAATATTTTCATTGTTTAATATGAAAAAAAATGTAAAAAATTACTTTCCATAAAATAATGCTAAACAATATTAAAGAAATAAACAAAATGAATGAGATTTAAGACATATAAAAATATTTTATAATTTCTTAATAAACTCGTACTGGAATTTCATAATTACAAAAAAAAATTCTATTACTTTATTTACACATAATTTCCTTATTCATTAAACAATTAAAATGAATTTTGCAATGTGTAACTCGTAACATATCATTTTCTACAAAACGTTTGTACTACTGCGACATACATAATTTTTATCCCATTTTAGTTAATATGTTTATTACATTTCAGCATTTATTAAAATTGTATAAGAATATATATTTTTCGTAAACAATTTCGTAAATAATTTTCCTTACTACATAATAAAATTTATAAATAAAAAAGATATTTCTAAATATACTCAATATATATATATATATATATATATATATATATATATATATATATATATATATATATATATACATGAATAACAAATTCATTAATCAAATAAAACATACTGTATGTATTGTACATAGGTACGTGATTAAAATTTCGGTTCTTCTGCTTCTCATCAGTGGGTGTTTATTTCATATAATTAATAATGACTTATTACTCACTAACTTCCGTACAAAAATAGCAATTAGTCTGTCATATTGTTGACTGGAGTAAAAATATCTTTACTTAAACTCATATTTAGTTAGAAAAAAAAAATCAAAATGAATAAAGGTTAAAAATTTCAATGTTATTATATTTTAATTATCTGAGAGTTATTTTTTATTAATACCGTATATAATTAATCAAGAAGCTGCATATATATATATATATATATATATATATATATATATATATATATATATATATATAATTTAAAGCAATCAAAACTAAAAAAAACTCTTGAACTGCTTATTCAATTTTTATTATGTTAGTTTCAATAATGTATATAGAAAATATAATTATTACATTAATAATTGCAGTCAGTTTAAAATTTTTATTACTTACATTTTTCTTAAATATTATTCAGTAATCAAAATAGAAATGTTTTAATGACATACCTGAAACAAAAATAAAATAAATCATTTTTGACTAATTTAAATATTATATATATATATATATATATATATATATATATATATATAAAACTTGTTTGTGTACAAAATTTCACAAGACATATATTTGTGAAATACTATTTTAAATTATATTACTATTTAGAAATAACATAAAATTCACTTATAATAATTAAACATTTTTTTATAACTGTGTTACAGATTTAAAATATTTAAATTAATATTAGCATTAAAGTTATTTGAAATTTAAATATAGATTATTTAATAAAATTGTTTATAAATATAAATATTTATTAGATAGTAAACTTAAACAGCAGTAATAATAAAATGAGAATGGAATATATTTTTGAGTACACTTATAAAAAGTAAATTAAATTTATAAGCAATTTATTATAAATGAACAAATTGCATATAAATGTATAAAATTCATTTCTTCTAAAATTTCATAAAATTTATTTAAATAACATAAATATTTATATATATATATATAATATATACATATATATATATATATATATATATATATATATATAAATGGAATAAAAAAAATGAAAAGTATGCATATTAAAACAACTAATAATTAAGAAAAATTTTTAAATGAAGTGCACAGAAAAATAAAAATTATATATCATTAATTTAATAAAAATCTCATATTATGAAGTTAACTATTTCTCTATGTTAAAAAAGAAGTTTTTTTTACTTATGACAGTAAAACATGAATTTTGAATGCTAGAATAATACGTCTCTAGTCAACACAAAGAAGTAAGAAAGATGCATGTTTGGAATAACACTTGGCGATAGAAAAAAATAGAGATGAAATGCGAGTGAATCAGAAATAAAAATGATAAGTTTGGAATGTAGATGGATCGGTCATATAGCAAGAAAAAAAATCACTGATTGACTAGAAAAAAATATTGATTGGGAAGCTAAATATATAAAAAGTCCAGAAAGAGATACACGGATTTATGGAATAGAAACATAAGGAAAAAATTAAAATGGACTGGAAAAACAAGAATTAGATTCGAAGTAGAAAGATTTAAGATAGGCCTTCATCCAGCAGTGGAGAGAAAAAAGGCTGATATGTATATATATATATATATATATATATATATATATATATGTATATAATTAACAAAAATGAATTGTAGTCATTAAATATAGATTTATTCAAAATTGATATCAGTTGCATTTTTATTTATTTGCTCATAAATATAATAAACGATATTGCTTCAAGTCTCAAATTATGACCATGCCATTGGCTATTTGATCAAATTGATTAAATCTCATGCTCTTTAACGATTTCCTTACAGCATCGTCAAGGAAATAAAAGGTATCGGTATTCGTTATTGATTTCTATCTATTTTTACTTTTCAAATATATGATTATTTTGATATTGTAAACATACAAGGTGAATACCTGCCAATTACATTATGTAAATAAATTTATTAGAAAACTGTATATAAAATGTAAATACTCATGTCAAAACGATGTATATGTAGAAAATTGAGGTTGAATTTGTTTTTCAAATATCAATAATTGTACTTTCACTTGATCATCACCTTGGAGAATTATCCTAGTATACTAATTCTTAATTATTATTTATTGTGTGCTGTAAGGAATATTTTTAATGCCATGAAATGATAATTATATATACATATATATATGAATTAATAGAAATTTAATTTAACTTTAATTGGTATATTTTCTTTTATTTATAACACATTAAAATTTTGATAATTATACATACAAGGAATATTTTTTGAAAATTAAAAAGTACAATAATTTATCTCATTATTCATATACTTAAATTATTTTTAATATTTTCTAATATAATTAAATAAAAATCTTAACAATACGTGTAATTTTTTTACTGTATTCATTGTGAATTTAATTAGTCATTAATTTCAATACGAATATTATTTTGACAGAGATCTTAGATACATAAAATAAAAATTAAAATATTTTTTCAATTAAAAAAGTCGATTATAAATTTCATTCGTCATGAATTTTCAATAAAAACGTTTATTGAATTTATTATTAGTTGCTTGATTTTTTCGATTAATAATTTTTTTATCAATACTTTTATCTGATATAATAAAAATATTTTCTATAATAAAACGAAATCGTTTACACTAATTTTTGGAACATTAAATAACAGTATTGTAATTGATAATATGTAAATAAATATAAAATCACTAATTCAAACCTCAACAAAATTTTTACTAAAACTTTTGTATAAAGAGTTTTAAAATAAAATATATTTTTTTAAGAAGAAACTAGGAAATGATTAAAAACTGTAATTATACATATATTACATATAAAACTACACAAATAAATACATATATATATATATATATATATATATATATATATATATATATATATATATATATATAAAGACTCAAAGAAAAAGGCAAATTATCAATCGAAATGGCAATTTTTTAAAATATGCCTTTATCCAGTAATGGAGAGAGAAAGGATGATAATAATAATGATGATGATGTATAAAGATGTCGAATTAAATCGTTTCTAATAAAGTATAAAAATTGGAAAAACCAAACATAGATATTTGTTAATATATGAAAAATCCAAAACAAATATTAAAAAAAAATCTGAAAAAATATAAAAGGACTAAGTTAGATAAGTTTTTAGTTTTAAGTTAGTTTTAAATTAAAATAAAAAACTCATGTTCACCAGGTTTTTTGAAACTTTTCCTGGTCCACTCACATTAACATTAAAAACAAACTCCTACCATTATAATCACTCACATCATATATTAGTATATTAGTAAAATTAGAAAGCTAAGTTATGTATCACACATATGTACCTCTACATGTATATCAACTCCTATAATAAATGTATATTTGATTTGATTTGATTTGATTTGATAAAAAAGGATTGAAATAAAAGCAATTACTATTTAATTAATGAAAAAATAATATTAATAATGAAAATAGACTTCGAAGGCAATAGTGAAAATTGAAGCAGAAAACAATACTTCATGATATCAGTAACAAATAAAATCTTTATAATATAAATACACTCAGGAAAATAAAATAACTTAATATAATTAACACACATAAATTATTCGTTCTTCCTCCCTACAAACGTTTTAAAAAACTATCGAATTTTATAAAAATATTTAATAATTATTTCTTATTCCCTTTATTTTCTGATGTGTAAATAAAGTGAACAATAAATAGTTATTGAAACTTTTACACATTCTTGTGGTATTGGGAATAGATGAGTCATTTGTATTGAAAAAATTTGCATAATGCTAAAACAATGATCTATTGTAATATAATGATAAAATAATGAATTATATTTTTAAATTTGCGTTCTAATACAAGAAGACAAAGATAAATTATTGAATTTTAATAGTTGAATTATTTTAAAACATTGCCATGCTATTAAGAATTTATTTTTTTAGCAAGAGTTATAAAGCGAGTTAAATATTTTTTAAAATAATTGTTAAAATAATTTTTTGCTACCTTTAATTATTTTATGAAAATAAGATTTTATTAATCAGGAATATTTTAAAATAAATCATATATATATATATATATATATATATATATATATATACATAAAACAACGATATGTATTTATATTTAATAATACATTTTAAAATAAATATATACCACTACAATACTTTTTTTATGAATGCATGAAATATAATCTATTCATGAAACATAATTTTGTAGGCAATTAATTAATAATAATATATTACTTCCTTGTCAAAGAAACACAGGTAGATGAAAAATTCACAGCGGGAATATTTCGCTATAATATTTTTGAAACATAAACGTTTTAATTTATCAACTCTTAACGGAACTAATAATTGCATTAATTTAATTCTATGTAGTAAAAAAGTATTTGTTTTAAAGATATTTCTATTGAACGTCGTTTTATTTTTAAATTTATAGATGTCAAAATATTTGACACTTAATATGTATGGCTGTTGAATACAATTATAACGATTAATTAGTTTAAATTATTTTTGTTTCATTAATTATTCTTAATGTTTTTTTTCACTTTTTAGAGATACAGTTTGTCTAACTTCAAATTAAAGTCAAGTAATATATATATATATACACGAGGGTTGTTTAATAAGTATGGTAAATTTATTTATTGTTTAATTTAATTAAATTTTTAAATTTAGTTTTTCTTATTTTTTTACAATACTTATCAAACAACCTTTGTATGTATGTATGTATGTATGTATGTATGTATGTATGTATATATATATATGTATATATATATATATATATATATATATATATATATATATATATATATATATTCATATAATTATATATTGGATAAATGGGACTGAAAGAAAGTAAATAATTGTAAGCAATAAATGTATGTCAAAACCCTTCAGTCTCTTTTGAACCACCATACATAAGACAATAAATAATAAAATAAAAAAATATATGTTAATGTATTTATTTTTAAAATAATTCATAATCTTACATTATTGAATCTATTTGTATCAAATCAAAGAAGACTAAAGTGAAGATTATTAATTAAAAAAAATATTATTTTACTTCGAAGAAAACATTTAATGTTCATAAGTTATATTATTTTAACTAAATTATTTGTGGTATTAAAATTTCCACAGCATCAATATTTAAAACTAAATGTAATAAATTTTATACCATCAAAATTAATTATGTCTCATGAAAGACAAGTGTTTGTTTATGCAGATAAATGTAGTCAACGAATATTTTATAAATAAGATGACCAAATGTCTCGTTTTGACCGGAAAAATACCGGTTTTCAATCACATGTTCCAGTTTTATATAAAGTTAAATAAAATACCACATTTAATAACATACAATAGAATAACGTTTATTTTTGGTTATGCTATCAAATATTTCGAGTTCTAACTAAATAAAAGTATATATCAATACAATAGTTAAAATGTTTTTTCAAATTATATCATAATGATTTTTAAACTATTTTTTTTTTAATTCAAAATAAAATTTTATTTGGAAAAAATATTATTTAGGGGTCATCCAAATATAACGCCTAGATTTATGTTTTATTAAAAAGAAAAATGTTTATAGGAAAACATATGTATAGTTTCTTTTTAATAAAACACAAATCTAGGCGTCACATTTGGATGATCCTATATAAATTGTTATTGCTACAAACAATATAAAATTCTTAATATTTTATTTTAGTATAAATTCTCATTTATATATACGAGGGTCGTTTGATAAGTATGGTAAATTTATTTATTGTTTAATTTAATTAATTAATTAATGTAATTAAATTTTTCAATTTAGTTTTTCTTATTTTTTTATCATACTTATCAAACGACCCTCGTGTATATGTATATATAAATATATATATATATATATAAATATATATATATATATATATATACACGTGGTAAATTTATATCAAAATTAAAGTACCATTTTCTATTAAATTAAAATAATTTTCATTTTTCAACTTTTTTTACTTACACACTTTTTCAATGTATAACTTAAACATATAAAAACTACTGACTTGTAAGATCACAGGATATTTTTTTTATATATAAACCTGCTATTGTTTTATAACTTAATTATTATAATTTATAATATAATTTTAAAAAATCTATTATAATACAATCTCTCATTTTGTATATCTTGTGTAAAAATAAATATTTACAATGTCAAATTTCTAAAAAGATAAATAGAAGGTTACAAAAATTAGCAACAATGTACTAATCTTAATTTATTTAAATTAATTTTCAGTTTTATTTGTAATATATAAAAAAAACTTAAATAGATAAATACAATTCTCTTCTTAAATATTATTGAAATAAAGTGTACATTAAACATAAAATTAGTTTTAAATTTAATTACCAGGTTTAATCTATATTTACATCAAGGTTCAATGGAAAATAAATTATCACAGAAAACAATCATAGGTCAAAGGGAAAAATATTTAAACATGAACAATACACTTAAATATCACCAATATACATATCTGAATAACAAATATGCTAGAATTGTATTGTAATTCTATAGGTGGTTCAGTTGATTGAGAGATAGTAAAGAATAGAAAATGATAATAGACAAATAACTGTATATTTAAACCCTTTAGTCTTATGTGGGGTACACCCTATATTTGATTTTATATTACTATTATATATATATATATATATATATATATATATATATATATATATATATATAATATATATATTATGTAAGAATTATAATTTATGTAAATTAATACATAACTTAGAATTAATGAACAAAAAAGAAATATTATAAAATTGATGGAATTTTTATAAAAATTCCCATATATTTCAAAGTCGAATACAAAGTAAATAAATGTTGAAGTGCAAATCATATTTGTAGGTAATATGAATAAACATAATAACTGTAATTGAAATAAATAAAACCAGCTAATAGAAATGAGTTTGGTTGATTTTAGAATCTTTAAATTTCTTCTGTATCGAATAATATTTTATCTATAAAAAAATATTGCAAGAAGTTTTAAAATTGATAATAATATTGTATACAATTTTATAAATCATTATCACAAAAGTTTATATCAGTTCACTGCTGGACAAAAACTCAGTGAATATCATTAAGTCATCTTAAATGTTTTTCCAAAATTCTTCAATAAATTTCTATTCACGGTTAATCAAATTTATATATATATATATATATATATATATATATATATATATATATATGTGTGTGTGTGTGTGTGTGTGTATGTGTGTGTATTTATATATTCTTAATTAAATAAGTATATATATGTGCAAAATGTATTTGAAAATATTATCCAAAAATATTCATAATGAAACAGGTGTCAGTTACATCATTATGAATGATTTTTTTTTATATGCTATTGACTTGACGATACATTGTGATTGATTGATATTGCCTAAAATAATTATAAGGTCGTTATGTTGATTTATTATGAAAGAAAAACTTACAACCAAATTTGATGTACAGTTAGGTTTTCACCTTGACTTACATTTATTTAACGAATAAAAATTTAGGAGAATCATTTTTAAATTATAAAATATGCTATCTTTTATATATATATATATATATATATATATATATATATATATATATATATTTACATGTATGTATGTATACATGCAATTAATGGATTGAAAAAAATAATTATTAAAAAGAGTCAAGTAAAAAATAAGGTTGTTAAAAAAATAAATATGAATATAATATAGTGGTAAAAAAGTAAAACAATTATTTAAAATATTAAAAAAAAATCCTTATTTCAAAAAATTATCAAAATGATATAGAATTTTCAGTAAAATAAAAATAAATATTCAAGATTGTCTTAATGAACCAGTTAACTACTAAATAATAAATTAAAAAATAAATAAAATAAAAAATTGCTATATATGGATTAATTGAAAAATGAATCCATAGGGATTAAGTAAAAATTATAATTTACTAAATTAAATCATTACAGAACATTTACAATATCATAAATTACGTTTAAAGTGATTGCTAGAAATACTAACAGGTGATCATGAATGAAACTGTATGGTAATATTGATTTTTTTTAGAAAAATACAACGAAATAGATTAAAGATCACAGTATGACATTAAAATTAGTACAAAATTTTATTCCGTTAAAATTAAATAATTTTTCTTAAAAAATAACTAAGCAGATAATTAAACAATAATAAAAATAAATAAATTGATTGAATTCAAAAACTAAAATAAAAATATATATTCTGAAAACATCTTCAAGATAAAAAAAATATATCTCCTAACATATGTTTATCAAAAAAATTCTATGAAAATAAAATTACAAAAAAAAACTTGTGCAACCGTATTTTGCAATAATAATGTCCACATATATGTAAATATAATATATACATCTGTCTACTACGAACGATACAGTGTAACTATTGACAATAATTTCGTGTTTAAATCGTTTCATTAGACACAACTACTTTCACCATTTAAGACTTTATCTAACAACATTCAAGGTTTCTATGTTAATGAAAATTCTTGTATATGTTGTGAAGAACAAGGTGAATGATTTCGAAGTATTATAAGAGGTCATTCTGAAATTCTTGCGTAACAATCAAATGACAATTTTTGGAAAAATACATTTATCATTTATTTATACATTTAAATATTTTTTTCTGTCTTTACCAGTATTCATTTTGTTCCTATTAATACACATATATATATATATATATATATATATATATATATATATACATATGTGTGTAGTTAGATGGAGAAAGAGAGGGTTCTTTTTTTAAATTATTTTTTTTAAAAAAATAACTAATAAACAAAAAAAAGAAATAAATCAAAATAAAAAATTTTAAAACACACTTTAATATAAATGAAACGAATCTAATTTTTCCAAAATTAATTTAGTTATAATTTTTGTCCATAATCACACAATTCATATAATTAATGAATATTATTCTTAAAAATACGATATTTTTAAAAGTGAAATTAGACATTTTCACAAAAATAAAAAACCTGAATTAAAAATAAAAAATACTATTCACTACTACAAAACAATTACTTATATTTGACAAGTTTTTAAAGATGTTTTTTTTATAACTTGTTTGAATATTTTTTTATTACATATATACAACATTTTTATAGGTTTTACCATTTTAGTTCAGCGAAAATCATTGAGAGATTATGCCAACATATCTTAATTTAAGTAGCTAAATTAGGTCATTAAATTATAGAATTTTACTATAGTTTTATTATACAAGAAATATATATTTTTTTAGTAATACTTTTCTTCAATTGAAATAAATTACATTTATTATACAATATTTTATTCTGATACAAAATCAACAAAAAAAAGGATTAAATTAAACATCATCTTTTCTACAAAGTGCCATATCTTATTTTTTTAAAAAAATTCAAACATTTAATGTTTTCATTGTATGTTCAAATAACTATGCTTTATAAGCATTATAATTCAAGTTAAATTTTATCTTTTAAGAATTTTTTGAGTTAATTTTTTATGAATTCTAAGTTCAAACATAATGTTCTGTTTAAAAAAAAATCTTACACAAACAATAATTATTGATATAATAAAGTACATTTATATATATATATATATATATATATATATATATATATAGAGAGATGTATGTATGTATGTATGTATGTATGTATGTATATATAGAGAGAAATTACCATTAAAAAATCAATTTTTCTTCCGATAAAATTTTGAAATTCGTTTCGACCTTAAAAATATTTATTGAAATAAAATTCGTTAACTCACGATCATACTATTGATATCATTGTTTAATTTTTAAATTCACAAATATAATTGTATTCTGAAATAAAACATTAATGACAAAGAAATATATTTTTTAAACATAATTGTTATTCGAATAATAAAATATTTCAATGGATTTTGTAAAAACAATAGTTAATAATTCATTTTAATTAATATGCATTTATGTAATTATATATATATATACACATATATATATATATATATATATATATATATATATATATATATATATATATATATATATTTTTTTGACGTCTATATTTCACATATAATACTCTACATTTAAATATATAAAATATAAATTAATATATCATGTTTAGAATTACACTATAAAACATACTTATATTAAAACAATTAATAAATGTACAATAATATTTTTCATCTAGTTCATTTTTTTAAAAAAAATATATACACTTCTAAATATTTATTTTTTTCTATTTTTATTTTAACTGGATAACATATATTCTATAAATACTTTTTTTAAAAAAATACATAACTAACAATTACTTTTTGTTTCTAATCTTACTATTAGATTGATCAAAAATCTTTACTTTATTGACTTGTATATTATATAATAATTTTTTAAATTTTTTACAAAAATATTTGGATTAATAATAGTTAGGTATATAAATAATGATAATTGAAAATTTAAATTACACACACACACACACACACATATATATATATATATATATATATATATATATATATATATATATATATATATCATCCAATTGTGACACCTAGATTTATGTTTTATTAAAATGAAAAATGTGAATAGATTATTTTAATAAAACACAAATCTAGGCGTCACGTTTGGATGATCCTAAATATATATTGTGCAGGGTGGAGGGGAGAGAGAAAGAGAGACTATTACTTGTATAATTCTAATTTATATAAATAATTGTAAAATTTATTTACACATCTGTATTGACAATAACGGCATAAATCTTTTAATGAAGAAATCGATTTATATTAATCTCAAATTTGCAATTCATTAGTGCAAAAACTACTTTCTCGTTTTTATTACACACATGTCACTTAACGCACATCACACTACGCCATTAGTTGAATAAATATGCAACTATTATTAATTATACTTGCAGTAACTCTATTTCAATATGACATTTTATCAATAATGGAAAATTGTAGTAATGTTTATTCATTTAACCGTATAATATTTATTAATGACCACGTGCTAGGAATGAATTTTTTGCTCTTATATATATATATATATATATATATATATATATATATATATATATATTCTGATATTTATTTATTAAATTTGCAAAATTGTAAATATAAACGCACAAATAAATAACACCATATGACATTTTTATTAAATTGTATAAAAAATAAAAGTAGTATTTGTCAATAACTACGAAATACCTTCAGGCATTATCTAATAAAATATTATTTAAATTATAAAAATCTAAAAAATATGTATAGGGTCATCTAAATGTGACACCTACATGTGTGTTTTATTGAAAAGAAACATGTGTGTATGGTAAAACAGGTGTATAGTTTCTTTTTAATAAAATACAAATCTAGGTTTCACATTTGGATGACCCTATATATACTACATATATATATATATATATATATATATATATATATATATATATAAGAACAACTTATTGTTAATATATAACCTTTTATTGCATTTAACTAAATTTTTAAAATTAATGAAAATGATTCATTTGTACTCTTGTTGTAAATATAACTAAATTTTAAATGTTGAGTAATGCAAATGCATATTCGAATAACATTAATTAGTGTTCATAAATTTTAAATTGTAACCTATTATATTAATATTATATATATATATATATATATAATCTTCTATATATAATTAAATATGTTGTAAGGACAATCACGCATAAATATATTTTAGAAATCTCTTTATTTGCATACAGGTAATTTTATGCCTGAAATATGTCCTTTCTCTTTTATTATTTTATTTTTATATATAAATATATATATATATATATATATATATATATATATAAATAAATAAATAAATGTGTGTATGTAAATGTTTATAAAATATGCAATTATTTATAAGTAATTCAGGTTACCAAAATTTAAATAAAAAAACATTTATCAATTAAAATAAATAATTTACAATATTACTATATATTAAATCTAAATTTATTTTATATCATAAACATATTTTATATTAAAGAAAAAATGGAAAATTTACCTTTTTTAAAAAAAATAATGAATTTATAATTATACAAGTATTAAATTTTGTACAAAATAATTTAATTTGAATTCATTGAATAATTAAATACAATGTAATAATACAATTGAACAACTCTTTGTTCTGAAAATATAATTTTAATTTTATTTTTTAAAAAATGTGTGTGTGAATATTTTTTATTCAAATTTTTATGTGGAAATAAATGTCATATATGTTTTATATTTAACCATATTGTGTTAAATATGCTAAATTAGAATAATAATAAATTATTAAAACATGAACTTATTATTGGTATTTTACTATTTTTCAGTTTATAAAATATACTTGAGTGACTTTTGAAAATTATTGCTGAATATTTTTATTAGTGTATTCACAAATTTGATATAATTATTCACTTAACATTAGAAAAGTAAAATTCTAAAAATAATTGCTTAGAAAAATATATTTTTATTTCAACCAAATAAAGAGATAAACGAAGCACTTATTTTCAATAAAAATATCATTTTTTCAAATGAAACCACAAAATATCTTCCTCTCTCAAAATTTTTATTTCACAGTTAGATATTTTTTATTCTGAATAATTTTCAAATATGTGATTTAAAAAAATTGATGAAATATTTTCCAGAAATATTTATATATATTTATATATATATATATATATATATTTATATATCTATATATATATATATATCGTACTTTAAAAAAACTAACCAATATTAATAAAAAATATTATATAAACACATAGTAACTTAACCATTGGCTACATATTTTTTCATTATTTTACACATTACTTATGCCATAAATAATAATAAAAAAATCCAGAGAACTAAACGTAATGTCTTTATCTACATTATTGCAAATATTTTTGCAATAGTATAATCATATCAATTACGTTCCATAGTTTTACATTTTCACTTACATCACTTCAGTTCATTCACAAAACAAACCACTGGTTACGAATTCTGTATTGATTTATAAACACAATTTCACAATAACTAATAATTATACTTTAATATCAGCATCAGCTATGTTTTATTGAGATTCCTAGAAATTATCAATAAAATTACATACAATTTTTCAATACGAAAAATCACCTGCCTCAGGTTAATACACAAGATAATATATTTTATGTTGTTTTTTTTTTGTACTTTAAGATAATGGTTTTGTGTTACGCATTACTTTCCTACTTTAATATTTAGGTCGTTTGAAAATTATTGTGTTTGAATGATGCTTCGAAGTCAGTAAATTGCGCAAAGTTCGTTTAATAGTTATTAGAGCATTTAAGCAAAATAATTCTTTCATCTAAGCTTTTATATCATCTGTTTTTTATTCAATTCAATCCATTAAATATAATATAAATGTAACTGATTTAAATTCGAAATTAGATAGACAAAAAATAAATTTTCACAAATAATTTTAAGTGAGGTTATATAATAAATGGTCTTTTTGTATAATTATTTTTCAGTTTAGTGTATTAAAAAATAATTGTTTGGTGCTATTAAAATCTATAATTAAGAATTATACAAATATTTGCTTTGGGGTGTTATGTACTATTAACTAGTTTCAAATTAAAATAATTTTAAATGGAATAACAAATAAAAAAATAATATTAATAAACTGTACAAATTATTTCACAGAAATAATTATATGATGAAATATAATATGAAATCTACTCCTTTTATGTAAAAAATGTTGTTATGAGGTTATTCTATGTTTATATTTCGTAGTAATTGCGTACTACACTGCTTAATAATTTCAATATGAATGAAAATATTCTAAATCAAGGCATCATGTATCAATTAAAGCACTATTATTTTGAAAAGTTATACATGATATGAAATTATATATTTAATAATTAAAAGAAATGTTACATTTATCAAAATAATTATATATAAATGAACTAAAATATTCTTTTTTTCATTAATATTATATAATTTACTATCAATTTTTATCGATTTTTTAAATATGTAAACCTGTAATTGCTGGAAATTTTAAAAATATTTTTTTTAAATATATGTCTACAAATTGAATAAACTTAACTTTTATTGTAATATATATAATTTACAATTGTATATTTTTAATTTCATACAAAAACATGTTTTAGTAAGTGTTTTATTGAACCAAAATTACTGGCGTACTTTTGTTATTCTTAAAAAAATTAATTTTTTCTAGAATAAAATTAAGTATTCGTATATTAATTTTTATGGTTAATATAGATTTATCAAAAGTTGCGAAAGTGACTGTTTAACGATATATTGTAAGTAATTCTATTCAGTACAAGCATGTATAACATTTTTATTTCAATTTTCTTAACTGTTTTCATTTTTGTTGAATCATCCAATTAAATGTTTTATCAAGTATGAAAATCTGTATTTAATAACTCGTCTAATTCGATAAAGAGAAAGGCACATTAGTATACAATAGAATTACTAATCCCAACAGTACACATTTTATAAAAGTATTTATTAATAATTTGTTATTCACTTTATTTGCTGGTATGTATTTCAATAGTCGTATAGTATTCGTTAGAGTTGTATGTTATAAAAAAAGATATACAATTAATTTAAACAAATACTTAATATTGATTTGAAACCACTTTTATATCAATAAAAGTTATTTTTTTCATATTATTTTTTTTTTAAATATATATTTTTATCTGTTACTTAATTATCAAAAAAATTAATTACATTTAATCATTTATTAAGTTATTTTTTGGTATCGTAATGAACATTAAATAATTTTATTATAAAATAAAACTAAATTATTTGTTTGAGAAGTAATATTTGTTTATATATAAATATTCAAATCTATTTTTAAGTGTTTTGAAAAATAATTCAGATAGTGAATTCATTTTTTTTTCTTTTCCTTAGAATTTAAATTGTTATTATTATTGTGAAGTATTTTTCTGTAAAATTTGATTTTACTTTTATCATTCTATTCGAAAAATCTATCTTAAATCAAATCATATTGAAATTTTACTAATAAAAAATGTTATAAATAAATTACAAAATAAGGAATTTTTGATTTGTTTAATAAAATATCTTGATTTTTTTATTATAATGACATATATTTATTATAATGATAAATATTTGTTAATCAAAAAAAAATACATATTCATATAAAAATTAATTTATTTTCAAATTTCACTCATAAAAGTTTTCATTAAAAATTAAAAGTTTTGAATTTTTAATTTTTTTCATCAAATATTTATATTAATATAACATATATTTATTATACTGACAAATATTGGATATTAAAAAAAAACACATATTTTGTATAAAAATTAATTCCTATTAAAATTTTAATCACAAAAATTTTTGTTGATAAATTTTAAAGTTTTGAATTTTCAATTTTTTTTATCAAATTTTTCATTTATATTAATATAACATATATTTATTATTCTGACAAATATTTGATATTCCAAAAAAATTATATATTTATTATAAAAATTAATTCTTATTGAAATTTTAATCACAAAAATTTTTGTTGATCTAATATTTAAAAAAATGAATTATAATTTTTATCAAATTAACATTTATATTAATAATATTAATAACTTTTTATAACAAAATATATAAATAAAATATATGCTATTGCATTATTCTTGTAAAATACCTTAATTAGATGTTAAACTAATTTTCTACTATATTATATAAATATATATATATATATATATATATTTATATATATATATATAAGTAACATTTTTATAACAAAAGTAACCTCTTTCTATCCACTGTTAGATGAAAGCCTTATTGCAAAACTTCATTATAAAAGTTTCAATATATTTTTATATATATATATATATATATATATATATATATATATAGTAACCTCTTTCTATCCACTGATAGATGAAAGCCTCTCCCAAAACTTCATTATAAAAGTTTCAATATCTTTTTCTATATATATATATATATATATATATATATATTTGTGAATAAATATAATCATTAAAAAGACATTTTATTTTTTACAAAATAGAAATTAAAAATGATGTCATTTTTTCATTCAATATAAACTTTTCTCACATATTCAATCATATTTCATACTCATGTCTAAGATTTATGTTAAATGTTAATCTCTCTTTTTATTAAACACGAAATCAATCGTTGATTATTATATATATATATATATATATATATATATATATATATATATATAACATTAGAACAAAAAAAGGAAAAGGCGTTGAATTACTGTCAATAATATAATTTTGTCACTTATATATATTCAGAATTCTTAATTGTATACAGGTATTTGTGTGTCGAAAAGAACATAAAAATTAATTTAGACAAGTGGATTCGAAAATAGTAGTTCATCTAAATCGTGACGCAGCGAATATAGCTGTACAATTTATGATACAATAAAATGTATACAAGTTCATTATCTCATTATCTGGTTTTGCAAGAGATAAACATATTTAAATATCTATTTTTTATCTCACAAAAAATGTCTGTTTTACTTAAGTTAATAACCGAAATATCGTAAACGAATTTTATGATTGTCTTAATAACAAATGTGGATTATAAAAATATGTTTTACTGCCAAGTGAGAAATAAACAATTTAACAGATATAATAAAAAATCAGTAATTTTGTACCAATAGTTCGTGACTTCCGTTTAATTCATATTTAAATAAATATATATTTTTTTCGAAAAACTATAAGCAATAAAAAATATTTTATATTTTAGTATAAATTAATTGAATTGGAAAAAATTATATACATATACATATATAATTTGAAATAACCTCCTTTCTTGAAACCGCATATTGAGACATATATTTGATTTATGTCTATACCAAGGCCAATATTTTGATAATAGTAAAATTTAAATAATATGTAGCACTAAATATACTAAAATAAAAATCAAATCAATTGTAATTATAATCGCTAATGTGGTTGCAATAATCGAGGTTATATTATATATAATATATAATTATGTTTTGTATATTTTTAAATTAACTCTATACAAACAAAAATGTCCCCACTATATAAAAAATACTCTCTTATAAATTATAATACAATGAAATCTGTTTTAAAAACAGTTATTTGTTGATTCAATATTTTAATAATAAATAAATTATTATTATTAAAAAAATCAGTTGCAAGAAAAATATAGCTGACAAAATTATAGAATATTTTTATTTAGCTTTAATATTTTTTCCCCAAAAAACTAAAAAAATAACATACACTTTTAAACCTATTACATATTACTATATAATTATCTATAACAATATTTTAATAATATATCAGTAAAAATAAAAAATAATAAATTTGTAGTATTATTATTTTTATGACTAAAAAAATTATTCGTCCTTCTTCAGAAAAAACTGACCTTGAATATTCTACCTATTATTATTTTCTCGAATATTGAATTAATATAATATTATAGATATATAATATAATTAGATGTTATTATTAGTTTTATAAAACGATAGCATCGCTATCGAAATGCGTATTAGATTATTGATATTATAAAGAAATAAAGTGAAAAATAGGGTATTATTGAAAATTATCTAATATCTTGATTATTCGAAGTGATTATTCAATCAATTTATTATTATAATTTTTTTATAAATTTTATATATATATATATATATATATATATATATATGTAAATATTTATGTTATTAAAGTAAGAGAAATTGCAAAAAATCTATCTAAATATCATATTTTTCTTCGGAATATTTAATAATTATTTATTAATTATTTTGATTGTAATATGAACTGAAAAAAATTAGAATACTCAACTCTCAATATAAAAAATCTCTTAAAAATAATTTACAACTTATGATGAAAAATACTACTAATTTTCAAATATACTCTTTTCTCAATAATTAATTTAATAGTAATTGGAATCTAAAAGAGTTTATCTAATAATATGAATAAAAAATACATATTAATAACCAAAATAAACAATAATTATTTATTCGACACTTTTGTATTACATCATGTGGTTTTAGAATGAATGATTATCGCAAAAATATTTTTTTATTCTTATATTTTTTTATTTTTTAACGAGAAACATAGCTTCTAATTTTTATTCTTATTATATATATAAGACCATCCAAATGTGACGCCTAGATGTGTGTTTAATTAAAAATAAACATGTGTATAAGGTAGTGTAGGGAAACATGTGTATAATTTCTTTTGTTTGTTTTTAATAAAACCAAATCTAGGCATTACATTTGGATGACACTATATATATTTATATATTAGGTCTGCCGAAAAATTTTATCCTTTTTTAAGTAAAAGAAAATAACAAATATTTATACTATTTATTAATATTTAATTAATAATTTGATTTCCATTAATATTAACAACTTTTTCCATCTTGAAAGAAGCTTTTGAATTCCTCTCCGATAAAATGACTCATTGTTGGGTGCTGAATCTCATCCAGTACCTTTTCATATCTTCATTATTTTTTTTATTTAAACAATTTTATAGAATCCAAAATAAATTATAGTCAAAAAGTGCTATATTTTAAAAATATGTTGTGCTACTTAAAACTTTTGTTATTTTTTCTGGGTTACTAATAAACATGTGACTTTGCGTTATCATACTCTAAGATACTTTCTTCCTATTACCAAGAACTGGATTCTTTTAACGATTATCATTCAAATTATCCAGTTATTGATAGTATTTTTCAGAATTAATCGCTTATTTTAGCTTTAAAAGTTTATAATAAATTGGCCCTCTCATATTACATCCATGTAGATAACTTTTTCTTTTCAAAACTTAAACTAGGTTAAGATGATGACGGAGTGAGTGTTCCAGTTTTGTAATACACTTTTTTCCTTGCTACATTTTCATATATAATCCACTGTTCATCACCATTTACAATTCATTTTTATCGTATGCAAGTAGAAACTAGAAAACATTTATACAATCCTGTCTATTCTTAGCTTTCAATTCATAAGATACCCATCTTACATACTTGAATAATAATAATAAAGAATAAAATGGATCTTCTTCCAAAATGATTCAAAGAATATTATCATCAATCAAAGAAGTTCTTCCAGAACGTGATCTTCTATTAAAATCTTCATTCTTAAATTTTTCGAAACATCTTCTACTTTCAAATACTGCATTTACTCCAAAAACTATTACCAAATTTCTTATACTTCTGCAGCATTCTTTTCTTATTGATATTAGTAAAGAAAACAGTGTTATAAATGAAATTTATCGATAGACATCCTTCTTTCACTATTCGTTGGTAAATACCAATGTTAAATACTTGTTTCAGTGTATGTTGAAGTGCACTATGCCTCAAAAATAAAATATAACAGTAAAAAGAATGAGTCATATACCTTTCATTAAAACACTTTTCTAGGTACTTAAAATAATTGTGAGTTAAATGGACAGAATTTTTTGGTAGACTCGTAAATTATACATGTATATATATATTCGAAAGTGCAAACATCAAAAAAAGTACAACTCATAATAATTACTGGTCAATTTAAAAATTTTAAAGCACTGATTTGTATATAATTATACAAATAATATGTTACATTCAAAAATTAATCGTCTTTTTTCTGAACGAAGAAAGTAGAACGGTTATTAATTATACAATAAACGTTTAAATACTTTATTTGTATCATTTAGTAACACATGTTTATTAAATTTTTCTAGTTATATAAATTATAAAATCATAATTGTCAATAATCTTAAATAAATTCTAACCTAATTCATGTGATTAACAATTAAATTATACTTAAATAAATATTATTATTTATTTATTAATTACGATATTCGAATGTTACTCAAAAAAAAAAACAAAAATATTAGTTTATTATGAAAGAAAGAAATGAGAACATATTAAATTATAATTTGAAACATGACTGAATTCACTTTTACTTGAAAAAAATACTAGTATGGACTAATAAATATATGGTAAACGTTTGTAATTAAAGTTTTATGCCATTTAGGGCAACTATTTATTTTATTAAAAATAAAATACCAAGTTCTTTATTTTTATATTACATCAAGTTGTGATATATATTATTTGTTAGTTACATAACGATTAGTTTTTAATTTTTATTAAAATATACAATAAAATAAATTTTAAATGTTGTTGTCACATAAGCCCGTAAGTCTATTTAATTTTTTTATTAGAATTTAGAATGTTTGTTTTAATTACATCAATTTAAATGATTTAAAAATGTAACTTATTAAATAACTTACCAGTTCATACAATTTATTTATATCGTTTCAAGCTCTTATGATTATATAACTGTATTTAAAAATTCGCAATTGGTGTTAATTTATTTTTAAATTATTCTGAAATTTAAAATTACATATATAACGTAATATATACATAATTATTTTCATTAATACCACATTAATTCATTTTACCTTTACACATCGTTTATTAACATAAATTTGTAACTAATTACAACAAACAAACAAACAAAATACTAAACTTAATAACGTTCACTTTTCAAGCAACACACAAACTTCTGAAACTGAAGAACTTGTCTAGTAAATATAAAATATGAATCGAATGATAATGAAACCTAAATATATTTAATAACATTGATTTCTTTTACGATAATCGACATTTTTTCTGCATTGAACATTGTAAAATGTAAACAAAAATTGACATTTTCGCTGAAGTACACATGTTAATTTTTATTCATATTAATGTTAAGGTCATTGATTTGTTTTCACGTACTGATCAGAAAAATCGATGTTTAATTAATTCTTATTGTTATTTTATTGTAAAATATATATTAGTAAACTAATCAAATAATTACAAGGAGACTGTCGAAATTTTACACGTTATTATATCAAACTATGTTAAAAATGTTAAATAATTATTCAATAACTATGTTTAAAAAACTGATCATTTAAAATAAATAGTTTTTTATTAACTGTACTTATATTTCTATACGACTATTTTATTTTATTTGTAAAAAATCAGATTTTCTAAATACCCTTTTGAAAAATTACTCTTGTATTGTTCCAATTACAAAATTCTCATTCGATTAAAAATAATTTAATTTCTTAGTTAAAAAAATAATTAAAAAATTATTGGCAAAATTTTAAATTTTAATTGATTAACTCACTGAAAAATTAATTATGATTTTAATCGTTTCTTCAATAAAATTTAATCTGCTAAAAGATATAAAAAAACGACAAAAATCTCATATTAATTTTTTTCTTTCCTTGCTTATTCCTTCTTCGAAAATGAATTTCTTTGTTTAACAAAATTGATCTACACATGAGATGAAAAATATGATTAAATTTATTTTATGACAACTATTTTACATATTTCTGTGAAAATAATTTAAAAATAATTATATTTCATTAATAATCATTTAAAATGACATTTTATTAAAAATGATTCATAATTTCTTCAAACAATATAATTTCATTTTTTAATTTTATTATTTTTTTAATTATTTGAGTTTTAATATTTTTTTACTATTTAATACTCATATTCAACTAGTATTGTGTTTAAACAATTTTGTATATTCAAATTAATCAATTTATTGATGACTATTAAATCAAACACAACTAATGATTAATTTATTGATCATTAATCACAAATTGATTTAAAAACTATTAGTTTCAGATCTATCATTTTATTAATTATTTGAAATATCTGACTACTAATAAAGTAATTGTAACTAACAATTAATTTAAAACAACTAAAAATTTAGTTTTTAGTCATCAATCGGATAATTTGTACCTTACTCTAATCGTATAATATATTATATGATTTTTTAGAGAAAATTGTATAATAATAAAAAAAACTTTCTGCCTTTTACAACTAACAATAAATATATATATATATATATATATATATATATATATATATATATATATATATATATTCCGCCTATATATATATATATATATATATATATATATATATATATATATATATATATATATATATACATATATACATACATACATGTGTCTGTGTATATATAATTCTATATCTTCAATTGAATATGTATAATAATAAATTACCAAAAACATAATTAAAATGCCATCAATCATTAATTAATTGTATATTATCTCTACATTATGACCAATAATTGACTGTTTTATTCAATTTTATCTACCTCAAATTGTTCTCCAAACATTTGACATGGAAACATAAATTTATATATTCGTTTTCGTCATTATCCACTTTCAGTTTTTCACGAAATTCATTCATTATAATTTTAAAAATATAATAATAATTCCGTACTTTCTTTAAAAAAACACACATTACATAAATTAACTCACTTTTTTACATCTTTATGTGAATACAAAACAAATTGAAAAGTCTAACTCAGGCACAATTACGAAAATAAAATAAAAAAAAAATAATACAATTCATGAATTCGAACATTTTTTTTCTGTATATATTATTATCGAAGCATTTATTAGGAAACTATATAATTATAGTATAATAATTTAATGCAAATTGTATTCGACTTGGAAACATAATATACACTGGCTTAAATTAATTACAGTATTTCGTATATACGTACTCTTATTTTTCTGAAATTAGATAACCACAAATTGAAATATATATAAGAAATTAAATTCTATAATGTTTACGAAATTTAACGTACCTTTCTCAAGTAATATTTTCTTATATTTTATTTTCACTTAAAATTATAGTAAAACAATTTAAAATAGAACACTTTTAGTATCTAACCTAAATATATAGGATCATCTAAATGTGACGCCTAGATTTGTATTTTATTAAAAAAATACATGTATATAGTTTCTTTTTAATAAAACACTAATCTAAGTGTCACATTTGAATGACCCTACATAATATTCATGAATAGATAGGATAGAAATATAAATGACTTGACGTCACCTCAGTCACCATACTTGAACCCTATAGAACATCTATGAACGTAACTAAAAAAATCTTTATCAAAGCACAATATATAAAATGAGGATATTTTAAGAGGAAATTTCTTGGAAAAATGGGGTAAAATAACTAGTAATGTAACAAAAAAATCCGGTATACTCTATGCATAAGAGACTCCAAGTGTTATTAAATCCAAAGGCCCTCCAACTAAATATTAAAACTTCATTAATAGTTGAATTTTCTTTTTATTGGTTTTGAGTCAATACTTTTGTGTCATTTTTTGTACCTTGATTTTTATTATTTTTATTTTTTTCAAATATTTATTTTATGTTATTATAATTTAATAAATTTTAGTAAAAAAAAACAAGGTTTTAAATTGTAAAACACTTTTTTAAAAAAACTAATTAAAACTTTTATAAATTGACTGTTTTGTAAAATGTGAACGCTGAGTAAATACTTTTGTGACTAAATATATATATATATATATATATATATATATATATATATATATATATATATATATATATGATGCATGCGTTTAATAGATTTGAATTATTTTTTACATTCCTAGAATTCTTAAAAATTAAATTTTAATTGATATGAAATATTAATTATCCTAAAAAAATAAAGTACGCATACTTTTATCAATTATAATGTGTCTGATACCAATTTCTCTAATTATCAGTTTTAAATTATTATAGGAATAATTATAATGGCAATTTAATAATTGAAACATTTTTTCAATCTATCATTTTAATTAAAATGTTTTAAAATATATTCTGTAATTTCAAATAGACTCAGCCACGGGCATACATAGATATAATATATACAATAAATGCATGTAATATTAATAATACGCAATAATAATTGCAAATACGTTATACTTGATAATTAAATAATTTAGAACCTATCTTATATAAATAAATATATTATATATAAATGTGCACTAATTCCTGATAAATAGTATCAATTCAATTTTTACGAATGTTATTTTTCAAAATAATAACTACTATCTACTTAAAATCTTTTGAAAATATTTTACTATGCTTTCATATCTTTTTTGTTTTGCTTTAAGTCATATTAAATCATTTATTTCGATGATTAAAATTTGTAATAGAATATAATTTTATATATTTATTATTTAATTTGAATGATATCTAATTATAAAATCAAATTTTTGGAAAATATTAAATGACAAAGTAATTCGAATTATTTTCTAATAATTATTAAAAATGACCAATTATCTATATTATTAAAAAGAAAAAATGCAATTTTAATATCTCTCTCTCTCTCTCTCTCTCTCTATATATATATATATATATATATATATATATATATATATATATATATATTTATATGTAGGGTCATCCAAATGTGACGCCTAGATTTGTATTTTATTAAAAAGAAATTATACACATGTTTCTTTTTTATAAAACACAAATCTAAGCCTCATGTTTGGATGACCCATTATTTACATATATATATATGTATATATATATATATATATATATATATATATATATATATATATATATATATATATATGTATATGTATATGTATATATGTGTGTATGTATAAATAAGTATTGGAAGTTCCTTTTTTGCTAATCATTATGTTAAACAAATTTCGCAAATAAACATATCATTTAATCTTATCTTTTTATTTTTACTTGAGCTTCTCGAAGTTACATTTCATGTAATTATACTAATTGTTTACAAGGTTGTTATTTTATATTTGTTACTTTTTTATTTACCATCTAATGTTAGTATTTTTGTATGCAATTATTTTGTTTTCAAATTAGTTTAAGCGTTTAACGAACTCTTACTTATTTATATATATATATATATATATATATATATATATATATATATATATATATATATATATATATATATATATATATATATATATATAAATGTGTAGAAAGAGAGAGAGAGAAAGTGAACCAAATGATACTGAAGGATAGCTAACAACAGTAAGGAAGTAAATGTATGTCTTAATCCTTTAGTCTTAATTAAGTCACCTATATATATACGAGGATCGTTTGATAAGTATAGTAAAAAAATAAGAAAAACTAAATTGAAAAATTAAATTAAATTAATTAAACAATAAATAAATTTACCAAACTTATCAAACGACCCTCGTGTATATATATATATATATATATATATATATATATATATATATATATATATAAACAGGAATGATTGAAAAAAGATAAATCAATAAAAAAACACATATAGAATGTAGTAAACCATTTAATATAATTCGCAAATATTCTTCAGTATACAAAGAAAAAAAATTAATCTTTACTTAATATAAATGAATCACTCAATCTTAATACTACAAGATTTTATAAGAATCGAATATTCATTTCTTATTCACGTTATTTGCTTAAAAAATTGATGAAAATTCAAAATGCTTCGTCATCTTCGTCAAACCGCTTTGTTATAAAATTCAGTAATATAAATATTGTATATGCACTATAATCTGTTCAATTTGTAAATTTAAGGCTAAAACTTTTTCATTAAAAGAATAAATATAAAAAAAATTATTATTTTTCCTAGGATTGTCTGAATGAAATTGAAAACAAGTAAATTAATATTTAAACCCTTCAATTCGAATTGGGTCAACATATATAAAAATATAATTTTAAATTAACATAGTCTATCACTAAATTACAATAGAACAATTAATACAGTATTGAAACAAATCTTTCATTGAGTCTATTGTATTTGCTGTAATATAAATATTGATCACGAAATCTTAATGATCAGTTTATTCTATTTTTATCACTATTCAAAAATATGACTTGCATATACGTACATATTTATCTAGATAATTATATCGTTTTTAGCGATTAACATTTTTACATTTTAAAAAATTGGTATTGTTAAAATAATTGAATCGATATTAATTCTCTCTACTCATGCTTTAATCATTAAAATCATTCGCTATAACAAATATAAAAATTGACATTCAGTCCTTGTATTGAACTTCGTAAATGACACATATTATTACATATTAATAAAATAACAATGTTTAATAAAAACCTAATATGTTATTTTAATTCATACTAATTATAAAGAATAATGCATATGTATGCAATAAATTAATATTTATTGTTATACAATTTGTATTCTTTTTTATATTGTCACTAATTAATGTATCATTAAAATATAATAACATTTCAATTCAGTATTTTTACAGTTTATGCTTACTCACAATAGAAATCGTGATCTGCCTAATTTACAATTATGGCCAATGATTGTGGTAGGTTATATGTTTTTAGTTGTAACATGACAGTTATTTTTTGTACAACTTTATTCGTTTTTGTTGGAAAATTGATTCAGTCATATGAATTTTATGGTTTTTAGTTTTTTATATATGTTTCAATAATTTTTAACATTTATTTTAATATTATATATATATATATATATATATATATATATATCCCATTAGAAGCACACCCTCATCATCGCTCAAAAATATATCACTCACTCAAAAAAGATGCATTTTATTTATAAATTCAGTTGTGTGCTCCTGAGGGAACACTTTATAAATATATATATATATATATATATATATATATACACACTCTGGAATATTTAATTTAAAATTGTGTCAAAAATCTTTAAAAATAAATTAATTATTTATCTGAATACCAGAAAATGTTAAATAATCATTTATTATTCACTTTTTTCTCTTAAATACATTTCAGTCGCTATTCCATCTCATTATCAAAGCACTATACTATAAAATTCTGTATATATAAAAACTGTACATGCCATTTTTTACATTAATAAAGTATACATTTTATTCAATTATAGTTTAGTTAAATAGAAATATTCAATTCAAATATTTATAATTTACAAAAAACATATTAAGTCATAGATGATAGAGTGTTTAATAGCACTAATGACAAATCTTTCACTTTCTAGAAAATCGAGTATTTATAAATTGGATTTTTTATGAAATTTAATAAAACTGAATGAGAATAATGAACGGTTAGTATTATTAAACAGCCAAAGACTCTACAAAGAGCTTTAGTGTTAATAATGATGATGAGGAATTGTGATCATGTTTTAAGAAATTTAATCAATATGAATATCATGTAATTAATTTACTTTTGGCTTAATTGAAATTTATATAAATAATTTTTTTATTTTAAATATATATATATATATATATATATATATATAAATATATTTCAATAAATGATACTTATTTTATATTTGATAATAATTTTTATTTTTTAAAAATAAAATTCCATATATTGGCATATTTTACACAATTTTTAATTAAGCTTATAATTATTAGCCTCACCAGATATTAATTAATTTTTATTGTTTTTAAAAGTAAGTAAAATTGAGAAAATAATTACTTTTTTATATTTAAATTTTCATCAATTTATATTACAATAAAGAAATATTTTTATATTATAGGATTTAAGTTGAACTCGTATCATAACAACATATAATTTTATTACTAAATTACGATTACCTCGTGTAATTATTTTTAAAATAACTGCAAAAAAATAATTAATAATTCATTTTCCTAGAAATCGTATTAAAGTTAAAATCTTTTATTAAAAGATATATAATTTTTACAAAGAATTGATCAATTCAAATGAATAATACTTACTAAAAAATCTTTCGAAAAAATAATTTTCTCGAAATGTATGTTTTCATCACAACAAATTAATAATTGTCATTTTAAACAATCTTATTAATATTTATTCTGGTACCGTGACAAATTCATTTTATAAAAGTAATCAATAACCACTTATTCGTCGATTTGTATTTCTATAACCGATAGCCATTTTAATCAAAATGCTACTATGTAATAAAATCTAACTTAATAACACAACGATGAGATGGAAATTGAAATGAACTATAAATAACCATTAAACATGTTTATAATTTTTCTCTTAATACTGTTTCTATTGTGTATTTAATCACTGTTATTTTAAAATATTACTCAGATATTCTCATTTTTAGCATTGGAAAGAAAATCATATCTAATTGACAGATCAATTCAATTACTATCTTGTAAATTAAAATTTTCTGATTTGAATGCTCAAGAATAATTAATTTTAACAGATTTTTATCTCAATCTCTTTTAAATAGTAGATATCTATTTGAAAGTAATTTATACAGTGAATTTTATTTTCAAATACAATTAAAAATATCATTTTAATTAACTGCATAATTTTTAAAACAAAAACATAACTTCAAAAATGTATCTATAAAAAATACTAATAACTTTTAATAACAATACATTTTGTTGAAAAATATTCATTTCAGTTTAGGATTAAAATGTGTTGAACTACAAAAAGTCCTTGTTTTTCTTGAATTATATTTATTTTAATTTTGGAGATCTTAATAAATATTATATAGATTTAAAAAAAAATAATAAATAATAATTATTACTTTTGTGTAAATAAATGCAAATTTTCTTTATTAATTTTTGAATCGCAAAATTATCTATTTGTTGGATAATTTAATATCAATTCATTTTTGTACCTTTAATGATTCGATTTTTCAACATTATATTTGTATATATATATATATATATATATATTGCATGTTTGTATTAAAAAAAAAATAAGGAATAAAATCTGCACCTATTGTTTTCCAACTTAAATGTTACTGCATTTATGCGTTTAACTAATAATTCCATTGTATATTATCTCTCATAAAAATCAATGATGAAATTGTGAATTTAAAATAAATTATTACTAACGAGTATATTTTCACTATTATTAACTTATTTGCAATAGACAGAGTTGTAAATTGTAGATATTTCTATAATTAAATATCAATACATTCGTGCACACTATGAATAATCTTATGTGATCATATAAACAGATAAAATAAGCCTGTTAAACTTTCACTAAAGTTCATTTAGATGTTAATATAATTTACGATCGTGCCTTGTCGTGTATCCTTAAACGATTTATAATTTACTTTGAAACGTGTCGCAGTTATTACAATAGATATATTTGGTTAAAATTCGTTCATGAGTTAATTGAATATTTGTTTATAGTTTAAAAATATAATTATATATTATCTCAAATGAATAGGCGTATACTACTATTTCCAATAGATTATTAAAGATTTTGTCTCAGTTTTAAAACACGATTGATGAAAGTCTTATTTCAGATTATCTTAAAAATATTATGATATAAAACTGGTAATAAATTTTATAAAACATATAATTATTTATATTCAGGTTTACATATTATTATTTTTTTAATTCATATAAAGTAATTAACTCATATATAAATATATATATAAATTTCTCCAAATATTAAAAAGTCAAAATGATATAAAATGAATAAAGATTAACAAATTAATTTATTTCGAGAATAACATAACCTACATTTTCTGAACTAAACATTTATTCATATTTTACGTCAAAATTTATTAAAAATAAAATATGATTTAAAGTAAGTTTTTTTTATAATCTGTAAAATACATAAAACAGAATAAGATTACACAATAAAAATATCATTTAATATAATTGGATTTTAGTAAGTGGGTTTTTTACAACAAATGATTTATTCACTTAAGTTTCTATCATTAAAAAAAGTATTAAAATATAAATAAAATATTAGAAGTAGAAATATGGTATTCTAAAAATAAATTATGTTTTATAAAATCTATTTATATTTTAAATAATAAATCCAATTGAATCTAAATTAAAATACTATAAATTAATTATAATAATTGGTTTATATATTTAGAAATTGTTACAAAGAACATTTATGTTCAATGAACTAGTTTTGACAAAAAAAGTTTTATTTTATTTAATAGTAAAATATATTTTAAATTTCTTTTAAACACATTTCGTCCCTATATATATAAAAGTAAAGATCCTCAAATTGAGATCAAAAAATAAAAATATAAATTTTTAGTGACTAAATTTTATTATTATGTACATTAAAATATTTTTTATGAAAAAATTGATATTTAATATTTTGGGTTAAAGATTTTATTTTTATTTGAAATATATAAAATTAACCAACGAAAATGAATTTCAAATTAAAATGCAACAAATAAAAAATATCTCTGTTGTAAATGATATTCTATGAATTATTATGAATAAAAAAGTATTTTTTCCTCAGCACTTAAGTTATTAGTTATTTATTATTTTTATTAAAACCAATTACTAATTCTTATAAAATTATTTCTCAAATCAAGTCATTAAATAAAAATATAAATTATATTTCTTTATAACTCTATATTACATAAATTAAATTAAGATGATAATCATTTTATTTTCTAGACCTAAAGTAATTCTATGGTATTTTTATTACTTTTAGTTAATGACATTGAATTAAACGGAAGAAAATATTTAAATTAAATGTATATACATATGTAATTTGCCGAAAATACGATATATCATTAAATAAAATTAAAAATGTATTATTAAAATGAAAAATCGATATATCATTATACTATATATAATTATTATTTTGAGCCTATCAAATTTAGATAATGATACTTAAATATTCATGCTTTATAATTTTATACTTTACACAATGATACACAAAAAAAGAATTTACTTATGTGTTTTTATAAGTCAAATACTGTATCTACTGACGTATCGGTAATATTAAAATAATCTTTTTTAAATACTAATTTTCTTTTGTCTACAACATTGTTGTGAATAATAAACGTAAATATATTCTTCAAATGACGTGTATATATTAAATAAAAATAACACAATAACAGAAATGAAATACGAATAACTCGTTACACATGTAGTAACATTTTTCCTAAATTGTACACATGTTATGATAATTAAATTATTTCTTATGATAAATAAATCAGAACTGTAGTAAAATTAAAAATAGAATAAAATGGAATAATGGAATAAACATATATTTACATAAATTAAGAAATAATGATGTTTAGAAAATTAATGACTTAATTTCTTTATCTTTTTAAAATAATCCTATTACATTATGCGTTTTTTCAAATTGTGTAAGAAAATATGTGAATGGAGGATTAAATAATTCTCCTACATTATGTAGTTTTATTAAAAAGTATTTACATATTTTACAGTTTGATTTCTATTCATATTTAATATAGAATTATAAATTGTGTGTATAAGTGTTTTGTATGTATATGTACATAAAATTTAACAATACATTCTTTATGTATGTTAACAATTAATTTTTATTTTGTTAAAAACGAAATTCTAGTTTTTGATCTATATTTTTAAAACTATTTTTAACACTAATATATAATTTTATTTATTAAAATAATCATGTATTAACCTTATTCAAGAATTTCAATTTATATTTATTTCACTAGAACTATAATAATTATAAAATAACCAAATCTTCTGTATTAAAAATTGTTAAAAAATAAATATAATACCTCTAAAAATAAATTCGTTTATAACTTCTCAAACTGTTAATTATTTTTTTCTTATTTTAATTAACTTGTTTACAATTAAAAGTGATTTCAGTTTTTTTAAACATTAGTTTTAAAGTAGATAAAAATTAATATTAACTTGTAGAAAGTATTTGTTGTGTATTTTTTATAAAATGACCATTTAAAATAATAATTCAATAATTTTATTTAATATCATTTTATTAATTCATTCATTCACTTTTTAATATTTAATTATAATTATTTTCAATGTGATAACTATACAAATATATTCAATAATTCAATGAAATAAAAAAATATATTAAAAGTCATAAATGTTTATTATATATTTGAAATTATATCTATCTATCTTATCTATCTACATATATATACATATACATATATATACACACTTGAAATTTATAATATTAATTTCATTTACAAGAAATATCAGCTAAAAATATAAATTATATCATAGTTTACTCAATACAGTATAAAATTAAAAAAAAGTTAAATTTAAATAATGAAATATTATATTGCTATTAAAATTTATATACACTTGAAATTCAAAATATTAATTTCATTTATAAAATTGTTTAAAAATAAAAATGATATATTAGAATTTACTTATAACAATTTACAATAAAAAAAAATAATTTACTTCAACTCGATCATAAATGGAATGAAATAATAAAATTCTATACGAAAGATATCATAAAATATTTTTATATTAAAAAAATCAGTAATAAGCTGAAGTCTACTAACCGTTTTCACTCATTTTTTGCTTATACTATACATACTTTAAAATATACCTTTATATATTTTTACATAATGTAAATAATTTAAAATGAAATCTATATAAAATATCTCTACTTTGATAACAATGTATTTTTGTTTAAACATTTGTACTTATTCATTAGTATTTTTTAAATTTGATAAATAAAAATATTTTTTGCATAAACATATATTCATATTATTTGTAATAATTGTAGGAAAAAAAGCGTACTTATGTTGTTACTTGCCTGAATGTACAATTAATTTTAAAAAAATTTAAACTTTCTTCAGTACCAATTCAGTCGATTTCCATACAGTCACTTGTCAATTTAAACACTTAATGTATTTTAATTCACAATAATTTTATTTGATAGGCTGAACCACTCCAAAACTACTGATGCTGCGTTTATGACCCAGTGACCAACTTTGATTTAAAAAGAAAAGAATGTATTTTTCGTTACAATTGAATGAAGCTGTGACACCGGTGGTCGATGCAACAAGTGTGGAAAACGCGAATCGACTGACAACAGAATGACCGCGGCTTCTCACAAACCAATGTGCGTTATCCAAATGCCGGACACTCCGCGAATACTCCGGTATTTGTATATCAACACCTGTCGCCTAATTAATGCCACTTACTTGTAACTAATGTATTATTATCATGATTGCAACAATACGAATGACGATGGTTATAAGAAACACCCACTCGAATGTATTTTTTACATTCAATTCGACATACTTCATCTATTCAGTAATTAAGAAAATTTTTTCAACAAATAAAAAATAATAGCAAAAATTTAATAACTTATTTTAAATAAGTTTTTAAAATTTTAATTATCATCATTAAAAAAAATATTAAATTAAAATTTCATATTAATTACTCATGATAAATGAATATGGAATAAAATTAACTGATTTCTTTTTCTACTAAACAATGCTTTTATTCAATATTAAATACATTAACTAACCAAGAAACTCTCGATTATGAAATTAAAAAAAAAACGATTATACTTTTTATCTAAAAAACTCAATTCGTTAAAATATCCACCTCATAACTTACGATTTTTCAACTAAATAAGAAGGTAATTTATACAATTCCATTTTTATAAAATTCACAATTTTCCTTTTCAAAAAGTTAAGAAACTTCTGCTTTTAATGCTGTATTACAATTAAATTATTTACCATGAAAGTGGTTATTCAGAAACAAAAATAAATAGAAATCTGATGATATGGATAATATAAGAGATGAGAAAGAATACTACATCCTAAATTTATTATCTTTTCTCTTATCATTACTGAAACAATTGGCCGAGGGTTATCATGCAAAAATTATTTATTTCGATAATTTTCCACAGTTAATTGTTTTTATTGTAATGTATTATAAATTATTTGTATATAAATTAATTATACCATTTCATGTAAATGGCAATTTTTCTGTCTAGGTAAATTTGTGAAAAACTTAATTGTGGGTAAATTTTTATTTAATCCAATTAATTTAAGTAAATTTAAAATCTATATTTTATTCTCTTCTAATGCTATTTTCATTTTCACTTTGTCTTCTTCAACTACTTTTTGCTAAAAAATAACAATTTGTATGTATAAATGAATGTACGAATGTATGCATGCATACATGCATGAATTCATGTATGCATGAATGCATTATTGCTTTAATGTATGCAGGCATGCACGCATTAATGCTATAAAGCAATAATGAATTCATGCATGCATGTATGTATGAATGCATGTATGCATGCATTAAGCATTTTTGCAATAATGCATGCATGTATACAATAAAGCATTAATGCATGCATGAATTAAGCATTGTTGCATTAATGCATACATGAATTCATGAATACGTGTGTACGTGCGTGTGTGTGTGTGTGTGTATGTGTATGTGTGTGTATATATATATATATATATATATATATATATATATATATATATATATATATATATATATATATATATATATTTTAACCATAAAAATACCATACCAAATTTTTAAACTGCAAAAATTTTGGATTTGTTTCAGTTTTATTAAGTGAATCCAAATATTGTTTCCTCAAATGTAATACTGTATCAATATGAGTTTTATGTTTTAAAGCTAAATCTAATGCTCTGTAAATAAAATAAAAAAATACTTAAAATATTATTTTTGTAATATTATTTCAATAACCCATACCTGTTCCACATATGCATATTCATGTTATAAGCAATAGCTTGATACACAAGACCATTATGCAGCAATAATGATTCTGCTTCATATAAAGAACCATTAAGAAGAGCTGCTTCAGCTAATCTTTGAGATTTATCTGTTTGATTCTTTAAAAAAAATAATTATTTAACTACAAATGAATAAAATAATTTTTTAATAAATATATTACCATAATGTGCTGAATAAATGCAACTTTATCAAATTGTTTAACTGCAGCATATGCTTCTTCAGCTATTTCCAAATTTTTTGCGCGTGTTGCTAAGGCAGCTAAACATGCCCAAGATGATTCTTCCTAAAATAATTTAAGATGAGCATTTATGCAAAAATAATTTTTTTTATTTTATTTTTTATACCTGAAGAGTTCGGCATAATTTCAATGCATTGCTCCATTTATTTTGTATGATAAGAGATTGTAGTGTCAATATATACGGAGATATTAATATACTTATAGGAGAACCATCACTTCTTCTTACACACACAGTCGTACCATCAAATGAAACAATTAATGGATTTCGACCAAGTGGAAACGAATCTTTTTCTGAAGATGTTAAAGCTAAAAGCTGAGCACTATGACATGCTGCTGCTGGACAATACCATACAATAAGATGTGTATCTTGTATTACAGCTAACATATTTGTTTCAGTATGCCAATATATTGATTGAATTTGAGAACCTATTAAATAAATTTACATTAGTCCATATTTTTTAAAAAAATCAATCATTTCACTTTATTCATAATTAGAATACGCACACACACACACACTTTAAATTTATACCTAATTTATTGAATTGTTTTATTCCAAAGTTTTTCACAGCAATAATATAAATATCTTTATTAATATCAACAATTATTAAATGTCGATCATTTATAAGACCGGCTTGATTAAGAGATATTTCTATAATAGATAAATTATGTCTAATTTGTGAAACATTATCAGAGTTTGAACGATTAGTTCCAATTTCAAAGATATTAACAACTAAAAAATTAATTATATTAATTTATGATATCATTCAATTTCAATAAAATCCTATACAATTTCATTACCTTTATTATCTCCATGATTTCGTATTGCTAATGTATCAGATGAAAGAGAAATACATTTACGACTCAAACTACCAGGATTTAAACCTTGCCATCTAGGTGAACTAATAAGTCTACCCTGATAGTTATAAATATTTACAGATGATCGTTCAACAATTGCAAAGCATCTAAAATTTAAATGGTATTGGTTCACATATAAAGATAAATGAACTAAATATTCATACATGTTAATAAATTGAAAACTGCGATTAAAATAAAAAAAAAACTTTCTTTTAATTATATTAAAGTGAAAGAGCAATAACAATTTCATTAAAATAAATGTAAAATTGATCACTTTTATTGTTAAAATATTCTTTTTATTATTATTTTAATAAATTATTTTCATAATTAAAATGTTATGTTTATAATTATGGAAATTATTACAATGTACTTACTTTTCACTTAAAAGTATATTGCATATAGCTCTTTCTTTTAAATCAACTATTACAGGAGTATTCCAGTTTTGTGTTACATAAATATGGCATTGAGTAGGAGTTGAAACTACTAAATGACCATATGCCAAAGACAAATGGATTACATGTTCTGGAAAATCTAAATGTTCTTCATTCTCATTGGTAATATCTTGTACAGTTACAGTTTTACGACTTGTGACTGTAGCTGTATATTGCTTCCATTCATAAGATCTAAATTACAAAAAAAGAAATTAAAATGCATTCTAAGAATTAAAATTTTAATTATTTATAGCATATTATTTTATATTTAACAAAATTAAAAATTATTATATATTAATAATATGGAAGAAATACAAACCTTCCAATTATATGAGCAAACAAAATTTGACCATTAGAACATGCTGCACATATTTGAGTTCCATCACTTGACCAAGCCATATCATATAAACTTCCTGTTTGTAATTTATGAAAAGAACGAGACCACTAAAATATATTAAGACAAAAAGTTGATAATAAAAATATCATAAAAATGTGATATACAATAATAATACTAAATAAAGATTACAAATATCAAATTAAATAATCGGTAACAAATATCTATTATCATATCGCACTTACACCTGAAAAATCACATAAACGAAGTATATTATATGCACCGACAGCAAAGAGATCTCCTGTCGTTGACCACACTAAAGATGAAATAGGGTAATCATGCAAACTACTAGTATATAAAGGTTGCCCTAATGAATCCCATACTTTATAACGACAATCTTCTCCTCCAGAAATAATTAAAGTATTTGTTTCATTCCAAGCTACTTTCAATATAAGTCCTTCATGTGCTTTCCACTATAATATTTAAAAATACTTATTACTTCTTAACATACAATATTAATATACTTCAAATTTTCCATACTATAACATTTATCATTAACCACTTTTTTTTTAATAAATTTATAAATTTCTTTTATTACCTTTAAAGGGCTAGTGTTTGGTATTAATGATCTAATACACAACGATCGTCCTAAAGTATACAATACAGCTTGATTATTTGGAGCCCATACAGCACTATAAATAGGCATTTCACAAGTCACTAATGTTGAACGTAACATTCCACTACGTGACCAAATTTTTATTTGCCCATCTTCACCGGCTAATATTTTTTATGAAAATATTATTTAAAATAACAATTTATAAATATAAATGAAAAAAATATTTTAATAATTATTTTATCTACCCGTTAAAAATCCAGATGCATCACTAGACCATCTTCCAACAAGTGCTGCACCCTTATGTGCATCAGCAGATCGTTCTATACGACCTGAACGACTAATCAAATGAAATTTACCATCAGTACTTGTAATCAAAATATTTTCATTATGTTTATTAATAGCAGAACCACTAAATTGTGTAGGCCAGTGCATATCTAATGCAACTAAACTCTGAGGTAGTTCACATATACGCACTGCTTCTTTATTCATAACATTCCATCGTAAAAGCTGATGATCATCCCTTATACATTTATATAAATCATTTTATTCATTAACATGTTTAATAAATATATTCAATTCGATTTTATACATTATGAAAATACTTACCCACACGAATATATTTCTTCTGTATTATTCCAGCCTACACAACATGCTGCCTCACCGTGTTTTGTTTCTTGAGTTAATGATATTTTTAACTGCATTATACTAATATAATTTCACTGATTTTGAAATTTGTTTAATTGTATTTTATATTCAATTATTATAAAAATATATTTTATAATATACAAATCTTAAATTTTTATCATAATTTCAATTATTCTATATGCATTTATTGAATCAAAATATTTAAATATTTATTTCAAATAATATTTTGAACTGAATCAGTGAACTCACGACTGTAATGTTTTATTTTTATTCGTTAATATAATATAGATAATAAATTAAAAAAAATAACTGACACATATAATTCATATCTTAATTTCGTTAAATATATTATTCAAAAAATATTATTTGATTACTTCAATATATTAAAAAATTACTTGTAATAAAATCCATTAGAAAATAAAAATAATACATATGTTCACATCAAAATGTTTGTTATGGACACTGTTGCTAGGCAACACATTCAACATTCAAAACAGGTGATAATTTTGCTGCAATTATAAACACAATTTTTAATTAGGCATATATTTATATATATATGCTTTTTGAAAAATTATATTTTAATTCTTTATCATTACTAGGATTACATTAATATTCATTTTGTGTTCTATATTTACAAATATTCATTCAAATGTAAGTATTATATGCATAGAGAAAAGTAAGAGGAATCAAAAGTAAAAAGACCTTAATCTGAATTATTTCTAGTTATATAATATTAAGAAAATATATATTTCTATTTGATAATAAGTAATATAACTACTTTATGTCTAGCATTATTTAAAAATAAAATATAGATATTATTACTGAAGGATTATTTTACTATTAGAAATATAAATTTTAATATAAATACTGTTTTTACTTTTTGAAAAATAAAACTATTTTAATTTAAATCTTATCTCAATTTTTCATAAATGTTATTTTGATACTCCAGTTGAAGCTAATTTTAATCATTTTACAATTTAAAATATTTTCTATTATCATATATTATGTTGTCAAGTATCTCCCTTCCGCTTTTTTTTTTTTTTTGTACATAGCTAAAAGACAAGAAGGCGGAAGGAGATATATACCTAATATATATATATATATATATATATATATATATATATATATATATATATATTTATATAATTTTTCAAAATATAATTTCTTTTATTACAAATAAATCACCTTTCTTAATTACATCTAAAATACATCATTGTAGAAATTTCAATACTTATACAATTAATCAAAATCATAGGATAATTAATTTAAAAGATATTAAAACTATCCTTAAATTTATTCATAAATATATAAATACATAATCAAAGTAAATTGAGATAATTTTTGTCTTAAATTGATTTCTATTAAAAAAATATAACAACATCTCTCTCAACAAACTATACATAAAATATACCACTTCATAACCCATTACCCTTAAGGAACACCATATCTCCTGCCCTTGATAGAAAGTAGTGCTGCATGTTAAGATTTCACAAAACTTGTAATTATCCCTTTCGCTCAAAAGGTTACACGACCCTGGTCTACAATAATAATTATACTTACATTTTATGCAACGTTTGTTAAAATGAAAAATAATTGCTTTTATTATCCAGAAGAGTACTAAATATGTATAATCAGTTTCTTTTTAATATAATTGAGAATAGCAACAATGACCTATTGTCAATAATAGACAAATGCAATAATTAATTATACATTTATTTAATATTATATATTTATTTAAATGAATATTTTTTTTAGTCTGTACTTAAAAAGTTATCAAGGAATTCAATTTTTCCAGTCATCCATTTCAATATTTGTACAAAAATAATTTAATGCAAATACATATATATATATATATATATATATATATATATATATATATATATATATATATATATATAATATTAAATATGATAAAATTATACTGAAAGAAATTAAAATCTTAAAGACTGAAGTAAAGTATATTCATTATTATTCTTATATATGTATAATAGGATTCATTTACTCTAATTACAAAAAAAATTATAAATGTCCAACAATCATTTCTAGTCCACTTTATTCCCTAATTTTGATTTCAGTGGTAATGCTAATAATATATTATAAAATCTTTCGAACATATTATTACTTTAAAATCAATATTTAAAAATATAAAAATATCTCCGTTTACTGTAATATCAAGGTTTTTTTTATTTCCAAACATAAAATAATAAATCCATTTTTATTAAGTATTTTAAAAACATATTGTTAAATATCTATTAAATACACAAAATTACTTCCGTAATAAATTTATGTTTGAAGCACGGATATATAATACTAAAATCCAATATTAAATAATAAAATATAAAAAAAGGAAATTTCAGCAAAAGTGTACGTTAAACATTGTCAGATAAAAAATTTAAATGTTTTAAGTTTACATACCTTTTTGACAAAGATAAACATGCTTCATATATTACGCTTATTTATAAAACGTTTCAAATAGTACATGATGTATCTGTCATACAAACTTGAAAGGAACTGAATAATCGACCATTTGGAGAAAAGCCAATAGTATCGTATGAAAATAAAAATTTTAACGATAAAGAATAAAATGATTTTAAGTAACGTCAAGCAATAAAAAAATCACGACTTAATACAAGATCATAAATTTACATTAAATATTATTAATTGATTTTCAATTCTAAAACTACATGTAATAATAAAATAAATATAACGCAAAATGTATTTATGTCATTTTATTGATAATTCAAAGTAATTTAATTTTTTCTTGTTTTCTAGATAACAATCATACATTTATATCTTATTTATATTATGATTTTCAAAACAGATTTCACTAAATAGTTCTTTCCAAATAGGCTTAACAATAGACTCAGTATAAAATTATGATAACATAACACACTTAAAAATATATAAAATTAGAAACTTAATATTATTCATAATTTGTTTCGTCCCATTCTTTTGCTGTCTTCACATACATTGTCTTCACACGTTTGAAAAATCTGTAAATGAAATTTTACTTAAAAATAAAATTTCATATCTATATGTATACTAAATAAAACTATGTTAAATATTACAGATTTTAAAAAAAACTAGCAAAATTTGTATTTTTATAAATAATAATAATGTTATATTTTGTTAAAAAACAATGAGTTACTAATAGGTGGTCTTAATTAAACTGAAGGATAAATGATAAAGAACAATAAATGATAGTAAGCAAGCAAATATATGTCTAAACTATTCAGTTTCATTTGAGCCATCTTATATAAAGAGTTTGTCATATACCAAAAAAATTTTTAAAAATGTTTGTTGATGGTTGATCTAATAAATAAATCTGATGACCATTTTATTTTAATTTCAAATTAAGCAAAAAAAAATATTACGTTGACTTATGTTAATGATTTAAAAAAAAAATTTTTAGTAATATAATAAAATTAAAAACCTTAAAATATTATTGTTATTTAATTGTTTTAGAAATAAAACATTTAATGAATAATAATATCTACGGTAACCCAAATGAGACTGAAAGGTTTAGGCATACATTTACTTCCTTACTATCATTTAGTATCCTTCAGTCTCATTTGGACTACCTATGTATGTGTGTATGTATATATATATATATATATATATATATATATATATATATATATATATAGAGACTAACTATTCTTAAAAACACTAGTAATGAAATTGGGCTTTTTAATGTTTCTATAAACATTCTAATATTTTTATTTTTCTCCTCCTAACAAAATTTATGTAAATTTAATTTTATTACCAAAAATAATATATTTAATAAAAATACGAAAAAAAATATCTGAATAAGAACATAAATTGTCATTATTATTCTTTAAAATTTTATATTTTCGTTTTACTATTTCGTAGCATATTTCTTAAATTTCATTCGCATTTTCGTTACATTGCCTAAATTAGATACTGACAAATTTCTTTCGAAATGCTTGTACATGTTTACTTAAATGATACCAAAGAATAAATATAGACTAGTATTTTTCCACTCACAACCTGTATTTCCATTTCCACCTACAAGTTCTTAGTAAGACTGAATTCTGGAGTATATAATATTGTGACAGTATTTCCATGAAACTATTTTTTATCAATTTTATCATAAGTTTTAAATCCTTTACTTATACTATATTATTAGAGAAAATTTTTCAGTGTTAAGTAATATTACATTATTTAAGATCTTCACGTATTTTTCACTTCAAATCCTTTCAAACAGTATAATTCAAATAATATTACAAAATCTTCACAGATTTCTATCTAAACAATCTGGTTAATTCAAACTAACAAGAAATTTGAGTAAATTTTTAATCCCTTGTTATTTTAAATAATTTCTTTTGTTCTCCTTCGTTTTGAAAATATTCTCAGTAGAAAAGTGTTTTTTAAGAAATATTTTCGACATTAAACATAAATATTTATGACAGTTTCAAAATTTATGATATTTTCTAAGAAATATAATGTTTTGTTTACATACACTAACAACTAATTTCATCATTTCAAAAAGAATTTTTAAAATTAAAACAATCCATATGTTTGTTTTAATTCAACTAAAAATGTTATTCAAATTAAAATAACTTTTCTTGGCATTTATTTTGACAAACCTGCAATTTATATATTTACAAAAGTTCACTTTTATATTGAATATTTTTTTAAAAAAAGTCAGTGCAACGATGTAAAATCATTAAGAGGTCAAAGCACTGAATCTATTTGCAACTGCGCAATTTGTTAAATGTATATTTACTTCTTAAATGTATTACTAACTTATGTCATCTTGAGCTTGAAACGCATTTCATATTTTAAGTATCTTAACTTTTTCATATTATATGTTTCACAACATGCATCTAAATTATTTTATTTACCTTTTTAATGATCCATTCACATGTCATCGTACATGTAAGCACATCATAATTTCAAGGAAATTTTATAACGAAGTACTAAACAAATCAATAAAGATATTAAATAAGAAAATACATTGAAAACTTTATAGATCATTTTTAAATTTAAAATTAAAATATATAGAAGAGAATACATTTTGATTTTGATTTTAAGTAAAAAAAAATATATTTTTGATATGCTATAAAAATAATAATATTTAACACCATAGGAATTTTAAAAAATTCAGAGAGTTAAATGTTATTATTTTTAAAGAATATAAAAAATATCACATTTTTAACTAGTATATTTATTGATTTGTATTTTAATTCTAATATTAAAAATGATCTAAAAAGTTTTCAATTTATTTTCATAGTCAATATCTTTTTGATTTGTAAATCACGTATCATCAGAAAATGTAATGTCATTTTTAAAAAATGTACAAAATAAATAAATTTAACTAAATTTTATATTTTTCCCAAAATAAAAAAGTTTTATAAAAAAATATTATTTTTATTTTAAATATAGTATTCACATAAATATAAAGATCTTGTTATGTTATAAATTTGAATACTTTTGTAAGATTTTTACATTTAATTAATCCTTTTAATATATCTTATTTTACAAAAAAATTTATTGAAGATAAATTAATATAATTTATTTAATAACACCAAAAGAAATATATTTTTTAATTCAAAATATTTGAAATAAAGCAAATATTACAAATGTAATTAAAACTTTTTTTATTATGAAAATTATATTTGGAATTTATAATATCGTACTATTTATTAATAAAATCAAATCAAAAGTGAATCTTCGATGATACATATAATTCAAGGAATATTTTTAAAGCGATTAAATAGAATTATTTAAATATTTTTCGACATAATTAATTTTACAACAAACTCGTGTAACTTTTGTATATGAAAGTTTTAGACAATTTTAAAACGTTTATCTAACAAGCTAATTTATATTCAATGTCTATATGAATTTAATCAATTATACAATGTTCTGTTTAACAAATCCACCGTTTGTTTAAAGTTCAGTACTTATTTTAAGAAACGTTAATTCCAATGTAATTTTTTATGTAACAGAGTTCGTTTATTTAAGAACATTTCTCTTAATAACAGAATTTAAACATTCGTAAAATATATAATAAAATACATACCCACACACATTCTAAAGAGATATAATGTACACAATGTTATATATAAAAAAATATTAAAATATTTACAGAAAACAATAAGATTTTTTACGAAATGTATATATATTCTGAGTAATTATTTCATATCAGAAATATGGATAGAGTGGTTTGATTAAAACTCCTTTCTCTTTAGCTACAGGTAATTAAACCTTCTATAAGAATTTGTAAAAATATTTTATATAAATTTTGATAACGTGAAAGTTAATATACTTTGAAGATAATTATATCAATAAATCAAAATAGACTATTATCAATTGTCTGTGATATTTAAAAAAATAGATTGTTATATTTCAGTGTAACGAATTATTTTTATTTTCTATATTTCAATAAATCATGTAATTAAATTTCTAATTATAACTCAATTTACATTTTAAATATTCTAAAAATATATCCTTTAAGTTATAGTTATTAATTTTAAAACTATATAAATTATAAAAAATATAAAATTATCATAAGTATTTGTCTATTAAATATATATTTTTTATTTGTCTATTAAATATATTTTTCATATTGATGTAGATAAAATAACTGCATGAATTTTATAAAAACGTTTTCTTTATTTAGATAAAAAAATATATAAAATTTGAAAAATTGCTAACATATAGATAAAAAATAATCATTTTCATTTTTAAATCTTAACAAATGAAAATTATATAATTTTCTATTGCTTCGTATAAACTCGAGGTAATAGAATTATTTATTTAGGCTTTTAAAACTCTATTAAACGAAAATAAAACCTAAAACAAAGCTTTTATAATTGAATTAAATATAATATTTTATATCATTAATAAAAAATGATTATAAATTATATAATATATTGATATAGATATGTATATTTATACAATATTCTAAGCGAGATTTTCTTGGATCTGGAAAAAGCAATAACTTTTTATTCCTACATAAATCTATTTTAATCCGGATACATAAACATGTCTCATATATTGATGTAATCAAATCAAAACTAGATAGTGATTTCGCATTATAATGATTTCAGTTTTTTTTATGACCACTGATGGGGGGCATTAATAATTTTCATAATTTTTATTAACCTATTTTATATATAGCTAGATTGTATCAAAAAACGTTCGTTAAAATTTGAAAATCTGCCAAATGAGCACATCTGTTAGCCAGCTGAGCTCTAATTTTCTAATGTACGAATGACGACCAATCCATTTTGCATTTCTGAATCTATGTCAATATTTTCAGAAATGTTGCAATTTTTATAATAAATTGCGTAGTTCAATTCTATTTAAAGATTAAATGTGAACAAAATCAAATCACTGATCTATATAAGAACCAACAAACCTAAATCTAGTCTAATTAATCACCACACTGAAAGATAAACAATCTGTCTATTTTTATACAATTGTCATGGGAGTTAAATCTTTTTTTAAATAACTTTGTAGATTCTTATATAAATTCATTCACATATATTTTTCATTCATTAAAACACTAAAGATACCAAATGAATTTTTAAAGGACGATGTAAATGAATATTGAATTTAATTTTATGACATATTATTTTATCAAAGGAAATTTATTTTAATGGAAACATTATAAAAAAATAGAATTGTTGCTCAAGACCTAAATATATCAACACTATTTTTATAAAAGATTAAGTTAAAAGAAATGCTGCAATTATTAAATACTTGGCAAAACATTTTAAACTTATACAATTTTATAGTTTTTATAAAACATAAATTTAATTTAAAATATTTATAAATGTAATTATATATATATATATATATATATATATATATAAATGTTTCAATTCTGATCTGAAAACAACATTCTTTAAATTTCAAAAACATTTTTAACCAATACTTTGTTTATAAAAAATATATTTAAAAATCTGACGATTACTTAACATATTACTTAATTAAATTTAAACTAACATTTAAAATATATACATTTTATTAAAAATCACTAACTAAATTAAATACATAATGGAAAACAAGTAAATTATTTTTTATTTAATTTTTTTTTTTATTTTTATGGAATGAAATCTTAATTTTTTCTTCAATTTTTTCAAAAATCTTTTATGAACAATTTTAATTTTTTATGTATTTCACACAATCAAAAAAAATATATAAACTATGTAGGTAATTTAATAAAATTATTACTTTAACCTGCTAACAAATGATTGGTATTTTTTATTCATATAAAAATCAGCATTTCCTAATATTTTATTAAATTCTCATTGGATATAATTATAAAACTGTTCCCAAATATCAATTGTTAGTATAACTTTTGCACATTAAAAAAAATATAAAAAATGTTTCAAGTTTCAAAGAAAATCGTTAAATTATTTCTCTGCTCATTTTAAAAAATTGGCAGACTTGAAAACAATGTAAACTATCTTTCATATATCAATAAATTTTCGAAATAGAATTACGTTTTAAATAAATATATAAATAAATATAATTCATAAACTAGTTATACCAAAATATGTCTCTACGTCAGAAGATATATGTTACTATTAATATATCTAATTTTTTGACTTAAATCTCGTAAACAGGGACATAAAACTTAAGTTATTTTAATGACGTTATATCAGACGTCTTTAAATTCAAGATGTACACGCCTCGTTTCACAAGGAAATATTTTTTACTTTGATGATAGATACGCTTAATGTATCATTTAATTAAAAAAGAAAAAAAATGTGAACGAAAATTATTAGTTTATTTTTCGACATCGGATGTTATTCGTAATATGTTTTAAGGTGAGATCCGACAGGTTTGATTCAGACTAATTCACGTAGAATATTTTAAAGACATTCGAGTTATGCGAAAAATGTATCAATGTGACATTCGTAAAATTAAATTTATTTGAATTTTTAAACCATTATAAGAAAAAGTACAGTTGATCAACAGATGTTTATTTTCTTTTCAATTAAAATCGTCTCGAAATAGACTACAATGAACATTATAACAGTAGAAAAAAAGTACATTTGTTACATTGACAGCTTACATTTCAAAGTGTTAGTTTTTGTTGACATACAGTTTTGTTTGTCATCGGAAAATCCTTTGACACATTTTGGCAAGACAAACGGTATTACGTTTTTTATGAAATAAATATGTTTTTCTGAATTTTCGTTTATGCAGTTTATTCACCTATTTAAAATATCAATATTTTCTTTATGATGCTCTAGTAACAGACTGTTAGTTTGAACTATTTTTAAAATAAAATATATATGACTATAGCAAATATTAATAATGTTTTTTAAAACAATATACATTTCGAAATAATGTACGAAAATATGCACAATAGTTAAAATATATATATAGTCAAATGCAATGTGTATTTTATGATTACAAAAACAAATTTATTTTTATACGATTTTTTGGTCTGCAATAAATAAACAAATGTGTGTGTGTATGTATGTGAGTATAAACTTTGTGATTAAAGTGCAGAAGAAAATTATATTAAACTAAAAATCTTGCAAACGTAGTTCATAATTTTATACTTTAAATTTATTATAGTGTGCAGTTCATTATGACAAAATAATAATTATATATAATATATATTAAAGTTTAGTCTTAATTTTTAAGTTATGAGTTTAATTTTTTCAAATTATCAATTTCTGAATGTCACAAAATTTGATATTTCTTACATAACAAAATTCTAAAGAAAAGAATATATAAAAATTGGAAAATAAAATATTGTTTGCTTTAATTTTAAATATAATTAATTTTTGTAGTTAATATATTTCTCAATAAATACTTTAATAACTAAAAAGGTTGTCATTAAATTCCAACCATATTATTATAAAATATTATTTGTATTCCTATATAAATAGCATATGTTTATAACTAATGAAAATAACCATAAAAAAATAAAAAGGTAATATATTATATAAATAAATTATATTTAACAAAAAATATAAAAAAATAATGAAATTTAAAAACGAAATAAAATGATAGAAACATAAAACATAACAAATCAAAATTATCTTTTATTTGTCAACTGCATAATCTCAAAAATTTAAATATTTCATTATAGAGATATAAAGTTATGAAAATAATATAATTTTATTATCTGAAGACTCAAAAATTTTGATAAAAAAAATTCAAGATATTTTTCAATTAAATAATAATCAATTTCTCAATAAATACTTTAATAATTAAAATTTTACTGTGATTTTCATTAAATTCCAACTATAATTATTATAAATTATTATTTGTGTTCATACAAAAATATTATATGTTTTTAGCTAATGAAAAAATCATAAATAATAAAAATGTAATATATTATATAAATAAATTATATTTAACAAAAAAATTAAAGAACGAAATAAAATGATAGAAACATAAAAATACAAAAAATCAAAATTCTCTTTTATTTTTCAACTGCATAACCTCAAAAAATTAAATATTTCATTATTGACAAAAGAAGTTATAAAAATAATATAATATTACTATCGGAAGTCTCAATAGCATTAATCTTTATTTTGATAAAAAAAAATCAAAATATTTTTCAATTAAATAATAAATTTCAGTAATATATATAGGTGATCCAAATAAGACTGAAAGGTAATAAAAAATAGTAAATGATACAAAGCAAATAAATGTATATTTAAATTCTTGTCTCACTTGAATCACCTTAATAATTATATATATGCATATTTTTAGATTCTTGATATATAAACATTTGTACTTATTTATATATAAAATGAGTAACAAAAAATTACTGTTTTATTTATATTTTTATATAAAAAATTTAGAACTGAAAAAAATCTTTAAAAATTCATTGTGTTATGAATTAAATATTAATATTTCAATTACATCAATTCAAAATATTTCTTAATAAAATATATCAACTCTTCTTTACACTAAATTACTAATCCGAAAATAATAAATTAAATGCAGTTATCTTAAATATTCCCTTCTACGCACCAACCCATATTTTATTTCATACTCCTTTCTGTCATCCATTTGACTTTTCTGATAAAAATAGTATATAAATCTAAAATAATATACATATGATTCAACATGGGCTGCAATATGCAGTTTGTTTTTACTGGCACGTAAAGAAGAGTAAAACATGAAATTTAGATGAAAAGTTTATTATTACGCTACGAATATGAAAATTTTATTAGACACACATGTACAAGAACATTATCGAAATTTTAGTTTGCCAAATGGTCAGTTTACGTCTGTTTGATGATTCAATTTTTGAATAAAGATTTAAGATCAAATTAATCAAATATTAATATAAATTAAACGAAATAAATACATAATGTAGTCAAAATTGTAACATTTTACTTCAAGTATCCAAATTTTTACAATTTATCAGCTTTGGAAATCGTATCTTTTACTTTAATTTTTTAAAAAATTATATATATAAATACACGAGTATATATAATTTAAATAAATTAAAGAACTTAAAAAAAATATTGTATATATTCAACAATAAATTATTTTTTAGAAATATCATATAATTTAGTATAAGAAATATACTCATAAATACTGATATTAAATATCAACAGATATAATTTTGTGTAAGTTTAAGAAACTACATTTACAAACATCTAAATAATATTATTACTAAAGTCCACTAATTATAAATATTATGTCATCTTGTCATTTCATTTCTAATTTTCAGTAAATTTTCAATTGGAAACTTGACCAGTCTGTATTTTCATTAAATAATAGAAACAATAACGTTCTATTTTTTAAACATAGATACACTTACACAATGAGAAAGTAAAAGAAAAATAAATAAATGTTCTACAATGTCAAATCTATATATATACACTTCATATAAACACATATTCCTTTCAATTTTGCAAATAAACAATTTTAAAAATAGTTTGCACGTAAACAGTATGAATTAGTCATATATTTTTTTGTTTGCATGTAAATATCGATCACACATACAAACAAAAATAGAAATAAATATGTACTGGACATACTCAAATAGACATATATGTGTATAATTAATATTTTAACAAGTATGTACGAAAAAAAACCTTTTTATTTGTGTTTACATATTTTAAGATATCCATAATTTTGTATTTCTGAAAAGTATAAAAATTAAGACGTTTTTTCCAAGCAAATGTTTCATCTCGAAAGTATTAAATTTCATGTTCTGTTTCTGTCACAGTATGTAAATATTAATTAGGTTTAAACATGTCACTGAGGAATATTAATACTCGATGGAAAAAATACATATATTTCCGGACATAGTTAAGATATCACTGTCGTTAGACTAGCTGTAATTATGCCAAGAAGTAATTAAAATATTAACGATGCGTTTTTTAAACTCCCAAGTCTATTTTTTCTTAAAATACATTTTAGAATTATTGCACTACGTACATACTTTTTTATTTTATATATATATATATATATATATATATATATATATATATATAATTTATTTATGAATTTATCTGTTGATAATAATCATGCAACAGATTAACAAATATTAAAGTCTACGTGACTTGTTGCAAACACATCCACATCTATTTATATTTGTGACTATTTTTTGATTATTAAAAGCAGAATTCTAGAAATTTTATGTTGTGAGAGAAACTTTCAAAACAGTGATTCATTGGCAAAAAATCAAAACTGTTTTTTTAAAACAAATTTATGGATAGCTAATGTTAGATATAAGAAAGAAGTGTAAAGAATGCAATTCAAATAAATAGCGTTGCGAATCAAATAAAATAACGGATTTGTGTTCGTTTTATTTATGTTTCCAATTATTTTGATAATTGTGTAACACAGTGTATTTTCACAGAATGGGCCAATCGTAATCTCTGTTATATTTTTGTTGATTTGAATTAGATGTGTACGATTAACTTTTGATTTAAAACTAATAATGTTTTATTTTTTGCTCAGAATTATTTTTCAGCTATTATGTACCATTATACACATTATTGTATAAACAAATTAAAACTTGAAATATTTTTTTAATCTCAAATATATTTTTAAATAGAAATCATTTAAATTTCACAATGGATTATATAAGAATTTTTTTTTATCTTGTTTTTCAGAAAATTTTAATACCAGATATCATCAATATAAACTTTAATTTTCAAATTTATTGAGAAAAAATATTTCCAAGTGAAAAGAAATGTGTACAAGAAAACAAATTAAAATGAAAGAGTAAATTAACAGCCAGTTTGCCAATAATATTTATGAAAATAAATTTAATCAAATATTAATATAATGAAGCTTTTTATTAATTGAAATAAATTTAAAAATTAAGTTTTAAAGTCAAAATAAAATAATAACCTATAATTTTGTATTAAATAAGTATAATAATAAAATACACACTAATTTAGTATTTATTTTAAATATAAAAATCAATATCAATATTAATTATAGAAAAAAAATTAATTGATATAAATTAGAAAAATGGTAAAAATAAAAATTTGTTAATAATATTATTAACATTCCAAAACTTTACATAACTTATTATTTTAAAAAATAGAGTAAAGTACAATTTTATTAAAATTTATTTTAAAATAAGAAGGATATTTTGTCAAATAATTTTAATATATCCACTAATGACCATTAAACTCCCAAATAATTATAGATAATTTTTATTAAGTACAATTAATAATTATAATAATTTATTATTCAATGACTAGCAAATATCTATTAATTGTCAACAATTTTTTGTTAAATGTTCAATGTATAACACAAGTTTAATTATATAAAACACAATTAATTATTATTTTAATTATATCTATTAAAATAAATTACTAATTTTTTAAGTTAATCTCAAATACACTACTACTCTTTGCACTTAAGTGTAAATTATTAAATTTCTTTTAAAATATTATTTGAACAATTTATATAAACTAAAATTACTAAATTCATTATTCTACAAATTACATAAATAACTCATTAATGTTATCAATAACGATTTTTTTATTAAAAAAAACCTTGGATAAAATATTCAATAATTACTAAAAAGGTAACAACGAAATTCAAAATAATAAGTACAATAAATAATCGATAATACTTTGCTTTGCTTACAATTATATGATTTTATCTATCATTTATAATCAATTAGTAATTGTAATACATGTTAAATGAATGAATGAAAAAAATCCAAACATACCTGTTGTTGATTTTACAAAATTCCTGCATACAGGACCCACAAGGACAATAACAGAAGAATGAGGATGACGTAAGTCGCCATCAAGTTTCCAGTTTCGGAAATGGTAGACATTCTGAGGTTCCTAGAACAATTATTTTTTCCAAATAATTGTTTTACAAATTATAATTTTACACATTTATATATATATTTAGAAAATCCTAGTTTATTTAAAACACTAATAACAAAGATAATAACACAACTACTGCTAATAAAATCAACAAATAAATAAAACTACTGGAATATTCTTTGGAAAGAACATTATGCAACTACCCCACCAAAATCTTAAATACAATAAGTTTATAGATTATATTTGACATACAATATTGAACGTTTGTTTCGATGTTCAATATTGAATAATAGGATAAACAGATTTAGATTACAAACGGTTAAATTTACAGAATATACACAATACATTATACACACAAAATTGTATTGAATATTTATATGAATTTACCAATATTGACACAAATGAATATTAATATATATAAGTAAACTTGCAGAAAAAAATATTTTTAATAACTAAGCAACATTTCAAAAAAATTCTTATTTAATTTTATATAAAATATATAAATGAAGTGTGGAAGTTTTATTATATAATTTTTAATTTTCTACTGTTAATTATTTTCAATATGTATATAATTATATATATTGTTAAAATTTTAAAACGTCAATAGCATAGCACAGTAGCATATTTAAAATTTTTAAATTATTTGTTGCTATCTGTTTGGTAGTAATTTTTATTAAAAATGTTTTGATATTTTTAATAATTAAACTAATGTATATTATAATTATATTGATATTTTTATATTTTAAATATTTTGATTAATACTGTATTGAACATCTAACTTAATTACATTATTTTTTTTAATATTTTGAAAAAAAATTATCTATGGAAATAAATTTCTTTTCATCTCTTAACAATTTATTAATTAATATAATTTAAGTAACAGTATGTATAATTTTATTAAAAATTTTAAATGAATTTATATTTTTTTTATAAAAATTCACAAATTAATATACAGTATTTTAGTTAAATATATTATTCATTTTTCCAAAAAAAAAATACTTAATGATAATATTTATATTCATGGTCAATTATCCAGTTAATTTTGTCAATTAAAATGATTTTTTTTAAATATATTTTCTTACTTATTAATGACTAAAATAATAATTAAATTATAATTCTCTCATTATTTTTTATACTTTAATTTTTTTCAATTTAAAAAAATATTTTTCAATTATTTATATATATATATATATATATATATATATATATATATATATATAAATAATTTTTAATTTAATAAAATACATATTTGTAAAAAAATGAATAAAAATCAAATTGTTAGAATTTCTGTGAAATGTTTTCCAATATTAAAAGAAGAGTAATATTTTTTAAGTAAAATCATAATTTCTTTAATAAATGTACTTTTGTAGCATACAATTATTATCGCCACTAAAAATATTTTTAATCAAATATGTTTCTAAATATTATACATATATATATATATATATATATATATATATAAACATACATACACTCACTGTTTAACACCTACATTCATGATAGGGCCTTGGCCTCTAACAATGATAACCCAGTAGGTCATTTTTTAATAAAGTATACATACATACATATACATACATACATAAATACATACATATATATATATATATATATATATATGTAGATTTAAACATCAGTTATATTCTTGTTTATTTTCTTTTCGTTAAATCTGTCACCAGTCACATTCTCAAATTTTTTATAAAAACGAACTTTATTCGTGGAAATTCTGCTTGGAATACATTTCACGAAAAATAACATCAATCTCAAATAAAAAAAAATCACTTATAAAAATATCGCTGATCCTGAAATATTTTCCATGTTTTGGCTTTATATTATATTAAAAAATAGTTATTTTCGTGTCGTAAAATTAAAAAATAAAACTCTTCCGCTGGACGTGAATATTTGCACGTAGATCGTTAAAATATTACATTAAAGAAATAAAAATATTTCGGGCGTTATATTTTTAACATAATTCATTTTGAAACACTGTAGTTCAAATTTATTTCCGTGAACTTGAATTTATATTTAAAATGAAAAAATCGTGGATTTCGTAGAATTGGCATTGAATATAGTTTTTATATCGTATAAATGAATCATTTTCATTTATAATTTCTTGTTTATAAGAATATATATATATATATATATATAATATATATATATATATATATATCATTTTTAAAAATAAGTTTATAAATATTTTACATTTCTAGTAATCATATTAATAAATATATTATTAATGTGCATATTAATATTTTAAATAATATTTATTTTTTTATATTTAAACATTTTTGATGTTTTAAAATTTTATAAATACATACATATACATACATACATACATACATACATACATACATATATATATATATATATATATATATATATATATATATATATATATATATATATAACCAGAATATAAATATCATTCATTGTTGATATATTGTTAGTATTAATAATATTTTAGAAGAATATTTATTATTTTTAATTAATGAATGTAAAAATTACATTTACTAAATATATAAAATATATATATATATATATATATATATATATATATATATATATATATATATATATATATATATATATATATATAAATATACTGAAAAATATTGAACCTATTATTTAACACAAACTCGCATTTTATTTCTAAACATTTACACTGTTTATTAATTTTGTTGTGAAAATTTTTTTTAAAGAAAATCACAAATAAAAATGAATAACTTTATTGATTTTTATAGAACAAATATATTACTATTTTATTCATTTTTTATATCATTAAGAGAAAATTCATCCTGACTAAAATTTTAAATATATAATACACTAAAATATATTAATCAATAAAATAAAAATCAATTTAAATAGTACCAAATTTTGTACAAAATTAAAATGTATATTTTACTAATAAAAATATTTAAAAGCATTAGATTTCTTTTTTAAAGTTTTAATAAGATCTTCATTTCAATATTTTATTTTATGTATAATTTAATATTAAAAATGATTATTGAAATTATAAAACTATTTTTTAAAAAAAATATTTTTTAATTCCTAATATGTGTATAATAAATAAATTCAGAGAATTAAAAAAATATATAAGAAGATTTAAATATTTATACAGGATAATAATGATATAACTTATTATTTTTATCTTAACTAACACTGTTTTTAAATAAAAACAATTTTAGTTAAAAGTAAAACCAAAAATATTAACCATTAATAATAATTTAATAAACCATTCATTCACTTGTATTCTCTTTAGTAATTATTAATAAGTTCAAAGCAATAATTATTTTAAAAATGAACAAATCATCAATTTAAATATATAATATTTTGAATATAATTAGATAAAATATAAAAATATATAAAATAACGTTGTATTTTTTAAAATGGAAATTATGAAACACTAATATATTTCAGTAAGAGTTATTTATAAATTTTTACTAAAAAAATGCGTTTTAAATGTTTTTATATGTACTAATAATTTAAAAATAAATCCATGACTTCAACAATATTTTTAATAATTTTTTAAAAATTCAATCAAACTTTATTTAATCAATATATTATTTGTATTTTAAATAATTTCAATTTTTAATCCAAATAAACTTTATTACTTTTTTCATAATTCATATTTGATACTTTTTCGACATAGTTATAAATTTTTATTATAATTTCAAATTTTAATTATTTCTTTTCATACTACAAAGAATTATAGAATTTAGAGAAAACAAATAAAGAGCTTTTAAAGAAAAAAATATTATAATTCCATGTTTTTTGGTAATTTTCCTACTTTTAAAAATTATTTGAAATATTTGTTTGATCTACAATTTTTAATTTATATTTTTTATTATGTTCTTAATAAATTAATTTCTACATTTTGATTTATGTTAAAAATCACTTGGTATTTTTTAATATATATATATATATATATATATATATATATATATATAATTTGAATGTAAAATACTTGTTATACAAAATGTATTTTTCAAATTTTAATTAATTATTTTTATAACATAAACAATTATAAAATTTATAGAAAACGAATAAAGAACATTTAATATAAAAAATATTAAGAAAAGTTCTATATTTTTATTGGTAATTTTGTTAAATTTACAAATTATTAATAGTAATTTTTGATGTACAATTTTTAATTTATATTTTTATATGTACTTAGAGAAACAATTTCTACATTTTGATCTTGTGTTAAAAATCACTTAATAGTTTTTAATATATATATATATATATATATATATATATATATATATATATATATATATATATATATATAATTTGAATGTAAAATATTTATATAAAATATATTTCTTTGTCAAATTTATTAATTTAAAACCGTTAAATTACTATTTATTTAATTAAAAAATATCTTTTATATTTTTCTGCACATACTAATAATGTTTACAGAAATATTAAAACACAATCATAAATAATATAAATATATTAATTTAAATAAACATATTAATATTCGTCATTTATGCATATATCCATACATACATAAATGCACAATTATTGAACACACACATACATACATACAAATAATAAAAGATATATTAATTTTTATAATACTCATTTATATATAATTTAAATAGTAGAAATATAATTTTTACTTCTTATCATTCTTATTCATTTTTATAGATGTACTTAAATAGATTTTTTGTTTATAATTATTAAAATTAAATAAATAAAGAAATCATTTAATTATATTACCTATTCTCATTTACAAATATATATATAATTTAATATTATTAATTAAATAATTGAAAAAAAAACATTATGTGAATATTTAAATAAAATATTAAAAAATAAAATTTTATCCTTAGTTGTATTTGAAATTTATTAAGTTTTTAAACAATGCCTATTTTGTCTTTAAAATATTAAAAGATTTAAAAATTAAAATAGATTATTAATTGCAAACAAAAATTTAAATTTACTAAATATTAAAAAAATATTTAAAAAAACTGTGTGTATAATCGTGTATATTAATTGATTTTTTGGACGTATTCATTAAATAAAACACTTGTTCGTTTTAAAAAAAAATCTTAAAAATTGTAATAAAATTGATTATTTGTTAATTAATTCACTGTTGTGTATATTTCAATATTGTTATAAATTTTTATTTTGTGTTGTGTTTTTACTCTTTCACTACTTATATATATATTATTCTACTTTTTAGTGTAAAAATGTTGTATTTTTGTTGCCAATTATTGTGTATTTCTTAAAAAAAAAGTGTTGTTTAAATTCATTTACTGTACTCGATCCATTGTTTAATAAAAAAATGTTAGATGTTTGATTTAAAAAATATACAAAAAATTTAAAAAAATTCAGCACCTCATTTTGATCAGTGATTAATGCACAACGTCTTTCTACCAATTAATCATGCAATGTGCACTTACTTGAGTTTTTAAAGCGTCCCTGGAATACGAAGTCGTCAAGAAGATCGCACAGAGAGTTGCAGAATATGTCTGTGGACTTGTGAATTGAGTATCTTTTAAGATGATCCGCCTGCGATATTTTAGGGGCAGGCGTGGCGTTCACCCACACATTTGCATCGCGGGGTGGGAGACGAGGGGTCACAGAACTGGAGTGTTTCTATGTTTCTATGAAAATGTCCCGGATAGGACACACCAACGATTTTGGCACAAGTTTTTCTCGTATACGTTGAATGTCAGATGAAGATGTCGACTTAGAAATAAGTCGTTCACATTCACCATAATTAAAGATTATCTATGATATTTTACACTTTATTATATCGACTAGATTTCATTATTATTTCATTCATAAAGTAAATCTATTAACAGATTCATTCAAAATATTTGTTGTCGGTTGATATTTAAATATAGTCCTCAAGTTTAATAAATAACAATCATTTTCAATATTTATAATTTTTTTAAAAAAATAGAAGACCTTGCTTTCATTTCAGTGTTATTTTTTACTATGTATCTGTGCATATATATATATATATATATATATATATATATATATATATATATATATATATATATATATATATATATATATATATATTTATATGTTTTTATGTATGTAAACATATTTGTGTATGTAAATATAAGTATGTAATAATAAAAGTAGGGGGATTTAAGTGTTTTTTTCTGCTCCTACTTAAATTATTCTCCTTTGTTCCTTAAATAAATACCTATGTAATGTAAATTTTATTTTTTGATTGGTACTTTTTCTTTTTGTACTTCAAATGTTCTAAGTATTTTTCAAAAAAAGAAAATAGCTATTTTGTCTTGTTAAAAATTAATAAATGTTGATGTTTAGATTATAAAACAAGTTATTAAATAATAAATAAAACTATAACGTTTGCCAAGTTTAAACCATTATATTACATTTTTATATCTTTTAATATATATATATATATATATATATATATATATATATATATATATATATATATATATCGTGTATAATTTAATTCCTCTAACTGAATAACAATTACATAGTTTTATTTAAAAAACAAATAACATGTACTGTCTATGAAACAAATTTTAATAATATAATTAACTATCTGAATACATTATTAATTATCTGAATTTAAACATTAATTACTATAAATTCATTTATATTTTTTACAATTTAAAATACTGTCAGAAAAAAATTATTACAACTATAGTTACTTTAACTTATTCTAAAAAAATATATATATTAACATTAATCATACAATTTCTTTTTATTTACAGTTTGAAAATTTTTTCTAATTCAATTATATTTATTCATGTATATTATATAATTTATATAGAATAGCCTAAATGATAATAAATAAAATTAAGCAAATAAATATATGTATAAACTCTTCAGACTCATTTGGACCACCTGTACAATAAACATATTAATATGTAATTGAAAATTTCTTATAAAATTAAATATTAAATTTACAATGTACATGAAAAATTCTAAATCAAATCAATACGACTTGTTACAATAATAAATCAAATCAATTACTTTAAATATTTCATTATTAAAAGATAAATTTTATTTTTTAAATAAAATATTATCATTTAATAATGAAATATTTATTAGAATTGAGATTTTTCCTTTGTGATATAGTTTAATGTTAATAAATATTCAGATTGTTTTAAAATAATATTATACATTTAATTTTTATATATTACCAATTCTTTATACATTATTTTAAATTTTCTAATACGAAAGATTGAAAAGTTTTGAGTGTATTTATAAAATATTTCAAATATTCTACATATGATACATTCTACATATGATAAAAATTTTACATTGATTCAAATATTCTACATATTCTACATATCTACATATGATAAAAATTCTAAATGAAATCAATACTTTTTATAATCAATTAAATTATTTCAATATTAACTGAGCAAAATTTAAATTATTTTAACATGTATTAAAACATACTTCTTTTCTGAAACAGTTTAATGTTAACTAATACACATTTCCAAAATTTATTTTAAAATTAGGTATATATAAATATATATATATATATATATATTTCCATGCAATCATACTGAATTTTTCAATTTTTTTTGATATGCAAACTCCAAAAATTTTGATATGCAAACTCTAAGAACGATCTTTCCAATTTATCAATATCTTCAACAATACTTCAACAATATTTTAATATTTATTTTGCAAATTTTATTTATTTAAAACAATGATAATAATATTCTTTGCGAACAAAGAAAAGAAAGTAATTATTTTCATTCATAACATATTCTAAATACCTCCTAAAATACTTTTACAAAACTACAATATTATGTTAGCAGTAAATTTTGACAAATATAAATTATAAACGTAACGAAATAATATTAAATAACAAAATATTATGAAAATAAATACAAAGTATTATAACAGTGATCATTAAATTAAATAATTCTTGAAAGATAGGAATAAACACAATCGTCGTGAGCCAACAATTCAAACATAACTGATATTTTAAAACTAAGTGTTTTTAGCCATTGAGTTCATTCCATAGTCACGTTTTTCGTTTCAGTCTAACATCCATAATACAAATTACTGTCTTCTATCAAAATCTTTATTTTCCAATTTGTAATTTTAAAATAAATATGTAAAAAATGTAAAGTATGAGAAAAATCTATATCTCTGACTTTTACATTTTAACAATTTTATATTTGTCTAAATTCTTATATTTCAAAAACAAACTTTCGTTTGTGTGTGTGTGTGTATGTAGGTGTGTATGTGGGTATGTATGTACATGTACATATATATATATATATATATATATATATATATATATATATATATATATATATATATATATATATAATTCACAACAAAAATACAACATAGTAACATTTCATTTTCAAACAACAAAAAAATATAATATAAAAAACGGAAAATACCAATTAAATCTTTACAACTGTTTCTATGTAAAATATCACTATAAATATTTGTTGACAAGCTATTTTTGAAAATAAATTTTAAACTTAAAAAGATAATACTATTATTTTTGTCATCGTGTTAAATTAAAATGTCAGATAATGAAAAAGATGTAATATCGAAAAAATAATTCTCTAAACATGAGTAGATAAATTTAGAAAGCCATAGAAATGTGCATTAGAAAATAAAGTGAACATGTGATTATTGGATTTTTATAAACTTTATGTTGGAGATGAATTAGTCATTTGTATTAAAATAAATGTCACAATACTAAAACAATTAGTACAAAAAACACTAATTAATACTTTTAATATCTATTTTCAGAAAAAGTTTAATTAATATTTATGCTGAGGAAATATTAGTTTACCATTAATCTTATCCATTGAGAAAAATGGAAAAGTACAAATTTCTTGATTTAAAAAAATAGTAAATTTAATAACCTTAATAGCTGTAGTTAAATTAAGTTAAATGATGATAAATTTTATTTATTATAATCAATTTAAAATTGATTATAATATTCAATTGTTGTTCAATTTCAACATAAAAACGTACAAAAAAAGACAAATACTAAATTCAATTCGCACACTTAAATAAAATAATTTAATATAAAGAGGGACATAAGGTTCAAACAGGAAAGAAAGACAAATGGCTAATTATAATCTGCAGCCACAATCTGTTAAAAATCCTATAACAAAAATACTTAAAAAACAAATACAACTTTTATATATTATATATTTTAATATACAGCTGGGTCTGTTTTTGTGCGGATTATTTTAATGCGATTTTGAAGTTATGCGATTCATATTTCTTCTTAGTATCTTTTTATACGAATTTTTTTACGAATTTCTTTAAGCGGTTATTTAATTCAACGGAAAGCTCTTCAGTTTTATGAACAAATGAAGGAATCAGAGCCATTTACTTCCGCTTCTCAAACTGATAAGGAATTTTCGGCTAGCAAAGGATGGTTAACTGGGTTTTTAAAAAGGAATGCACTGCATAACGTAAAGATTACGGGTGCGATTGCATAGGCAGATGAAGAAGCTACCAATTTTTTTAAACAATATTACGTTAAACGCACTTTTCAATTTATATTGGATAAATTAGAAAATGAATCAATAACAGTAACTGACACTTGGAAAAAATGTCTATCTTTGGCTGTATAAATCATGTTGCATTTGCTATTACTCAAATAAAACAACACTCTTTAAATGCCTGTTGGAAAAAGTCTTGAAAACAGTGCAGCTATTTACTTTCTTTTTATTTTCTTATTTTTATTCTAAACAGTGCAGCTATTATTGCGATGATAATTAAAATATGTATGAAAAAATCTAAAATAAATTATACATATGTACATATTGCTTTGAATAAAATTAAATAGTTGATTAAAAAATAAAGTAAAAATCTTTGTTTTGTATCAATTTTTTGCAGATATTTGAATTTTTTAAGCATTTTTTATTTCCTGATTTTTTTATGCGAATTTTAGAGTAATTTCACTTTGAGCTTTGGTTTTATGCGGTTTTTGAAAATTACGGAACTTATCCCTAATTTTAAGTATTTTTTGTGCGATTTTCTGCGGAACGTATCTACCGCATAAAAACAGACTCAGGTGTATATATAAACACAATTGAATTTTTAATATTGAATATATAATATAATAAATATTTGAAGATATTTAAAGAATTGATTAAACAGAAATTAAAAGTAGTTGAAATAAATTACAATATTGTTTTTTTAATATTTATTAAATCAACATACATGTTTACAAAATAACTGTACACAGCCCTTATAAATACACACTAGGAAACTAAATAAACACAATACATGTTTTATATAAACATATATAGGTGGCCAAAATGAGACCAAAGGATGTAATCTTCAGTCTCATTTGGGTCATATGTATATGTGCGTGTGTGTATGTATATGTACACACATGAGAATTAATATACAAACATTCAAAGTACAAAAACATAAATTGCTAAAAACGAAATACAATTCTACAAACATACCCATATGGACATAACAAACAAAATATATATTCTTTTAAAAAAAGACCAATTTACAAAAGAACAATACAATTTCTTTAAATAATAACTTTTTTTACGGAAATAAAACTAAATTATTTAATATAAAATTATGAATACTAACTCTTAAAAATATTTCTGTAAAGGCTCTCCTAGAACTTTTTCAAGTTCTTGTACCGCTTTTTTACAAGCTAATTCTATATTTTCATCTTCATCTTCCATAAGCTCTGCAAAGAATGGAATTGTTTCTGGCAAAAGTGGTAAAAAGTCTTCACCTAATTTATTTGCCATCGCACAAACACATTCCATGGCAGCTAAACGAATTTCAGAAGAACTGTGACGTGTTTTTAATAAAATCTGGTAGTTTAATTGTTTCCATAATGCATCATCTGCAGTTGCAACTGCAAATTGTGCTATACAAGGAGTCAACAAATTTCTCGATCGCAATGTTAAACTTGACATGTCACCTACTGTGTTTTCTAACTGATCGACCAGAGGATGCAATAATGCATTAAATCGTTCTCTATTGATGAAATTTTGACTATCGTGAGAAAATACTGACAATAATGTTTTTATTACATATTCAATTAAAAGAATACATTTTTCTTCGTCTGAAAAATACAATGATTCTTTTTTGATTTTATTACATTCATCTAAAATGTTTGCAGCATGTGAAATAAAATGACCAGCAAACAACACAAATAAACTTTTTAAAGAGTTAGCTATACAACTTGAAACTCTGTAAAATGTAATAACTCTATCTTTGTTTGAAGTGCTTCGTATAGCCCAGTCATATAATCTATAATAAAGAGGTCGAAATGATGACTCGGATAGTTTTAATATCAGCACAACTAATGCATCGACGACATGACCTTCTACAATGGAAATTTTTTCTAAAGAAATCGATTCATCTGTATTATCTGATCTAAACTGAAGAGCAGATAAAAAGAAATTATTTAGATCTGTAAGAACCATTTTCAAATTAGAGCCATTAACATTTTTGATACAATCACCAAGAATATCCATCAAAGTACCTATTGACCCATATCTTTTTTTATCTAACAATTTCATATAACACTGACTAATACAAGGAATCAAAATTCGAGGAGGAACCATTATAGCTATTTTATCACAAATGGCCTTTAATTTCTGTACTACTGGAACAACTCTTTGATTTTCGCTTTGAGGACACCATTGAGTAATTAATATAGAAACTTCAGTAAGTAATCTTTCTAAATAGGGATTCAAAAATAACGGTAATGTATCAATCACTTTAAGTAATGATGTACAAATACTCAGAGTAAGTAAATCTGGAATATCTTTATCTTTTTGTTTCTTTAATATTTTCAAAAGAACAGGCATAAAATTATTTAAACTGTAAAGAGAATGAACTCTTAAATTACTACATAGTTCTGATAAACAAAGAACTAATGATGCTAAAACATTTGCTTCAATATCTTTTGACTTGATGAGATCAGTTACTAAATCTAGAATTGGTTTGAAATTTTCAGGATATGTTGATGCAAGAATTTTAGATAATAATTTTATTGAAAATAGCGCCGTTTGTTGATTTTGTTCATCCTCTGTTTCAAAATCTTCAGTTTCTTTACTTTTTTTTATAGATTTAATAACATCAAGTAATGGATCAATCAATTTTAAAAGATTTTCAGTATTAGATTTACTGAAAAAATTATCTTGTCGCTGTAACCTTGAATTTAACAATTCCATCACTTTTCTCCTTAGAACAGATATATTATGTTCCATTAATCCCTTTACAACCAACAAAAACATATCACTTGACAATAGTAAATTGATACAATCTAGAATATCATAACAATGATGTAACATAACTTTCCAATATTTTCCTTGAGGATTATCTGAATTTTGATCAGCAATTTTTGACACAGTTTGAATATATCCTAAAATATTTATAATCATAGATTTGTATAATGGTTCCATATTTTTATTACTCGATTCATCAAGATCAGCAATTAAGCGTACAAACTGTTCATGAGACAGTAGTGTAGAGAGAAAACAGACAAGAATATATTTAAAATGGCGAAATTGTTTAGGAGTATGATTATTTATATTAAATAAAAAATATTGCTCAGTATACTGAACATTGGGAACTTTTTCAGTGGGCAAATTTTTAAGATATTCCATAAGTTTGATACAACTATGCAAAATAACATCAGGGCTAAATTCAAATGTTAACATATTTGCAATTTCCAACCGCCGTGGAGACTCTTCTCCGGATGCTACAAATTTAGTAACTTGTACAGGTTTTACTTTATCTTCATGTACATGCATTATATGACTTTCAAAAACCAAAGCTAAAAACACCCATAAATGTTTTTCAACGCCAACTGTTGTTAATAATTTTATATAAAGTGGAATTCGTCTATGTACCGGGACATCGAGCATTACATCAACAAAAACACGTAATACTGGTGCAACTTTTTTGATTTCTTCAGAATCATTTTCACTATTAATATTTTCACCAACTGTAGTATTTTTTGAAAGTGAAATAGGTATAACCATATCGATAACTTTTGTAATAATTTGAAAACTATATGCATCATCATGCCGTAAAACAGATGAACCCATAAAAGTAAATATTGCCATAATATGATGTAAAACTTGTTCTGGAATAATGTTAGCAGTTTGTGCTAAAACAAGTAGAGCATGATGGTGAGTCTGTGGGTTTTGTGTTGCTCTTATACATTGTACCACTGATTCAATATCAAATACAGATTGAGGTAATTTTTCAAAATTTTCTTTTGATAATTTTTGACAAACATTCAATATACAAGAAAGCAATAACTGTTTTGTATATTCTAATGATGTTTGTTCCATAAAACATAAACATTTTTTTAATATTTCAAATAGCACTGGTAGTAATAAATGGACATTTGTCATTTTCTTTTTACTTTGTATATATTCTAACAAAGTAATGCCTTTTTTCCATTCTCGAGTATTTAAAATATCAATAGAAGGAATAATGCTAGATCGATTTAATCTACGTTTATTTGTATTTATTGACACATCACTTTTAGCATCCCTCATAGAAATCAGTACATCATTAATTAAACTAATGTCGAGATCAATGTGTTTGATAACCTTGGATACTGTGACTGTAACTTCAGGATTTTCAGATTCAGTGCCAATTTCAATCAAAATATATAATAACTCTTTAAGCATTGATATATCTAAACTATCAAAGAACTTTTTATCAAAAAGATTTAATATGAATACAGAAAGAGAGATATATTTATTACCAATAGAGAGAAAACCCACATTTTGTTGTTTTAAACCTATCTGTAACATTTTCCATGTAATCGATTCAAAATTTACTGTCTTTAACTTATTATTATTTATTCGAGAAAGTATATCAACAAGAATATTTGACTGCTGTACATTATATACTTCCGAATTTTCAGAACTTACATCTATCTGCATCATCACTCGTATAGCAAGTGGTGCCAAAAACTCTAATATATCTACTGAATTAACTAATGTAATCATTTTTAATGCAAGAGAAACAAAATCAATTGGATAATTGTCTTTAGAAATTACAGCTATAAGAGCTTTTAATGTATCTTCAAAGTATATTTTTAAATTTTTATCTTTAAAAGACTTCTGAACAGATTTATCTGGGGACAGAATTGAATATAATATCAACGGTAGTTGCTCACAATCCATTATAATTTCTTCTTGTTTCTTTAGTAAATAATCTACTAAATGAATATAAGAATTTTGTTTCAATCTAACAGAAACTGAATTTTGTATTGTTTGTAAAATTATCAAACCAGTTTTTCTTACTTGAGAAAATGGTGACATAAGTGATATCAAAATAATAGGTAGGCAAGGGCTCGATTCAAATTCAACAATCCAACTTAAAGACTCATTTGTTTTAAATAATAAAGAGTTTATTAATTTCATTGTACGTATTTTTAACTCAATATCAATGACTAAAATTTGTTCATCAATATTGTCTTTTTCTTCTTTACCAAGAATAATGTTACATAAAAATTCTATTGACATTTGAAAAGAGTGAAAATAAGAAGAAAAAAATAATTTGAAAGTATCAACGTAAAAAGGAACAATATTTTCAAACTCTAATGTACAGCCAGTAATAAGAACTTCATAAAGATATATCAATACTTTGGTTGAATCAGAAGGTTTTGTAAAATTTAGAAGTGAATTTTTCTCTATGGTTATATCTGTATGTTTTATAATAGCATGCATACAATGAACAAAACATTCAAGAGGTAAATATCCTTTATAAGTTGACAGTAATTGACTCTGAATATTTTTATACTTTGGAGTATTTATTTCACATGAGTTAGTCACTTTAGAACTGATTACAAAGGAAAATATTTTATCTAGTACCTTGTAGCTAATCTCTGGTGAAATAGGATGAGAAAAGCATGCTGTTAAAATAGATGTAAACAAAAATTTATAAGTATTATCTATATAATCATCTGGTATACTTTCAATATAATTTAATATATCCTCACAATTACTAAACAGAGAATGTTCATGAAAAAGACTCGAGTATACTATTTTACAAACATATTTTGATGTTAAATCTGATTTTTCATTGAGTAATCTTTTTGATAAGGAAATAACTGAACAGTTTTTTCCAAATGAAGAAGACATAATTTCCAGAGTTAACTTAACATTAGAATTTTCTAATGGAAATAAAAATGGTAAAACAGTAAAAAATTTTTTTAATTCGAAACCGTCAATCAAATCGGAACATAGAACTTTAAATAAAATTTCAGGTATTCCATCCCATTCAAATCGATTATATCTACACTTGAAAAGAATTTCATGAATAACAGTGATCAATTCATCTGGTGTGAATAAATTTAACATAAATTTACCATCCAATGTAAACAAATGTTTTATTACATTTTTATTATCATCTTTAAATCTTTGTCTTATTGGTTCCTTAAAGAAATCTCTTTCTTTTTCATCTAATTCAGAATAATGTTTAACTAAATGTTTAACTGCTTCAATTCTAAACTCAGGATTTGGACAAAAAAGTTTTTCAAACAAGTTACCATTTTGACAACCTATCATAAAATTCAATACTAACATTAATGCATTTTTCTTTTTTAGAGATGTTGTTTCTTCATTCATTATAGATGTAATTACTTTATTAAACATTTCAGAATGCTGAACTTCCAATCTTCTTAAGAAATCTCTATACCACTGAACATACACTTTCTCTTGTAATGCATCTACTGTAAACTCATTTTCTTGAACATCTGGCACAAAGTTGTTAAGAGAAATTCTGCAAAATTCAGAAAAATTATCAATTTTTAAAAAAATGTATTACTGCATTTATCAAAATACAAAAAGTAAAAAATTATAGCAGGAAATCAAAACAATTAATCTGTAATCATTAAAATATTTTTACTAGGCTACTTTAAAAAATAAAAAGTTTGAAATAAAAAAAAATCATAACTATAACTGAAATTGTAAAAATGATATTAATGACATATTCAATAGATGTAATATTATGAAAATATTTGTCACTTACAAAAGCAAAAGTTCAGCACTTCGATCATCAAGTTTTACCACAGTTAACAATGTATCCGCTAAATTCTTCAAACTACTAGTATCACCAGACATTTGCACTAATTTTAATATTTCCGAGTATAAAGTCATTAAAAAGGGTACAACATATCCACCTGTTGATACAATATTAACAATAGCATTTGGAAACCATTTCAATTCAGCAAATTTCCATACAACTTCACTAGGCATAGTTTTTAAAACACTGCTTTGTGATTGATATATAAGAACTAGTAAAAGTAGATATTCATTTCTCAATTTATCTTTATAATGTTTTGTAGTTTTTAATACTATATTAAAAAGCAGTTTTTCTTTTAATGTTACTTTGCTGATCAATTGTGCAGTGATCATATATGAAGAAGCAACAAAATCTAATATTTCTGATGAATATCCTTTAAAAAGTGAAGGTAACAAAGGTGATACTTGTTTTTCAGTTACTTTGTCTGTCGCATCTAAAGTTCCAATAACTGTTGTACAATAAAATGCATAAAGAGTAGTTAAACTATTCGCAGATGAACCATGTTCCTTAGTTGCTGCTATAACTAAGTCACTTATGAACTGAAGAAATGATGAATCACTAACGCAATGATTAATTAATGTAGATTTTGGTAATGTTATTCCATTTTTTTGCAAAGGGTGCAACCAATGCCAATGATCAACAGGATCTTTTAAATCAATTAATTGTAAACATCTTACAAATATATTTGTTTCATGATATGGTAGTATTAACATCAAAAATTCATTCTTATTAAATGAATGAATATGAAACCTATGTATCAACCATTCCAATGCTTTATGGGAGCATTTCACCAAAAAATACGGCGAAAGAAGCAACATAAACTTCTTTATTGTTTTATCCAGCTGTTTGTTAATCTCTTGACTTTGAACAGATCTTTCAAATGATTTCGATGATTCAGAAAATAATGTTGATTGAAATATTTGAAATTTTGGATTGTGTTTTTTGAGTTCTTCAAACCCATTCAATCCTATTTCGAAAACTGTTGAACGATTTAATTCCGCTGCTTCTTTTGGGTCAAAAAGCAACGATGCTTGTTTCTTCCCTTGCTCTAAAAGGGATGTTTGTGGTAAAGTTAACTTTTTTAATTGTTCTGATAAAGAAGTCATTTTTGCAAAAAAATCAAATTAAAAACACTATATTACGACTTTTTTATATTTTTCGTCACGTTCGTTCATCACAAATACTATTTAATATTTTTAAAATTTGCACAAATATATTCACAAACACATCTTATTACCAGTACAACATTACGTTCCTAACCTAAATAATATACACGTGTTTCTATTATAATTTAAGTTTTCAAACACATATAACCAAGTATACACCATTAAATAATGAAATAAATATTTCAGTTGAATTTTTTAAATTAAATAATATAAATAAAAATTATATCATTTTATTTAAAATATGACAAAATTAATTCAACTTAAATTAATATTAAATCTTTTTAATTCAGATTTTAAATTCGTATCTTAACCATATACTTAACACATTTCGTTTAAAATATATTAAACACATGTTTCGTAGATATAAGTTACTTCATAAATAATTTATAATTAAATAGTATTTTTATATTTATATAATATTAAAGCATGTAATAATGAACTTAAATCTAAACGAATGTTTTAAAACTCTCTCCCTTGATACCAAAGGTTCGAATTTATATACAAAATAAAACAAGATATAGTTTTCTAAATATATATATTTTTTATAGATTTTTATTTAGGTTCTGAAATTACTATTGTTAAGAAAAAACTCAATTATTTCGATTTTTATAAAAATTTCGTATCCAAAAATATTCCAGTGCTGATCAAACAAGGCATTGCAAACTGGCCAGCAGTTTCAAAATGGAATATAAATTATTTCAAGTAAGTCTGGAAAGTATATAAAAGAGATATAAAGTAATAATTTACTTTTTCAGAGAAAAAATACCAGATAAAAAAATATCCGTCTCAATCACACCTAATGGCTATGCTGATGGAATAGCAATAAATAATATTGATAATAAAGAATATTTTGTTATGCCTGAAGAACGAGATATGACTATGTTAGAATTTTTAAATGAAATTGAATCGCCCAGGTATTCAATTATATATATATATATATATATATATATATATATATATATATATTTATACATATATTTATACACTTAATCAAAATTATTAAAATATGTTACTGTAATTATTTGCCAATAGTAAAGACTTTTACTTTAGAATTTTTTGATTTTTTTATTTATTTTATTTTAGAGAAAATGAAATTTGCTATATACAAAAACAAAATTCAAATCTAACTACCGACTTTTTTGAATTAATCAACGATGTAGAAATAGATGTTGATTGGGCAAGTAAAGCATTTCAGAAACAGCCTGATGCTGTTAATTTTTGGATGGGTGATAAAAGAGCTATTACTAGTAGTAAGTATAAATTTAAAACAATAATATGATAACTTCTTGTAATGTTTTAATCAATTTTAATTTATATAAATTAGAATTTTAATTGATTTTTTTTAGTGCATAAAGATCCATATGAAAATATTTACTGTGTTATTGATGGCTATAAAGAATTCATATTGATACCACCAACTGACTTACCTCATATCCCATATAAAATGTATCCAGTTGGAGTATATAAACAAAATGTGGGTTCAAAATTTGAAATTATTCCATTGTTTGATAATAAAATAGAAAATTCAATAAAAAGAAAAAAAATGTTGCCTTGGATAGCCATCGATCCTCTTAATCCAGACTTAAATAAATATCCTAATTTTCAACAAGCAAATATATTTAAAGTCTTAGTAAATAAGGGTGATTGTTTATATTTACCTAGTTTATGGTTTCATCATGTGTCACAAAGTCATGGTTGTATTGCTATTAATTATTGGTATGATATGGAGTTTGATATAAAATACTGTTACTACAAATGCTTAGAAAACATATGTAAATATGAAAATAGTTGTTAAATGTACATATAGAATATATAATAATCAGTTTTCATTTAACTTTTATTAAATAGTACATATGTACATTGCCGGTAAAACATAAACATCACTTACAAAAGAAATTTATAATTAAAATTAAAAAAAAATAATAATAATATACTTACAACTATATGTAATTAAATGGAAAGTTTTTTTTTTCAATGATTAATATTTATTGTTTATGTGATTATTTTGAATTATATTATATTTACCCAAAAGAAAAAATGTTACTTATTGTTTATAATAAAATTTTAATTTTGGTTTACTAATATATTTTTAGCAAAAAAATGTTTTCAGTTCTTCATTATCTATAATTATTAATAAAAATCTTAAGACAATTTAATAACCCATCACCATAATTTTGTTCACAAAAAATACAATTTGAATAAAAATAAACTTTTTTCATTGTAATATCTGCAAAGAGCACTTGTTTTTCATTTACACTGTGTTTTTTTTTAGATAAAATTCAGAATGATTAGTTTTTCACATATGCGATTAATATTAATGGAATTATACATTTAATATGAATAACAAATCTTACACTAAACTTTTTCCTAGAATTTTTAAGTCTTTAAAATGGTTTTTATACCTGTTATTTTCTTGAGCTTATGGTTGATTTATAAAATATTTTCCTAATTAAATAAAATTTCAAAAGATTAATAGTTACTAAAAAAAAAACAATCAATAATATAACTCATTAACAATTAGACATAGTGAATATTATTCTTTAATCTTATGCCATTTACATCTAAATTAAATTAATTAGTGATGAGTAGATAAAGTACAATTAAATACTTTTATTACTGCTAAACAAAACGAATTTTTTCCTATCATTTTTTATTTGTTTCAATATATTATGTAAATATTTTGACTGACTTTAGTAACTGAAAACATTTAAATTATTGTAATTAAATAGTAGTTATTCCTTATCTCATCCACTTTGGAGGAACATATCACAATGATGACTTATTTTGTAGTCTATTAGTAAATAACTATTTAAATAATATAAAAAAATTAAAAACTATACCCTTTATATTTTATCAAATTATTTAAATATTTAATTACAGTTTACAATTGTTCTTTAAACTAACTTTTTAAGTAAGTTATTAAAAAAAAAGTATAAATAAATTTTAAAACCACTTTACTCAATTATTTTTAAGTTAAAAAAAATAATAAATAATCATTTTCATATTATTATCATACTTTTGTATTTATCTTTAAATAAAAACTGTATATTTATTTAAACTTATATAAACAACATGAATATCATTCATAAAATAAATGTTGTTTGAATATGAAATATTTATTTGTATGAATAAACATATAATTCATATATTCATATACAGTAAGAATTTAAAGAACTTTTGGATAAATACAATATATTAATAATAATTTAAAAAATGAGGGATGAAAATATGCTTCTATAAATATTTATACTGATTAATCGATTTTAACTGCACTATAAATTTTTCGAATGAATGAATATGCTGCAAAGAAACCAATAGTGCCTGTTAACAACCAAAATGTTAAAACCATTAATCCTGTGTATGATAAATACAGTAATGTTGGAATGAATTCTGAGATTTCCAGTTTTGTCATGAAATAAAATATTGAATAAGCAAAAACATATACAGCAGAACCTCCTGATACAATGAAACTTCTCCACCACCAATGGTAATCCTATAAAGATATATATATATATATATATATATATATATATATATATATATATATATATATATATATATATATATATATACATATACACATATGTATACAATACAAACATTTATAAATTTAAAATAAAAATATACATACCTCCCCACAAAGTTGGAAATAGACCATAACAATAGAAATTTGTGAGCATGATATAACCAGTATACAAAATACAAGAAACAAGAATCCAAATAAATAGTAGAATTGATTTTCCCATATAGCAGTAAATATAAAAAATAATTCAATAAACACAGCACCAAATGGTAATATTCCTGCCATTAATGTACTACAAAAAAATACATTGTTTTAGAAAAATTGTAATATTTCATATAATAATCAACAATACTTACCATAAAATAGGATTCATATACCATAACTGATCGGGTACTTGACGAGGTATTTGATTTGTCCTCACTGGATGTTGATACGGTTGTTTTCGATATCCAAAATAATAACCCAAATATACTAAGGGTAAAGATATTCCAAACCATAATAATAGCAATGCCATCATAGTTGAAAAGGGTACAGCTCCACTTGAATCTTTTCCCCAAATGAAGAAATTTAAAAAGAAACAAGTACCGAATACAATAGCTGGATATAAAGTAGCAGTCAAAAATGCTGCTCGTTTCCACTGTCGGCCCTTCATTGTTTTGTAAAGTCTAGCAGAGAAATATCCAGCAATAAGACCCATGAATACATAAAGAAATATAGCTGCTGTCATTAATGCACCACGAGATGCAGGAGACAGCATACCCAACATGGCAAAAACTAAAAGAAAAAAATGATTCAATTACTCTAAAATTAAACTATTATCAAATGCGATGGTAGATGATTTTTTTTGAATTCAGTTCAAATAATTAACTAACTTACATATAGTAATTAATGCCATAAAGAAAATTTGAATTCCACTTCCAATCACTGATGCAAACAATCTAGAATGTTTAGGAGGCCTAAATACATCACCGTGTACTAATTTCCAGCCAGTTTCTTCTATAGCTTCATCGAATCCTTCATCAGCATTGTAACGTGCTATATCTCTACGTAATGTTCGAACCATAATCATAGTCAATATACCTGATCCAATTCAAAGATAAATTAAACCTTCGAATAGCAAAATACAATAATCATGAATATAAATTTTCATACCGGATAAGAAAAAGACGACCACTAACGAATTGACAATCGAGAACCAATGTATTTGAACGTCATTCATTCCAAGATAAATATCCCATCGTGAAGCCCAACTAACATCTGACAATTCCCATTTAACAGAATATGTAAAAAACAAAGTTGTACTCGCTTGTCCATCTACTAATTGCGGTTTTACATTATCAGGAAAACTACAAGTATCCCCATTATTAAATTTAATATCTGAACGACTTACAGATTGAGCTTCAACTTCAAAACCAACCACACGATATGCATCCCTGAAAATATAACAGACTTACAAATCCATATAATTATTTTCATATTTACACTTACTGTGTATGTGAATGATAAAATAGTTTAATATTTAAGTGATTATTGATATAATCTTTGTTTCCCATAGTGTATCCTAAAGGATATCCATGTTCAAATTGAACTTCTTGATTTTCAGGATTTATAAACTTTGTCGCAGCTGGTAAATTATCAACAAGCCTAAAAGAACAATCATTCACATCAACATAAAAATCGATAACATTATTCATAAAATGTTCTTACAAATGAACAAAGTATGTGTATCGTATCCTTTCGATAACTTTCTGTGAAGTTTCAGCATTCCAATTCATCGGATCATTCGGCGAATGACATAATAATTTGCATTCTATGTTTTCGGCCATTCTTACTTCATACGGTGTGTTAACTATTCGATCGCCTCTTAAAACTTCACCTAGATTTTCAGATTTATAAATAAAAGTCCCGTTTTTTGGTACACAAAAAGGTAACGAATAATATTCATAAGGTAATTGGGTGTGAACACTGGTCATTTTGACAGCTTTTACATCAATTCTTTGGCCTTTTTTAAATTCAACAGGTGCAACCCCAGGTACATAGAACTGAACCGATAAGTCAATAGTGAATGCTACTATAAGTAGCAAAATTCTATATATCTGAAAGAGGAAAAATATATATAATGTTAGGTTAATACGGAATGTACTTTGTTTAGTACTTATGGCAAATACTCGTAATAATTGTGATATTTCAAACACTTACCCAAAACATTTTTTTAAGGTGAGCATTAATTCTTTTTTACTGTTTAAATTTAAAAATAATCATAAGTAAACCTAATTTGTCATAATATACGACAATGTTAAAGCACAGAATACCAACTTATATTGTATAAATATCATGAAAGAAAACGGAACAGTTTAATAAACATATGTCTTCTCTTTCGTGTAGGAAAAGACCTATTTTTTGAAACATAAAAAACAAATATTATTTATATAATAAAGTCACTTTATCAGGAATAGTTATGACAATTTTTCATTTCTGTTATTAGAGTGGTAGTTAAGTATATAATATTACAGAAATGTATTAATAAATATTTATTAAAAATATTTTTTATTTTAAATAAATGATAAAATGAAAGAAATGTATTTACACATAAATAACACTAATGTTTTCAAAACAAATTCTTATCTGAAACTTGTAACTTGCAGTGGCTCAAAGTTATAATGGGTCAAGGTAAAAAAAAAACTTTAATTGTGTTAAGTAAACCCATAATTCGTCATTCTGATAGTAAACAGAAATTATGTAATGGGGTCCATCATAACTGTATTTAATATCATAAAAAGTTATAAAAATACCAGACTATCAAAATAAGCCTAAACCAATGAGCGAAAAAATTTTACGGATTCAGACGAACGTTGGTTAATACATTAAATAAATTAAAAATACCATGTTAGTGCTCCAAAAATTGCCATACAAGTTGAGAAACATCTCAACAAAAAAGTTAATCCAGAAACTATAAAGATGGTTTTACGAAAGCATGATTATAATGGTAAAGTTACGAGGAAAATAATCTCTTGTAAGCAAGGTTAATCAAAAAAAAGCTAAATTTTGCAAAAAATATGGCAGCAAAGATCTTTCGTTTTGGGAGCACATTTTTTTACAGATGAAAGCAAATACACTGTTTTCAGATTAAATGGTAAATTAAAAATGTGAAAAAACCAACGAAGAACTCAAAATAAACATGGCTGATGCTATAATGGATCAGACCATGTACTTGAATATTTTAAGGTCTAATGTTAAAGATAATGTATGAAAATTGAGAATAGAAAATAATTTTTACTTCTATCAAGATAATGTTCCAAAATACAAGGTTTATAACGTTAGAAGCTGACTCTTATTTAACTACTCATATTTTAGAAATACCACCTCAGACTTCAAACCTAAATACTATTGAGCATTTATGTATTTATTTAGAAGAAAAGTTCAAAAAACATTCAATATCTAATCAAAATGAACTAAAAACGACATTAATCAAAGAATGGAATTGAGTCTTTTTTACCGAAAATTAGTAGAATCTATGCCTAATTACTTGGCAGCAATTTAAAAACAAAAAAGAATTACTAACTAAGTAATAATTGAAGGAAATATTGTTGTTCATTTAAAGATATACAATGAATTTATGATGTGTTCCATTAAAACTTGGAGACTTATTTTTTACTTTTTTTCATAGTTTTGTTAATTTTTAATAATATAATAGACACGCCGATTCAAATTTAGATGTTTTATTTTTTCAGTACTAATTAATAAAGCTTTCAAAAATAAACCTGTGAATTTTATTTAAATACATATGTATGAGTTACTATTTTTCAATTGAAGTTTTTTTTACTTTGTTCCATTATAACTTTGAGCCATTGTATACACATACATACATACATGTTGATCTGATGAGTTGCGAACTATTAATAAAAATACTTTATCCTGTACAGATGAAAAAATGTTATTAATATTGGATGATTTAGTAATGATCTTTCTTCTTATTAGTCATCAAGGAATAGTGCTAGAGAGAGGTGGAAGATAAATTCAGTACTAAACATTTTAAAAAGAATTTAATAATAACTATGTTGTGTGTTATTGAATTCCTTTCAGTATGTTTGGTACTTAATTCCTATTATTTTTGTGGTTCATCTTTCATGATTATTAAGAAGTAATATTTCCATCATATAATCCAAGAACAATATATTTTTATCAGTAGATACAGATTTTTTGGATAGCTATAACCGTACCTACCTAATATAACGTAAAAAAAATAAATTAGGTCGAAAATACTTGTTAATTTTTAATTATTATATTATAACAAAAAAAATAATCTGCAAATTTTATTTATTTTCAAAATAACTGCAAACATCATACAAAATCAAATACAATACTGTTGTTAATTCAAGAGCGAAGATAAGCTACACAATATGACATACTATTCGTTTAAATATACTAATAATAATTAAGAATAATTAGAAATTAAAATATTTCGATTACTTAAGTAAACAATATAATAGTGTTTATATTCTAAAAGTAAATAAAACATTTTCTAAAGTGCTAAATGTTTACCACAAAGCATAAATGTAAACGTAAATAATTAACATACATTATAAATATATTATTATTAACTTTATACTATTTTTAATTATTATTGTTTGTAACAGGATGACAAAATGAGTACATTCGAATCCTATTCCACTGAAGATTGAATATTTTTGTTTATAATATATGAAATTGAAACAATGTTGAAATTTTTATATCGTTTTCAATAAAAGGTAAGTAATTAGATTTAAATATAACATCAATTTAAAATTTATAACTCATAATTTTAACATGTAAATAATAAAATTTCCTGAAAAAGAATCTATCAATATGTTGAAATATTTTACAAATTAAGTAAAGATCAAAAAATCACGATTTGATGAACGACCTATACATTTGCAAAGAAATAATGTAAATAATGCCTGATCTATACTTTATTTGTAAATATATTTACTACTAAAATAAACTAGATCTTCAGTAAAATTTCCTTTTGGGTACTTCCTTGGTTTGCATATTGTATGAAATATTACATGAAAGTATGAATATTTAACAATATATATTCAATTCGATTATTTAACTAAAAAATGAATTTATTCTAAAACAAACTGTAATTATTTAATAATATATTTAATGTATAATATATTAATTAAATTAGTTGGATTTTATTACTTATTGTTTTAAAAATACACTGACCATTTGAGCGACCTACCTAATAAGCACGTCAAATTATATACACATGAATACAAATAATATACAAATGATCTCACGTAGTGAATATAAATATCGATTAAGTAAATAAGAGATGCAAAATCTTTATAAATTAAATGCCAATTACAAATATATTTACTATTTTTTAAAAAAATATACATATGAAAATATTAAAGAAATTATCTTGCATACAATGCGATATGATGTCTTGAATCAAATATTTATTTCGATATGTAAACAGTATTGTATAAAAAAAACTTTTTACCAATAATCAAATAATATATTATCATTAATTTTGATAAAACTACGTGCATTTTAGTGTATATATAAGTGTGTGTAAGAGGGAGAAAGAGATTAAAATTATCAACAATTATAATTTAATAAATAAACAAATCTTCATTAAATTAAAAAATGAATTTTTTACACCAAAAAGTATTAGTACAGTTTAAATTCATTTTTAATTAAAATATAAAAAACCCAGAAATATTAAAAATAATAATAAATTGATAATTCTATTTTTTAACCCATTTAAAGGCTTACTGGCTATTTTCACGGTTGACGTACTGATACGAATGAATAAAGGATTTAAAATTTAATTAGTAAATTCTGTTTATATAAATAAATGGCAGTTATGGAGTCACAGTATGAGATTATATAACATCATCTGATATTGGGAACTTGGATTTGTCAACAAATCTAAGGAAATAATGTTTTACACTTTCTTAAAAAAATAAGTTGAAAAATATTAAAAAATTGGATTTTGAAAATCGTTTGATTTTCAACAAAATAATGAATTTATATCACTTGAAAAGTATAATACATAATATTCTCAACACAAGAAACACCTCTCCAAAATCACCTAAAAAATTCAACACTTATAAATCTATCGAGCATTTGTGAATATATTCGATAAAAGTATTAAAAATTATAACATTATTAATCAAATTAAAAATGAACGATAAAATTAAAGATTGAATACAAATAATTTCATCAATATCAAATTGAGTGGAAGAAATATGAAAAGGATTGTCCATTTATATTTAATTTTAATATCGTTATTGTTTTAATATTTATTTGAATTGTACCAATAATTTTCTTAGAAAAATACGCTTTTTTAACTAATGGCGATTTTTTCATTTATTGAGTTATAAATGTCCATAATTTTATTGTTACTGTATATAGAATACATGTATAAATATGAAATAAAAAAAATATTAGTGAAATATTTCCAATTAACGAAATAAAAAGTATTTAATGTTTAAAATCTTAACATTCCAATGATTTTTTTTGTTTGGTATATACAACATACATACATACATAGATACATACATACTTATATATATATATATATATATATATATATATATATATATATATATATATATATATACATGAATTTGAAACAAAATCAATAAACATTTTATTATTGAAATTATGTACTTAAGTGATTTTATAAAGTTATTACACAAATGAGAGAAGTTTTATTCATTTTTAATCAGACATATTTAAATTTTATAAAAAAAAATATAAATAATTTTCATTACAATTGTATTAAAAAAGTGTGTAATAAATGAATTTTCAAATCATTTTAATTATAAAAAAAATAATTATGATCAATCAACTTTTTTATCAGATGTAATTCTCTTCCAAGAATTATACGCTATTCAATGTTAATATTGCTTTAAAAAATATCATTAAAAATATTTGTTAATTTTCACTGATACTCAAATCAGAACAGATTTATATAATAATTTAATTTAAATGTATGAATGAAAAATATTATATATCAATCAATTCAAAATAATTCACTTGAAGTTTATAATTCATTTTTCAATGAAGAATTCAATTATAATAAAACTTTTTATCTGATATTTATAATTACGTGAGATAAAATTTAAAAATATATATTAGTTTAAAATTGAATTTGACGCACCAGATCTACAACAATGAAAAACAATAAATTGTAATTGCGTAGGCACAATTTTATATTACATATGTTAAAAGATGATAACAGAAAAAAATTCATTGTGTTGTATTACGTATTCCATTATGAAATATAGGAGTAATAATAATTATAAACGTTAATTTACAATCAACAATATCATTTGTTGGTTTGTATCTGTGAGACAATGGATACATACTATTATTTTATGATTTAACTGTTGTTTCATAATATATTTTTTTTATTCGAATTAACATTTCCATGTTATAACTGAATTTGTATAGATAGTTTGTATTAATTTATATAACTTATTGTGAATAGTTACTTATTCCTAACTAATAACATAATCTACAAATTAATTTATAATTATACTAATGTTAAAAATTAAAACATTTTCCAGTTGCGATTTTAATATAGATCAATTAACAGTCAAACTGTATAAATAGTATTTTTTATCAATGAGATTATTTTCTCCGAATGCTAACACCTCCATTGAATCTCAAATTATTATATAATATTGATGAAAGAAATATCAGGTACTTAGAAATAAGTAATAGGTTTTTTTAACGAAAAAGATTGACGTGTCGATAAAGTAAAAGATTATATTCTGTAAATATAAACTAAACTTTATAAAGAATATTTGATATATTAATAATAAATAAAGAATTAATTTCACTTTTGGTTCAATCGTCGGCTTGTTATTGTGGTTCATTGATTTATTGTTAATACTTCACAATATTAATGTAAAAAGAACTATTAATAACAAGTAATGTGAGATTAATATTCGGTGCTAATATTCCAAAAAAGTTTCGAATTTAATAAAAAGTATGCAATTTTCAAAATATATAGTTATATAAAGAAATTACAACAATATAGAATTGATAATTTTAAATGATGACTTTTTAATAATTTTTTTTACTGACAGTTTTAATCAAATTAAGGTATTATATTTTTACATTACAATTTTTTGAAGTAAATGTTTTAATCAAAACATATTAGGACAGATGCAGTTTTAAAAGTCTAATTTCAGTATTAAAAATAAAATTTATCATGAAAAAATGATTAGAAATAGTTGAAAAAATATAAATCTTATAAAAAAAGTTATTCAATTATAATTCAAGATTTTATTGAAAAATGTGGTGACTATATTTATTGAAGATTAAAGAAAACAAAATTATTTACATTTATATAATTAAAAAAATATTTTAATGATTGAGAATTTATTTATTGATTATTAAACAGATTAATAGAAAATGAATTGATAATCGAATGATGATTTTTTTAATAATTTTTTACAGTTTTAATAAATTAATTTCAAAATAACTGATAGATGAATGAATATAACAATTTTTGAAATTTTTGAAATTAATGTAAATAAACATTTGTTGAATATATATATTTTTTGATTAATCTAAAAGTTAATACAAATTAGATATATTAAATAAATTGACTTTTTGGAACTAAAAGACTGTTCAAATTTCTAAAAATGAACTTTTTAATTTTTGCAATAAAAGTTACTTTTAATTTCATTCCTATTAATTATAAACTTTAATAAAATTTTATTTTTTTACTTTAAATTTTAATTTATAATTTAAATGTGTGTTTATAGAACCTATAATTCCGTTTGAAATATAAAATTACTAGAATAAATTATTTCTACATAAATCGAATATTAACTTTTTCTAAAAGATTATACTAGAAAGAAGAATGCATTCTGGAAAATATTTTTTTTATTATTTTAATAAATTGATCTTACTTAAACATACGCTCTACTTAATAATAAGTAAACATGTTCTATATATAAAACAATGTTAAATGTAATTTAGTATTAAAAAGCCAAGTTTATTATTTTTTTTCAATTTTTAAACATTATTTCACTTACTAGCAATTTTCATCCACTTTGCATTTTTAATTGCATTATCATTATTCTTAAATAACAATTTCATTAAGGAAAGCAGTTATATTTTTGCTTAACTATAATCAACCTTTCATTATATTACAGTTATTGTAAAATATAATTTTATGGAACTAATAATTAATTCTAATATTAATAATTCTATTATTATAGAAAAAATGAATATATATATATTTAAAAATGAAAAAATAAAAATCAAATAGTCATTAATGAATAAAATTTAGATCTGAAATGGAATATAATTTGTTTTATTTGTCTTTTAGGACGAATCTGTCAACTTGCTAGAACAAATATTTATATTCAAAAATATCTATAAAACCTGAACAATTTCTATAAAAACTATTTGCCTATACAAAAATCTTCAAGTAAATTGTACTGATTTCATTATAAACGATGATTTACATTAAATTCAGTATTTATAGAATCGATACCGAAATAATATTCTAATTTTATACTAGTCAAATTAGTTGAAATTTGTAAGGAACATTTTTTAAGTTACTTTTTTGTCATTTACCAAAAAATATACTTAAAAACATTTTTTTCTATTATTAATCAATTCAGTTAATTTTATTGCTTGCAATAAAAGAAATCAATATTTTTTGAAAAAAACTTCTGTTTTAATATATATATATATATATATATATATATATATATATATATATATATATAAAGCAAAAATATAAATTTGAACACGTACTGCATAAATTTATTTAAAATCATGATACATGTTAGGTATGTATAAACTTGAGGTTAGTATAAGCAGCGTGCAAATTTGTTTTTCTAATACAATAAAATACGTTTCTCGACCGCTTTACGACAAATAGGACATTCAGACATGCGATCACCGCACATCTGGCAAGTGCCATGGCCGCAAAGAAAGATCATGTTTTTGAGACGATCCAAACAGACAGGACACATTGTCTGAAAAAACAATAAATGCAATACATAAATAAGTCTGAAGTTTTATCCAACTATTTCATGTCTCTACATTTACATGATCTTAAATTAACAATAATAATACTGTAATCTTTATTTCAATGTTTAACAATATTCTGTGAAATAAAAATTCAATAAAATTATATGTAGTGATTTTAATGGCAATCTCTTAAATATATACAAGAAAATAAAAATATATGATCGTTGTGTTATGGTTTTATGTCTGTAAAATATAGCATGGAATAAAAAAAAAAAAACATATAATTTTAATCCGAGAGAAAAATAATTTCTATCACATAGCTTACATAAAACTAATAATAAAAATCTACATAAAAATAAAGATTTTCAAAAGAAACTAATTTTTTTAAAAAAAAACTATATATGAATAATAAATAAAACTATATTTGACCATTTTTAAAGGAGTAAATTTTTAAAAAATATATATTTTTTAATTTACAATATTTCTGTACATTTAATATATATATATAGTATTAGGTAACCAAGAAAGTTTTGCCATTTTTGAGAAAAAAATAAGAAAGCTTGTATTTTTTACTTAAAATATTTTTTTTAAAGAAACATTTTTTTTATAAAATAGAAATTTATACTATTAAGAGCACATAAGGATATAATTTTATATAATATGATTAAATTAGGCTATATTACTCTGTGTAATTCTTTTATTTCATTATCGGTCACTAGTGGCTCTCGTGACATACAAAGATAATAACAAAATTCAAGTCATTGGATTTAGAAAAAAAGACTATGTACTTAATGCAATATCAAGAAGAATTTGTGTACCCTATTGTAAAAGTTACAAGAAGACTACGCCATGAAATAAAAGTAAAATGAGGGGGTGGGTAAAGCTAGAAGATACTGTAAAAAATGTAGAGAGGTGGCGAAAAATCGTATAAATGAAACTGTGATGATAATTTACATCTTTGCTTGCCATCGTTATATGTCCATTTGATTTTATATGATTAAGAATAAATATATTTTTATATTTACACTTTGGACCATTCTCTTAATACTAATTATATTTTCAAAATTATAAATATTATTGTTTATTAATTTTATTCATTTTTATTGAGTCTGTTACAGTCGATCATCGGTGGTTTTTACAGTGCCACTCGAATTTATAGTGCCGGTCACCAGTGACCGACACAGCAGTCAACGTATCAATCATTAATATATTTATTTAATAGCGATGTTTTTGTAATGAGTCCTTTTAAAATTAATATTAAAAAGTTTGAAATGATTTTTTTTTCTAAAAAAAAATATAGGACATTCTAAAAGACTGATAATATAATTGTTATTTGTAGAAGAATATAATAGACTACTCAACTATATTTCAGAACAAGCTGCTGAAAAACATTACCATTATTTTACTTGTAAGTGTAATTGAATTTTGTTATGAATAAAACTTTTTACCTGTTCTTTTATATCTTGGAGCTGTTGTTGCAATTTCTGTATATCATTATTCGTATCTCTGCTACCATTATTCATAATCGGTCCTTGAAGGGCTTGTACAGTAGGTGCAGTACCTTGCTCGTTAGACGTCGTAGCTTCTTCGACATCTGCTATTACTTCAGATATAGTACCTACACCACCGCTACATACAGAGAGGGGTACCATTAAATCAATTTGCGCGCGACACTGTACGCATTTTTTCATAATCGGCGAGCAACTGTCGCAAGCAACCATGTGTCCGCATGGTTTGAATAATACAGATGCTTTTTTATCGGAGCATACGACACATTCTTCAATCTGAAATAAATATATATATTAATAGAATAAATAAATGCAAACAAAAAAATATTAAATAACATACAAGAATCATCAAATAACTTACATTTATTTATACACAACGGGGAAAAAATAATGCAAAAAAAACTATATATATTTATATGTGAGTATAAATAGATTATGGACTTTTTAAAAATATATAATCACAAGTATTTCCACAATTTTTTACAATACTGTTTGCATGAGGTTGCTAATTCTGATAATAGATTTAACATAAATAAAACTAATAATAAGTTAAAACAAGAATGTTTTAAAGTAATTAATTTATTATATAGGATTTTCCAATAAGAATGTCAGAATTTTGACAACTGATGGCAGCCATGTTTAAATTTTTTTAAGCTCATTTTGACATTTCAACTCAGTATAGTTTGGCAAATATAAAATGTTTAACATTTTAACAATGTTTAGAAATTTTATAAATTTTAATAGACTTATTAAAATAAAAGTTTAACGAGTTCATTATTTCATCAAATGGACCCATCAATTGACCACCAAGATCATGTGATCTAATTTCATTAGATTATTTTTTGTGGGGTTATGTGAAATTAATGGTTAATGTTGATAAATTACAAGCAACAGAAGCCTTAAAAATAAACATTGAATGTGTAATTCATGAAATTGGACCACAATTATGTGAAAGAATGACTAAAAATTGAACTAAACGAATGTACTTTGTTAAGCAAAGTCGTGGTGGTCATATGAATAAAATTGTGTTCCATTATTAATGCCATAGAATATGATTAAAAATAAAAAATAAATAAATAACTAATTAATTAAATATTTTTTGTTTTATTTCCATTTAAACTTATGAAGTGTTTATTGAAAAACCCTATATTTTAGAGTTTAATACCAAACAATACTAATACAATAATAAAAAATGAAATAAATATTAATAAAAACTGTTACAACTTCGATAGAATGAAATTACTGACCATACTTTATTTAATTTACTGATAAAAATTAGAAAATTGTACATAAGTCACAATTAGTAGTGTGACTAATTCGTTTGTATATAAATGAATCAATTATTTTTATATCATATTACATAAAAATGTTCAACAATTATTTATTGTACATTTTTTTCGTTGATTAGCATTTCAAAGGCAGTGCTGTTATCGTTAGATATTACATTATAAAAATTGGATTTTATAATACAGCTTTTTGATGATGGAATGACCATCGAAATGTGCATTGGTGAATAAAGTGAACAATACAATATTATTAAACATTTTTATAAAATCTCTTGACTTGAGATGCGATTTATTTGTGTAAAAATCAAAAATAAGAATTTAAAAGTTTTTTTTTAATATAAACTTATTTTTATATGGCACATAATTACCTTGATCCTTGCTGCAACTGTATCTCGACACACAAGACATTTCTTCACACGATGAGCACAATTAGTACAACAAGCAACATGTCCGCATGGCTTGAATAACGTATCTCGTTTAGCATCCGAACATACAAGACATTCTTCGAGAGTTATTGATGCTGCAGCTTCTGCAGCTTGCGTCGACATTTCCATATCCATCGATTCTTTTTCTTTATGGCAATTCGTCAACGTTCGACATAAATTAGGATCTGGACATAAATCTAACGGAGTCTGACCCTTCTTATTCTTTATAGTCAAATCGGCACCATTTCCAGCTAAATAACAAGCAATGCTAGCTGATGACTTTTTATCAGCACCTTGACTTCCTAATCCCATCAGAAGTTTTCCGACATCTTGTACATCTTGAAGTTGTCTTAATTGAGATAAAGTATGGTGGCGGAGAGCTTCGTGGAGAGGCGTGTCTCCGTCTTTATCGGCAATGTTGAGATTAGCTCCTTCGCGAACTAATAGACGTACTATTTGAGTATGTTGTCGTTCTACTGCGAGATGTAGAGCTGTTTGCAAATTGACATTTTGAAGATCCATATCGGCATGACCGCTGTGTACTAACTGTTCTGCTACTTCTACATGATTGTTTAGTGCAGCAAGATGTAAAGCAGTGTAACCATCGTCTTTCTTTTCGTCGACGATCCAAGGACGAGGAAGTTTCGATAGTAATATCTTCATAGCACTGAAAAAATTAAAAAAGTATTTAATTAACTACATGTTTTACTGTTACTTTTTTCAAAAAAAATTATAATTTATAAAACATTCAGTTTTTAGGAATTTTTATTATTTATAACTGTATATTTTCTAAAAAAGATACATATATTAAAAATATGTACATTATATGAAAATAAGTTATATTATTTGAAATATATTTTTTAAAAAAATATTTTTACTTCATTTTTAAAAACTAATTAAATAAAATTATTATTTCAAACTAATTTTGTTTTTGCAATAACTTTTTTGCTTACAAGTTAATTTTATTAATGAAATAAAAAATGTTAAAAAAAATGTTATATACAAAATTTAAGAAATTAATCTTTGGTCCAATAATACAGATAAATTTTAATTCAGTAAGTATTAAATAAATTATTAACATTTTTTGGTATTCTGACTGACAGGGGAATTTTTTATTCGATTTTGAAGTAACTGAAAATTTTGCTAAAAAAAATCTCTAAACTTTTCTCTATAAAACGATACTCGAAATATAATTTATAAACGATGGTATATTTAAGGGAAAAATAGAAGTTAATTTTATTTTTTGCAAGAACTGTTTTGGTCATAAGTTGATTTTATTAATAAAATAAAAAAATGGTAAAAAATACATATTATATACAAAATTTAAGATGTTAATGTTTGGTTGATTTTCAATAAATATCAATCAAATTGTGATTGTTAGAAAATTAATGATTAATGTTTTTTTTTTTTTTTTGGTATTCTGACTGACAGGAATATTTTTCACTCAATTTTGAACAAACTGACAATTTTTCTAAAAAATTTCTCTAAACTTTTCTATATAAATTTCTACTCGAAATTTAACTTATAAATAGTATATTTAAGAGGAAAATATAAGTCTAGTTAATTTTATTTTTTGCAAGAACTGTTTTGGTCATAAATTAAATTTGTTAATAAAATAAAAAATGGTAAAAATACATATTATATACAAAATTAAAGACGTTATGTTTGGTTGAATTTTACAAATATATTCTGCTTCATAAGTGAGTATTAGAAAATAAATTATTAAAGTTATTCTAAAATTCTGATTGACAGGGATGTTTTTAAACGATTTTCAAGTAACTGATGATTTTGCTACAAAAAATTCTCTAAACTTAATATAAAATGATATTTGAAATATATAAACGATGGTTTATTTGAGGGAAGAATGGAAGCTTGGAACAAATGTATCAAACAATTCATTATTTCAGTTGTTAAAAGATTCATACGAAGAATATAAGAATGAAGTAATAAAGTAAAACGAAACATACGCTGTACAATTAGATTTTACTTTTGTAACATAATTTCAAAGGAGTTTTAAAAGCGAATGGCAAAGTGAATAGCGTTTATTATTGCTGACAAAATTAGTGGCGATGACCCCAAAGGGGCAGGGCGAGACCCCGCCGACAATATTCATCCGGCGCACGCACTCTTCAATGAATTACTAAACAAACAGTTGCCTTATGTGTGTAGTCATGCTCAACAATAATTTCAATTTCTTTCAATGAAATCTATACATTGTCGACACATTTTATAAGAACGCGAATTTGATTACTGAAAAAATGGCTGTTGTTATTGTTTTCGATTGACATAATGTTTTGTGCTCTAAAACGTTGTTTTAATCACAAAATGTGTTGTTTATTTAAATTATATATATATATATATATATATATATATATATATATATATATAAATTACATTTTAATAAATATTATTAAAATGATAAAAAGTATAATAGAAAAATAATTAAAAATTCCACGTTCTCAGTTGTAATTAATGAAATAAATAACTTTGATTTTGTTTAATTTAATAGAGTGCAACGATGTACATCATTGAAGTGAAGAAGTAATCTTTGTTTAAAGAGTTTTTGGAAGAAACATGAGGTAGGATGAATCTTCAAAAGATTTTAAGTACACTACCTAAAACTCATATGAATGATATGTCTGTATATGTTTTTATGATTAAAATTGTTTCAGAAGTAAATTTTATTTAATTATATAACAATAATTAGGTATAGAAATAAATTCAATATATAATTTTAATATAATTCTTATATTCGAATTGAATAATTAGAGATAATTTTGTATTTCTTATTATTTTATAAAATAAATAAATATAATTAGGTAAATATGAAAATTAGATATCGATGTTGTAAATTATATTTCAGGAAAAATAATTCCTAATTATTAAATATGCAGTAAAAAATTCAGGGAAAATAATTTCTAATTAATAAATATGTAATAAAAAATTAAAATACTCGTCTATGAACATAATACAATAGTAAGGATAATAATTATTTTTTTTATCTAACCTTAATTTTTATTGCTAGTGTTTGTCAGTCAACTCGTTTAATATATTTAGTGTAGTCTGTCTTTATGACTCATGCTGGTCTAAAATATTATGAATAGAAGATAATTTTTCATTTAAGAGAACTTTTTGTTCTCAGACCAATAAATTGTAAAAATATTATCAATTACTTTAACATTATTAAAAAAAATATATTTGAAAATGTGTTAAAATTTATTAAACTTAGGTGTGTTTTTAATTCAATTTTTTTTTCTATGAGATTACATTTTTTTAATATATATATATATATATATATATATATATATAATGTGTGATTATTTTAAAACATTTTTTAAAATAATCTTTTCAATATTTGACTTCATATTATTATTTCTTTTTTAAATTAAAGACAATGATAATGGAATTTTAAAAACAATGTGGATTAAATTATTCACTAAAATTATTTTTTAATGATTATAAAACAAAATGATTTTTAATATTTTTATTTTGTAATATTTTTTAACTTGAGATTTAATCAGTTTTTTTATATCTTTTAAAATCTTTTATTCGACAAAATATTTATTCGATTAATTTTTTATTTAAAAAATGATATGATTATTTTTTTAATCAATTGATTAATAAGATGAAATTTCAGTCATTAGATTTTTAATCATTTTTATGATTAATAAATTTTGACTACATTTTTAATCGGGTGAGAATTAAAACGAATAACTCCCTATTCAAATATATAGGGGCAATAACTATTATAATATGTTATTTTCATAGTATTTATATCATTTATTATTTATCAGTGTAGTATGTATGTTTGTAAATGAAATTTGCAGAAAACAATATTTGAAAGATAATTGTTAAATTAGTAAACGTAACATTTTGTTTATTTTAAACTGAATTCATTTTTGAAAAACATTTTTTTTTAATATTTAGTATATATATATATATATATATATATATATATATATATATATATATATATATATATATATATAGAGAGAGAGAGAGAGAGAGGTGTTTATTTAAGCGTGATCGAATTTTAAATTGAATCCCTATCGAAAGTTCTATCAGACCTAAAAAACATTGTTTAAATATGCAATTCAAATAATATTGTAAACTGTTTTATTTATGTATATTTTTTTTATTCCTTTTAAAACTTTATTAGGTCATATAATATGACAGATAAAGATTTATTCATATAAAGTTTTATTTAATAAAGACTACGTTTTTTTCAGAAAAATCTATAAGAATTGAAAATATATACTGTTTATTGTCTTTTTTCATCAAATAAATATCATAGTTAAATAAACGATTCATAAATATGTTAAATAAAGTCAAATAAAATTTTATTTGGAAAAAAGAATCTTATTTTAATTTTTACGATTTTTATTTTACTTTTAATGGTGACTTAAAGTATATTTATAAAATATAGACATTTTCCTGAAAAACTTGGTATATATTTTTTACATTCATAGAAATATAATACATCTATTATACATTTTTAGATATTGTAACGAGATAAACTGATGAAAAGAAACTATACAGATCTACACATGTGGTAAAATGTATTGTTATCAATAAAAAATAGATGTAAAATTCATGATATGCCTCGTTGAAAATTCTATAGAATAATAAAGTATGTCGTAAGATTTACAATATGTATATCAACTTAAAACAGATTACAAATAAAAGAAAAATTGTGAGAAATAATATGAAAAATTTATAAAATATAACCTGGAGAGTTTTAAACATATATATATATATATATATATATATATATATATATATATATATATATATATATAAAAATATGCATATAAATCTGAACTTTTTTTAATATACAAATTCAATAACATATTTGAAATACATAATTAAATTCGATATTATTTGCTGTTCAATAGAATGAAATATTATACGATTTACAATCAAAGGAATAATATTTCTTTGAAATTCGAAATGTAGAAAGTAGGATGATATTTCAAAAGATCTGAGCTAAATAAATGATCTCAAACAGTTGCAGAAATAGAATCGTCTGGTCATTTTATAATCTGTAATCTGAAGTGTTGTCTACTATTTTAAACGCCTGTTTTTTGTGATGTTGAAAACGTGCAACACAAGTCCAGTAACATTAAATGAACGCAAATTGCTAACAGATCGATAAATTAAGACAAGTGGTGTCTGGTATATTGTTATAATCGTCGTTTTATTAAAATGGATCGAAAACGTACAGACTGGAAAAAAGACTTCAATGCGTATATTTAAACATTACATTGTGTGTCGTTGAACCAAGACGAGGGAATTCATAAACATGGAAATATCTTCGAACCTCTTAAATACGAGTCGACTTTGTAATACTCCTAGACGTATTTCAACAAATGACTGCCAAGCTCGGTTCTTGTCAGACTGCGATTACAGAATCGAAATATTCTTGTGAAATGCATCCATTATGCATTTCAATCTAAATAACATGAGAGTTCGGTTTGTATACTTCTATGCATTTTATATTTGTATATATATATATATATATATATATATATATATATATATATATATATATATATATATATATATAAAGCTTAGAAAATATCCCAATACAATTTTATTTCTAAGTAAAATGATTTACCTATTTTAGAATTTAAAATTTATTTTATACATACATACATACTATATATATATATATATATATATATATATATATATATATATATATATATATATATATATATAAGATTCTAATAATGGCTGTTGTGCATTAATTTTTGTTCTTATTATTATTTTTTCTTATTTCTCAGTTTTTATTTTTATGGTTTAAATAATCAAATATATTGTAGTACTTGTAAAAAATCACCTAGTTACTCAGTTTATAGTATTTATAGTATATTTTTAATTATATTAATGACATATTATTGTTTTATGTTTATGTAATGACTTTTAGAATATTTTTAATAGACAGTAGGGTAAAAATTATCTGATTGACGATTAATAACTAAAATTTTAGTCGTTTAAAATTAATCATTAGTTACGATTAATTTATTAGTCGTTAGTCGTTTCAAGTTACTGATTTGGAATTAATCATTTTGAAATCAATCTGTGACTAATAAATTAATCACTAATTAGGATTGATTTTTTAGTTATCAATCGTTTTAAGCAATTAATAAACTGACTGATTTGAATATTCAAAATTGTGCAATATTAGTGAAATACAAAAAAAATATTTGAAACTTAAAAATCAAATTTTCAAATGAAATTATTTTATTTTGAAGAAATTACAAATAATTTTCAATGAAATTTAATTTATAATTTAAGGGGGTATTCTAGTCTAGACGCACAATTTTAGGTGTTTTTTTCTGGCGCTATAAAAAAAATCAAGATATGTTTTAACTATCCATTTTTTATCGGTTATTTATTGACATTTTAAGAGTATAAAAAAGTATTATTAAAAACAAAAAAATTAAAATTGAAAAAGGTACAGGCTGGCAAAGTGTGGGCTTGAAAAAAAAAGATGTCTCCTGGTTGACGTGGTTCCAACCTTTCCGGTCATTTGAAACAAATTTTTTTTGAAATTATTGAAAAAGAAGGTTGTAGTAGTATCTTCGCATAGGGAAATTTAAAAAAAAATTTTTTTTCGCAAAATAGTGGCATTGTGAAAAAACAGTCATTTTTTGCCCTATTTTTCAACTTGCGGAATTTTTTAAAAATAGTAAAAAACAAAATTTTCAAAAAATCCTAGTCGGGGGCAATCACTCTTATATTGAAAAGCTCTGTACCAAATTTCAAGTAAATCGGTCCATTAGAACTTGAAATATCATGTCAACCGTGTCGAAAAAAGTAGTTTCGAGAAAAATGCGTTTAAAGTTGATTCGTTCCGGCCAGACCGGATTGGTTGGCGCGTCACAAAAATAGCTATAACTCCGAAAATAATTCGAATTTCGAAAAATGCTCTTAAGGACATATTCTTAAAGGTCTAAACTTTGAAAATATGCAAAAAATCGATTTTTTCGAAATTCTAGACTAGAATACCCCCTTAAATGAACATTAATTTTAAATGATTATTCATGAAATATAATAATTTCTAAATATTTTTACGAGAGTATATAGAACGGTTAAAATAAAAAACAAATAAGGGTTTGGTTCATACTTTTCATCCCATCTTTTAGACGGTGGAATGGGATGAATTCTATTTTACAAAGAAATTTATTTTCGAAGAAAATAAATACGTAAGGGAAGAAAAAAACAACTTGATATTTTTTATCTAACTACATTTTTATCAGATTGTATTTTTATTCAATTAATTTTTTAGTTAAAAAACGACAAAAATTACGATTAATTTTTAGTCAGACAATTAATTAGATAAAAATTTAGATTTTTAATCATTTTTATGAATAAGAAATTATGACTGAATTTTTAATCGGATGAAAATTTTATCGAGTATCGCCCGATTTTCAATTATTATTATTATATATATATACAAGTGTCGTTTGATAAGTATGGTAAATTTATTTATTGTTTAATTTAATTAATTAATTTAATTTAATTTTTCAATTTAGTTTTTCTTATTTTTTTACTATACTTATCAAACGACCCTTGTATATATATTATTATATAATAACATTAACTCATCGTATGATAGAATTTTGAAATACTAATTTAAACATTTCTTAGGTTGTTCACAAAAGTTGATAATTTGACGTTTCATTACTAAAAAATATACAAGTTCTCTTTTTTAACGTTACTTTGATATGATTAAGAAATAACAAAGAAATCATGAAGGTCATTTTTGTGGCTATTTTATTTTCAAATAAAATAATGATGTAATTTATTCTGCGAAATAAATCTAAAAATGTTCCATGAGGAATAAATTTCTATATAATGTTATCCATCTTGTTTCATAAAGTTAAATACTAGAAAAAATGTTACGGGAAATTTTTGTGGGGGTGTTATACATACAATTGAAATTGTTTATCTAATATTTGTTTTGGTCTTTGACGAATCCATTTTCACATACTCCAATACTACAAGATATTGAAAAAATGTTCAATAATTATTTATTGGATATGGATTTTGATATCAATGTCGTTATCAAAAAAAATGCTGTGTTATAAAATCTAAAAGATTTTAATAAAAATTAAATTATTATTTTTAACTAAATATTTTTATAACGCAGAGATTTGATGATAATAAATAAAGTGAACAATAAGTAATTACTGAACATTTTTTCAATTTCTTATAGTGTTGAGGCAATAAACGCGTAGACTAAAAATTTTGAATTTTATTATAACACTATTTTTATTCTTCAGAAGTGTGATTGATTCATTGTCCTATGTTAGCTTTTATTAAAATCGTCTTGTGATTCGCACACACACTGTTCCAATTACAACAGATATTGAACATAGTCTCCGGAATGCAAAAGTTATTGATGCTTCACAAATATATATAGATACAAAGTTGAATTCGTTTCTCAATTGCATGTACTTTATAAATAAAGCACTTCCGTCTTTATTGTTCGCTTGTAGTGTATAGTCTATGTAATAATTATAATTAAATAATATGTGTATAAATGTCTAAAAAAAAACCGATGTAAGATATTCCTTAATCGTCATGATGGTAAATGCGTCGCGGGGAGCAGGCAGTTGACCACATGCATGGTTAACATGTGACGTCAGCACATAGATGACACATCACTGACTACCACTGTAATATTGGTCTACATATTGTATTAATACATATATTAAAGTTTTTAATATGCGGATTTTAGTTTAAATGCGCTACAAGTATATACTGCTGTTATATATTTATACATACATACATTTATAAATATATATATATATATATATATATATATATATATATATATATGTATGTATATTATATAAATGTATATATGTGCGTGGATATATTTAAAAAAAAAATGTCGTTTCACTGTGGTGTGATTTATCATTGAACGACAACGTGCGTGTGTACATGCGTGTGTGTATTATGTTTCGTTTTAAAACGAACTTTGTTGACAATCAATAGAATGATATACAAAATTTGGAGGGATATCGCATCATCGTATGTGCAGAAGTGTTAAATTGTTTTTTTAAGAAAATAAATAAAAGTATGTAAAGGGTACGTTCTGTAAGAGTATGTATGTACATATTTATCAATTTTCAATTTTTATTGGTTAAATGTTGTGTTAGTACGTACTTTATGATATATCTGAATAAAAATTGTATCACTGTTTTACTTGCTATTTGTATATAATACATACAATCGATTATTTTAAATAATAAATTATCTAAAAATTAAAAAAAATAATAATAGATAATCGTTAAGTGGAATATCTTATTAGTGTATAATTATTGCACGGGACGACAAATATATCTGACGTTCTATGAGGAGTAGTGGTACTTTAGAATGATAAAATGATTTTAAATTACCAGTATCCATTTTTCTAATGCAAAATTTTAATTGAAATCTTGAATCCATAATTTTGTGTCATTTTTGTATATAAGACAGGATAAAAAAATTATAAAGATAATTACAGTTTTTTATTTATTTTTTTTAAAAAATTATCAACTGCTTTATCTACTTTTAATTTCACATTATATGAAATATGTGTTTAGAGAAATCAGACAATGAGTATGTTATTCATATTGTTAACAAATAAAAAAAAGTTACAAAAGATAATTATTGTTTTTAGAGAACTATAATGAACCTTTTAAGATAACTTTTGAAGACAAAAATAGTACCAAAATTTATTATTTTATGTATATATATATATATATATATATATATATATATATATATATATATATATATATATATATATAGATGTATGTATATATATATACACAGACGCACATAAGTCATGGCACACATGGGTAACATAAGCAATTTATTGAAATAATTCAATGAAGTCGTTAAATTAAAAAATATATATTTAATTGAAAATAAATATAATAATAAATTTAATAAATATTATATTTATTTTCAATTAAATATTTTTTTTAATTTAACGACTTCATTGAATTATTTCAATAAATTGCTTATGTTACTAATGTGTGCCATGACTTATGTACTTTAGTGTATTAATTAATTAAAAGTTATAGAAGTATTTTTTAACAAAAAAAAATGTTTGACAATTTATTTTTATATATTATCAGATTTAATATTTTTCATTTCTTATGTACAATATATACTAGTACAATTATTAGCTTATTTTCATCTATTTTTGGATGAAGATCTCTCCCAAAATTCAATATTCATATGTATATATTTATAATTAAATTATTTATAAATTATCTGATAATAATATTTTTGAAAAATATTTATAATAATTACTTAACGAAACTTTTAACAATTTTTTTTTGCTTTTAAATATAAAATATTTTGTCATTTTCATCAATGAGTTAATTTTTATTTTCTTCATGGAATAAAAATAAATATATTTATTTTTATGTTTTATATATAATACATATGTAATTAAAAGATGTTTAAAAAGAGTGAATTGAATACATAGAATAATTTTGTAGTTTTAATTAATATATACATGTACATACACATATAAATACATACATACACAAACATTATGTCTAAAAAGTCTGGAGTAAAAGACAAAAATGTGTTTTTTTTTACAAAATGATATTATCACTAGATGAATGGATGGAAATAGTCGTTCGAGTTAATTGAGAGGGAAGTGGCAGACAAACTATATGAAAGAAATATTTAATACTTTGAGTGCCAGTGTCGAAAAATGCATGGTTATAGAAAAACAATTATATTTCGATCAATTTTTAGTTAATGTTAATGAATTTTTTATACAATAGTATTAAAACATTGGACTTAATTTATTGCAAATAAAATCAAAAATTAGTCGAAAGGTTTTACAAAAAAAAAATAAATTAAAAGTAATATTCTTATAAAAAACGAAAAGATTTTTTTTGTAAAAAATGCATTTATTGTTCTTTAGAATGAGTAGACTCAACGATTTTTATAAATCATAATTTTTATAAGTAGATACAAGTAATTCGAATAAACTTTCATATATATTTTTGCTCTTTCAGACAGAATCCAGATATTCAGTTAGGTAGAATATTAGATTTTTCGATTTCATACTCGCATGTAAAACTAGTTAAGCAAGTGTTATATATTGAACGCATTATAGTACTTAGAATAAAAAGGGTGGAACACATAAAAGTATGTGTGCATTAGCTTTTGACGTTACTTTGTGAAATAAAGTTGATTTTTTCATAAGTTATGGCTTTTAGAAAACTGAGGAACGATATATCGCTCTTTGGCACTCAAAAGGGTTAATTAACGTTCAGTGGAATTAAAAAACTGGTAAAGAAATTTAAAAATATGAGATATGTTGCTTACAAGCCTCGGTATGGTTTTAAGAAGGATTATTCCATACTCATACAGTTTTAATACAATTTTGTAAAGAAAAAATATTTTTATTGTTGGTTCTATATATATATATATATATATATATATATATATATATATACTTAAATTATAATGTCGCAAAAAATATAATAAAAATTTTCTCGGCGGATAAACGTTTGGTTTTCTTTTGTATTTTGTATTGCTTATAGAAAAATGGTTTATATTAATTTGTATACGTTTTGTTTATTCATATATAAAAAATTATTGAAATCGACATATTAAAAAAATTAACAATAGTTGATATATTAATATTTAAAAAAATCATTTAAAAGGAATGAAAACTAAGTAGTATAATATTAAAAACTCCGAATATAAATAACTATTTTGAGAAAAAAATGAAATAAAAATTATTGAGAATATTTTACAAAAAATGAAATCAATTTAAACAATTATTTTAATGCAGTTATGAACGAACGATGTTTTTTTTTAATTCTGCAACGGCCGGATGGGGTCTGAGAAGCCATTCATCTCATATTTACCACTTTTCTTAGAAATTATCGCTCACTTAAATATTTTTTTATCTCAATAAGAAGACACATTTTTAGAACATTTATTTCATAATTTGTTTCCCAATAAATCTTTAATCATTTTGTGATTTTATTGAAATAAAGCATTAAGTACATAATTTATTAATAATAATAAATATTTGAGTCTCTGAGACCCTACCCGATTATTGATGGAAGTTTTACCACTTGATTGTCGAAGGGTTGAGATTCCATACAAATTATATAAATCATATATTGTAATTTTATTTTTTTATTAAAAAAAATCTGACAAGTTTTATACGAAAATTTTGTTAAATAGATTGGAAATATTTTTATAAATAAAAATATAATAATATTAAAGATTGTTAACCTAGTGGTAGGGATTCGAATTTTAACAATAATACTTAATTAGATTTTATCCTTCTTAATCTAATTTTAAAAGTTTCAAATGAGGAAGATAGTATATTAAAAATATTGTAATTAAGAATGTTCCAAACCTCTATGAAAAATATATCAATTAACAAAGACTATCATTTGATCTATTATCGAGACTTAAATCTCCAATCTTCGGATCCACAGTCTGGTATTTAATGTCTTTAAACATATTTAAAATATGTAAATTAGTGCAATCAGTAAATAACAATACATTGAATGATTATATCTGTCGTACTATTGAATGCATGTTGTATAAACTATAAAATTTCATTCGAAATGAATCTTAACAGATGGTCTACTATCTTCAATTTAAAATTGAAGGTTATTTTTAAAGTAATATATGCGTTCAGAGAAATGATTAAATAAAATATATATCTTCTATAATTAGTAACGTTTATTAGAAGACGGCATTTCTTTCTTCATTTAAAATTTGATTTTTATCACGAGAAATTATGAACAAACTGATTTTTTTTTCATTTGAGTGAAATTAAGTTTATAATTTTAAGTAATTGTTTTCTGGAATCGACAGATGACATTTTAAAAAAGATATTTTATTCAATGCTATTAAATATTATTCACTTGAAATTGAAGTAAAAGAGTAAGTAACAAAACAATAATATGTAACATACTCATTGTCAATTGTCTAGCAGGGAAATATTAAAATGTTGCTTTGAATAATAACCTTCATACATAATTTAATTATTTTTTCTGTATAAACAATAACTCTATATGTGTTTGAATTTCAAATTATAATTATGACATTCAGCACGCAGATATTTATAGATGAACAAGAGTAATACATTGTCTAATTTTCGTTGTTCTGTACAGGGAATTGAAATTTTTTTCCATTGAAAAATGTTGATTAAATGAATATCAAATTACTTTTATACTTTTGACATTTTGTATAATACAAACGAGTATATTTTATGAAAATAAAACTCATATGCATTTAGGAATAAAACAGTATTTAGGAATTATTGTACAGGGTTTTAAAATTAAACAAAAAAAAATCATAAAATATATTTTTTGTAGCGTTTTCATTTATCGAAATTAATGTATTAACTTTTGTATAGAAATCGTTTCAATGATTATTTATTTTGTACTGGTTAGCTGGTGAAACTTCTATCAGTGGGTGGAGTATGACAGACCCAAATATTTACTATTAGATAACAAATTATGTGCTTCATGCTCTATTTTAACAAAATTACAAAATGTTAAAGGATTTATTGAGAAACAAACTGTGAAAGAAATGTTCTATAAAAAAGTGTCTTATTTAAAAATTAAATATGTTAGAGGTGCAGTCTTTCAGACCTCACTCGACCATTATAGACTTAATTATATTTTCATCCATAATAAGGTTTGTTTTGTAAATATGTTTTTTTTTTAAAAAAAGATTATTTTAAAAATCTAGATAATGAAGAAATGATTTAAACATAATGACAATTAATGGTATTTTAAAGAAAAATACTAGAATGATATTTAAAATGTTTTTTATGTAAATAATTTGTTATTAAAATCATGATAATAAATAATGAAAAAATCATTTTAAATCATCATTTAATGTTTTTTTATTATTTAAATATTAAAATAGATGATATATTATTGAAACATTTTTTTTCATCGATAAATGGAGAAATTATTTTCAATATATAAAAACAGTTATGCATCTATTATTTTTATTTATCTAATAAAATGATGTCACTTGTGCAATTATCAAGGTCTTATTTACATTATTTTAAATATATTGGACTGAATTAATCGAATAATATCTTTATGAATTTTAATTCAAAATTCGATTTTTTTTATTATTTTCGATAAATATATAAAAAAAGCTATATAATTATATAAAATATATAGATGCATTGATTTGTATGTATGAGGTGTTGAAATTATGAAAAACACTTATTTTGTATATGCATACATTTATTATTAAAATCATCATATAAAATGCCAAATGCCGAAATACAGAGTGGTGATGAGCAGACATTTGATAACGACACAGTAATAGACAGTTATTTATATCACCGGCATGTGAACAAACATTTATACGTTTAAGAAATATAGTTTATTATGCATGAATGTATGATTTTGTCACTGTCATTGTTAAATATGGTCACACTACATATTTTTATATATATATATATATATATATATATATATATATATATATATATATATAAGCATGCACACATGTGTGTAAATGTTACTAATAATATAAGTTAATAAGAAACTAAATTACGCCAAACAGCATATTTCTCAGAAAATATGTTGCAATGTTCTTAATAAATCGAAGCAACTAAATTCTGCAATGACTTGACGACTTTTGTGAATTCTTTGCATATGCATGTACGTCAGTCATCCGTTATTTTGATTTTGAGAAATCAAATTTGGGCTATAAATATTAAATGTTTAAAATGAGATGTATTTAAAGCAATATTGGGTGGAATGAAAATAATTTGCATAATTGAGTATGTATAGGGTCATTTAAATGTGACGCCTATATTGGTGTTTTATTAAAAAGAAACAAAAGAAACTATACACATGTTTCACTATACACCACTCTGTATACATTTTTTTTTTAATAAAACTCATCTAGGCGTCACATTTGGATGACCCTATTTATATGTATGTATGGATGCATAAATAAATGACTTAAAGCAATGAAATTGTTTGAAACCCTAGAAAATATTTCTATGAAATTAGAATAGTGTTTCATTAAAAACTGATTTAATATCTATTTTACTGCAAACTCAATTTGAATCAACGATAATAAAAAAAATGTTTCATTTAAAGGACATGGTACTCGCAGAAAAAGATACCATATGTTGCAAACCCTAGATGACAAGACAGACGAATTGTACACATTATCGACATTCCTGATATAAATTTGTACGTACTTTACTCACACAGACGTATGTATGTAAGAAAGAAAAGCATTTAAAAAAAAAACTGTGCAAAACAACTATATTAATAGCTTAGTATGCTTCATGAAATTTTAAATAGAAAAACATTCGACACCGTTTTCATACAATTAAATTATACGTTTAAATTTTAGATAATTACGATTCAACGTATCTTGAATTTTTATATTTTAGCATATTGCATAAACACATATAAATTATCATAAATAGTATGTTAAAAAATAATTTTCGCATTTAGGCCAGTTTACGTAGGCTTAAATAAACATACCATCTCGATGATCTAATTTGTAATAGTGAATCATTACATGGATTCTGATGTTCACTTGTAAGTACCATTGATATCTGATATATTTTAAAAATGTACAATTATATCAATATTATTTATATATATATATATATATATATATATATATATATATATATAGAGAGAGAGAGAGAGAGAGAGAGAGAGATGTGTGTGATTTGGAATAAGTAAAAATAGTTCTTTAAATTTTCAGATGTGCAAATATAATTTTGGATTTTTTATGAGATATTCATTAAGAGTGACAAATATTTTAAACCAATTATAAATCAATTAATTAATTTCAAGTGCTTAGTTATTAAATAACAATAAATTATAAAATGACAGGCATGAAAAAGATAATAAAATTAATATAACCTTTAAAATAAATTTTAAGAATTATGTATATTTTCGAAATTAAATTCATAATTAACATAAAATTCAAAATATTTTTTTAAAAAAAACAACAAGCATATCTTGTACATCTATAACATTTTTAACAAATATTTGAATTATTATTTGTTTTAAAACTGTGATAAATTCATTTTCATATAATATAACAGAATTATCACCTCTAACATTATAAGATATTCGAAAGTGTACAATAATCAATTATTGTTTATTTTAATAAATGAGACTAAAGTATTTAGACTTACATTTGCTTGCTTACTATCTTTTATTATCCTTTAGTTTTATTTGAATCACCTATATTTTCTTCCATCCTAAAATATATTCTTTTACATTTTTTATCATTTTGGATAAGGGATTTTTTTCTATTTTTTATAAAAACATCTTTTTAACATTTATTTCGTCCTTTTGAAGTAATCATCTTTATCTAGCATGTGTATTACACTCTGTCTAATTTTAAATACAGGGTAGACCAAATGAAACTGGAGGATAATAAACTTTATGACTAAATTTTTTAGTTTGATCTGAGCCATACTATAGAAGCAGTTTTTATTTTGGAGCGTTCTAACAATTTTTATATATCTTTCTGGTTATATATTTTATTAATATTGTTCTTAATTATTACTGTTTGTTTTTAAACTGAAATATTCACTTTCACAAATGAATTGTTGTTATAAACAACAAATTGAATAATAAGTGATTATTGAACACTTAATAATATTTTGTGAAGTTAGAGGTGACAATTTAAAAAAAAATGTTTTTAATTCTTCGTTATTTCGTGAATCTAATTTTTCATTTTTGATTCTTAAATTTTATACCATTTTCTATTCTCACAATTATATATATTCATCCAAATCTGATGCCTAGATTTGTGTTTTCTTAAAAAGAAACGTTTATAGAACGGTGTATAGGGAAACATGTGTATAGTTTCTTTTGCTTCATTTAATAAAACACATCTAGGCGTTATATTTGAATGACCCTATATTTTCTATTTTTTTTAATTCAAAATTAAAATTCAAATCATTTTCTATTTTTTATTTTGATTTTATAACACAATGTTCTACTATAATGATGATAGCATCGACATTGAAATGTGTATTAACCCATTATTATAAATAAACAAATTGAACAATAAATGATTATTGAACATTTTCTAATATCTGGTGGTTTAGGGATGATAATTAATTTATATGAATATTTAAATTATTTAATTTTATAGAAATGTATACAATTACATCAACATATTTTTATGAAAATGAAATTGAAAGAAAGGAACAGACAGGGTTTATATTTTTATGAAAAGAAATTTATATATAAATATTTTTATTTTTATTCCCCTAAATTTTGTATAATTTATATTAAACATAATTCAAACAATATTTAGAAAATAATATTATTATTTTATCTATAATAATGATATTATTTGGTTTATAAGTAAAACAAATAGTAATTTGTTAGAAATGTGAAATTTATAAAATAAAAAAGAAATTAATTTGAAAATAAGTCATTTATAGTATTAAAGTAAACCGATTAACAATATTAGAAAACCACTTCTTATTTCTTTGTACGACAATCGACTTAAAGTCAATACAAATATAATCCGGTAGAAAAATACAACGAAAGAACGACGTTACATCAACAATCACTGAAAATAAAAACACAATTACAAGAAAGATTTTATTGATGTTTTCCAAGAAAATTACTAATTGTTAGCGTAATAAAAGTTCTGGTACGGCTGATGGAGTCAATAAAATAAAAAAATATACGTACAAATAAAATTTACTTCCAGTAGTAAAGGTTGTAAAAAAGAGGTTTAGTAACCTCCATTGAATTAATTTAACACGTTATTAAAATTGCACTGAAATGAGGACATAAACTCAAAACGAAAATAAATTCGATTTTGGAACGATTATCTGGAGACGATAAAAGACTTATCGCTCTTTATTTCCTTAGTTGTATTTCTTTACGAAATTTATAAAAATTATATTGTGTATTAAATCAAAAATATTTTAAACTCATACATTCTTAGGGTTAATTTTTGTTAATGTTCGTTCTATTCAAAATTTAATATGAATGTTAAAAAGTGAGTTTATTATTTTTTTAATTATTTCGAGGAGAGAATCTTTTTATACAGATATTTTTTGAAGATGTAATTTAATAGTTAAATATGTTTAATTATTATTAATTCGAAGCAAAAATATCGTAGTAAAATTTTGTGTAAATAAAAAGAACGACTTTATTTATTATACATCTAATAAAATATTTTCATATATTTTATTTACTAGTTGAACAGAACACTTTTATGAATATATTTGAAATTTTAAATGCCAATTCTTTGGTTAGAAATATGGACACGATAACGAAATGTATGTATGTATGTATGTATACTTGGTCAGTTTTATTTGATACGTATAATTCACAACTTTGGAACTGGTCCAGCTTATTTTAAGATACATGTGTATGTTGGGTAAGTTATGTAAATTGGGTATCAGATGACAATTATAGCCTAGTATGAAATTACTATAAATATATAAACATTTTTAATAGTTAAATAAGATTAGACATTCCATGTTGAACTTTGTATTTTTTAATACTATTTTTTTTTAAAAAAAAAGTTTAGTAAATTGGAAAAATTAATTATTATAAAAATGGGGATTTATTTATTATGATCAACTTTTTTTGAAATTTTATTATTATTTGTTACAATATTATTTAATTATATTAACTGTATTCAGTTTTAAAAGAATTGAATTAACGAAAAGTATTTTTCGTTGATACAAATGCAATAGAATTTTCATAAATCGAATTTTTCTATATACTGAAATTTATGCAAAAATAATTCTATATCTTAAATATCTATTACATGAATTATTCAATTTTTCAAAGTATTTAATTACTCAAAGTACGAGGGTCGTTTGATAAATATGGTAAATTTATTTATTGCTTAATTTAATTAATTAATTTCATTAAGTTTTTCAATTTAGTTTTTCTTACTTTTTTTACCATACTTATCAAAAGACCCTCGTATTCTATAAGTTGAATAAAAATTTTAGTCATTCAGAATATTTTTAATTTCTGAATATATATATATATATATATATATATATATATATATATATATATGTATGTATATATGTACACAAACACACACATATTTGTATATATACCATCATTTTTAGCCCTTGTTATTCAATTTTAAAAATTATTCCGAATTTATTAATATAATTATTCTGAAGGACAAAAAGAGGTTCTTTAAAAAAATAGAAAAAATCCTTTATCCAAAATGATAAAAAATTTAAAAGAATGATTGGAAGTTGCAGGAAAATATAGAATGGCTCAAATAAAAACAAAAAATAGTAAAAGATAGTAAGCAAGTAAATTTATTTAGACCACCCTTCTTTATCAAAGTAAACAATAAGTGATTATTAAACACTTTCGAATATTTTGTAGGGTTAGAGGTGATATTGTGATGATTCAGTTATGTGAAAATGAATACGTGACAGTTTCAAAACAAATATTAATTTAAATATTTGTTAAAAATGTTATGCATGTACAAGATATGTTTGTTGTTATTTTTAAAAATTAATCTGAATTTAATGTTAATTATGAATTTAATTTCGAAAATATATGTGTTTTTTAAGCGTGATAGAACTTTAAATTGAATTCGTATCGAAAGTTCTACCTAACCTAAAAACACCTTTATCATACCTTTATATATACATACACACATGTATATATATATATATATATATATATATATATATATCTATATATATATATATATATATATATATATATATATATTTAGATAGAACTTTTTATAGGGATTCAAATTAAAGTTCTATCATGTTTAAAAAACACTATACATAATTTTCAAAATTTAGTTTACTTTATTTGGACGTTTACTATTATAATATTGTTATTATTTTTTTCTTTCCTATGATGTTTTTGTTAGATGAAGACTTCTTTAAAATTTTATATATATATATATATATATATATATATATATATGTATATATATGTATACTCTTTTGAAACTGATCAAACAATATAAAACTATAATTGGAATAATTCCATTCCGAGAAGTTATACTCTAATCGTAATACAGGCAATAAAATTACAAGAACAAGAATATACTTCTTTTTTATATTTAAAAGAATCATTCAACTGAACAATACAAGATTTTATAATAATGTTTAATAATATTTTTTGTACACGTTTGTTGGTAATAGTTTTTTTGATTTTAAAAGATTTTTAAATATAATATTTGCTATGATGTCGATAAACTAGATATTAAAAAAGTTTATAATAAAAAATTATTGAATATTGTTACAAAACTTTGTAGTGTTGAACTGAGTAATTAATTTGTGTACAAGAGAAATGTCACTAACTAAACCAGTAGTTATTAAATATTTAACTTTTGGAATTGATTTTGATTTTTACTTTATTTTTGGTAAATGATTAAAAAATTATATTAGTGATTTGGTATTAAAAACTTGTAATATTTTTTTATTGAAATTTAATGTGTGTATATTGATTGTATTTTTAAACAATCCAGTTTCAGTTATGTTATTTATCGATAAAAAAGTAAGATTTTTAGTCTTTTTTTAAAAAAAGATATATTCTTTATCGAATCGCTATATATTTAACAAAAAAAGTCATGTTCAATGGTTCATTTAACATAAATTATGAGCACGTCTGTGTATCTAAAATTACTTTGCATGTCTAATATTCTGCATATTATTAGTTGTGATATAATGTCGAAATCTGTAAATAAACTTGCAGACTCATACTGTAACGTAAAGTAATAGTTAACTAAAGAAAAAAATGTGTATTTATAAAATAATCTAAATCAGGTTTAAGATGTCGATATAGAAAAAAAGATAGTATGTCTTATTCAGGAAATAGCAAAGATTATGACCACCACCAGCGGGGTAGAAATAGGAGCTGAATAGCTGTCTGTCGCGGTATGTCACAGTCGCCCCCCGCTTGGGGCCGATCGTAGGGAATGGCTGGTGACCACATGGGTCGGAGACGAACGTAACACATGTGGAAGCCAGGCGGGTGTACACACATACAAGACGTCGTCCGCCATGAATCGGGCCATAATTACAAACACATCGTGTTCTGTCATTCCATGTAATGAAAAGATACGAGATGTGCGTGGTTGGTGAGACGAAAAAGAAAACAAACAATTACATTGAGCTGTGTCGAACGAACGAACGAACGTTAGCAATCCAATTAGATCGACATAGGGGACAAACGACGTACAGACTGTAGTGGAGTTACATTGAGAATTGAGAAAAATGTTTTTAAAGTAGTTGTGCAAGAAAAAGATACATAATGACTGACAGACTGTAGGAGACAAAACGTTTGAGATTTATGAATCCACGCCTGAACACAGGCGCGTGTGTTCGTAAATTTTGTTTGATGAGTTAATTAACTTCTTTTCGAAAATACTTTAGGGAAAAGTGAAATTGATTTCGTAATCTATCTATTTATCGATTTCTTATTTTATTTTCGTATCTTCTATTCTTAGTAAAAAAAACTTAGATTTTTTTATTAAAATAATATTTTTTTTGTTCAAGATTCAAATCTATACACTTTTCATCGATGAAAATTCAATATTCTGTTATAGTTCTATTTATATTACACATAATTTTAATAATATACAAATCTATGGACAAATACTTGTAACTACTTAAATATTCAAGATTCTTAAAAATAATTACGAATGAAAATAACAGTTTTTTAGATACATATTTTTTTTATAAAATATACTTTTTGTTTTTAATATAATTACATTTTTTTAAAAATGTATAGAAATATAAAATTTGTTATAGACTAAGTCGAAGGAATTGTATAAAATAAATAATAAAACAATTTGGAAAATACAATGAATTAATGTGACTGATGATAATTTGCTAATTTTTCATAAAAAATGATGCTAACTTATGATAATAATTTGATAATTTATTTTCCAATTCTGAGTTCAATACTGGAAAAATGTTTTTTTTTGGTATGATTTTGACATTTTTTCTAATTTTCAATTTTATTTAATAGCAATAGGATATTTACACTCATACACATATTTATAAATGTATATGTATATATATATATATATATATATATATATATATATACTGGTCTTAATAACACTTAAGATTTTAGACATATATTTATTTGTTTACTATTACTATCATTTTACAATACTTTACTATTCTTCAGATTCATTAGGTTCACCCTATATTATTCAAAAATAAAAATATATCTTAAAATACTTCTATAAAACATTTTATGGATCTTTAGTAGCACTTGAATCCATTGAAGTTCCACAGAAATCTTCAGATTGCGCTTTAAAAAATTGTCTATATAAATTGTTATATTTTAAACATGATTAAATGAAAAGTGGATTATAAATTAAATTTAATACAATTTTTTTCAGACCAAAACATAATCTCTCTTAATACTTAACGTTTCTTTGTAGAATAATCTAGAAGTTTTAATAAATGACGACATTAATTGTTTAATAAAAAGACATTTTCTATTATAGTGATCTGAAACTCATGACATTTTTTAAAATTTTACTTTTAATCATTACTGTAATTAATTAAATATACTGTAAATGCTATAAAAATATTTTTTTAATAAAAAAGTTATTTAAATAAATACACAAAGAAATAATAAGAAAAAACACGTTTTCCTGATTGATAATTATTTTTTCTTGTATTTTTTAATTACGTATATTGTTATAAAATAAAATACATTTTAAACTAAATGAAAAAGTATCTTATAACTAAATTATTATTAATAAAAATAATGTCCATTTTTGATGACTTAAGAATTGTATTTTATTGATAACTAATTTTTTTTAAATTAAAATTTGTTTTAATTAATTGTCTAAATAAATAAATTTTAATTTAAATTATACCACATTTTATCATCTAATTAAATTTTAATTAGTAATCTGATTTTTTGACTGTCGTTTTATAATAAATTTTTCTTTAATACTCTGAAATAGGTTATTATTAATTCTAGTTATTTGAAATTTATTAAATGTTTTTGAAGAAAATATCGATTATGAATGATAATAAATACGAAAAACTTTTTTTATAATTTACTAAAAAAGAAAACTTTTTTGATATTTTTTTTGTTTGAATACAGGTGTAGTTTAGAGAATTGAAATAAGGTAATTTGGTTATTTGAGTGTCGTTTATAATAAATTTTTGGTTAACAATCTGAAATAGATAATTAGTAATTCTAGTTGTTTGAAATTTATTGAATATTTTTGAAAAAAATATGGCTTATAAGTGATTATTAAATACGAAAAACTTTTTTTATAATTTACTGATATTTGACATTTAATCTGTATTATTTTTCTAATAATAAGTGAGAAAACATTTTGGATTTTTTTGTCTGAATACAGGTGCAGTTTAGAGAACTGACATAAAATATAAAATGTACAAATAAAACAATAGAATGTAAAAATAGCACAAGAGGCAGATGTGAATGCAATATAAACATTAGTTTAACTTACTGGTCACTAAGCAATATTTACCACACCTGGAGAAGTGAATTTTATTATTATTTTCTTTTCAAAAACTTTAGTTCATATTGTAGTATATAATTAGTTTATTGAAAAATAGTCTTATTTTAATTTAAGTAAAATTTATATTTATACATGCAAATAAGATATACATAATTTAATTATTGTACAAGATTTTCTCTATTCTAGTGTTTCGATTTATTATAATACTTTATAATTCCTTATACATTCGATATTAGTAAATCACTTTTTTTTAATATAGTAATAACAAGTAGATTATTAGTATTGTATTATAATTTATATATGGTTTTAATTGAACATAATTACTGAACAAAGATTAGTATTAGTCAATTATTGAGGTAGAAATAATAAAAAAAAAATTCACATTAAATTTCACTGTACTTTTTATTTTCAATTAGCAACACAGTTATTACATTATATTAAAGAATAATCAAAGAATTGGCGTGCTAGGTTCATGCGAATTACATAGCTAGAACGTAATTAAAATTTACATTTTTATTTAATAGTATTTTTATTATTATACGTAATGGTATTAGTAAAAGCAAAATGAGTTTATGGGATTAGATATAATATCATACATGCACACACACACATATATATGAGTGTATATATATATATATATATATATATATATATAGATGTTTTTTTAAGGATGTAACTTTAAATTGAATCCCTATCGATGGTTCTAACCTAAAAAATATCTTTATTTGTACATACACACACATGTATATATATATATATATAAAGATTTTTTTTTGGTTAGAACTTTCGACAGGGATTCAATTTAAAGTTCTATCACACCTAAAAAAAAAACACTTATATATGTGATCAAGCTCAAAACATGCATATATTTTATTCATAATTTATTGGAAAATGTTGGAGGTCTATATTTATATATACAAAATTTGGCTATTCATGTCATGCAAGAAGACTATTGTGTTTGTGTGTGTGTGTGTGTGTGTGTGTGTCTGTATATATTTCTAAGTTTCTCATTTTTATTTAAATAAAACTTCAATAATTCAAAATATTTCTATTCAACTTGACAAAATTAATTAATAAAAATATTTTTCAAAATTAATATTCTTAAACTGGCTTAAAATTATAATTAAATTTAATATAAAATTAAAACTGTTATATTATATACAAGGTTTTAATAGTATTTTTTTAAATATATTTTTTAAATGTCATAACTAAAATTTCAACAATACAATTTGTTAATATATAGACAGCTATATTTTTAAAAAATGTATTTTTTCTAAATCTGTTACGAATTTTCATTTATATTTGTCATTGTTATAATATAGTTAGGATTTAGTTAATATTTTTTTCTTAAAGATTAAAATGTTTTCTAAATGTTATAAAAAAACTTGTTGTTTATTAACTAAAGATTACAACAGAACTGAATTTCCTAATATAGAGTAGCTCAAATGTGACTGAAGGATTTAGATATATATTTACTTGCTTACTACCATTTACTGTCCTTAAATCTCATTCGGATCACTCTGTATGTGAACAGTCAAACAAATTATTTTATTTTTTTTGGAAAAAAATGTTTTCTAATTCTGTTACGAATTTCCATATAAAATTATTATTGTTATAATATATACAAGATTTAACTAGTATTTTTTTTGTAATAAATTTAAAATGTTTTCCAAATGTTATTACAACAAAAATGTCTTTTATTAATCAAAGACTGAGAGATAAACTAATTATTTGCTTTGTAAAAAAATATTTTTTTCTAATTTTGTTACAATTCCAAATTATGTATAAAATATGATAAAATTGGTTAGTACATATTTTTTTATAGATGAATTATGGAATTTTTTCATAACTTGACTTAAATCATTTTTTATTAATCTGCACTAAAATTTAATTTAATCAATGTTGAATGATATTATTTTTTAATCAATAGAAAATAGTTTAAGTAAACAGAACAATAAAATGAAAATTTTATAAGAAATTAAAGCATGTTATTTTTTTAATATTGATAAATTATTAATATAGATCTTATTTGTTTCCTATTTATTATACAGTCTCAATATTTAGATCATTTTCATGAAATTTATATAACAGTTATTAATTAAAAACTTCAATATGAAATATTATTTTAACACAAATGAATTATCACCCCCAACACTACAATATGTTATAAAATATTCAATAATAAACACTTTATAACATATTGGGGTATTTGTGGTGATAATTCATTTGTATTAAAGTGAATTTGCTACAGTTTCAAAACAAACAGTATGAAATATTATATTTACAAAATTTGTAATTGAATGAAAAGTTGTCTATAAACTTAGTTACTAGTGACTTAAGTCAGTTAAACATGATATTCTCTTGAACAAATTAAATTTGAATTTTTGATCGTTAAGGTGATAACAACGAAGTTTAAATTTAAATATTTGACATAATTAATTTTAACCCCAACACCACAATGATTATGAAATAAAAAGTGTTCAATAATCACTTATTGTTTATAAATATGTCGGCTGATGTGCATTTTGATGGCGACGCTATCATCGTCAGAGCCTTTCTGTTAAAATCTAGATTAAGATTTAAATATGTTTATAAAACTCCTATAATATTTTTGTAAATGTTTTTTGTACGTGTTCTATTTTTACCCTCCGATAGTTGCGCTACTGATGCCTCTATCCCAAACCGAATGTTGTGTAAATAAAGATGTCTAATATGTTTCCAGTTAGAGAAAGAAAATGTGTATTTCGTTCGACAATGACTGAACGTGTGAATTTGTGAATCAAAGGTTGTACGTTGACTCTGTGTTGGGAAGGCCAAAAATGATCCTTGAAAAATGTTACGCTGATTCTGCCGTTGTGTCCTGCGTGAATGTGTGCGTGGTTCGGATGACTGTCTTTCGATGATGCTACTAATCTGCCGGTGCTTATAAGTATAACAACACGCGAGAGTGCGGATGAACGTAATGGATATAAATATACTATCACAATTGTGTCTGTGTATGTGATTTGAAGTCGACGGTGATTCTGATTTGCCGACAAAAACATCTAATTGAGTTTTCGGCACACGACGGATCGTTTTTCTATCACGAAAATGGACTCGATGGTATATGGATTGTATTATAACCATATGAAATTTATTTTTACGAAAATAGATTTTTAATCGTTTATCTTTACATTTGCCACGATTATCAATAATTAACATAATTATTATTTTGTAATAAAATGCAATTTCGTTAAACTGCAACAATTTTTTTTAATTTACTATTAATATTTATAATTTCATATTTTATAATTTTTAGAACTTTGAAAATTTCTACTATTAAAAATTTACATTTGAATTGAAATTTTATCTACAATTTTCTTTTCATATTATGGAAGGAACAGAAGGCTAAATTTGGGTTTTAGTAACAAATTAAAATGTAATATTTCTTTTAAAAATTTAAAATTTTAAAAATGTTTCAAAATATTAAGATTTTTCATGAATTACACAGTTAAATAGTTCATGTGTATTAGATTTATAGTATTAGTTTTATTTTTTTAATTTAATATAATTTTTTTTAGTAAAAACGTTTATTGAAAGAACATATATTTTACGAGTAGGACGAATATATGAGTTTTTAAAATTAATTTTAAATAATTAGTTTTTGGAAATATTTGAAAATATTTTTTAATAAAACCCCTTTACATTTTCATAGCTTGTATAAAATATAAAGTATATAGTTTATAATAATTATTTTACATAAAGATGTAAAACATATATTAATAATATTTTTTTCGATTATTTATTAGCGTTTAAAATATTGTTCTTTTTGTTGATTTATTTATTTATAATGCAAATTTTAATTTGTATAGATATTTGTACATCATATAAAGAAATAATATTACTGGCATACACACACAAGTAATTTTTAAGGTCACTTTTTAATTTTATAGTTGATCTTTGTTTGTATATTTTTTTTGTTATGTTCATAGTATCTTGGGGTGCTACCCTTCAACTGATATTTTTTCTTAACTTATCCCTTTTCTTCTTGTTTCTTTATTTTTATAATTTAGGATGTTTCCAGGAATTTTTTTAAAAAAACCTGAGTAGAATTTTTTGTTTTTGGTAAACCCTTATACCTCCTGAACATATGTATGTCATAATCATAGAATATGATATATTAATATAACCATAGCCACAGTTAATCGTCCCCCATTATATATATTATTATCATGTTAGTTCATATCAACCCACTACTGGATAAAAGCCTTGTTGAATGTTACCCCCATTCACTGGTATTTGGCCATACTCAACATGTCGACTAGGCGGGTTGTTAAAGATTTTTTTTGATTCAGGATTTATTTTCTTAGGTGATTAACTTAATTTCGCCTATGTATATCTTTGACCGGGGCTTATATGTATGTATGTATGTATGTGTATGTATATATATATATATATATATATATATATATATATATATATATATACACTGTATGTATATATATATATATATACACACATACACATACAGAGTAAATATGTTTTTTATTTAATTAGTTATACAGTTATGCAGGATAATTTAAATGAGATAAAAGAGTATAAGCTCGGACTGAGGGTTATATTATAGCCTTCAGTTTCATTTTGGCGGGTCATCCAAGTGTACCGCCTAGATTGATGTTTTATTAAAAAGAAACAAAATCAACTATACACATGTTTCCCTATACACCACCCTATACAAATGTTTTTTTTTAATAAAACACAAATCTAGGCGTTACATTTGGATGACCCTATATAAGACTAAAGTAATGTCTTCATAAACAATTTTTTTATAATTTAAATGTTTTAATGTTTTAAAAAAGTATTTGAAAAGACAGAGTTTATTAAATTTTTCGGTTGAGTTCTTTTTAATGTTCAATTATGGCTTAAATTTGTGTTATTTTATCTATTTCAGCAAGTTAATTAATATGTGAAAATACATAAACATTTTGAAAAATATATAGAGTTATAACTAAAGATTTTTTTTTAAAAAATATATATTAATATATTTTTCTCATTCGTAATATTAATAATAATATATTACAAATTACAGACTATTCAAAGTTCATAAATTTATAATTATTAAATTATATGCCTATTTAATAATAACAACACTAATTGTAAGCACTTCTGTTAAGGACAGTAAATCTGTAAGCTGCGGTTATTGTCACGAACAGAGCTTTCAATTATCACCATTTTCTTATGGAAATGTATGTATGTATGTATGTATGTATATATATATATATATATATATATATATATATATATATAGAGAGAGAGAGAGAGAGAGAGAGAGAAAGAGATTATGTAATAATCAGATTTTATACGGTTTTGAACAACTTTGAGTCAGTGTTAATTATTTCTATGAAAATAAAAATTGTTAAAAGTATTTTGATGATCTTATTTTATTTTTTGCTTGTAATTTATAAATAACACGTCGTTAATTTATTGACAATTTAGAAATTGTTAATGTTATAAATTATATACAAACATACAAATTTATATATATATATAAATATAAGAAATATTTAGAATAAAAATTACATTATTAAAAATTATGGTTTTTAGTACTAATTACAAAAGGTACAAATATAATATGACACTGATTGAAATTACTTTTACTAAAACGAATCAGTACATCATATATCACACATTTTTCATTTAGGCATTCAATAATTGTGTATTGTTTATTTTTAATTAAATTTTTGCGGTGTTGGAGGCAAATGATAAAAGTGAACAAGTATTTTTTTCAACAAATGCATTTGGTGTATTAATTTTAAATTTTAGAATGTACGTAATTATAACACGTAAATATATAACAAAATTAGTGTCAATATTATTGGATAATTTTTTTTTAATTAGAATTTTAATGATTTTTAATAAATCTTAAAAATTTAAATCTTACAAAGGTTTCAATTGTAAATTTATATATTTTCTTGTTCAGGTAATATTGTTATTTTATTAATTGACTGAGAGGAAAAATAAGAAAATTTCAGAATAGTTTTATATATATAGGATGGTCTAAAAACATGTATACCCTGTCTAAATCCTTCAGTCTCATTTGCCCCCTCCCCATATATTTGTATGTTAATGAAAATAATAATGATTAAAATAGTTTTAATATAGGGGTAATAATAGCTAATTTTTTTTGTCAAATATAAAAAAAATGATATTGATTTGTATTTGCAAATAGAATTTTTAATTGTCGTAGTATTTATTTCTTATTAAATTATTTTTTTTAAGAAACATGCATATTAGTAACTTTTAAGTAAAGAATTGTAGTAATAACACTTTTTTTTGAAGATGTTCTTGATATTAGATTTTTATAAATATTATAAATGACTGTTTTATGACTTATTTCATTCTAATTTACTCTAATCTAATTCTTCTAATCTTCTAACCTAATTTTATTCGTATTGAAATTTACCAAAAATGTACTCTTAATGAAAGCTAATATTTTATAATACAAGTTGATGGCCCATCGCCATTAAAATACGAATTAGCTTATTGTTGTTATTAATAAACAAAATGAACAGTAAGTAATTATTGAGCATTTTTTTTATATCTTGTGGTATTGAAGGTAATAATTCATTTGTGTGAACACCGATATTTATTACAAGTCATGATAAATTTATCAACTAAAATATATTTTTTTTAAAAAAATATGATTCTTTTTATAGAAAAATGACAAATTTTAAAATTTCTATATTTTTATACATGCATACACATTTTTTTTTTTTGTATTATGCATGTGTATTTTTGTGTTATTCACACAGATTAATTTATGAAATATTTTTTTGTCAGGTTTTTTTTATGTATGATAGACGATTATCCTTTTCATGCCATCGAGGATTATTTCTACATATGTGTCAAGTCTGTTAAATTATAATTCATATATATTTTTAAAAAAATAATTTCTACAATTATGTTTTTGAATATTCATTTATAATAGTATTTATACAATTTCAAATCTATCTTATAAAACAAATAGTTATTTTTATATATAGTTTTAAACTTTACTATTTTATATGGATAGAAAGAAGTTGATGATTATAAACAAAATAAACTATACACATGTTTCTTTGTAATGAAACACAAATCTAGGCGTCACATTTGGATGATCCTATATACCGAAATATACATGTTTTTATAAAATCTACGAGACTATTTTGTGATTAACTTTTAATAGTTAATATGTGACTTATTAATATTACATCTAGCTTGTCCACATTATACAGGGTTGGCATATTAACTTGGCTCTGAATAAATGGCGGTTTTCTCTCTCTCTCTCTCTCTCTCTCTCTCTATATATATATATATATATATATATATATATATATCAATATCAATTTTTAATTGGTGATGATGTAAATTTAGTTTCATGCCAATTAAACGAGAACCTTTTTTGGACAACTAACAAGAATCCGAAATGTATTTTTAGTTCTATTTTTCAGTGAGCATGTTTTTCCCTAAATGAAGTAACTGCAGTATTATTAAATAGATGTAAATAAATAACACTGATATACTGTGAATGTTTGTTGTACTTAAATGACCACCAACATTGGCGCATTGTAATTCCGCATCGCGTTAATTTTAACATTTCTGACGACACGCTTGTTGATGAAACGAGTATAAAATTCATAATTAATAATTGGACCAGGCATTTTAATTATTTTTTTCGCAACGGCGACCGATTGATGAAATACACGGATCGATCGTACCAAGTGCAATATTATTTCGTCGATGTCGTTCGACAACGTAATCATATTACGTTACAAAAAATATATGACGTTCGGTCGGACGACCACGCTGTGCAAGTCGATGTAGTCGTACATACAACAGAAAGGACTGCACCTGCGGTTTTTTTTTAATACAGGGAGTGGATATAAATATGTGTTCAGTTCAGGTCTTTGCACGTTTGTAAACATCGGATTGAGCAAAGGTTCAAACACATTTGATATTGGGACGTAGAGTCTTGCAACGAAGCAGTTGTGTCAAGATCATGAAGCGGGGCCGGGGACGCATCGTCCGTACAAGAACGGGCATCGCGGCGGCTATAATTACCCGAGCGGCAGGCTGCCATCGTCGCGTGGGGCACGTGCCAAGGAAAGATGACGCGTGGCACACGGACGACGGGATACAGAGATCGAACGGGAGAGGGGAACAGATCATAGACTTGCTTTTGCTGCTGCGACGTCGACGTCTCATATGCCGCAGCGGATATATTTCGGGAAAAGACAAATTTGGGTAGAAGAGGGGTAGCAACGTTTACGTTTGAGACTAGGTAAGCTTATACTATTCTTCGATAGCGATTCATGAGCCAATCGGATTCAACGGAGCCATTTTTAGAATTAAGCTGCGGCCGCTTTTACGTCTACGGATGCTGGTACTGCGTGGAGGGTCGTCGACAATCGTCGTTCTGCCCTGGAGGTGGTCACGGAGGACAAGATGCAAGTTGCCTGGATGTATGTGTGCATTCGCGATCAGGCACTATCGAGATGAAGATGTACTTCGAGTGCTTGCGGATCACATAATTCGTATTGGCGATCTGTCGACGGATCAACTGCAGATTCTGCCATTAAACTAGATTCGATAGATTTTTAAGTCACCGTATTGGAATAAGAAATGATAAAGTGGCTTGAAATATCAGTGTTCTTTTTGTGATTTAAAAATCTCGAACGACACGAGTGAGTGTTTTTTTAGATGTACTTTTGAGAATTTCTACGAAGTGTTTTTTTTTTGCATAAAATTTATAATTCAGATTTGTAATTATTACGGAGTTGAAATTCATTAATGAATGTGTCGAATAATTTGGTGATATACTTTTAGATGATTTCCATTGTTTTTAAAATTAATCAGTGAAGGAAGTACATATCATAAAAATTACAAAAAAGCCTTTTGTAAGTTCCGTGCTTCCTTACTTCCCATAGTGATTTGAACATATGGAATGTAAAGAAGTATGGAGCGATCATAGGCATTACATCGAAATATGATCGAATGTGAAACATAACGAGTTTACAACATTACTGTACATCCATCGCATGCAGATCGATAATTCATAAAAAAATACTTGCGACATGAACTGTGAAACTAATACGATATGTGATTGAAAACATATTCTGTGATCTGTTCTTCCATTAACGACATATTTAGTCATGTGATTCAAATGGTGTAGAATTACATTTACTTACGTTGTGCCGTTCAAATTGGAGTCTGCGCACTTTAACCACGACTCCATATGGTATTCCAGGAAACAGATTTGTGTGTATTTCCGTTTGGCAAGATATTTCGTCTACTCTTTCATACGTTTTTTTTAACATTGCGAAATTTCGTATTTCGAAATTGATATTTGTTTTCAAGAATAAATTTAAATTTAGAATTCTTACTTTATCACAAATATTTTAAATAATATAAACTGCTATTTAAAATAAAATAATTTTTATTAAATTGATTTTAATTACCAAAACAGAATTTGGAATTTATTTTTCTTTGTTTTCAATACTTGACAATACAATAATAATTATACGATGAAAATTTTAGTTACAAGTGGAAAATTTATTTACTTGATGTAAATTATTGAAAATGATTTTTTATAAAATTTTATTTTAAAACATATTTTATTATAAAAATATTTTATTATTAAAAAAATTGTTGAATAAATTGATTTATATTTCAAGATGGACAAATAATTTCGGTAAACAATTTTGATTTTTTTTGCAGAATTTTTCACAGAATGAATAATATAGATACAAACGAATTTAACATACACGTGTACAAAGATGTAAATATAAAATAATTAAAAAGAAATTTAGTTTAATGACGTATTGTATTTTTATTATATAGTTTCCAATCAGAAGTGCACAACTTAATTTTTAAATAAAACGTATTTTTTTAAGTGAGCAATGATGAGTGTGCGCTCCTAACGGGAGACTATATTAAAAAGGAGTTGCAAATATTACTTTTTAAAACATATATATATATATATATATATATATATATATATATATATATATATATATAGAGAGAGAGAGAGAGAGAGAGAGAGAAAGAGACGAACAAAAATATGCGAAAATTTTAAATTTAGATTTTTTAAAATTAGTATGGAGTTATTTATATAATATTTTTTTTAATATCGTACAATGCTCGTAAGATTTTAGTTCATTACTTTTTATCCACACTCGGAGAAGTTTGGGTACATTAATAAAAGGTGACTCACTATTGCTGCTAATAGATTTAAACTCATGAGGATTGTTAGTTATTTGTGAACAACGTCTAGAGAATAAACTCATGGAATATTTTTGAATTGATATTAATATGAAATTATTTATAAAATAGTATATTTAGATTATTTTAGCATTGTTTAGATTTTCGTGTCATTTAATGAGGCATTCCATAAATAATGTGATTTTTTAAGAAAAATTTGAATGAAATAAAAAAATTGATATTTTAATTTTAATTCGAAATATATTTTCAATTATTATTCGCAATTTCTTTCCATATTAACCTTAAATTTTTAATACTATGGCGATAGACTTTATGTTTTGGACTAAAGAATAAATTGAACTCTCTTCAAACTAATTAGTCTTTGAACTAAACTGTTTCTCACTAATGTGGTTTTGATGATTTCGGAATAGATAAAAATCTGACCGTGTGAGGCCGGGCGTTGACATAGTGCAAAATTACGCCTTTTTGTTGGCTAGTGTTGGTGTTTTTCGTCGATAGGTTGCTTTATCTGATTTAGTTGTTCATAATATAACGTTTTTGTGATGGATTGATTGTCTACTAGCAGTTCATAATTGATAATTCCATCCATATCCTTCTAAACCTACAGCATACTTTTATTTTGATAAAATCTTCTTTTAAAAAATGGACATGGTGTCTCGTTGTGATTAACCCATTATCCTCGACGAATAATATTTTTATAAACAATTCATTTTTTTGCCACTAGTAATAATTCGTTTCAGGAATGGGTTCTTTTTTAATCTAAAGAGATGAGTCGTGCAGATGTCAATTTATTGCTTTAGATTAAGTTTCCATAACTCATACGGAATTCACTGACCCAGCATAGAAATTTCACTAATCGTTTTCAGATGATAATAAATTGTTGAATGGGTTGATTGAAGTTGCTTGGCTAATTCTTACATCGTTAAACTACGATTTTGTTCTACCAGTGTATGAAAATACCATATTACTTATGATGACTCAATAATTATTTATTTGTAGCATATCTGGAATTATTCTGATTCAATTTACTTTTTCTTTTTTTTTAAAAAAATATTCGACAATTGATTTTTTGAAATTTTATTATTAATCATGGTTTTGGAAAAGAACTGATAAAGAAATATCTGAAAATTTTACATTTTTTTAAAAAATCTTTTTTGTTTCTGTATCATTTGAATGAAATGGATGTTTGTCAATTTTAAGTAATCTAATTCTTCATATTTACCCTTCGATATCCGGCATTTACAGAATTTGTATTTTTGTACTCCAACTTTTCATTAAATTTGAGTATTTAAAATAAAACAATGGTATATTTTAATGCAATAAAATCATGAGGTATAAAAATACCTCACGTTGGATGGCCTAGGTTAACACGAATTATCGCCCCTAATAACACAATTTGTTATAAAGTGTTTAATAATCACTTATTGTTCAATTTATTGTTTTTTTAACAATAATAGACTAATGTGAATTTTGACAGCGATGTTATCATCATCAAAGCCTTTTATTTGTGTTAAAATGAATTTGCTATAGTTTTAAATAAACAATTACTAATTTTTATACATTGCAAAGGAAAAAAATGATAATAATATACATAATTATAATAATACAATGAGGATTTCAATAAAGGACTTTAATGTATTAAAAAAAGATTTTAAAGTATATAATAAAGAAATTAGTTATTTTTATTATCATCCTTAACGCTTATAACTGTTATCAAATCTTGATCTCTCTGACAATACTAGTCCAGGATGTTTTTTTTCTATCAGGGTTTTCTGACAATTTTTTTACAAAATGAGATGCCAGTTCCATGCACAACCTGAATATCTAAAATTCAGGAGACCTAATCATTTTTATAATTTCAAAAAACTTTATTTTAATGTCAAGTTGAAAAAGTCTGTAAGATTAAAAAGTAAAATTTATTTTTTATGATTTTATTTTTTATTTAATTTTATTATTTTATTTTAGTAAATTATTTCATAAAAATGTTTTTTTCTTATTTTTTTAATATATACATAAGAATAAGAGAACAGACAAGAGTAACTGATATAACAGAACCAATAAAATCAATGAAATGGGTTTGGGTAGGATATGTAAGAACAGAAATTATTAGATGAACAAAAATTATTATGAAGTAGCATCAAAAGATAAAAAGAGACTCTATTAAAGATGGAACGATGATATTTTAAAATATTGCGGAGGTGATGGTTGGATAAGATTAGTTGCAGACAGGAAACAATCGAAGAATCTTGGGAAAACATTTAAGAAGATTTAATGACATTCGATTAAGCTTTCCCCCAGCAATGGGCTGATATGAGCTTTTATTTTATTTATTTATTTATATATATATATATATATATATTGCACAATTTATTTATTGACATTTTTATACACCAATATATTTTCGTATGCCAAAAAAACGGAACTAAATAATTAATATTTTTTTTTTGATAAATGCTCTGTGTACGTACACAATAAATTATGTGAAAATATCAGTAGTTTACAGAAATATTTCATCATACACAATAAGTTATACATGTTTTATGACAAACATGCACCTCTACACCAATCTATTAAATTATGATTGTGAATACGATAGATGCAACATTCATGCTAATACCAACATCCCATTATATCATATTTAGTTCGTCTACAAAATAACTGTCAGTAATCATAAGTATCAACAAACAGACGCGTTACTTGTTTATTACACGTGCAATGTTAACTGATATTTATTGTTTATGCGTTCAATTGTGATTTCCAACTTGTTTAGTTTATGTCAATACATGTACTGACAACAATACAATCAATAATAAATCTGTGAAACGATATTGAGAACTGTATTGAAAGAATAGTTATGTTAAAATAATATATCATGTACTGAAATATAAAAAAAAATTGTTGGGTAATAAATGGTCGTGTTGTTATATTGAAAAAATAGTAAAATATTTTAATAGTTTTTTATATCATCCAAATTTGACGCCTAGATTTGTGTTTTATTAAAAAAGAAACGTATATATAGGGTAGTATATAGGGATTTTAATAAAATACAGATCTAGGAATCCCATTTGGATGATTCTCTCTCTCTCTCTCTATATATATATATATATAAATGTTTAAAGCGAAAAAAAATTGATTAATACATTCTATCTGTTTTCATTTAATATAGTGAAACAAGTCTAAATGCTAGAATAATTTAACGGCTTCAGGTAATAAAGAAGTATGGAAAAATTTATATTAAGAATAACACGTAGAGATAGATGTATGAGTCGATTTGAAAGAAAATCTAAGTTATGGACGTTAAAATAAGAGTAAAAAATTCAAAATGGAAATGAGTTGAATATATAGAAAAAAAGGCCATCGATGTATGTTTTTTTTAAAAGTGTAATAGAACTTTAAATTGAACCCTTATCAAAAGTTTTATCTAACCTAAAAAAACACCTTTATCATACCTTTATATCTACATACACACACACATGTACACATAATGTTTTTTCAGGTTAGATAGAACTTTCGATAGGAGTTCAATTTAAAGTTCTATCACATTTCAAAAAATAGTCTATATAATTCAAATTAATGATTGAGAACATCGAGAATAAAAAGATTCAAGAAAAGTTCTGTGGATAGATGGGATAAAAAAAATTTAAATGGAAATGGCTCGGTCATAGAGTACGAAGAGTAGATCATTGGTGTATAAGACAAATTATTGATTGAGGAGAATCTTGAAATAGAAAAAGATTTAAGAAGTGATCTATGGATAGATGAGACAAAAAAATGAAAAAAATCATTGGCATGGAATAGAAGAGAAAAATATTAGATTGCTGTAAGAGGAAATTTTTAAGAGAGATTTTCATCCAGTAACAGATAAAAAGGAGCTGATGAGGATATTATATATATATATATATATATATATATATATATATATATATATATATATATATATATATATACACGAGGGTCGTTTGATAAGTATGGTAAATTTATTTATTGTTAAATTTAATTAAATTTTTCAATTTAGTTTTTCTTACTTTTTTTATCATACTTATCAAACGATCCTCGTGTGTATATATATATATATATATATATATATATATATATATATATATATATATATATATATATGTATGAAATGTGTGTTTATTTATTTGTTTATATACATATTTTATTTTTTTTTAAACATCTAATTTCATGTTATTTCCATTTAAAATATTAATCACATAATTTCGAAGTTCTATTACAAAAAAATGGCTAAAATAACATCTGTAGTTCGAAATTATTTGTATAAAAATAATGTACGTATTAAGTACATTTTTTATCACTGAAATTTTATTTTATTGATTTATCTGAACTTAATAAATATTTTTTGTAATTTTTCTGCAATCTTATATATCACTATTTGATTTGTTTTTCTATATTATTCGATTATTAATAAGTGGAATTTCTTTTCTACAAAAAATTACAATTTAAACATTTTTTAGTCTCATTTTATTTTGAAATGATTTTATTTTATTCTTGAAGTTTATACATTTAATTATACGAAGAGGGTCTTATTAACTCTCAAATTTACATGAACATTTATGCTTTTATTCGAATTCAGTGTAACTTTTTTATCTCTAAAACAATCAAAATTGAAAATAATATTTAAACAAAAATGAATTTTCTCTCCCAACATCACAATATGTTAAAAAGTGTTCAATAATCACGTATTGATCACTCTTTTTGTTTATAACAATAATCAGCTAATATGCATTTCAATGGCGATGCTATCATCGTCAGAGCCTTTTTGTCATCAAAAAATTAATTTATGTTAAAGTGAATTCGCTATAGTTTCAAAAGAAGCAATAACAAATTGAAAATAATATTTTTAAGCAGTTTGTTTTAATAAACTGGTATTTTTTATTCAACTATTAAATTTACCTAATTATTTATGTAGTTGTTATTCGAATGTGGTGTTACTTTTGTTATCTTCAAAACAGTCAAAATTAAAAATAATATTTTTTTACATTGTTAAGCAGTTTGTATTAAAGAAATTAGTATTTTTTATGTTGATATTCAAATACAATGTAATTTTTTGCTTTTAATACATTTAAGGGGGTATTCTAGTCTAGAATTTCGAAAAAATCGATTTTTTTTGTATATTTTCAAAGTTTAAACCTTTAAGAATATGTCCTTAAGAGGATTTTTCGAAATTCGAATTATTTTCGAAGTTATAGTTTTTTTGTGACGCGCCAACCAATCCGGTCTGTTCGGAACGAATCAACTTTAAACGCGTTTTTCTCGCAACTACTTTTTTCGACACGGTTGACGTGATATCTCAAGTTCTAATGGACCGATTTACTTGAAATTTGGTACAGAGCTTCTCAATATAACAGTGATTGCTCCCGCCTAGGATTTTTTGAAAATTTTGTTTTTTACTATTTTTAAAAAATTCCGAAAGTTGAAAAAAATAGAGCAAAAAAAATGACTGTTTTTTCACACTGCCACCATTTTGTGAAAAAAATTTTTTTTTAAATTTCCCTAGGCGGAGATACTACTACAACCTTCTTTTTCAATAATTTAAAAAAAAAAAATTGTTTCAAATGACCGGAAGAGTTGGAACCACGTCAACCAGGAGACACCTTTTTTTCGAGCCCCCACCTTTTTCAATTTTGATTTTTTTGTTTTTAATAATACTTTTTTATACTCTTTAAATGTCAATAAATAACTGATAAAAAATGGATAGTAAAAATATTTGTTGTTTTTTTTTATAGCGCCCGAAAAAACACCTAAAATTCGTGCGTCTAGACTAAAATATCCTCTTAAAAATTGAAAATAATATTTTCATTTTTTTAAAATTAGTTTATTTTAAAGAAATTAGTAATTTTTATTTTAATTACAGATTTCAAGATTACAATTTATTTTAAGTAAAAATTTCATTTCCTTTAATAAGAATATGAAATTATATTCATATTTTCATTAGTTTAAAATGCATTAATAAAACTTAAGTTGAGTTAATTTATTAAAAGAATAGTTTTGTATAATTCAAAACAACTTAATGATTATGAACGGAATATTACATCTCGTTATTACTGTTTGTTTTAATTTCGTTGGTATGAAAAAAAGAACGAAAACGTTTCTTGTAATTTAAATATTTTTGAATAAAATACAACGATAAACACAGAATCGGGATAAAAAGTTGTATTATCTTATCATTAACCAGGATCGACGGCAGTAGAACACTGTAAAGTACGTTCCTTGTATCCACGATCGCCACTGAGATGGCAGCACGGACGTCGTACACTACTTGCGCATCGCGGTGGCATATTATACGCCACTTGAATAATTCATTGGGGTAAATAAAAATTTACACAACGACGATGGCAACTTCATTACGAAAATCGTGTTAAAATTATTACAATAGCGCTGCGGCAGCGAATTGTATTTTTAAATAGGTCATTTTAATTTCATTTTTCATTTAGCAGGTAAGTGTTTGCATACGAAATTAGCTGATAGCGAGGAAAGCTAGTGCAGATGTGCAGATCAAATGCATGAATTAAATTTGCGTTTATTTTAGAAAATTACGGAGTTCAGATCGTTTATTACATTCTGGATGTACGAGATCTTTTTTTCGATTTGAAATTTTACCCCGTTTTGTTATTTTGCAGATAGTGTATTAACATCGGATAAATTTTATTTTTAATATATATATATATATATATATATATATATATATATATATATATATATATATATATATATATATATATATATATAGGTGTTTTTAAGAGCGATAGAACTTTAAATTGAATTCCTATTGAAAGTTCTATTAACCTAAAAACACCTTTATCACACCTTTATACATACACAAACAGATGTATATATAAAGGGGTGTTTTTTTTTTAGGTTAGATAGAACTTTCGATTAAAGTTTTTACACACTTAAAAAACACTTTCTATATATAAACAATTTTAAAATTTCAATACAATTTATTTATAATTTATAAACAAACTGAATTATTTCATTAATTACACAATTGTTAGTTATCTTAACATTTCCAAAAGTGAAGGCAAAATTTTTATGTATCAATTTTAAATTCTATTTAGTTTATAACTAAAAAAGAAAGATTAGTATAATTTTGATTTATCTAAAAATACATTTTTTATATTAACATCATTTTATAATAGCCAGAAAAAAATAACATTTAATACAGATAAATCACTCACACTCACCAGCACAAAAATCCAATATAATGTTAGGGATGAGTAGTTCATTTATGTTAAAGTGAATTTATCACAGTTTCGAAATAAACAGTGAAATGATCATTTATTGAAGAAATATCTAGAGAAGAATACAAATTGTTGATATTATTTCCATCCCTATTAAATCCTTTTTCTATTTAACTATTTCAATTATGAAATTTTGATGTGTTTTATATAGGGTGTTTTGTCAGAAGCGTACATCATCATAAAAAGTACTCAAAAAAGTGACTTATTTCATTTTCAAAATAAACGATTCAATTACACCTTATTTATTATGCATATTTCGATGACTATGCTGTTATTACCAGAGAGTTATGTTATAAAACCAGATTTAGAATTTATAACAGTACTATGACGATAATGGCATGGCTATTGAAATGTATCAGTGTATAAAATGAACAAATCCTGAATTACTAAACTCTTCCATAAAATTTTATATTATCAGAATGTATAAGGTTTTTCAATAATAATGTTAGAACTTTGACAGCTGGTGGCAGCCATGTTTAATTTTTTTTTAAGTTATTTTTGATATTTTAACTCAATATAGTTTGGCAAATACAGAACTTTTAACACTTTAACAATGCTTATAAATTGAAAAAACTTCAATAGACTGAAACAAAAGTTTAATGAGTCCATTATTTCAAGAAATGGACCCATCAATTGGCCACCAAGATCATTTGATTTAACTCCATTGGATTATTTTTTGTGGGGTTATGTGAAATTATTAGTTTATGGTGATAAACCATAAACAACAGAAGCATTAAAAATAAATACTGAACATGTAATTCATGAAATTGGACCACAATTATGTAAAAGAGTGACTAAAAATTGGATTAAAAGAATGCACTGTCTGGTGAAGTCATGGTGGTCATATAAGTGAAATTATGTTCCATCATTAATGCTATAGGACATGTTAAAAAATTAAAAAAATAAATAACTAAGCAATTAAATACTTTTTGTTTTATTTTCATTTAAACTTCTGAAGCGTTAATTGGAAAATTCTATATATATATATGGATGATTTATTTGTGTTGAAAATATTAATATCATGATAAATATATTAAATAATAATTTAAAAAAGTTGTATTTAAAAAAAAAGTAATTTTCATAAACAATTCAACTCATTAGAACGATATTAGAAATGTCTAATTCATAATATGTAATCAGAATTCATTCCTATTAAAATTTTGTACATAAAAAATTGCATTCGTAAATTTTAATACAAAAACCCTGTATTCATATGCAGCAATCCGATACGAATGTATATAATACATTCTACAAATAGACTGCGTCAGAATGAATGCAATAAAATCCATGTAATAACAAAAATACACAAATATCCTTTATTCATAAACTATGTACGCCTTTTACAGGAAATGTAATAAGAGGAAACATCGTTACATTACGTACGAAAATAAAATTGCCGCCATTGAAAATGTTTACCATGTATGAAATTAATTTATTGGTTTCAATGCGATGTTAATTGTCATACATTGCAAATCAAATATTGTTCCCAAACGAGTGAGTTCCATTGCACACAATCCATAGTGATTTTGCTTATTGTATACGAGTAGTTATGAATCATTTACATGATACCAACTTTCAATATTTACATATCGAACGCTGCTTGCGCTAATGCAATGCATTCGAATTATAACAATGAAATAAACAGTTCGATCTAAATAAACGTCGTTTTATATTTAATTCATACAAGTAAATCGATATTGATATAAATAAAATTCGGTCGTCGTTGAAATATAGTACTATAAGCATTTAATACAACAGTGAAACTACATTACAACGTGGGTGTCGACGAGGAGGAAGAACATTTTGCATCCTGTAGGCAATCCGTTGTATAATATACATAATGAATATACATTTCTCTGAGACTTAATTTTTTTATAGCCTTAAGCTGTTCAGATAAGATTTAATTGCAAAATCATGCAAGAACGCATAGTCAAATCTAAATATTACAGTGCGTACAATTTTCGGCGAATGTTTGAACTTGTTCTTGTTTTTCGTATTAGATAGCAGATAAAAATTTATCTTGGATAGTTGATAAAAATGGTTTAACGTAATATTATTTTCCTTATCATTTTCATTATGTTAATTACTTCCATTATTTTCTTACTCGAGCAATTTTATATAATTATATATGCAAAATTCGGCCATTAATATTTTAAACATATTTGTTTTGAAATAAACACGTTTTTTGTTGTTTTTATAAATTTATATTATGATTTCGTAATTTTTTTTTGTACTCACTAAAAAAAACCTTTTAATTCATGCAATTTAAATTTGTATAGTAATGTTAATGTACCTTTTTATTTAGTAACTCATTTATGATTTTTTTTTCGAACTTTAATGTACTTTTCAAAGATTGTTTTCAATTATTTCATTTTATTTTTGTGTCCATTTTTATTTTTAAACAGTTGTAAAATATTTTGCAATAAAGAAATATATAACGATCTTTTATTACAAAAACAGGGTGGTACAAATGAGACTGAAGAACTAAGACATAAATTTACTTCCTTACTATCATTTACTATGTTTTATCTTTCAATATCACTTAGGCCACTCTATATAAATGAATTATTTATTTTAAAAGTATTTAATAATTATTTGTTGTTAATACTAATTCGATTATATACAATGGTTCAAATGAGATTAAAGGGTTTAGATAGATTTATTTCCTTACTATCATTTTCTGTTCTTTATTATCCTTTAATTAATTATTTATTTAATACCACAACATGTTATAAAAATGTTTAATAATTATTTATTAATTAATTTTAGTTGTTTTTTGTTAATGATTATTAGATTATACAGGTTGGTTTAAATGAGACTGAATAGTTGAGACAAATTTATTTTCTTTGGTATCATTTTGGTCACCTTATATAAATGAATTACTTATCCAAATACCATAAAATGTTTTAAAAGTATTTAATAATTATTTATTTATTAATTTTATTTGTTGTTTGTTTATGATTACTAGATTATTCAGGATGTTTTAAATAAGACTGAAGGATTTAGACAAATGTTTATTTCCTTATTACCATTTACTATTATTTACTATTTTTTAGTGTCATTTGGGTTACTCTATACAATGCAGTGTTTTTATGATGTATGAATGTCCATTGAAATGTACATCAGTAAATAAAATTAACATGAAATTAATACTGAGCATTTATAATTTTTTTGATTTTGAAATAAGTGATTTATTTGAATTAAAGTAAATCTGTCACAATACCAGAACGAATAGTGAATATTTTGTGATAATAGAAAAATATTTAGAGTTTGGCTTAGCAGCTAAATTAATTTTCACAAATAAATCAGTTTTTTTTCATTAATAAAAGTAATAAATAAGTGGGTATTGTTTATTTTTATTCATTTAGTTGCATTTTGAGTTACAAAAAAATATTGATTTCTTTTAACATTTTGACAATTTATTTTACTCTGTGAAAATATATAACGTGGAAAAAATTTGCAGAAATGTTTCATAAATTTAAAATTATAGTTATATTTTTTTGGATTAAAAATAGTAAAAAAACATTTTACTGTTTTAGTAAAATGTCAATATATATTTTTGAAACCAAATGAGATTTACGATAATAAAATTTTGAGAAACGATCCAATGTTGTCTGGCTTTTAAAATTATTTAAAAACCACTGCACTATCAAAATATTACAATATAATGGTTTATAAAGCACATAATCTATTATTCCATTTGCAACTGGATGAATTATAACAGAATCATACAGTCAATAAATTCAATTTAACCTCAAAAATTAACAATTAAACATTTGTAAATAGATAGAGATTGATTTCATTATATGATATTGTTCATCCCAACGTGTTACAAATCACAGTAGCAAAAATAATTATAGTTATATTCAATTCTGTTATATTTAAAAAAAAAAACAAATTATCCCTTTTTCTAGAATTTAATGTTTTGAGATTAGGTGGTTAGAATAAAAGCTTTTGAAAATTATTCTAATTTTTTAATAAAATATCAGTTTATTAATAAAAATATCTTTTTATTTTTTCTCTACAGGTAAAAACATAAGTTTATAAAAATTATTTCCATGGAGTAAGTACTATTGTTGAAATATATTTTCTTTATTGCTTATAAAATTAATAATTTTATGTGATTTAACAGAGAACAATGGAATACTTGAAAGAAAATCAAATTGAAAATTTTTAGTTTTCAAATTTGACATTTATAATTCTTAAATATTTTTTTTACATTATTATGTAAATTTGATAATTATTTATTATTAGGAATTTTATTATCATAAACAATTAATATTGTATTTACAATAAGAGTTATTTATTTTTGTAAATACAATATTAAGATATTTTTTTAGATTTTTGTTAAAAACTAAAAAAATCTGAAAAATAACCAAAAATCAGTTATAATAAATTTATGAATTCATCAGTAAATTAAATAAAAAAATAATTTAATTAATTATATCTCTAATAAGCCTTAAAAATATTTTTAGAAAATAATATTAGTTTTGATATGTGCCAGTCTTTTTTAAAACTGACTTTTGAGTTTATTTCAGAAATCTCGTAATGTTAGAAAATAGTGAGAAAAAAAGATTTCAAAAATTAAAAAATGGTAGGAAATATTAGAAAAGAGAAAGGAGGAGTTTTAATGGTTAAAAAATCGAATATAAGTGATGTGATTTGATTTGAATAAAAAATTTAAATGGAAAATTTTGAATATCAGAATTGTTTTACAAAATGTTTATTGGATTTTAGGTTTCCTGAAGATACACACATACACACACACAATATTTAAAAAGTAATAAATATAATATATGGATATTTATATTAAATTTTTTTATTGGATATCAAAATAAAGCCATTCAGTTTATATTAGATAAAATAACAATGACTAGATAGTATTTACGATATAAAACATCTATTGAAATTGATTTATATAAAACGAACTCTGCCGAACTAAATTTAAAAATCAAATGAGTTCTTATAAAAAAAATATATCTAACTCAAAAAAACATTTTTATGAACATAACAATGCCATTTTGTTCATATAAAATAATCGGATTATCGACGACTGGCAGTATAAAATGTACAATGAAATACAATATCTGCTTACTATTTTCGGATAGAAACGGTAATGGTTCTACAACAATGAGAAAGATAGAAACATTGAAACGATGTGATGAAATGATGATGCTCCTTTTGTATTTTCTATCGTTCTATACTTTCGTGGTTATATTTACGGTAATGATAATAAATTGTCCAATAGAATACGTGATGCCTGTACAAATCGGTGTGGAGTGTCAGTCATTGCAAAACTGTGCTGTCAAAATCGATTTCAGAAAGGTAAAAATAATTATCGGGGTCTTTTTCGTTCGTATAAAAAATTAATTTTGTTACAGGGAATTCTTTTTATGTCTACAGACTTCTTTGACCGGTTTAAGAAATATTAAAATTAATTTATTTCTTTTTTTATTAAGAATTTTATTTGAAGTTCAAAATTAAATATTAAAAACAAAATATTATACAAAAATTGACAAGATATTTTAACATCAACTGCGTTTAGTTGAAGTACAATAAATAAATATATTTTAATATTGAGTTTGTTAATAAAAAAATAATTTAATAAAATTAAAAAAAAATAGAAAATTTTGAATAGGTACGAATATAGATGTAGAAAAATTACATTTCAAAATACAAACAAAACTGTCATGGAATTCTGAAATTGTAGCGGAGTTTAGGCTCTACAAGGACTCTAGTTCCTTGGTTATTTTATTGTTATCTAATATATATATATATATATATATATATATATATATATATATATATATATATATATATTGTTACTGAACAAATGATACGATTTTAAATGATTATTTTCTGAATATTTGCTTTTGTACAAATAGAACATCACCTAAAGCCAATTACTAATTAACTACGAAAATAAAATAAAAGAAAATGAAATAATTAAAACTTAAAAGAATGTAATTTAAACTACTGTTTCGTTTAACTAATATTATTTTTTCTCTAAACATTTTATTTAATTCATTTTAAGCCCTGAGGTTTTAAGAGGATTTTAAACAAACTAGAACATACGTTTTTATTGTTAAAAACGACAAAATTTTCTGAATTAAAATTAGAAAATTACAGAGTATTTTTTTAATCACGTAAAATTGAATAAATTTCATTTATTGTTTTGAAATAGACATTAATTATTTATATGATCTGATTAAAAATAAATAAAATATTAAAAACGGTTTTTTTTATGAATTTAACAGATACAGTTTTATTGAAAATAGTTTATTTAATAAAATATATTTTTTTGAATTTGCCTACCTAATAAAAAAAAGATTTTAACAACTTTTTAAGGTTTAAAAAGTTTTAAACAATGTAATTTAAATGAAAAACGAAAATGTAAATTAGAAAATAATTGATAATAAAAGATCTTCATTTAATAGATACCAAAATCTGAATCAGTGCTTTCTCTAATGAATAGACGAAAATCTAGTAATAGACAAAACAGGGAATTTGTGATTAATTAAAAGCTTTGTTTCTGATAGAAATTCTAACCACCGGATCTGCTATTATAAGCAGGTGTATTATTATTAATTTTCCTTAAATTCATTAGTGAAAGTATTATTAACAGTAAAATTTATATTCATTAAAAATAATAAATTTATTTTACACAAATTATTTATTAATATTTTATTTTTATTTATTAAATCAGTATTTCTTGTGACATTTAAATTATTTTACAAAATATATATTTAATAAAATGAGTAAATAAAATATGAAAATTATATTTAAAATAGGATATGGTTGTTAATTTATAAAATTTATTGATTACATTTAACTAATCACATTTATAATACTGAATTTGAAAAATCACTTTATACATCCATTGTTATCGAAATTAATGTTTCCTTCGGATGTTATTAATTTCAATTATGGATTTTCTTAGTGCAATGTTGTGTTCTGTATGAATGTTCGGTTCGTACGTGCACTCCGAGGTTCGTACTCCTGATTCCGAACCAAGTACATCTAATGAGCGCATTAGAACATTAAAGCAAGTTTGTGCATTATACACTAATTATTGCACTACAAGTGCACTAACTTGGTATGAAAGCAATTTCAGACATTTGTGTACGGAATAGAGACCCACATATTTGTAGTCCGATATAGAAGTCAAATATCTTTAACAATGGCTGACTCATCCAAAGCTCCGCAAACAAGAATTAACAAAGTTTAGTTCAGTAATTAGAGTCACCATAAGAACGGACAAGAACAACTTCATCTAAGTTTCCTCACACTCCTCAGTAACATTCATCATGCCCGCGTGCGTAGGACAAACGGACGAAGGCTGGCGACTCGAGGTCGGACCCCCTTAATTCGTATACCTAAGTTAACCTTCATCATCCGGAGTTTTATGAGATTTTTTCAGTTCTCCTTGTCGGCCTGCTCTGTTAGAGTCGTGCCAGGAGAGATAACCTTCTGCGCGTAGTTAAGGGTTGGGGCGGACGCCAAATCGGAGGAGACTACCTCGTCGGCGTACACAGTCCGCACAACTAGGGTAGATGGAGAAGGTAACGCGTACAAGTCTTCTCGGCCGTGTTTATCCGCGAACTCAAATTCTGCACACGGATGCCGGTCGTGTCTGTCGATCTACTGATGTTCGCGCGATTTTCTAATGACGACGTGCTTATTTAAATATAACTTATATAAATGCACTCAATTTTAGAAAAAATATATACAATGATTCACACACACGTACAAACATATATACGTAGTTTAAAAAATAACGTTTATTATAAAGTTGTTTTCTATTTTAATTAAAATATTCAATATTTACAAACATTCACAATAGTTATTTATTTTTGAAAAATATGGAAAACCTGAATCGTTTTTAAAAATGAAAAACCGAAAGATTTTTGGAAAATTTTAAATTGATGTTACCATGATTAAAATAATTATAAAAAAAATACACTCATAAGTCCACACATACATAAAAACATGATATATACGAGGGTCGTTTGATAAGTATGGTAAATTTATTTATTGTTTAATTTAATAAATTAATTAAATTAATTTTTTCAATTTAGTTTTTCTTACTTTTTTATCAAACTTATCAAACGATCCTCGTGTATATATATATATATATATATATATATATATATATATAAATATGTAATTTAAAAAATAATAATTATTACAAAGCTGATTATAATTAAAATACTCAATATTTATAAATATTGACAGTTGTTATTTATTTTTTTAAAAAAGATATATAAAAAATCCCAAGCTATTAAAAAAATGAAAAATAGAAGTATTTTTTTGAAAATTTTAAAGTGATGTTACAAGGATTGAAATACTGATAAAAACCAAAAAATAAAAAAACATACATAAGTTCACACACACATATAAACATCGTATATATATATATATATATATATATATATATATATATATATATATATATTTAGTTTAACAAATAATATTTATTTTAAAGTAAATTTCCATTTCAATTAAAATACTCAATATTTACAAATATTCACAATTGTTATTTATTTTTTGAAAATATTATAAAATCCCAATGAATTTAAAAAATGAAAAATTAAAGTGTTTTTTTGAAAACATAAGCAATGATACAAAGAATAAAAATTAATAATGATAATAACCAGAATAAAAATAAAAAAAATATTTTATATTTTCTAAAGTAATTTTGAAATTTTATAAAAATATTTTTTTTACATTTTTTTTTATTTAAATTATTCAAAATATACAAATATATTTTAATTGGGAAATTGTAAATTATGGAAAATACTAATAATTAAAAATAGATTTCATGAAAAATAAGTATTAAAAAAAGTGATTTAGAAGAAAGGATGTGCAGTCTTTAAACATATCTTAAATTTTGGAATAGATTAAATTTTTTGAAATCTTCAGGTAAATTCAATTAATATGTATTTTATGGAATAAATAAAATATTTTTATTAGTACAAAAATATATATTTACTAGTTTTAAAAAGTATCTTAATTTAGGTAAAGATTCATGTGAGAAATATTTATAATATGAACTTTAGAAACAATTTTAGAAAAGCTAATTGTTTTATTTTTATATGATGAAAATATTTTCACAATTAAATAATCTAAATAGTGAACTTAAGAAAAAGTGTCCAGATTTTATTAATAAGAAGCAAGTTATTTTATTGCATGATTATTTAAAGCCACATATTTCTTTACCAATCCAGAAAAAAAAACTGAACTTTGTTGGAAGCTTCAAAGTCAACCACCATATTCTCCAGATATAATATTATGTTGTCAAGTATCTCCCTTCTACTTTTTTTTTTTTTTTTTTTTGTACATAGCCGCGAAATTCAAAAGACAAAAAGGCGGAAAGGAGATATTTGACAACCTAATATCTTCCAACTACCATTTATTTTTTGATTTATGACATTTTTTAAATAGAAAAAAATTAATGAAGATGGAGATGTAAAAATACACTAGATGAGTTTTAAGATTTCAGAAAGAGTATTTTATCACAGAGGAATTCACAAGCTTTCATCAAGATGAGAAGAAGTTGTTGATATTAATGTAAATTGAATTGTTAATCAACAGTATATATTTTTTATTTTCTCTTATTTAAAAAAATAATAGAATTTTTGGTAGTCTTTATATATATATATATATATATATATATATATATATATATATATATATATATATATATAGAAGATTTGAAAAGAATACTCAAATTTATCAGACTTATCTGTTTTTATTTGGAATCGTTCTAAGATTTTAATTAAAAAAAATCATGCTGAATTCGTCCATGTAACATGAATAAATGAAAGCTTTTATATTATTGTATAAACACGACACAGCAGTAATTGTAAGAATAGAATGTTACAACTACAGATTTTTAGTATAAGTAAAATGGCTGGAGTCTGGGGGAGACGGTTGAGATGCGGACACGTGACATGCATAACATAAGGGTTTGTAGAGGTGAAAAACTTCTTCTGAGTGCAGTGGCGTCAGCAACGGTGGAAAAATTGTGGCTGTTGTTGGCGTATTTGTTCGCTTCGGTGGAGAAGCATCGTTGTTATTGGGATTAACAGTAAAGCGTTCTTTGCGAATCTTTATAAGAAAATTTCAAATAAAAACGTTCGTACATTTTATTATATATATATATATATATATATATATATATATATATATATATATATATATATATATATATATATATATCATTCTAAAATGAATTTACTAAAAATGAATACATTTTAAAAAATATAACGCTTTTATTATTTTTCAGATATATAATTTAGATTTTTTTAAAAATATTAAAATAAAAAATAGTAAACAATTATATAGAAATAAAAAAAATATTTTTCATGAATTAACAAACAATACAATGATTAATAATTTCCATACATTTTATATTTTTTTTATGACAATATTTTATTTTTGTATTTTTGAATATTTGATATATAGGGTCATCGAAATGTGACACCTACATTTGTGTTTTATTAAAAATAACATGTGTATAGGGAAACATGTTTATAGTTTATTTTTAATAAAACACAAATGTAGGCGTCTCATTTGGATGACCCTATATTATGTTTAGAAAAAATATATTTTGATTTTTATATATATATTTTTTATAAATGTAAATATAATATTTGTATTACATAAGATACCATTTTTATTTTAAAAAATGTGTAGTACGTACTTAGAAAGTAAACAAAGTATAGAAAAAAATATGAGTACTCACATAAGATAAAATGAATTTTTAAAGGTGCCTAATACCAATTGATTCAATTCAATTCTATGAATTTGTTTTAGACATGGGAAAAGATAAGATGATAAGTAGAGAATACAAATAGAGGAAAATCAAACGAAATATACAAAATGCTTTACACAAATGAATTATCACTTCAATACCACAAGATATTAAAAAAGTGTTCAGTACTATTCATCTTTTTTTTATAAGTACATGTGTATTTTGATGATAATTCCAGAATCATCAGAGAGTTGCGTTATAACATCCTAGGTTTAAAATATAGCGCTCTGACAATAATGGTATGGCTATTGAAATGCATATCAGCTTATACAAAAGAATGTGACAATTAATAATTATCAAACATTATTTTAATATTTTGTGGTATTGGAGTGATAATTTATAGATGTCAATGTCAATTTTACAGTTACAAAATAGTGTAGAGAATGTTGATAAAAGTTTAAAAATAATTGCTAAAAAGAGAGTGTTAACAGATTTTTGAGAAGTAAATATACGATAAGAAGTTTGACAAACATTTTTGGATTTTTAAATACATGCCAGTTTGTAGAAAAAATGGAATTATTTTTATCATTTACAAATTAAAATATATGGTGGACCAAGTGAGACTGAAAGGTTTAGAAATAAATTTACTTTTTTACTACCATTTACTATTCTTAAGTTTTACTTGGGTCATCTATAGAATTCGTACAATTCTTACAAGTAAATGAAGATATTTTTTATAATTTTTATTAGTGAAATTATTTGAAAAAGTGAATTATTTTTGAAAATAAATCAAAAATAATTTATACAGAATTTAATCAACATTTTTGTTTTTTTAAAAATGATTTTTAATATTCTTCAAATTTTGTTTTAGTGAATTTAAAATTTGTCTTTAATTGAAAAAAGACAAATATTCTAGAATAAGTTTTGTAGATTATTTTAGGAGAGATGTTTTTTTAAAAACATTTTTTTTGATAATATTTAAATATTTTTATTGAGAAATGAGATATAATTTCACTACTAGTTAAATGAAATTTTTGAATTTAATATGAATAAAGAGATTTTCTTTATTAAAAATGTGAGTAGAATTTTTATTTGACAAAAACTTTTTTTAAAAAGTACTGAATACAAATGATTGATATATAAAATAAGCTAAAGGTAATATCAAGACTATTCAATAGAAATCGAAGTAGATTTTACAAATAATTTGATTTTTACAAATTATTATGAAAATAAAAAATCTGCATAAAATTAATTTAAAATATTAATTTGAAAATTCCAGATCATTTTTATTTTTATTTGTTTTACTTTCAATAGTAGTAATATGATTAATTTCTGAAAATTATATCATTTTCAGATATTTTTGTAGATAGATCATTCTTAGAATGATGTTTTTGGATGAAGTTTTTACATTAGACTTGAAGTACTTTTGTAATAAATAAGCTTTCGAGTCAATTTAAGAGACGACATTCACATCTGATACTGTATAGATAAGATATGAAAGTCTTTCATGTAACATATGTATTTTGAATGAAGTACATAAAGAGTTTTCACATGTAGACCTTTTTATTAACGTATTTCATACAAGATACGATATCACCATCAGCAGCAGTGTCTTTCGTCAATTCAGTGTTGAATCATGTCTTTTCCATAAATTTCCACAAACATATTGCCAGATAACGGGGATACCAGAAATACGTAGATTTATGTGAGGCGTCAACAACATTCAGCTGACAAAACATGTAAAAATATGTGTCCCGTACGTAATGTGTTAGAAAATAACGACTCGATCGAACCGTTTCCGCCAGTCACTGATTTCAATGTGCTAGTATGGAAGCATGTGTTTTCGTTTTTTTTTTCGAAACGTTCACATAATATACTCAATCCCACTACAAGCATACGTCGACATATTCGAAGACGGAAGGGGTTTGTACCGAAAATATATATGAGAAAAATTGCGAATAGCCTTATGTGTAATCTGGGAGAGAGGTCACAAAGTTTTCTCGAAGGACCATTCAGTTTTACTGAACGTTTTGAAGGAAGCTTTATGAGCGCACGCCCCGACAAACAAAGAGCTTGAAGGTTGACAGAAGAATAGTTTGTCGTTCATCCTTTTATTCACCCACCCGTTCCACGGCAATCGGTCCGGCAGCAACTGTATTAAATTAATAACGGTGAGGTTTTATGCGGATTGAGTAACAGATAACAGAGAAAACAAATTGTTGTGCATGTATCGATTTTACATAAACATACACACACACACACACATACAAATATATATATATATATATATATATATATATATATATATATATATATGTATAACAAATACACACAAATAAAGTATATATTGGATAAATAAATATTTTTCGTAGATTTAGAAAACAAATTTTCGATCGAGGCTTTTGACTTTTGATACAAATACATTTTAATAAGAATCGATATTTTATTATTTCATTTCAGTCTTGTGTATTCGAGCGCTCATAATTCAATCTATTCAATGCTATCAAACCATGATAAATTATTTGACCGAGAAATTAAAGTCCTCAGACAAATTTACATTTATATCTTTATACAATTATGAAAATTAACATATATATATATATATATATATATATATATATATATATATATATATATATAATGTATATATTTTTGTTGTATTCGTTTTTATCTGATTTCAGTAATAATGTTCAATATAGCGCGAACGGACGTATTTTAGGTAATTGGTATTTTCAGTCATTAAATAAGTCTGCAGATAATGGAAAATCGTAAAAGAACGAATCAAAGAAATAAAAAAACGTATTAATTTGTATGCGGTTTTTTTTCATTTCCAATTTATGTATGTGATTTTGTCATAATTTATTTAAATTAATTTAAAACGTTGTAAAAGTTAATTGTTTTTTTAACGTTTAAAATGTTTTTTTATTAAAGAAAATTTACATACCTAATTAGTACACTTATTAAAAATTATTCTATAGCTACACTTGTTTTGCATTTTATAGCTGCTTATGTTAAAATATTTCCTATTTAATTATGTTTCATTTATATATAGAGTGGCGAGAAAAACATGATCCAAACATTTTCGTCAGTATTAAAATATTTTATTATTAACAACTAAACTAAATATTATTTTTAATATTATTTTTTCTAATATTTTAAGTAATTTATTTACAAATTTATTTTTAAAAACCTATATAACCAAAAAAAAACAATCTGATCTTCATTTATCCACTTTGGTATGTTTTAAATAATTTTTATTTTTTTTTAAATTCAAAAAAAGTAATATTCTATCTAAAGATTTATTTATTCATTATTTTACTTCCTACTCTTCTAGGTATAGATTTAACTATTTTTTTTAATATTCTCATTAGTGATATTGTCATTCCATTTGCATTTTACTCCATAACTAATTTAAGTTTTTAGATGATTCTTTGCATTGGCACAGCTGCTTTTTGTCAATAGCTTATACATTTTTAATTGGATTTAAATCTGAATTCTGAGGATGCCATTTTATATATGGAAATTGTTACTCCTGGATCCAATTTGTCATTATTTTCAGTGTGTTTAGGGTTGGAAAATTATTTCATAAATTTGATAAGTACATTTATCAACAAAGTCAGGAAAGCAGGTTTGCAGAATATCAAGATAATCTTCTTTCTTCATTGTTCCAATAATTTTCATCAGTAGAACTACATGCCATCACGTAAAATCCCCCTACACCATTATATGTTTTATTGTTTCTTTTACCTAATGTTTTTGAATCCTTTTTTCATGTAGAAGATGCCAACAATATGCTTTTCCATCAGATTGAACAAGATTTACTTTGGTCTCATCAGACCATATAACTCATTTCTAGTCATCAGGAGTACAATTTATGTTCCTTGCAAAATTCCAATCGTGTCTTTCTGTTTTTCCTTTGAAATGGATTTTTTTGTTTTACTTTTTTAATCCTCCTCATTTTTCTTTTTATGGTCCACTCACTAATATTTTTATACAGAGTTTTGGGAGCCTGTTTAGGTGTTTTGGTCCTTTTCAGTTTTTATTAATCGTTTCAATGAAGGAACATCACCGTCTGATAAAAATTTAGGACAGCTTCCCCCATTTATTTTTCTTACCGAAAGAAAAGTTTTGTGACACACCTTTATAATCTCAGCAATTATTCATAAAGAACACCCTCGATTATTAAAAGAAACTAAATGTTTTTTAAATTAACTGAAAGTTTCTTCGTTTTTCTTTTTTTCGCTTTTTTCTGATATTTTTAATTTAAATGTTAAGAAAAACTTCAAATATACTGATCAGCTTTAATATGTTTGAGGAAAAGTCTAGTGATATTCATAAAATATCAAAAAGATTAATTCCCTAAATAAAACAACTAAAATTGAAAATGTGCAAAACTGGATAAATGTTAAGAATGTTTTTTGCTTTATATATAGTTTTTTAGGAACGATTTTTTTAATTTTTTTATAAGTTACTTAATATATTAGCATTAAGAATAAGAAAGAATAATATTTAATTTGATTTTTAATAATAAAATATTTCAATGCTAACGAAAATGTTTAAATCATGTATCCAGTTTTGTTCGCCAATAAATATATGAAATATATAAAGAAAATAATGATTTATTGAAATTTATTTCTATAAAAGATTTTACGATAGAAATAATTTTAGAATATTTACATTTTACAGGTTTTTGTCAAAAAAATAATATTTAAATATCACTCATTTATAAACAATTTAAATTAAAGCTTGTTGTGATATATTGATCGCAAATTATAAATACAACTAAATTTTAATTCGATACAGCTTACTATAAATGGTGACACACAACTAATTTGCATCGTGTTTACACGACATCACTAAGTAATCATTTGATGATACATCATCAATGATGTATCACCAGGTGATAATGTTGACATGAGGTTTTAGTTATCTACTTTGAATATCGGATACGGAAATCGAAGTATGATTTCACTGACGTAAAATTATAAGCGGAAATTGTTATGCATATAATTAATAATTTGAAATAAACAATCAAACAGATACTGTAAAATAATACATACTGATTTAGTTTTACTTTTTCCATTTGATTTATATATGCTCAATATATTATCGTTATTTATATAAAATTCATTAAATTAAATTATTAAATCAAATCAAAAAAACACAAATCCATGATTTTTTTTATATTTTTGTGCTATAATTTTTCTGTGTATGGTGTAAACCATTTTTGATTGATTAAGATAAAAAAGTCATTGATATCGAAATGCTTATTAGATTATTTTTCTTATAAACAAATAAATTTAACAATAAATATTTATTGAACACTTCTTAATATCTTGAAGTGTTAGAGATTATAATTCATTTATGTAAAAGTTTAAAATTTGTTAATATATTTTTATATAGATAAAAATGTTAAATATATCAATTTAAAGTATTTTTTTTTAAAAAAAATCTCTAATTATAAGTAATGACTTTAATAAAAAGAAACATGTGTATAATTTTTTTTTTTAAATAAAACATAAATCTAGGTGTCACATTTGAATGACACTATATAAAGGATATAATTAAATATTTGAAAATAAATATTATTAATATTTTAAATATGTTAAAACTCTATTACAATTGTTTACAATTAGTAATATTTTATTTAGAAATTATTATTTTCTTAAATATTTTTCGTCATTTTTAATTATCTTTATACTCAATATACTATGATATATATTTTGTTTGCAAATTGATCAAATAAAAAAAAATGTGTAAATGAAAATGATTATTGGGTTATGAAAATAATTTCATGAAGAACGTATCAAAAATTCTTAAACTGATAAAAATTACAAAGTAAATTAATAAATATTTTAGTAACGTTTTATATATACATGATATGATTTTTATATTTGGAAAAAAATACCAAAAAGTGAAAAGTTGTATAAACAAAAAAATATTCAATATGAATTCTATAAAAAAGTATGTTGTGAACGAAATGTAAAAAGGATATTAATAAATATTTTTAACACTTTAAATATGTTAAAAATATGATAGAATTGTTTATAATTATAATTAGTAATATTTTAATTAGAAATTATTTTTTTAAATGTAGTTATTTTTATTTGTCTTTATGCTCAATATATAATACTATTAAATATATTTTGTTGACAGATTAATCAATTTAAAAAAAAAATTAAATGAAAATGATTTTTGGGTTATGAAAATAATTTCATGAAAAAAGTATCAAAAATTCCTAAATTGATAAAAATTACAAAATAAATTAATAATTGCTTTAGTACTATATATATATATATATATATATATATATATATATATATATATATATATATATATATATATATGTATGTATATATACGAGGGTCGTTTAATAAGTATGGTAAATTTTAAAATTCATGAAAAATTTAATAAAATTTTTGAATTTTATGGTAATTTTTTTTACCATACTTATATGATTTACATATTTGACAAAAAATACTAAAAAGTAAAGAGATGTATGAACAAAAAATATTTAATATGAATTATGAACTCAATAAAGAAGTATTTGGTAATAAAAATGTAAAAGGATATTAGTACATATTTGAAAATAAATATTTTCAATACTTTAAAAATGTTAAAAATATTATATAATTGTTTATAATTAGTATTGTTAGTTTTCTTAAATATTTGTGGTTATTTTCAAGTGTCTACTCTCAATATACTATGAAATATATTTTGTTTGCAAATTGATTAAGTAAAAAAAATGTATCTATGAAAATGATTATTGGGCTATGAAAATAATTTTATGAAGAAAGTATCAAAAATTTATAAATTGATAAAAATTACAAAATAAATTAATAAATATTTCAGTAATGTTATATACATACATCTATTTATATATATATATATATATATATATATATATATATATATATATATATAAATGGATGTGTATGTTTTCGCAAGTATAACTATATATCTATGCGAATTCAGGAAAAATAGTAAAAACGGCCTACCATAAAAAATATGTGCCACATATTCGAAAGGAAAACTGCTATCAAGCATTCGCATTCCGACGTGTGGGTATATATGTACGACACCTGTGCGAAATGACGATAAAATATCAGTGAAATGATGAACTCTTATGTTGAAAATTGCAATCAAAACCGTTACCCGTAGTAATAGGCCGACGGCAGTGTGATCGCATTCGGCGACGTTCTGCTACTGTTACCGAGCTCGACGGCAGCTATAAAAGTTAATCGAAATTCGGTTTAGTGACATTAAAAGACTGTTTAACGTAATGTAAAATGAAGTCTACAACACCGCATGCAATGAGCTTCTACCTAGCGATGAATCGGATTAACTCTGTATACGTAAAGCTTCCAAGCTCACATTCAATATATGTATATATTTATATAAGGATTAGTTTAAAACTATCATTTCTAATTTGTACATACATAAATATTACGTCAGACGAAATAAATTGATAGTATAATTAAAAGTTCATTGCTATATTTCATGTTATTTTCGTACGTCATGTGGAATGAAAACTAAGAGTGAGTTACGATAAATAAATACAAGAGAAGAAAAATAAAAAAACATGTATACTAATATAGACATAACAATTTTCATAAATATTTTTAAAAATAATAATCAATGCAATGAAATTATTAACTGTCATTATAAAAAATACGATTCTTCTACTAATTTTTTTTCTATTAATTAATTATAAAAATTCTGTTCGATTTTATTTATAAAAAAATAATTAGATAGATTTTTTTAGAATTAAATAAATAATTTATACAATAGTCTCCTTATATCTCTCTGTAAGTGATACGTTTTAATACTGGAAACCGTAGATAGTACTAAACTATATACATAATGGCCCAAATAAAATTGAAGGATGTAACTTTCAGTCCCAGTTTATATACATCCTTTAGTCTTATTTGGGTTATTTTTTATATAAGTAGTTTTTCGGTTATGTATACACTTATGATAAAGTTTAATTGATAAATTAGGTATAGTAAGATATTACCAACATTAAATAATAATAAATATTCTACGTTATTACAAGTGCTCTCTATTTCTCCCTCTTTCTCTCTTATGAGTGAAATTTTACAGGACGTGATAGTTTAATTTTCAAGAGACGATGGAAGAATGAAAAATGTCTTGTACACACATAAATACACACAGATTAAATATATTTTAATATTTAGGAAAAGTTATTTTTTTCATCCCATCATAGGATCGTAATAAATTTTTTTTCATTAGTTTATAGAATTCGAAATATTTCATCAATTTTTTCCAATATCCACATTACCAATTCTGTTTCAGTTTATTTTTCTTCATATTTCTTTGTCAATAGATTTTGATAAGTTTTTCTAATTTCCCATTCGTCAACATTTTTCAATTTTCTTCGATATGTTCTTCCATTTATTTATCAATCATATCAACGAATTATTTTTCACAAACTTGTCTTTTTACGCAGATAATTTTTTTCAATTCTCCATCGATAGTTGGGAAATCTTTAAAATTATTCATTGTAGTCCATATCTTTTTCCGATAGGCATTTACGATTTTTGATTTTAATTCATCCATTGCTGATTTGATAAACGTTACTGAATTGGCAACAGTGAAAATCAAAATAGGTTTTGATATTGGAATTGAAGTTTGATTTGGTGAAAAATATTATTTAATTTGCTTCAAATTGATGATCAGAATCCACTTTTAAGATTAAAAACTTTTATGGAGAAATGAATTTTTGCTATGCCTCTCGTCAGTAACGAATTACAAATTTTTATTTTCTGTTCTTCGTTGGTAGAAGAGAGTTTGTATGAGAGTTATTTCCCTTCTCTGTTAATCCCATCAATTTCTTCAAGATATTTGTGAACTATTAACTATGCAGACTTAAATTAGTGTGACAATTTCTTAATAGTGAATTTTGGATATGATTCAAAGAAAGATTTTAAGATCTTATTTTTGGATTTACAATACATCCTCATAAACATCATATTTTTTTTAGTAGTAGCTGTTGCATTCAGTCTATAGTTAAAATTGAACAGTATATTTTGTTCTTTTCAGGGTTAAATGTCGTTATTTTGTAACAATGAAGACAATTTGGAAATTAACTAATCAAACAGAAAGTTGAATGTTGTATCCACACAAAACAATAAGACATTGATGTAAAATACCATGTAAATCAAGTATCAAAAATTCTAAAAATGGCTTAATCTACATTTAAAACAATTTAATATTTATTTTCAATGTAAATTACGATTTTTATACAAAAATATATTAATTTGTTTATTAAAAAAATATTTTTCTATACTGATCTTTATCTTCAAAAAAAAATTTAAAAACCATAAACATTTCGATTTTTATAAAAAATCCGATTATTCAAGCACGTGGCTTTTTAAATAACAAAAAAATTATATATTTTCGTAACCAAAAATATATTTTATTTGAAAAAATAACATTAAATAAAAACGTTTGTGTATATGAAATATTGAACGAATGCATGCAATACGTGACAAACAGAAACTTTTTCGTTGCACCTACTTCTGCATTCTTTTCACATGTTTCTATATAGTACCGGATGGCCATATTTTAGAAAAAAAGAATTCCATACTACACGGAAACTGAAATAAACAAGAAAGATGTATTTCCTGAATATACTGAAATTTTCAAACTGTTGTAGAAAAAAGTATATTCTTGTTATTATTTCTTTTACATCGACATGTTTTTATTCTAGTTGTGTGATTTATATCTTTTTAAAAGAAAAAATAAGAAATGTTTTATGAGAGAAATTAGAAATTCAATATAGATAACTTAATTTCAAAACTGAATTATTATAAAAAAGTCATAATTTTAAAAGCACTTTTTTATTAATTTGTTAATGGATTATTTACTAAAACGATTAATATCTGAACAAATAAAATTTATAGTCGTATCTTATGTTACTAATAAAAAAATGTAACATTTCAGATATATATATATATATTAAAAATATATATTTATTATTATAACCATAATTTGCACAGAATGGATATAACCCCGCATACGATTGTACGAAGTATTGTATTGATGGACAAAAACCATTCGATAATGTGAAAGTACGTCATAAAAAATGGGTTTTTACCTAAGTCCCGTAGGTCAGCAATAAACATTCAATGATTCTGATCGTAAGTATGAGCTTTACGGAATCCCCGAATGCGTTTTGTGTGTATGGGATTGATTTTTATGAGTTATTTGAGAGCGATACTTAAAAAAGAAAATAAATAATTATTGATGTATTTAGTATAGTGAAAAGCGTACTAAAATTATGTTCTTTTAAAAAAAATTTATACAGATTATATGGTCTCGTATAAAACAGAACGACTCGGAGTTATTATTCAGATGATCGTATTAAATATAATGCGTTTTTATCGATAAAATACTGTATTGTTATAGTAATATTATAGATATTGATTTCAAATTTTCTATGATAAAACGAGAATGATTCTTATTCGAAAAGCTAACAATTTGACTCTTCAAATCGTACAACTTAGATTCATTTTAATAAAATCAGTTAAGATATTTTTTTTAGATTTTTTTCGTTTCAATTAAATTATAAAGCAATATCGATATTAAAATATTGACATAAAATTTTAAACTTACAGTTATCATATTATTTTTATAAAATACTAAAGAACTCTATCCTCTATTCGCTTAGCTCATCAATCCTTGAACTTGCTTTTATAATATTTAAAAATGTAAAGAAGTTATAAAAAATAAAACGTTAGAAAACTGTGTTAATGCTTTTGTCAAGATGATATTTATGTAGATTGGTGGTGTGATGTGTGGAAAATTTTCATCTATAATGGTTTAATAATTTTATTACAAATTTTTGATAATTATTTGTAAATGTCAAATTTTATATATTTTTTTGGAAATTATATTTTTATAAAAATAAAAAAATATATACATACACACACACACACTTATATATATATATATATATATATATATATATATATATATATATATATATGTAAATCCTAATATGAATAAATGTATATATTTGTCGAATACATCCAAGATATTTGCATAAAATTAAAATTTTCGGTAATAAATAGTAGATAACGATTTTAATATGAACGATACAAACTGAAGGTAATAAAGTAAATGACTAAAGTTTACGAACTGTTTACTATTAATAAAAAGAAAACAAATAAAACTTTAAAACGTACTAATAAAGTTTTTAACATAAATAAATTGTTGGTTATATTAAATGGTAAACATTGTTTTCGTCTTAATTGAATTTTCGTCAATTTATCGAACAAAAAGAAATCATCATAAAAAAGTAACGATGTATTCTTTTATATTTTACCAGGGATGAACAGAATTTCTTTGATTTGAATTGAAATAAGGACATTCAATATTTCGAAAATCAACATTTTCGAAAATCGATTTTTTTATTTTAAATCAAAGCTCGGTTATAAAATATGATAAATCAATGATTAAAATCTCATTTTTGAACGTTGAATGAATTTTATTTAGAAAAAACTTTAATTATGCTCATTCCATGCTATTTATGTTTCAATCGAATGAAAATTAATAATTTTCATTTTAGAGCACTAATATAGAATCGAATTTTTATTATTGTTTACGAAAAATAATTGATGGGATAAATAATTAATTTTAAATCGAAATTTGATGGTATAGTTCATATAAATATTTTTTTATTTATATTTTTTAATTTCGATGAAAATACGAAAATTATCAAAAATTGATTTTTGGCTACAGTAATCATATTTCTTAATAATGAAAGTAATTTTTACTGGAAGATGATTATTTTTTACTAACTTAATTAATTTTTAATAAAAAAGAATGACTTTAATTGATTTTTAAAAATTTCATTTTTTTGCCTCAAAAAAACCACGACCTATAGTATAGAAAATTTCATGAAAAATCAACATTTTAGAAAATCGATTTTTTTCATTTAAAATCAAAGTAAGGTTATAAAATAAGACAAATCAATGATTAAAATCTCAATTTTGAAGAAAAGACGACTTTTATTTAGAAAAATTTTTGAATTAAGCTCATTTCATGCCATTTATGTCTCAATCAAATGAAAGTTGATAATTTTTATTTTAAAGCACTAATATAGAATCAAATTTCTATTATTGTTACTAGAAATACTTTCTAGAGTCTACATGATTAATTTTTTATAGAAATTTGATGATGTAATGTAGATAAATATTTTTTTAACGATTTTTTAAATTTCGCAGAAAAAACGAAAATTATCAAAAATTGATTTTTTGCCACTAAAGTTGTATTTCTTAATAATGAATGTAATTTTTGCCTGAAAACGATTATTTTTTAATTATATAATCTAGTTTTAATAAAAAATATCGACTTAAAGCGATTTTTAAAATTTTCCATTTTTTACCTCAAAAAAACCACGACCTATAGTATGGAAAATTTCATGAAAAATCAACATCTTTAAAAATCGATTTTTCAGTTAAAATCAAAGCTCTACTATAAAATATGACAAATCAATGATTAAAATCTCATTTTTGAACGTAGGACGAATTTTCTTTAGAAAAAACTGAATTATGCTCATTTCATGCCATTTATGTCTCAATCGAATGAAAATTAATAATTTTCATTTCAGGGCACTAATATACGATGATGTTTCTATTATTTTCACTAAAAATACTTCTTAGAGTCTATACGATTAATTTTAATCGAAATTTAATGTAGATAAATGATGTAATGTAGATAAATATTTTTTTTCGATTTTTGGAATTTCGAAGAAAAAACGAAAATGATCAAAAATCAATTTTCGACTACTAAAATTGAATTTCATAATAATGAATGTCATTTTTGTCAGAAAGCGATTATTTTTTACTAATATAATCGAGTTTTAATAAAAAATATCGATTTAGAGCGATTTATAAAATTTTCAATTTTTGATTTCCAAAAAAATCACGACCTATAGTATAGAAAATTTCATGAAAAATAAACATTTTAAAAAATCATTTTTTTCAGGTAAGATCAAAGGTTAGCTATAAACTAAAACGAATCAGTGATTAAAAATGAATTTTCTAACACAGAACGATTTTTTATATATTTTCTTGTTTCGCTCGTGGACCTCCGAATTTGCTCCTATTTAACAATGTAAATAAATTACGAAAAATAAAATGTTCAGAAAGTTATGTTAATGATTTTATGTAGACAATGTTTATTATAATATATATATATATATATATATATATATATATATATATATATATATATATATATGATATATAACAGCAATAGAATTAAAATTTATTTGTCTGAAAATCTATCTCAAAAGTCTTCCTGAAATATATGTTTTTACATTCTTTGTTAATTTCATAAAATTTGTACTTCAGTAATTCTCGGAAAACTTCAGGAAAGTTTGGAAACAAAACTTCACACATTAATGTGGAGTCCATTCTTTTTTAAATAGAAAAATATATTGAATACTACAAAATTTGTATTTTTCTCTCTACAATTCATTTACGAACATTAATTTAGTTTACAACAATTATTGTATTCTTGATATTAAAATAATTATATATATATATATATATATATATATATATATATATATATATAACAATCTATTTTATTCAATTATGCAGGAAATTTAATTAGTATTTTATTACAATTGTGTGAGCTAAAATAGAACAAAATACTGCAATGTTGATTAACATGTAAGATGCGCTTTTTGATATATAATCTTGACCTAACTATATATTGCAGACATACAGCAAAAACTGAACGTTAAATTAAGATGCATCTCACAGAATAAAGGTTCAAGCGTCGATAAAGTTTCCATTTAATTATTTTATTAAAATATAAAATATACATGTCAGCTGGCTGCGTACCAACTAAACGCTGGTTCAATGAACGACATTAAAATATTTAATAGGGTTTTATTCAGGATGGACAAAATTTCTTCGAGAGTAATACGAATACGTGCACGATTAAATGGTTTCAAGTATGCACAGTATGAATATAAACAACTAATTAAGAGAAAGTTATTATACATACATACATATGTATATATATATATATATATATATATATATATATATATATATATTAAATACTCTGTTTATTTCCTTTTTTAATAAAAATAATATATGAAATTAGTATCTTTATAAAATATGAAACTAATTTAAAAATGGAAAAAAATTACCATTTTTTCTAGAAAAATTTCAAATTTATATTTGTTACATAAATAATTGAAACACAATTTGTATGTTTTAAATCAATTTTTTAATTGTTTGAAAATTAAATTATGTTCTTTTACATTTAGTAAATTTTTAATAAAACTATTTATGTAAAAAAATTAAGGTACATTTTTTTATTTTTGATGTTATAAATCAATTACGATTAGATTTTTATTTGTAAATTGTATTTTATTGTATAATACATACTTTTATTAAATCTCAAACTGTGGTATAGAATTTTTTTGTTGAAAATTAAATGAATTAGTGAAATAGTAAAACTGATTGTAGTAGTAATTAATATTTTTTATTTGAATAATTAATTTTTATTTTATTGAATATGTGTAATAAAATTATTAAAAATCATCAATAGAAAATAAATATTGGGTGATACAAATGAGAATGAAGGGTAGTAAAAAATAGTAATCTAAATATTTCAGTTTCATTTGGGTCATTTTATCTGTTACTTAGAGCAACCAGTGGAGTACAAAAATAAGTAAGTAAGTATATGTGTATCTAAATTTTTTAAATTCAAATGAGACACCGTAAATAATGAAAAATTAATTGAAATATCATTGGGTAAATAGAAAATAATTTTTAAAAATTCCATAAAATAAATAAAAATTTTTTTAAACAATTTTTTCAGTTCATATGCCTCATTAAATTTGAAGTTTTATAAGTATGATTTTTTTTAAATAATATATCTGTTTATTAATGAGAATTTAGTAATTTTCATGATTTTATTCAATTAGGTTTAATTTATCAAGTCTGATTACAAAAAAAATTGTAAAAATTAAATGATAGTAAAAGCAAGAATACTAAAATAAAACTATTATTAAAATTTTGGTTTTTATTTCGAAAATAAAAAAATATTTTAAATACATAAAGACTTTTATTACTTTGAGAAAAATTAAAAAAACTGTGTCCCTTGTATAAATAATTGGAACCGTAGTAAAGTGAATTAAATATGTACGAGATTTGAATAAAAAAAATAAATATTATTAATAAGTGTTTCAAATCGTGATCTTTAAGTTATTCATAATATAATGAAATAAATTCAAATGAAGATAACAAAATATACGATTCATAAAGAGAACGATAGCTAAATAAACAGATAATACTGGTGCACCGAATAAAAATATACATATTTCATTGGTACGAAATCATCTGTGTGATGGAGTCGAGCAATTCCGTAAGAATATATAAGAGAACCGACTCGCCGTAACCTATGCAATATACAAATATTTCACTTCTTATAAAAACGTTACTGAATTTCAGATTTTATCTAACCCTGTTCGTGGCTTCATTTTTTTTTTGTAGCAATCTTAAGCAGTGTACCCGCCCAAGATATTACATGCTTGAGTGAAGATATTATTCTATTCTTTGCATACATATATACCATGCCCATATAAAACTAAATTATGCATATTAAAGATAGGACTTTTTGTGGTTCTATCTGCATACATTATAACAGTTTGCAGTATAGTAGGTACGTTACTTGTGATGGGTGGGGTCGATACCAAAGGTGTACGTATAGAGATGATGAACGGTGGAGATGTGCGGCATGAAGGACGGCGGGAAATAAATCTCCTAACAATCTGACGTCAGTAATGAAAGAAGTTTGCGTTTCTCTACGTTACTGGAGCGCATACTGACTAACTTCCACATAAAAATATTGACGAAGTATGTCTTCAGATGACATATTGTTCGGGAGATAGAAGATGAATGGACCTACACATATTGATTGGATGATTTATTTCAGTAATACTTCTTTAAATGCGGAAATATTACAGTTTTGGCGATTAACTAAATTCGGTTTTTCACTATAGGCGTTGCTAAAAATTATTTAATAAAAAAGAATAATGTTTTTTTCAAAAATTACTATTTTACTACACTATTTGTTTTTAAACTGTGGTAATTTTATTTTCAAAAAATAAATTATTAAGTCAACATAATTAAATAGTGAAAAATTTTTTAATAATTATTTTATTTTTCACTTTCTTTTTTTATAAATTGATCTGAATTTCAAAGGCAATGCCATTATCAGCAAACAGTTGTGTTACAAAATTTAGGTATTTTACTCATCTAATAATGAAGAGCGGAATTATATATATATATATATATATAAAGAGAGAGAGAAAATCTTAATTGAGACTGAAAGGTAGTAAATGAAAGTAAGGAAGTAAATCTATATCTAATCACTTCAGTCTCATTAGACACTCTGTACATATATAAATATATATATATATATATATATATATATATATATATATATATATATATATATATATAATATAAATAGATTAATATATAATATTATTTTATATATTAGGATTGAAAATCATAATTGTTGTTTTATGTAAGTTATTTTGAGAAAAAATATTATTTTTTACAAAATAATTTTTAAATTAAATAGTTTTATTAAAGCATTTATCAAAAAAGTTTTTTTAGAGTTATTCCAAATAATTGAATTTTTATTAATAAATAGCAAAAAATGTATAAGATTATTTAAAATGGATGAAAGTTATGTTTTTATATCAAGTTTAAAAACAATGTTGAGTTTGAAATTGAAAAAGATGGTAATCATTCTTTCTATTCTCTAGAGACAAGTACAAACAAAAATATAAAACAATGTTGTATCGAAGTAGTCTGAAATTTTTTAATAATAACTAAAATGAGCTGTAGAATTGAGTAAATAGAAGAATATTTAATTGTATAGAAAAATATATGGCTAACTGTGATATATAGATTAGATGAAGGAATAGATACTTAAGAAATTCAAGTAGAATTTGTAAATAAAAAAATATGGTAATTATTCTTTCTATTATATGGGAAAAATATAAATAAAAATATAAAACAATGTTGTAAATTAAAATAAACAGAAAAAGATTTAATTATACAATTGAATATATTGATAATTGTGTCATATAGATTGGATAAGAGAAATAGATATTTAATAAATACAAGTGGATAAACATTTTTTTTCTAAAAAAATTTATCAGCAGAAAATTTTATTTTTAACTGAAAAAAATATTGTAAAAATTAATATTCTAAAATAAAATACATTAAAACTTTATATATATAATCAAATCAAGACATATTTTCAATATATGGATTTATTTATTGAATTAATTCCTTTTATAAATATATATATATATATATATATATATATATATATATATATATATATATATATATTAATAAAAAACTTTTTCTTAGTATTCGCAGTGTAAAAGAAAAAAAAATGCACACATATAATTGTGCTGACACGACTTTAGAACAGTTTTAGACAACTTTCCAACTAAGAAGTTATAATTTCATTAAATTATTCACCGAAAGAATATTTTCACATTTAGTATTAAAAAATGATAATTTCATATATCCAAACTTTAATATATATATATATATATATATATATATATAATGTATGTATGTATTAAAAACTTGAGATTATTTTTGATGTAATTAAAAAAGTTAAATGTCTCTTCTACATCTCGTTTAGTGAACCTCATTAGAGCACATCGTATGACAGAGAGTGAAACAAGATGTCCTATAACTACACTTGATTTCTCCATTTTGTAAATACTGATTCATTCATTTTAATTGATTCAATTATTTAACGACCATGTCTAGTATGCGTCTGATTATATTTTCATAATACGTTCGATGATGTTACATGATTAAATGTTCTCTATTAATTGAAAATCGAATAAGAATTAAAACATAGAAATTAGTGTAACTTATGATTAGAGAAAACATAAAAAATACTAATAATTATGAATATGAAAATGTTTGAAAAAAATATATGAGAAAAATATAAAATAACATAAAACGATAGCTAGTCAAATGGTCGGTCTTTAAAAAAAAAACCGGGTTTAAACTCAGAAGTGTGCGGTTATTAACACTTGAAGGTGGAATTCATTGTATAACACTACAACAATTCGCAGCCAGCACGTAGTAGAGATATAACCATGTTCCGTTGTCTTTATTATAATAAGCAGGCAATGTCAACTATAGCAGCCACCCCTTCTGTCTGTTTCCTGCTTGTTTCCTGATAGTATCCTGTTAGAGATGAATTCTAAGTTAGGCCGGAATCACTTGTATAACCGCAAAAAAGGTCTCGTTTCATTGGAATGAATTTAACCGCTATTATTAAAATAAAACTGATAGTAAATCATAACACGATAAGAAATGAGTATTCAGTAATTAACTAAATAATTATTTTTATGTATATTAGAAATTGTTTATAGATTTAAATATGTAAGGAAAAAATATATAAAAATATACTATAATATTTAAAAAAAATGAAATAAATATTAATTTTTTGAAAATATTCTAATTAGACTTATCTGCATGTCAATAACTGACTAAGAATTACAATATCTTAAGAAAAATAAATTTAACTTTTTACATAAAATATAAATACTACCATTTAATAATAAAATACGTGTTAGATAAAAAAATATTTATAAAATACATTTTTCTGTAGTAGAAATGTATTAAAAAAGATTTTATTATTTTCTATAAATGATTTTGGCACTTAATTATTAGCAAAAAATAATCATTAATGGATTTAATTCAATCATTCTGAAAATGATTTAAATTTGAGAAATAATTTGAAAATTATCTCAAAATTATATTGAAACTTGCTTAATGAAAATAATAATATATATATATATATATATATATATATATATATATATATATATATATATAATATGTAGGTATGTATATATTGACTATATAAACAAAATGTAGTATATATTATTTTAATCAAAAATGAATAGAAATGAAATTGAAGATATATTTTCAATTTCATATATATATATATATATATATATATATATATATATATATATATATATATATATATATATATATCTATTTTTAACAATTCCATACGTGTTTCGTTATTGGAACATGACATATTTTATTCTTTCTATCTTCCATTTCTATCTTCAATGGATATTTGTATGTATGTGTATATATATATATATATATATATATATATATATATATATATATATATTATATATATATATATATATATATATTGAAAGTACTATCGGTTGAAAGATAACTATATCAAGAAATTTATTGCAGTGTAGTAAGAACAACGTTTTTCGTTTTAAGATAATTGCACTAAAATAATTGTGAGATGAGCAATAAATTTAAAACAAGTGTTATTTTACAATATTAAATAATGGCTGAATTACTAATATCAATTAAGAATCGATTAATATAATTTATTTTTTTGTATTATATCACAATGAGTTACTTATTGAATTATTTATATATCGTTCGAATTATTGACATTCAGTATAGGTATTTTAAATATCAGATTATATTGAAAAAGAACAAAATTATTTAAAATTATAATTTTTGTAATTGTAATTAAAAAAACATTGACTTTTTTTAAATTCATTAAAATATTCATTACAACTTTTATAGAATTTATTTTTTTATATTATGGATAAATGAAATGTAGTTATATAAAATATATGATATAAAATTTATCATAAAATGAAAAAAATATTTTCAAGATAATATCAAAAATTAAAATAAATAATTTTGTACTCATATAAAATAATAACATTTCAACAATATATTTGCTTGAAGCAATGAAATTATAAATAGTATTAAATGAAAATGTTATTACACATACATAAATACATAAATATATATATATATATATATATATATATATATATATAAATATATATACATATATATATATATATATATATATATATATATATATATATATATATATATATATATATATATATATATATATATATATATGTACAAAATAAACAAAAATATTAATCTCACCTGAATTAACAAAAACTGATAAAAAGCAGAAGTTGTCAAACATACCTGTAACAAATAAAATAATATTAGTTCACAATAACAGTTATTTCTTCTTGATCAATCTTTTTGTTATTATTTATATGTTTATTTATATCCACATGTATATATATATATATATATATATATATATATATATATATATATTCAGTCATTCATATGTAACGCCTAGATTTGTGTTTTATTAAAAAGATTTGTATAGAGTGGTGAGGGAAATATGTATAAATTTTCTCTTATTCCTTTTGAATAAAACGCACATCTAGGAGTCACATTTGAATAACTCTTTCTCTTTTTCTCTCTCTCTCTATATATATAATATTTAAGAAAACTGATTTGCAAAAATTAGAATAGTATTGATTTTAAATTTGGAGCACAAAGGCGCAAAATATTTTTTAAATGGAAATAATTCAAAAGCTGTTTTCATTTTGGAAATTTTTGACAGTGATTGAAAATAATAATATAATATAAAATTAAGGACTTGTACAATTATTATTATATAAAAATCTTGTTTTCAAATAATAATTTATATATATATATATATATATATATATATATATATATATATATATATATATATATATATATATGTACATGTATAAATATAAAACAAAGTTTTTTTAATAAATTAATTAAAAATACATTTTTAAATCATTTTATATGCTCTGTATATAGATCTAGAATAATTTTAAAATCATATATGTATATGTATGTATCTATATATATGTATATATGTATATATATATATATATATATATATATATATATATATATATATATATATATATATATATATATATATATATATATATATATATATATATATATATATATATATATATATATATATATGCAAATACATATATGTACAGAATGTTGCCAGTACATATTGTTTGGGATACAAGTGTTTTGTGAGAAGAAATGAGTTTCATATTATACGTCATATAATGGTAGTAATACACATTTACATGTTCTCTTTTTGTGCATTAATTCATGCTGTAAAACCTTAATATTAGAATCATTAGCATTTGTATATATAATATATATATATATATATATATATATATATATATATATATATATATATATATATATATATATATATATATATATATATATATATATATATATATATATATATATATGTGTGTGTGTATTTATACATATATAATATAATAGTATCTTCATATAACTAATCATTAAATAAACAACAACAAAATTATTATATACCCATTTATAAGTGAAATTTTCTTAAATATCAATAAGATATATTAAACGTGTGTATATATATATATATATATATATATATATATATATATATATATATATATATATATATATATATATATATATTATCTTTATGAATTTTTGTTATTAACTTTTTTCTTTCAGTAGCTACTATACTGAATAATTAATCTATTTTAAGATAAAAACAGTAAAAATTATTATTTACTAATATTAAGATTGTAATAAGACTTTCTTCTAAACGAGTAATAAATATTAAACTAAAATTTAAAAAATTCTGGAATTTAGTATATATATATATATATATATATATATATATATATATATATATATATATATATATATATATATATATATATATATGTATATAAAAACATATGTGGGAAAGACATCTATATGAATGAAATATTTGTAGACGAATTTGAATATTTATCATGTATGTACAACTAGAATGATCTTTTGTCATTAACGAGCTAAAGCTAATATATGCAACAAACATAGTAATTGCTTATTGAAATCAATACAAAACGAACGCTTGTTGTAATTCGCGCGTAAAAATAATACATTCAACAATGTCTATAAAGTTAATTGCTAATTACGTACTAATTAATTTAATGTTTCGACTTAATTGTTATCGCCGAGCGAATTTGTAAAAGAGGTTGACGTGTCAACAATATGGTATCACACTCTCATATTAAAATGATTTTTTTAAAAATGAATGTCACGTAGGAACAATAATTCATCATCATCACGACACGGAAAAAATAACGTGTAAACAAATGAGAGAAACAAAAGGTGCCGAACACACACAAAGACAAAATTATACAAAATATGTATGCATACATGTATAAAACACGACCCCACGATAAATGAACATTGTGGAAATCATGCATTTCGAGTGCAACCAACCATCACGCGTGTAGCAGTCCGTCGCCGCCATGCTGAGCATCGCAACTCGAGTGGCGGCGACGGGTAATGGTGGTGGCGGTGGCGCTGGTAGCTGTGTCGGCGACGGCGGAGGTAGCTGCTACGACGTACGTGTGTGTAAGTATATATAAATGGCTAAGTACGAGTGTATACGACTTGTGTAGGCGAAGACGAGAGGGGATGATGACGATGATGATGATGGTGATGATGATGACGACGACGACGATACTGTGCGACTACTCCAACGTTTACATCACACTGTGCTACGAGACGATAGTAAGAGTAGTAGTAGTCTGTCGCTGCTTCTGTTCTGTTTTCGTCGCCGTCACTCACTGGCACGCTCGCTCTACGCTGATGGATAACCGGTGCGATGGTAGAAAATTGCTTTATACACGGACAAGAATAGGATATGACAAAAATGAAAAATTATAAAAATGGTCGAGTTACCGACGACGATGGTGGACAGTCAACGAGCAATACTACACACCAGAAGCGGCACAGCGGTAGCCGACGACGACGATGTCGAGGGTGGCGCGAGAATAGAATACTGTTCTGTCATCATCGTGATTTCAAGATTCGGTCGTGTGATGGATGACCTTCGATTGTCATGTAATCTGATTGTACAGAACTGGATTTATATTATGAAAGATACATGAACAGGCTTGTCCAATGTCTATTATATCGTGAAGATAAAATGGTTACAAATAAATCATTTGTTATATTGTTTCAGAAGACGATATTATCCTTAGAAATAGAAGAACATATATTTCGTTACGATTGTAAATTTTATATACGAAGAAAAATTATATATATATATATATATATATATATATATATATATATATATATATATATAATGCCTTTCAAAAGTTAGTTGAAATGAAAAAAGGATATAAAAAATGAAAAATTGTGCGAGAAAATAAAACACTGTTAATTAAACCCTAAGTAATAATTGTCATTTTAATAAGAAATTAGAAATTATGCTATAAACGAATCATAAATTATACAAAAAATACTTCTATTTCTAGTTCCGAAAGCTAGTTAAAAATTAAAAAAATTGATGTAAAGAACCAAAACACTTTTTTAAATTTGTAATATTTATTGTACGACCGCCATTACTCCGCAGAAAAGTGTTAAGATTTCTAGGCATTGATTCTACCAGGTTTTGTAAAGCATTGAAAGACCAATTAATCACGTTTCCAAAATGTTGTCCTTAAATTGGGTATTATGTCTTGAAGGTGTGAGGATTCTGCGGCCCAATTTGTCCCACAAATGTTAAATAGTAGTAAGATCGAGCAACATCGATGGTCATTCAAGTACATCTACTTCATTGATTGTGAAAAATTCTTTAATTATTCTAGTCGTATGCTTCTGGTTGTTGTTCTGTTGAAAAGTAAAAGCCCAACCCGAATCCAATGTTTTAGCAGATTGGTGCAAGTTTTCTTTTAAAATATTACCATACAATTGAGCTGTCATTTCGCTCTCAATAATATGTAATCTACCCATACCATACCAAGAAAAATACATCTAAGCCATGAAATTTCCTCCTCCATGTTTTACAGTTGGTTGGTTGAAATTTTATTAATATGAAAAGTAAGTACTGTTAGGTTATTTTGGAGTGGTCGAGATAAAAATGAGAATGGTAAATTACTTGTATAATCCTGAAGATTATTATAAGTTATTATCTAAATGTCGTAGAAAAGTTCTATTTATAGTACATAAGATAACCTAGGAAAATTTTTTTTCAACAAAATAATTAGAAAAATCAGTTACAAAACGAATAATAAATACTAATGGATTTTGTAGTAATTAGTTACAAAAACAATGAATAAGATTTTTAAAAAATTCTCCCATAAGATGTTTTATAAAATATCATTAGATGATTGTGGAATTTTATATTAGAGAAATATCAAAAATATATGGAAACACCAAATTATTACCATTATTTGAAAATTTCAGGTCAGTGATGAAGGAAAAATACAAAGAAGTGATGGATTTGTTACCATATATACTATCAATTTATCAAAATTATTTTAAAGCACTCAAAATATCACAAATTTCAAATGATATGGAAATTTAAGCATAATTAAAATTTTTAAATGTAAAAATTTATTTCGTTAGTAATTTTTTTTTAATAAAATGTATTATTTTTTATAAAACTCTTTTTTTAAATTTTTCATTAATTTCGAAAATGGTCTAAATCATTTGAGATATCATAAAACATGTTTTGTTACAATCTATTCTTAAAATTTTAAAATTACATAAAAGAATTATTTTTAAAAAATATATACACTTACTTTTTATGTTTGTCATCGTAGAAAAATATTTTTCAAATAATTCAAACACAAAAGACAAAATATTGTATCTCAAAATGAAAAATATATGACTTAAACCACTTATATTTTATATATATATATATATATATATATATATATATATATATATATATATATATATATATATGTAATATGACATTGAATAAAATTTACAAAAATAAATTACAAATTATATTTTTCAAATTTAATACAAAGAACAAAAACGATATACGAATATAAAAAATAAGTGTTCGGTTTTTTATTGAGCTTATACAATTCGTGAATTTATGTTATTGAAAAAGATAAAAGTAAATGTATTTTCTGAAACGAAAAAAAATGCTGCGTCAAACTTGTGATAATACTTGAGATATGATATGAATTCGAATAAGAAATTGAAAACATCTTGAAAACGGTGAAACATTCGATTTATTAACAATTAATTTACGTGTAATGTTTGTTAACTTATATCTTCGAGTTTAATTCATTTTAGTAATAAGTTTTAAATTAATTTAAAAATATTTGTTCTTTCTTATGCTAATATTTAAATTTAAATTCAGTATAAATTGATTATTCATTTTTCGTACTACTTTATTAAGTATACCAAATATTAATTTAAATACGATTTTAATACCTAATTTATTTATTTGAAAGGAAAGAAAAAACTGTACAAGTAAAAAACATTTATATTCTATCTATTTGAAATACTGTTCACGAAGTACAACGAATCATTTTGTTAAAAAAGTAAACGATTTCCCTTTAATAATGGCTAGGTTATTATATGTTTAAAATTTTATACAGGTTTTTGTATATACATAATATTTTAAAAAAATATTATTTTTTATTAACAGTAAAATACAGATAAAATTGAATAATATTTTATTATTTATTGAACCCAACATTTTTGGTATAAAGAATTTTTTTTTGTTATATTTTCGTAAATGAAAAATCTAGAACTAATTTATAATGATTATAAAGAAAAATAGAACTCAATAATAAGTAAATTCTTTTTTTAAATTTTCTTCTATTTCTCTCTATTTTTTTTCTCTCTCTCTATAGATGTGTGTGTATTATATAAGTATTCAAAATATATGTAGTAGGATCTTCGATTTTAAGAGTAAATATTAATCAGTTATCATTAACATGAAGATATGTAATAATCTACAGCAAGGAAGTAATGAATATATAGGGTGGTCTGAATGAGATTGAAGAGTTTAGACATACATTTATTATAACTAATTATTATTTATACTTTAATCTCATATGGGCCACCCTATGTAAATACAACTACAAGAATTCTTTTTAATTGAATTATTGTTATATATATATATATATATATATATATATATATATATATATATATATATATATATATATATATATATATCGTTTTGATGAAATAAAGAAATATTTTTCCATAATTTTGGTTTTTGTTATTATTTACTATTGGTTTATAATTTTAATTAAAAAATTAAATATTGTGTGTACAATATTTCTTACGTACTTAAATGTGCTACAGATATTTTTTCTCTCTTTTATATATATATATATATATATATATATATATATATATATATATATATATATATATATATATATATATATATATATATATATATATATGGGTATGCATGTATAATAAATACTGAAAATATTTAACATTTTTCATTTTATAAAATATTTAATTAAATTTAAGAATGTGATTCATTGAAAATTAAAGGCATAAACATTGAAACTATAAATAAATTCACATATACATATAGGCACGTTATATATATATATATATATATATATATATATATATATATATATATATATATATATATATACATGTTCACTTCTCACAGAATACGAAATATGTGAAAAAATATATTAAATTGTTTGTCGATTTATAAATACAATTTCAAATATATACTTATAAATTTAATAACGTAATATTAAAGTTAAAAAAAAGATCTGTTCCGCAAATAATTTGATTCAAAATGTATTATTTCATATTTTAATATCGTTCGTTTTGTATTCAAATCGTTATATAGGTTTTTCAAATTGAAAACTGCTGACTCGAGTTCCATTTTAAAAGCGGTAGAAACATACTTTGTGCTGAATATCTGAAAGTAATATACTGCTTTAATGGTATTCCATAAAAGAATAATAATATATGTCGATGACCAAATACAGTACTAAAATGATAGTATTTTCCATGTTACACTGTGCCACAAACGTGGTTTCAATCAATATGTCTTTTTATGCACATACATAAATATATACATAAATACATATATATATATATATATATATATATATATATATATATATAAATAAATATATAATTATATATGTATATATATATATATATATATATATATATATCGTAAAGTTGGTAATAAATATAACAAATAGAAATAAAAATTATTTTGTTAATTAAGTTGAGAGTAAACGATAATACTAAAAGGGTTAAAATGATTTTATATATTTTAAATTAACATTTTTTTGAATTAATCAGAACGTTTAATAAACAAGATAAATTAAAAGTTATTTATTTTGAAAAACACTGTCTTCGAAAACTCAATGAAAATATTTTTTCAAATGTAAAAATAGAAATATTTTGATTTTATATTATGAACTATTACGAATAAAATATAATTGAATACTTATATATATATATATATATATATATATATACATAAATATATATAAATAATCTTATATTTCAACTGATTCTATACATTTTCTCTTTTAAATCATTTCGACGAATTTTGTTAAGTCTGAATCCCATCTATCCATGTGCTTTTATTTAGATTTGTTTGTATACCTAAATTCCTAATATCTCTTTCCATCCTTCGTTCCCCTCTCTCTATATATTAATGTATGCAGATTATATTATATTGAATATATTGGATTTTAGAGAAATGATTAGAAAATATTCCACAAAAATTACAATAAAAGAACTTAATTTATTCAAGTCAAATTTTCATTTTTATTCAAAAGAAAGTATACATTTATATTTAAATTATCTTGTAAAGTTTTATAACTATTTCATGTACTTAATTTAAAAACACTTTTTGAATCAAAAAGATGTACTATTTTTAAAAAAAGTTTCCTGTTCAAGAATCGTTAAGTAAAATATGATTTTTTTAAAAAAATATATTAAGATAGTTTTTACAGTCACGAAAAACTTTTTATAATTGATTTAATTTTTATATACTGTTCATAAGTACATTTCTATATAAAAGTAATTTTTATATATTTATCTAAATTTTCAATAACTCAAAAAACATAACTCAAGTTGAAATTCGTCAGTATTGGTAAAGTTTCAGTTTAGTGTTTTAATGTAAATTATTATTAAAGCATTATTTATCTGTAATATAAATTTTTTGTGAATAATTTAATTTAAATAATTGAAATTTTCATTTGATATGCTTATATATATATATATATATATATATATATATATATATATATATATATATATATATATATATGGTGTTATTTTTCAGGAGTATAAAAAACATTATCACGAAGTTAAAAAAGATACGTTTTATTAAAAATAAAGTTGTGCGCTCCTGACAATACTCTCTCTCTCTCTCTCTCTCTCTCTCTCTATATATATATATATATATATATATATGAGTGTGTGAATAGTATATAGTAGAGATAGTGAAATTATTTTTATAGTAGAGAGGATTAATATATCCGATTACGACGCCACTGGCAGAGACATCATTCATCGTAACACAGTAAGCTAGGCACCGGCCAAACCGTCCAAACAAGAAGTCATGAGGAGGAAGCTCGACAAAAAAAACATCACCGTGACGTTGTCGCGCGTCAGTTAAACAAGCGTCGTGCGTTACGCGGACGCCGATCGTAGACAGACGTCGGTCGAGGGGCGTACAGGGGATTACCGGAGCGAGGCCCAGGGCGGTAAAAAACAATACATGCCAACTAGCGGCGGCGGAATGTCCAGTCGCCGTTGCCGCTGCTGCGGTGGCATTTCACAAAAAGCTCGTGTCCACCAGCCCCGCGTTACGTCCCCGCGTTCGTCTCGTCGTGCCGTCACCGACGACGACTTGATGGGGATCGCGACCATAGCGTCGAGTTTCCCGTTCGACCCCGTTCGCGTTGGGTCGATGATATCATGCTAAAGTGACCTGAAGCTTCCGTCCCAAAAACAATGTCGAAAGAGTTCTAGTGTGTACGTGAAAGTTTCGCTGTAATTAACCCTGGACTGAGCATGTATTAATAGTTCTACTATAAAAACAAACACCGCTAAAGTACGAACATGTAATTGCTTAAACTTTAGCAGCGAGCAAATAAGGAACTATAATGAAATTTCATTTAAAGTAATAACACTTTTTGTCTGCATGTGTAAAACTTCCACAGACGAGTGTACCACTAAAAAACTGAAAAGTAATATTGATTTATCACAAGTGTCTTTGGTTTCATATTATTAAAGTGAAAAATATTGTACAAAAATATTTACACAACATCAATAAATATATATATATATATATATATATATATATATATATATATATATATGTATATTATAATTATTTTTATTTAATTTAAATATACATTTTATGTTGTCCTCTATCTTAATTTGATTCTTTTGCCTATTGTATGTATAAAATGTGTAGAATGTTTTAAAATATGTAATATTTAAATCAATCTGTAATATAGTATTAGTATTAATTATTACAAAATAAAGACAAACACACTTTTATTTTCACGAGGTTAATTAATTATAAGTTTTTAAAAATCTAAAAAATAGTTGTTTGTTGGTAAGTTAGATCGTGTTAATGGTTTGATATGAAGGTTAGTATTTGTTATATATATATATATATATATATATATATATATATATATATATATATAACCATTTCTTGAATTTTATATATTTGTATATAACTTCAAAAATTAAGTATAATAATTATTAAACATATATATATATATATATATATATATATATATATATATATATATATATATATATATATATATATATATATATATATATATATATATATATATATATATAGTTATATTACATATGATGTACTTTTCTACACTCAATGATTTTTTTTCACAATTTTTTGAATTTGATTATTACTATTCATTTGCTTATTGGCTTGCATTATGTACAAGCATGTTCATTGGTTAATATGTTCATTTGAAATAAATATTGTCGATGGTGGGAAATGAGGGGATTTTTTTTAGTACATTCTATAATATTATATGGAAAAGGTATAGGTACTTGTTTTCTGTGTTCTTTTGTATGTTGTATGTAAAAAAATATGTAGAATGTTTCAAAATATGTAGTTATTTAAAAGAATTTGTAATATAATATAAAAGTATTAATTATTATAAAATAATGATAAACACATTTTATTTTCACGAGGTTAGTACATTATTAACTTATGTAAATCTAAAAAAGAGATTGTTAGTAAATTAGATGGTGTTAATATATTAATATGAAGGTGAGTGTTTGTTTTATATAAATAACCAGTTCTTGAATTTTAAATCTCTGTATAAAGTTTAAAAATTTTTAAAAATTAAGTACTATTATATATATATATATATATATATATATATATATATATATATATATATATATATATATATATATATATATATATAGATAATGACTGTTATTTTCCATCAAGATATTGTTTTATTCATATTATATTATATTTTAAAATATATAACATATGACATATTTTAAAATATATTTTATTATTGTTTTATTCATATATGAAAATATAAAAAAAGAAGTACATTGGAGACACATGTAACAATTTGAAGAAAAATAGCATGGTTGTTTATGAATACATCTCTCTTTCTCTCTCTCTCTCTCTCTCTCTCTCTCTATATATATATATATATATATATATAACTATAAATAAATAATTTAGTTATTTTGTAAATTTGAAAATAAAAAAAATTAAAAAAAAATATCGTTCATTATGATTTTTATTCAATTTATTTATTTTAATTATAAATTATTTTTGTACATTTTCAAATAAATGAAACCAATTTCCATGTACGTGTGTGTTTCTTTTTTTAATTTACAGGTTTTAATTATAAATGAATTATGTATTTTTGCAAATGAAGAAACAAA